>JAOTOM010005180.1:0-600000 GCA_034440615.1 Ashinkailepas kermadecensis
ACAGTCATGTGATCCACGACCAGTATTTTCCCGACGACGTCTTAATGGTCAAGTGCTTATGAAGACATATTTAGAGGCAGACTGCATCGCCTCAAGCGCGTGTGTATCCAGTGCATAAGCCATGTAGATCCCACACTAAGTGGTGGGATCCGCATGGCTGGATACACTGGATACATACGGGAAGTGGTGGTGTGTACGTAGACACGATGTGGTGCAATCTGCCGTGTGTAAATATACATGATGTGGTGTGATTTGCCGTGTGTACATATACACGATGTGGTGGGATCTGCCGTGTGTAAATAGACACGAGGTGGTGGGATCTGCTGTACGTAATGCTGCGGGATCTATTCCCCTCCAAGTTCGCTATAAACGCAACGCCTCCGTTGGGAATGTGGTGTGTTCCATCAAGCACGTCGGATGGAATCAGCCAACAACGATTCAGACGGCCGTGAGTAAGCGTCGCAAGCCTCGTCTGTTCGATCACTCGTTATCTAGGCCTCAGTATTCGAGAGACGCTGTACTTCCGCCAGCCTTGCCACTGGGAGGAGCTGATTTTCTTCAGTCGATCGAAGTCCACTGGCTGGGGTATATCTGGTGTGTGGCGATCATACAAAACTAATTCTTCCTCCCTTACTTTTCAATTGAAGAAAAACGGGGATGCCATAGCAGATTAATTGCACGTGCCCACGGTTGGGTGGGCGGTGGGGACCGTATCAGCACGGATTATATCGGCTAGCGGTGGAAGTTCATCCAGAAAAAAACTTGAGAAACAATGATTATTTAACTTCCGGAAAACCGGAGGTGCGCTAGGAGGCACGCGCTCAGGTGGTTGGTGGGTTCGTATCTGGTTCTGGCGAACATCCATCGACTCATTTTGCCTGGCTTGTTTTTTAAACTACATGTTATGTTCAACAGACTAGTCATTCGCGCGGAAGATGCCTTGTTCTATATATGCATGCATAGTTGAATCTAACCGTCCAAATCAAACGGTTTATGCTCATGTTTCGCTTTATGCATTAATGTTTTGAATGTTTTACCTTCTATCTCAGGAGCTGGCTGCTTCCGTGCATTCTGACATAGTGTAAGCAATGTATCATTTCACGAGAATCATTTTCATATGTAGCTTTATATAATAAGTGTCCTGAATCAAGAGAGATCTTTGAAACCCAAACATACACAATATCGGTCTAAATTTGCTATCGCTTGTAAGACCGCGTTCGCCCGCTCGCTCGCTTTGTTCGCTCACTCACTCAATCTGAATGAGTATTTTGTTGTGGCACATCTCAACGTCCCGAGCAGCGCGCGGCTTCCAGACTTCGTAGACTGTCGGCTGCAGACTCAGATGCAATCGTAATGCCAGTGTAAAACGTCACTGCTGTGGTTGGCTGCGCAAAGCCAATGAGAGGTGTAACGAAGTTCTTGTTCCCCTGAGTTTATCAGCCATTTCGCGCATGACTGGGGGGGCAAACTTCTTTGGCACGGTGATAGACTATGGACCTCAACGTTGACGATAAACTCCAGAGTATATGTTCAATGGCTCTGTGTTTCGATCTCAGAGCTCTGATCCAAACATCTTACTACGCACAACATAAAATCCAGCACTTATATTTGCGTCCAATTATTTAGTTTCAATAGTGCAGCGTGATAGACAAATTAGTGCAATAGTGCCTTTAAACGACCGACAGCTCCAACTCAGTACCGACGTGGTGAGCCCTGGTGGCTGGCCGGCGGCGGCCAGCCGCCCACCTTCGGCGACCGCTCGGTCGCGCGTCCCAGTGGCAAGTGAGGGAGAGCCCTCTCGATTATCCGCGAGCTCAACGTGACGGCCACCGCCCGTGTCACGTCATGGTACAATGACTCGGACCCGACGAACTCTACCGCACGGGCGAGTCGCGCCGTCCCTCAGACCTGAGAGACATTCTCAGAGCTCTGGTTACGAACAGAGCTCGGCCGCTCGTGGGAATCACTGCTGACCTCGCATGTTTTCGGCTGCACCGCACTGCAGCCTGGCGTCACAGCGCCGAGCCGCGCTTCCGACTGACGCGGCAGAGGCACTTCCTCCATCTGATCTCAGAGCCAGCTCCGAGGCTGAGTCAGCGTGCCGGCCGTCGGCACCTGTTGGCTGACCTCAGCGCATACCTCCAGACAATACCGATACGGCGGCTCCGCGCTGCACACAGGCAGCCAGCAGATCGGGGCGTTACAGCCCATCTGTCATCTGACATTCCACAACCGCAGCAACATTCATCCAACAGTCAATCATTATTATATGTGCTATTACCTTCATAAATCAAACATACATCTATCCTCACGTATCTCTGACGGCACAGCCACACTCAACATTGGCCACGGAGTATGACATCTGTCATACCTTTCATGTACTCACACACCTGCCATCTGACTGTCATGTATACACACACACACACACCTGCCCATTGGGTTCCCAGAATAGAATCACTGACATACATCACCCACTGACGGTCACATCACCTCACCGGCGTTCACACGGCGGCGGCCTGCATCGAGGTCACGCGGCGGTGGTGGGGTGTCAGATAGCTATGCACCTGTGCCAGAAATGGGGGATGGGGAGTGGGTAAAGTCCGCTGTTTGGCCTCGGCGACGGTCTGCAACTTGCCGATTGTAGGACTTCATGCATTAAGCACATTACTACAGCCAAATCTAATAAACCATCAGTGTCTTCACATTTCGTGTATGTGTAGCATACTTGGCAGATGAGCCCGAGTTTGGCAGTGGTGTCGGTGATCCCAGCACAAGACATCGGGAACAGGTGCGCTTCAGCTAAATTGATTGCGCTCTGGTAAAGATGAGCTACGACGCCAACACGATGTAAGTATCTCAAACCAGAGACGACGCCGCATTACCAAAACAGAATGGATAGTACAACGTGCGACGGTCCTTTCTGTCCAAGAGTGTTGCCGCGAAGTTTATGCCACGCACAGCTGATTAGTCGGCATCTTGTTTTCCAAGCTTTCTGCGCCCGTCCACTGACCCGCCCTAGTGCACGCAGGTCACAAGGTATAATGCATCCAGGCGACCGGCTGCTGGCTGACAGCCACTGTACGCACGCTGGAAATGCCGCCACAAAGCTCACTCTCTGATCCAAAGGTATGATACATTTAGTGAAATCCGGTATATGAGTGCATAGTATATGAATACAGTGTATATGAGTAATGTAGTAATATAATCGTAGTGAGCATATGCGTAGTACAGTGTATATGAGTAATTTATGAAATCCGGCAGACATCAACATTTAATAGGTGTAATACTGAGTGAATGATACCGGACGTGAAACATTGCAGCAACGAAGCCACTAAGGCCCCACAGCGTAATTGTCCGATCGAATCACTCAGTATCAACTTATTTCGTTAAAAAAGTACACGAGGGACTACACACTCGGTGTTCGTCCACGCTCGTCAACAAGCCCGCACAGCCTGGCTCGCCGCGGATCGATATCAATTAGGGCATGACCTACGCTGGAAAAACATCCATCACATCAATACGTCACCCTCACTCTCCAGTTCCCAATCAACTCCAGTGGAACAGTGTATGGGTTCGAACGTACCACCGTCGTCTGCAGTTCCTAGGAAGGGGTGGGGGTGGTGGGGGGCGTCGAGACCCACCTGCTGCCATTGACAGGATATGAACCGCGTGCTTCAATACATTGCACATGGGCGGGATCGATGGGTGGGTCCGTGGGTCCATACACAAGTGGCGGCCGCTTTCATGTCGGCCGACGGAGGTGGGCGTCCAGGCCGAGCTGAACTCATTTACCGGCTAAATTGTTTCTGGCGAGTTGGGCAGAGTTGGTGCGGCCGGCCACAGCGGCAGAGCGGCCACAGCGGCAGAGCGGCCACAGCGGCAGAGCCACACTATCGACTGCGACGGCTAAAGGTCGGGCAGCGTAGCCGGCTCTCCGCCGGGCGGCCGTCTGCACGGCTGAGATGGGACCGGCTTAGCGGGCTCCCAGGTCCGGCTGAGTCGGCCCCCAGGACCGGCTGAGTGGGCCCCCAGGTCCGGCTCACGTGCCCAGCCGACACACCCGGCGGCCGTCCGCATGGCTGAGGTGGAGCTAACTGAGTCGGCCCCCATATTTGGCTCACGTGCTCAGCCGACACACTCGCAGCGCACTGACAATCGTCGCTAGCCAACAAGCGTTTCCTTTCTGATTGTCAGAAAACTCAACGTCCGGAGCAAAAATACATCCGAACTATTGCTTACATAAATTATTCAGCGTGCATGACCAGCAAGGTAAATAATAGCGGCCATGTGCACTTAGGATCAGAACAAAAATGCACCAGTAATGTTGTTAACATAATAATTTGACGTGCATGGTGGCCAGCAATGTGGATAACAAGAGTCATGCTCACTTCATACGCTTATTCGAGTGTGGTGCAATATAGAGAGTGTGATCGGGGTACACGCACATAGCTCCCGTCTTCGATGAACACTCCCTAGGGACCTGCGCACCCACGACACACTCCATGCCCCGACGCTCTCCTGGGCGGATCCTGGACCGGCATCCCTCCGCGACATCTCGAGCACGGCGACATCGCCGTCACAGTTAGCTGGCGGCTCACGAGTCGCAGCACAAGCCGAGCGCCGAGCCGAGCCGAGCCGAGCCGAGCCGAGCCGAGCCGAGCCGAGCCGAGCCGAGCCGAGCCGAGCCGAGCCGAGCCGAGCCGAGCCGAGCCGAGCCGAGCCGAGCCGAGCCGAGCCGAGCCGAGCCGAGCCGAGCCGAGCCGAGCCGAGCCGAGCCGAGCCGAGCCGAGCCGAGCCAAGCCAAGCCAAGCCAAAGCCGGAGCCGGAGCCAAATCGAAGCCGAGCCAAGCAGAGCAGAGCAGAGCAGAGCCAAGCCAAGCCAAGCCGGAGCCAAACCGAGCCAAGCCAGAGCCAAGCCAAGCCGAGCCGAGCCGAGCCGAGCCGAGCCGAGCCGAGCCGAGCCGAGCCGAGCCGAGCCGAGCCGAGCCGAGCCGAGCCGAGCCGAGCCGAGCCGAGCCGAGCCGAGCCGAGCCGAGCCGAGCGAAGCCAGAGCCAGAGCCGGAGCCGGAGCCGGAGCCAAACCGAAGCCGAGCAGAGCAGAGCCGAGCAGAGCAGAGCCGAACCGAGCCGAACCGAGCCGAGCCGAGCCGAGCCTAGCCGAGCCTAGCCGAGCCTAGCCGAGCCAAGCCGAGCCAGAGCGGGAGCCGTAGCCAAACCGAACCGAATCGAAGCCGAGCCGAGCCAAGCCGGACCGAGCCGGGCCGAGCCGGGCCGAGCCGAGCCAAGCCAAGCCAAGCCGAGCAGCATCTCTGCAAGGCGTGGCATGGACCGCTGTCACGCGCCGCTGATATGGCACGTGGGTTCTTTTACGACGCGTTCAACTGCTGAGCCACATAGCGTCGCCAACCACTCACGTCGATCGGTCGCGGGTGGACTCGGCAATCCCGCCAGATATTGCACCGTCCTCGTCAGCACACGTCAAACTTGCCATTTCAGACCAGATCTCGACAGGCGTGTCGTTTTATGAAGCAGAGGGCGACACTAGTCCAAAATGCTCGCTTCGTAGCATGATTCGCAAGTTAACGCGGAATCCCATAGAGGTTACCTAAATGGTTTAATGAACAAGGTAATACAACTTCACGAAACGTATCCCGTTTAACTTTTCATGCCCAACAGTTTGTCTTAACCTGAACAGAAACGATAACGTACACTGAATTCATACACATTCCTCGGAACGGATCTGACAGCAGGAATGCAACGCTTCGAAGGCCGAAGCACGTCCACGAAGCACGTCGGATTTGTCCAGCCGCCCGAGACCGCGATTGCTTCCTTCCAAGGGTCAAATTTCATGTATTCGATTTTCAGTGGTTCGTTAAAAAGGCATCGAATGATCAAGACGAAAAACGCACAATTCGAAAGCTGAACATTCACAGATTACGGATGTGAAGCTTTTAATCAAAATCTATTGATGGTGTTTGCCATACTTTTGCCCAACTTTGCAACTGTTTCAATCGACCAGGCCGCTCGCTTAACCATTGCAGTGCAGGAGCCAATTTGACCTCTTTCTAGTTCGTCTTGGACAGTTCCTAAATTGTTCAACATATTACTTCGAAATTTCGCGTATTTCCTTATAATTGATAAGCGCACCATATGAAGATCCGGAATTCCAGCCTAGTAACTGAGTACGGTTACTGAGCTGCGGCCGGTAAACGCAGTGTCACGGTCACGTTTTAATGAAATTTTATAAGCAAAAAAAAAAACATTTACCATGATCTAATCATATATGATCTTGCCAAAGGCTGAAGGTTTTTGGCACACGAGTAGATCACAGATAACGACGGTAATTGTGCACCCTGACTTCGTTCCCGATGTGAATATGGGTCATAATATTTCGCTTTGGAAATAGTTGCATGCTGCGCATGTCCGCCGGGACGTGATGGATGTCCGCTGGGACGTGATGGATTCCCGCTGGGACGTGATGGACGGCCGCTGGGACGTGATGGATTCCCGCTGGAACGTGATGGACGGCCGCTGGGACGTGATGGATGCCCGCCGGGACGTGATGGATGCCCGCTGGGACGTGATGGACGGCCGCTGGGACGTGATGTACGTCTGGCGATGCATGATGCGCGTATCCGCCTGGACGTGATGGATGCCCGCTGGGACGTGATGGACGGCCGCTGGGACGTGATGGATTCACGCTGGAACGTGATGGACGGCCGCTGGGACGTGATGGATGCCCGCCGGGACGTGATGGATGCCCGCTGGGACGTGATGGATGCCCGCTGGGACGTGATGGACGGCCGCTGGGACGTGATGGATTCCCGCCGGGACGTGATGGATTCCCGCTGGAACGTGATGGACGGCCGCTGTGACGTGATGGATGCCCGCCGGGACGTGATGGATGCCCGCCGGGACGTGATGGATGCCCGCTGGGACGTGATGGATGCCCGCTGGAACGTGATGGACGGCCGCTGTGACGTGATGGATGCCCGCCGGGACGTGATGGATGCCCGCCGGGACGTGATGGACGACCGCTGGGACGTGATGTACGTCTGGCGATGCATAATGCGCGTATCCGCCTGGACGTGATGGATGCCCGCTGGGACGTGATGGACGGCCGCTGGGACGTGATGGATTCCCGCTGGAACGTGATGGACGACCGCTGGGACGTGATGTACGTCTGGCGATGCATGATGCGCGTGTCCACCAGTACGTTATCAGCTCGACAGGCCGTGTCGGACACTACCGACTCACACGCAGCACAACTGCATCGGATCGATCAGTGAACTGCAGCGGACGACTGAACCTACCCGGTGAGGTCCGCTACGCTACAACACGCGCTGTTACTGCGTGAGCCGACAGGTCACCGGCAATCAATAGGTGCTCACTTCACGCAGTGCGTCCGATAATCGATTGGCACACATTAACCAGCGCCGTCTCGGGAGGGGGGTTTGATATGCGCCCCCCCAAAGGTTTTCCGCGGATAGTGAAAGCACGGCGCACGGCAGCGTGCCGAAATTTGGCATACCTTTTTCCACATCAATTTGGCATGTTGTGTCAAAATTTTGAGGTCAGGTCATCTAGGGTCAACGAGTTAGTCAAGGTCAAGTGAGGTCACCTCCAAAAAAGTTCAACCAGTCGTCACGCTTTAACGGATAAAGATATTCTAATTAAACTTTCAGCGTTTGCTTATCTTTAGGGACGAAACAAAATGCACCAGAGGAATTTTCTATTTTTTCCGTTTTTGATTAATTATTAGTTTTGCATATTTGCCCGTTAGGGATAAAATCGAAGATTCTGGCTAAAGTAAGCATTTTTTATGAGAGCAAGTTGACTTCGAACAACGCTTTTGGTCCGCTCTACCGATTAGAAAAAGAAAATTAAAGAAAATTGAGGAAAAAAAATTGGAAAAAATTGATTTTTGGGTGGGAAAAAATGTTATGGCTATGGTCGATTTTGCCTTCCTTTTCTGATCCAGATAAGTTTTGTTTTTCAAATCTTCCCCAAAATGAACTCCCCAGAGCCAAAAAAAATGATGTAAGTCGTGAAAACCTAGGCCCCTAGTGACGTCACTTTTGGGGATACAATTTTGGGTGTGGTGTCTGGCCCTACTCGCTGAGCGCTTTCCGATGACATCTCTTTCGTTTTCGTGCGACGCTCAGTTTGGAGATTAGAGGGGGGGGGTGTATCAACCCCCCCCAGAGACGGGGTGTGAGGATATGACCGGAAAGACGGAGGGTTAAGCGACGGTCTCGCTGTGTCCCTTGTGACGTGGTGTCTCGAGGCGAGGAGCGCGGCCACTCAATACTACAATGGCCAGCTAAGAAAGTGCGGCCACTCAATGCCCACAATGAGAATGCAAGGCGGGCGTATTAACTGTTGTACACTTCGAGAAAACTCCGATAATTTGTGCACACTAATTTCAGCAGTCCATCGACATTGACTACTTATCACTCTTCATGTGGAAGGTTCCCTTAATGACTTTAAAAAATTAACTTACATTTTGTTGTTGAAAAAAAGCTTCGCATATAAACCATCCATAGCTGGCAGTTTTCTGTATACCACGTTCTCTCCACGCCGCACCATTGCAGGATTAATCTAGGCAGCCTGGGTAAGTGTAGAATCACTTGACATATATATCTTTTAATCTGTATCTATCGACAGGTACAAGGCTTCATTGTCGGGGGCGCTGGACGAACGGAGTAAGAGTCACGTTACGGAGCTCTTGAGCTGCAAGATTAGGACCGGGCACCACAGCGTTTAGACAAAAAACTCCAAGACCGACCGCAGCTAGTCTGGCAGCCCGTGAAGACAAGTTATTGCCGCCAATCTCGACAGGGATGCAGCCATTTCAGGAGTAAGGGCAACCGGATTTGGGAAGCTCGGCACAGTGCATTACAATTTCATTTGCGTGCACCATATTTGGTAGTGAAGCCATACTTTGGCAATAGAGATTGCAGAACAAGTGCAGTGAGCACCAATGCGCTTCCACCGCAATTGGCCTCACTATTACCGAAATTGGCCTCGGTACGGCGTGCCAGTCCTCGCACAGCATGGCGCACCGTACTTTGTGACATGACCTAACCACGTGACCGGCGGGCGGCCCACCTGGCAAGGCGAGCTGCACCTGAGCGGGCCTGTACGAACAACCACACAGGCCTGTCTTTGAATTCGAACTGCTGCTACTCCAGGAGAAATCATAAAGCCATAAACTCATAAAGTGTTCAGGCCTTAATAAGAGCCACAGGGGCCCATCTGGGTTAAGCCTATCTAGAAAAAATACTATAAAAGTACATGCCCTCACCCCAATCAATCCATTATCTCAAATTTCTAGGGAGCTATATATCTAGCACCATTCACCTGATATTGCATAACACACTCCTCAACAATTACAAACTCCTTCAATCATGCCCATTTTGCTACCATAGCCAATCTCATCAGTATCACATCCCGAAGGAAGATGCTGAATCCACTGCTAGGTACACCCTATATAAAGTTAAAGTGTTTAGACTTAATAAGAGACCCAAGGGCTCATCCAGTTAAGTCTGTAAATGGAAGATACCATAATCCTGGTAAAAAGATCCACCCAACCATCACCACATCCTAAAGAAACCATCCACCAACATCCCACACACCTATCAATGCCTATCTACCCTAGCTATCCAGCCCTATTCCCTTGATCCCTTTTAACACATCTGAATTGAATGGCTTACCAATAATTTTCAAACTGCATCCATGCTGCATCACTGTAACCATAATACATCTATGCAATATGAATGCCCACGACTTCAATGACCTGAATAACTCTCCCCTGATTTAGTTGTGCTGTTGGACAATACGATAACACCTGTTCACGGGAGATTCTTCGATATTTGCGTCATCTGCACTTCTCTTTTCACAAAAACTAACATGCAGAAGCATAAGTGAAAGGTCTGCCGAAATTGTTCCTAGGTGGCGTGGCATGGCAGCCACACCCAAGCAATTCGTGATAATGCCTACAAAAATTCGCTTGAAAATTCCTCTGCTGAACATGTAACAACTATCCGACACTTGAATGCACCGGACTAAATTGTCAAAATAAGTTTTACTTGTTTCTGAAATTCGCACGATTCTGCGAGAGTTGAACGAAATTAGATTCATGTCTTCACGGGCTGCCACGAGAGCACACAAGTTCCCTTTCGCGGTTTGGTGCCAGATCCTATGCCTGGAGCGGTGGGACCCATGGCCCTCGCTCGTCCAGCGAGGACTTGGTGTACGGGCGACCCCCGTGTCACGCGTAAACACGTGATCCGCCAGCACTCACCTCTCCAACAACGACTCGTGTCCACGCAGGCTGTTTCGACGTCCGCGCAGCCGCTCCTCCTGGGTCGGGTCGAGAAAGCGGAACTTGTGAATCCGGCCGAACTGTACCACCGAGCCGTGCTGCAATCGGGCACAATGAGGTCAGGTCAAAGGTCATAGTCCAGTCAGGTCAATACATGTCAGATCAACTACCATAGTCCGGCTTGTGAGGTCAGACGAACAATCATAAATAACCAACTTAGAGGCTAGGTGAACCATCATAATCAAGTTAACATGACATAAGAACCACCATATATCAACAAAGGTCATATCGCACAGCTGCCCCCATACAGTAGGACAGGTCAAGATCAGTTCAAACGTCATAGCACGGCCAGCCCGCCATAGCCGGGCCAGTTGAGGGGGGGGGGGTCAGCCTGCCATAGCCAGGCCAGCCGAGGTGGGGTCAGTCGTCTTAGTAGGGCCAGTCTGCCATAGCCGGGCCAGACGAGGTGGGGTCAGCCTGCCATAGCCGGGCCAGACGAGGTGGGGCCAGCCTGCCATAACCGGGTCAGACGAGGTGGGGTCAGTCTGCCATAGACGGGCCAGACGAGGTGGGGTCAGCCTGCCATAGCCGGGCCAGACGAGGCGGGGTCAGCCTGACATAGCCGGGCCACGTGAGGTGGGGTCAGCCTGACATAGCCGGGCCAGACGAGGCGGGGTCAGCCTGACATAGCCGGGCCACGTGAGGTGGGGTCAGCCTGACATAGCCGGGCCACGTGAGGTGGGGGTCAGTCTTCACCTTTCTCGACGGTCAGTTAGCCTGATACAATGGCCGTTGTTATTGTAGACTGAAATTTTGAGATGCATTCATTACAGCTGCTCTTAACCAATTCTGTCTCATGCCTTCCATCCATTCCAACCCATTGCAATCCATCACTTTTACTTGTAAATAAGAATAAACAACCTCCCCCGAATCACATTACGTAGAACACATTACACCTCCGTCTTCATCTTCCCACGCCTTCACCAGCACCCGACCCATATCCGTACCTGCACCCTCACCCGTACCCGTACCCGCACCCGCGATCGTACCCGCACCCGCACCCACATCCACATGCAATATGCCATTTGCCGAAGGGGAAATCATGGCCTACCCCTGGCGGAAAACCCTTAATTTAGAACGTTATAATGTTGATCGGCGTTACGGAATTTCATTAGCAACTCAACTGAACAACTACAGCATACCGTAACGTTATCGGCCATGCCTACGAATACAGCGATTATTGATAGCATCAACAGACCAGCATTCAAGTAGGATTTCAGCTGGTTTGCTTAGTTATGAATTGACACAAAGACCACCAGCGGGATAGGTGAAATCGATGAATAGTGCGACGGTCGACGTGTGCCTTTGTTCTGCGGCCCGTGCAACATTGGCACCGTTGGTCGACGGTCGATGTGTGCCACTGTCCCATGGTCCGGCAACATTGGCACCGTTGGTCGACGGTCGATGTGTGCCACTGTCCCATGGTCCGGCAACATTGGCACCGTTCGTCGACCGCCGATGTGTGCCACTGTCCCATGGTCCGGCAACATTGGCACCGTTGGTCGACGGTCGATGTGTGCCACTGTCCCATGGTCCGGCAACAATGGCACCGTTCGTCGACCGCCGATGTGTGCCACTGTCCCATGGTCCGGCAACATTGGCACCGTTCGTCCATGTGCTCCACTATCCCGTGGTCCGGCAACATTGGCACCGTTGGTCGACGGTCGATGTGTGCCACTGTCCCATGGTCCGGCAACAATGGCACCGTTCGTCGACCGCCGATTGTGCCACTGTCCCATGGTCCGGCAACATTGGCACCGTTCGTCCATGTGCTCCACTATCCCGTGGTCCGGCAACATTGGCACCGTTGGTCGACGGTCGATGTGTGCCACTGTCCCATGGTCCGGCAACATGTGCACCGTTGGTCGACGGTCCATGTGTGCCACTGTCCCATGGTCCGGCAACATGTGCACCGTTGGTCGACGGTCGATGTGTGCCACTGTCCCATGGTCCGGCAACATTGGCACCGTTCGTCCATGTGCTCCACTATCCCGTGGTCCGGCAACATTGGCACCGCTCGCCGCTCGCTGCACTTCTTCAGCATCGATTAGTCCGCAGCGCCACAGGCTGCGTAACAACATTTCTGCCAGTGCTGCTGGAAGCAATTCCATCCAAACACGGAAAAACACGGGTGTGTCGTGACCTTGCCCTCTTACTAATGCATGTAATTGGCTGTCCTCAAGAAATCCATGTGGCAGAAGAGACGTGCGTGTTGTCGGAATAATAATGGTCTGACCATATTGTGCGAGCACTGCTTGCTCGTAACGCTACCTCGCATTACTAGCATTACTGGCTGGCGTATGACAGCATATTCTTAGCGACGCTTGGCTTAGGGAATCACAAGCCGCAATATGCGCAGAACTAATAGTATTTCTGGCTGGCAATATATCTGATGGGCACCGCACTGCTGTCAATATCCGCCGCAGACGTGCAGCAGCGTTACATCTCTGACGTCATATAGCGTATCCACGACCAGATGAAATACCGGCTCTCAAGAACACATATATGTGCCGCTTTGCACCTGGCGGCGCACAGCCAAGTGTTTATGTTCACGTTTCACGAAAAAAAATGTTGCCCCGATATATAATTATCGACGTATAATAATTACCTTTCGTGAGTGACAGTTTTCTTCGTGCTAAGACTTTTCCTAAAACAACTGTATTTTTCTTATACGTGACAAAGATACGTGAAAAATAGGCAATAGGCAATAGGCAAAAATAGGTAATTACGGCGGCCGGGCAGACCTTGAGTGCGCGTATTGTGCGAAAATATCATGTCAATGACGTCAGTAAGCGACAAGAGCAATGTTTTATGCTTTGGACACATTCAAGTCAAGGCATCTCGAATGAACTGATTTTCTCTGTTGACCAATGACACCATGAGTAATTATGGGAAAACCAAAAGGCAAAAAATATACAGATGGATTATTGGCAAGACTTGCAAGATAATCAAGGTAATTGAACATGTTGACTTCAAAATGTTCAAGTGAAACGCGTCCCTCGTGTCCCTTCTGGGGAGATACCTAGATGAATGATGCGTCGGTGTGGAGAAATGATCAACCATCAGTTCGGTGGCTTTGGCCTTGCCCCCCACCTGGCTGACGCACCTCAGTCACCACGGGTGCAATACCATACTAATTGATAACACATTCAACCCAGACCCGTGCACATTGTGCCATGCTCTCCAGTGCGGGAGGTTGTTGCGACACCTAGTGCTTCCAAACGGAGAGTGCTAGCGACAGGAGGTTGCCACGCTCTCCAGTGCGGGAGGTTGTTGCGACACCTAGTGCTTCCTAATGGAGAGTACCAGCGACATGCAACACCATCGCGCTGCACGTGACAAGATCCATTGGCATTAACTTTTGACTTGTTGCTGGCTGATTTGCTTGGTCAGCTTATAGTAAAATTCCTTTTTTGAAAATCGATTATTTTCCGGCTTAATCGCTACGTACATAACGACAAAAAAAAGGTAAGGGTTTGAGAAGGTCAGCATTGTATGTCATGGTATCGGATGATACTATGTGCGACTTGGTCCATTTCGACCAATACGCCACGGGTTAGATGCAGTTGTTTAATTGTTGACATTGTTTTGGAAATGTCCGTAATAATACCAAGAAACACTAGGCGGTGTAGTCTGACATTACGGGTACATATAGACGCCAATTCAGTCTTAATGTCAAAATTAAGCCCATAGCGACTCATAAACCGAAGGTCGTCCGTGGTGGGGTTGGGTCAGTGACCTCGAATGACCTTCGAAAGATTCATGACCTATGTAAGCATGTCAGTTGAGCTGCCCACCACCGGACAACACCCACAACTCACCATTTGGGACCAACAAAGGATATTAATTGCAATAAGTCACGAATTTGGCGAAAACGGTCTGACGTGTTCCATTTTGACATCTGTCCATGGCTTCACGTGACATCTTTACATATTTAGTATCGCGGAAAACGACACTCCATCAGCCATGCCAAGCAGCGGCGTGCTGGTGCGAGACGTTTTTAGTGTAGTGGCGAAAAAAGGGGTTGCATCCACAACACACCCTGTGCGGGTGAGGGTTAACACGCCCCCGGGGGGCCCCTAGGGGAACACGCGGGGGGGGGGGGGGGGCCCCCCCCCCCCAAATCTCGGCCCTAAAAAAAAGGAGGGGAAAGAAATTTGGGGGGGGGGGGGGGGCGGTAGAGAACCAATTTTTGTGATAAATTTTAATAAATAAAAAAAAAAAATAAAAAAAAAAAGGAAGAAAAAATAGCAACATTCTCCTTTTTTGTGTGGCTTTTTTTGTCCTCTTTAGGGGATTGTGTTATTAAAAAAAAAAAAAAAAAAAAAAAAAAAAAAAATATTTTAAAAAAAAATAAAGAAAAAAAAAAAAAAAAAAAACCAAAACTAAAACCAAAAAAACAAAAAAAAAAATAAATTAATAAGTTAATTTACCGTTCCCGGCACCCGCCCCGCCCCCCCCCCCGGCCCGGCCCCCCCGGGAGAAAAGGGAAAAAAGAAAAAGAAAAAAAGAAAAAAAAAAAAAAAAAAAAAAAAAAAAAAAAAAAAAAAAAAAAAAAAAAAAAAAAAAAAAAACAAAAAATATAAAAAAAAAAAAAAAAAAAAAAAAAAAAAAATAAAACCTAAAAAAAATAAAAAAAAAAAAAAAATAAAAAAAAAAAAAAAAAAATAAAAAAAAAAAAAAAAAAAAAAAAAAATAAAAAAAAAACACTTCTACTTTTTCATTTTACTTTTGTGGGTTGGCCGGAAACTTTTTTTTTTTGAATTTTTAACTTTAAAAAAATTTGTAAAAATTAAAAAATAATATCTAAAAAAAAAAAACTTTCTTTTTAAAAATAATCTTTCTTAAATAAAAAAGCAAAACAAAAAAAAAAAAAAAAAAAAAAAAAAAAAAAAAAAAAATTAAAAAAAAAAAAAGGGGGGGGGGGGGAGGGGGGGGGGGGGGTTGGGGCGCCCCCGTTAAACTGTTCGCATGGTATTGCAAAGCAGTCTGAAAAATGGTGATTCAAGATAATGTAATTTGTAATTGCAATCACGGGAACTTTTAACTTTCGCTTCATCCATTGGGCCCGGGACTACTGATCAGTAGCCCAGTGGTAGTGGTAATCTTAATATGGGCACGTACATGGCCACGACACACTGTGCGAGTGAGGGTTAAAACTGTTCACGTAGTGTTGCAAAGCATTCGAGAAAAAAAAAAACGGTGATTAGATTGTAATTTAGAATTGGAATCACAGACAATTCTAATTTTCGGCCCATCCGTTGGGCCCCCGACTACTGATCAGTGGCCCAGGGGTAATGGCAATTTTAACATGGGCACGTACCTGGCAACACACTTTGGTTGGGGATTGGGTGCATGCTGCAAGAGGCAGAGGTAGGATATTAGGTAATAATATTGTAATACGATGCTAGCTCTTGCCCAGAAATGTGTGGCTACCCATCTAAATCCTGATAACTCCATTTCAGCGGCGTTGATAGGGATAAGTCAGACGTTGAACTACCGAGTGTTCCCGTGGAAGCGAAACTCACTGCCATGTCTTTGCAGTCGCAATAGCAAGGAAGTATTTTTCCAACACTTGGTACGTTAGCTATTCTGGTAGCATGGCAGTCACAATTTCCCCAAGGTGTTTTAAGCATGTTGCATATCTTCTGCATCGGAACAACTTAACTTGAAATCCATGGCATAGCCCTGCCGACGACAGGGTGGCTGACGAAGTCGGCCAGCGGCAAAATCGTCTCCACCCATACCGCTCAGCCCACTCCCATGTGGTATTCACAATGGCCCAGCGCTAGGTTATGCTCATAACTCATGGTACAAACCGAAGGAAACCAAGGAAACATTGGTATACATATTCTGCAAGCATGAGTTAAATTACACGAGGAACCGCAGCCGCGCTAAATCGTTCGTCGCTATGTATTAATAGACGAGTCATGTCTCAACCAGCGAAATAATCCACTCCATTGGCACAGCTGCATGGAGGGAACGCTTGTCCTTCGGCCAAGTTGCACGAAAGCTGGAAATAAGAAGGGAGACCAGAAATTGTATTTTACCGCTGAATTGTTTATCATGCCTTACAACGGAAAGAATACTAAGGTTCGGACGACTTTTAAGCCAAAGAATTTTCAGGGATTGAACTAGAATATGACCAAAAACGGAAGAACCAGACGTAGCCTGCAACGTTATTCAAAAGCGATGGGGATCCTATGCAAATTATGTAATTGTGTGCACACTATGGAGCTAAGGTTCAATAATGAATATTTGCCAGATTGTGCAAATCCACCCCGCACGCAGCTGTGTGGGCACTCTGAAATTAGCCGAACCCGAGCTGGCTGTGTACTCAATGAAATCAATCCCACCAGCAGCCAACAACGCAAACATGGCGCAGTATTGCATCAGCTGAAGAGCATGACCAAAATTTTGTTTAGCGAGGACACTCCACTGGGTCCCCTCACAAAGCGCATAGCTACGAAAATAAGAAATGGTGAAACAACGTACGATGTGGTCTTCATTTTGTAGGGGGTGGGGGGTTGGCTAAGGATCAAGAGGCTCTGTACAATCTGAAAGTTTTGTCGTAATATGCCGGGTTCCTGCAGCCTAAAATGGCCTCTAGCAGTCTCAAGAGGGCATTTTGCTGCGAGATGACTTCCTTGACTCAGCCACGTTTCAGCCAACGGCGGCGGGATTACCGAACCCGTCTCAGACAGGCATGACGTCATCGTTTCGACACTCCAGCAGTCTGGCACCGTCCCGGCTCACTGGGCCGGTTATTGACACATTAGTCGGCTGTACGGCTGGAAAACGGACCTGGCCTGGACATTTGTCATTCAGAATATGCCCTCCGGAATACCAGAAAAACACGTGGGGACCTGGACGAGCGAGGGAAGAGTTAAAAGCGCAGCACGAGCGAGGCAAGTGCTCATCAGTCATTACGCGCACTGCCTTGAGTGTTTACACAGCCTATCGCCTTGAAGCATGTATGCAGAGCTAAAGTGATGTTGCATGTGATACGCACCAAATTGTATTACAAAACGCAAACTTAACACCTTCATCCCTCCCTGAACTCGAGTCCGTCCCTCCAAGGACCTGACCTCGCGGTCCCGGGACGATACAAACCAAACACTGCAGCATTTGCCACCCGGGACGACGTCGATGCAAACTCCTTATTTGAATAAAGACTGAGAGTACCTCGGAAGTCTTGTGATGGGAGTTGGTAAATCTCAAAATGAAAATACCAGAATTGGCTCTGAGTTAGAAAATTAGCACTTGAAATGCTGTATTACACCATGAATCACTTGAAAATTGTCTGCGAGAGAACATTCCGCCGCCGATCTTTTTCCTTTACGCAAAAATTAAGAGCACTTCATGCCGAATGTTGGGATAAAATGGGCATACATCAAAATTAAAACAGAACATTTGATTCTGAGCAACGAAACTACAACGCGAAGTGCTGTAACAAAGACGTTATTACGGTTTCCAAGGCGTGATGATCGGGCCAAGCCAGGCCGGGTCGGGCCGGTCAGATGATCTCTTATGCCGCATGGATGGGAGTAGACTGGCTCGAGCTCCATCGTCGCTAGCAATGATCCCCCTTACTGGTGCTGGAAGGTTGAGCAGCAGTGCTTAATGATAAACCGATCAAACTGCTTCACAAAAAACATGCTCGTGCTGTTTAGCCACCGTCCCAGAAACAATTTGATGTGTAGTTGTGGAACAAAATCATTGGCTCATCTTCGACTTTTCCTCGCTTGTATTTTTATAGATTACAACCAAGGAAAAGGTGTAGAGAAACTCCAGAACATGAGGGGCTTTGTTTCTGCTACAAAAAAAAAAATTCCGCTCTTCGAGTTCAACAGCTAGAAAACTTCATCGTCTTCATCGTCTTCATCTGCACATCTTCAGATTCATGAATTATCAGTGGAGACCGGCCTTGGCTGGCTGCATCAGAACACGTCGCTGTACGGTTCAATAGTGCAATCCAGCGGGTGATGAGAGCCAGGCCGACAAGCATTATTGGCTCCAGGGCTGGTAAGCCAGGTGCGCTTGCGTGTTGGGCCCATAGTTGACTGATCGGTGGCACTGGCCTGTAGGTCCCAAGGTTGATTAACCAGGTGCGCTGGTGTATTGGTACCAGGGTTAGTAGGCCAGATGTGCTGATCCAGAGTCGTGGCCGATACTGTAAGCCGGTCCGTGGCCTCCGCCAGGTGTAAAGTATTGTTTGCGCTCGTGCGAGAGGCTTGCGGTGCCACGGTGACCGACTGGCGTACGGGTGGGTCTCAGTCACGCTCGATAACTGTGGCTGGCCGACCAGGTGGTTTGTTCCGACACCACAACGTTGACAGGCGCCAATTTCGCCCGGGCAAACACGGCTCTGAGTTGCCAAGGGTCACCAGGTGCCCGGCGAAGGTCGTATCTGACCGAATGAAGGTCACTGTTTAATCCGAAGTTCCAGGAATCCACGCAACTAGCAGTCACTGTCTGCCAGGCAAATTGAATCATCGATAATGCAATAGACAGTGGTGATATTGAATGCATTGAACATTCTGGTTCTGACACGAGGTGATTATATCGGGGTTACCGAGAAGTCGGGGAGTGAATTGAACAATTAGTGGAGTGTCAAGAGCTGACGGGACCAAACAACTGGCCAGTGTGCCGAGGCCAATAGCTGATTTATTGAGGCTAGGTGGTTGGCCCCACCAGCCAACCGAGGTTGGTTGGTTGGTTATTGGTTTACGACACGTCGATCGTCGAGTCATGGAGCGTCGCCAATCTCTCACGCCGATTGGTCGCGGGCGAAGAGTAGCGACAGGTGAGACTCGAACCCACAACCTTTCGATTGTGAGACGAACATCTTACCCCTAGACCACTCGTCCCCCAGCCAACCGAGAGCATTGTTGGAAGCATGGACCGTTTTCGAGCCTTCATCCTTCAAATAACCATACACTCAAACAAAAATCCACTCGTGTCGTCACACGAAGAACCATCCTTAGCTAGCAATCTATGATAGTCATGTCATCGTCGATAGTAATATCTGGGATGAAGGAGATGGAGCAGCATGTCATGTCGGTCGATGCCGTATGGTGACTCTGTCTGATGGGATCCACTTCTGGTGCCCTTGTATACCAATATTGAGTGCTCCACGGAAAACCCTGGCGACGCCATTGAAAATAATACACACCGGTTATTTCACACTAACATTCCAAGACCTGTCAGGAATAGAACAGGGATGATAACAAGATTGTAAGAATGCCAGCCTGCCAGCATACACAATAGAAGCTGAACTCTGCATTGCTCTGTTTTTGACCTGGATAATGTTGTGAATGTCACCTGTGATGGTGGCGTGTGTGTGTGTGACCGTCTGGTGCATGCGAATCAATAAACAACATAACTTCATGTGTACCTTTTTCTTCAATTCATGAACAATGATCAGATCAGCATAAAAACGTCAGGTAAAAAAGCGCAGAAGGCCAACAACGATAACGTAGCAGGCCTTGCACTACGGGCAACGCATCAGTCATCACACAACTATTTCGCTTTGGCGATCCTCACTATACATCACCAAGTTCGACGTTTATACACCATTATTACTTGATTCATACTGTTTAGATTCTGAAATTTTCTCCATCGCGGGTGGCATTGAACTTCAACATGCAGTTCAATTCCCCTTGGCATTTGACGTTGAGCAACGTTACCCCATAGGAATCACCAGTCTCACTTCTAGTCCCTTAGGTTTAATTACCAAATGCCAACATTACATTATGTCAAACAACTCGCACTTACCGCCAAGCAACAACCCAAACCCCTACGTCTCCAGCCGGATCAACACGAATGTCTTCATAGGGATAGCACCTCTGCGCTTCCAAATTCCAAGGATGCAGTAATCCTTCATAAATGGAGGGCACCATCATAACTCCCAGACAAGCACTATATTCGCCGCTTCTTGAAGTTGATGAAATCAACTCTCCGCAGATCCAATTCCGATCGCAACTGTCAAAATGCAGCGAAGGAAGGTAATAGATAACGTATTTTAGTATGCCTTCTCCAAGATTGGGAGATGTTTTGCATCAATCGCTACACAACAAAAGGTTCAGTCGTTCATTCTTGATGAAAGGAAAGCACAAGAATTAAACGGTATCGAATAAAATTAGCGCAAGAAAATGGACTTCATTCCTTCAAAAGATTCTTTAATTTCCTTCACATTTAGCGCCACCAATTAGGCTGCACATCAACCGAAATGTTTTTTTTTAATCCGTGTTTTACATTGCTTCAGGTCATGAATTCTTGTCAACAATAGCGTTTACGCCACACCAAAAACGAAATGCTCCCACTCTAGGAAAATGTAAATTTGGCTGTGCTGTTCTAATGCTACTGGTACCTTCTCTAAGTTGTATTCTGCTCTGGTTATTACTTTAGTTTCCTTTGTACCGCCAAAATAAAAACAAGGAACAACGTACGCCTTTAATTTCTTTTCCATGGGTGATCTTTCGTTTAATTTCCATGCTCTACTTTTATGTTACATCACTGCGGGATTAGTCGGCAGTTAGCCGTAAGTAAACCAGGCAGCAGTTAGCCGTTTGGTTTAAGTTCCACGCATTTTGTTTTCGGTATCGAGAGGTAAACGAGACATAATCAATTGCTGTTCCGTCTGGTTTTTCGTTCTTTCAGGTTTGAGTCTCTAAACGAGTGGGTGCTGCAGCAATGATACATGCTGTGTTTTGACCCATGTCGATGCCGCGAATGTCGCTACTTGCTGGTGCGACGGGCTTAGTGGCAACGGTTGGGGTGTGCGGTTTTTTGTCTGTTCACAATCTAATCATGCCATGCAAATAATGTTGAACTTAAAACATATTATGGTCCACAATAAAATATACATCACATGCGCAATATACATTGTGGCCGGCGCGCAAGTGTGGCAGGATAGTCAACAAGGGCCATCGGCTGCTGCATATTACACACTGAAATGCATTGATCAAACTTTGGATGATCAAATCGATGTTTAATCAAATTGAGCTGGAACTTCGGAAGGAAATTATACACTTATTTAATACGTGCAAAGGTGATATCATTGCAGTCTTACCGGAACTTGCACACTTTAATATTTAGGCATCTAGACATACACTCCACGATTTCGCGAACCAAAGATTACACACCCACATTCCGAAATTGATAAGCGAAAATCTAACGCTGGACGCGGGCTGTTTCTGTATCTCCGCCATGTGTGTTGTGCCATCGCGTCTGGGTCTTGGACGACATGGGGGAGTTCTTCGATGTACGGGAGGGATGGAGGGAGGTGCGCTCTTTTACCAGGACTGGGCGTCATGACCACATGTCGGGCTGCCGAGGCTTGGAGCAACTGCTGTGTCATGTCCACCACGTGTCAGGCTGCCGAGACTGGCAGCAACTGCTGTGTCATGTCCACCACGTGTCGGGCTGCCGAGGCTGGCAGCAACCGCTGCTTCATGTCCACCACATGTCGGGCTGCCGAGCCTGGCAACAACTGCTGTGTCATGTCCACCACATGTCGGGCTACCGAGACTGGCAACAACTGCTGAGAGCGAAGCCACTTCTAGTTGTTGTTATAGTTGCAGCGAAGCCACTTCTAGTTGTAGGGTGAGGCATTGTAGTGGTGGTGGTGGATTGGTGTTTTAGGACGCGCCAACAAGTTCGGTAACTTTGCGAGCGAAGACACGCCTAATTGTACGGTATGACATTGCACGGAGCTTGTCAGGGATGGGGGCTCGACCTTTGCCCATGCGGGCGAACTTGGTGAGTAAGTTCGGCTCCCTGGCGCCGCAATTCAAGACTGGCCGGCTGACAACACGCAAGCTGCTCGAAGTTTGGCGGAGAAGCCGCACACCGGGCTGAACACGGTCTCCAAGCCGGTGGCGCAACACTTCCGCAAACGCCGTGTGTCGCCCAATCGGCCGGACGATGGCCAGCCGTAACAACTCGAGGTGCCACAGAAGCAGCTGGCGAGCATCGAGCACATCTCATCGTGACCCTCTGGCAAGGAGGCGCCACGCACCACCAGCTGTGTCGAGCACTGTCGAGGTGACGAGGCGGCACGTGGAGGGGCTGTGCCGCCTGTACGACAGCGTGCGTACCCAGCTGACGGAGTGAAGCCGCGCGCGGGCTAACAGCAACATCGCGCTGCACCAACTGGCCGCCGCCAAACAGACCGGCACACTTCGTCAACGGACATCCCCTATCGCCGTCATCTCGACGTGGTCGTCGACGGGCGGCGGCGGCGGCGGCAGCGGCACCACAGAGCGCGCTGGCGGTGTTGTTGCCTGAGGCGAATGACGCGGATGGGGGAGGGGAGGGCGTGCTGCCGCCGGACGTTCGGGAAGTGATTGAGACTATGCTTCATCGTAAAAAGTGCCAATAAATACGTGAAGTATGCAAAAACCGCTACGGTACATTAACCATGTTATAAGAATGGGAAAAAAAATGTCCCACCAATCAGTGCTTTTCTGTAGCTATTCAATGCTTAGGGCGATCAAAGCGATCATTCAGACGCCCCGATAACTCAGTTGGCTGGGGCGCCGGCCTGCATTGGTCTTCCCTATCCTACCAGGACAGGGTTCGAGTCGCTTCATGCGCTCGCATAACCCGCTGATAGGAGAGTTAGCTGGCAACTGGCCTGATAAGGCCGGGAACGCGACACCGGTGATGCCCTGTCGGTGCACTGACGGCACGTCCTTAGACGGCCTCTCGGTCAAAATTCTGCCGTGAAACTTGAATTCATGGATCGGGCGGCGGGGCCAGGGCTCACTCAACAGGCTGTGCTTAGCACATATGACCCTGGCCCATAAAGCCACCACAGTAACAACGTGGACTAAGAATATATATGTTGTTTTAATAATCCCAAAAGGTGGGACTTTTCCCAACATTATTTTAAAGCTTGGAGTAACAATTTTTGTTCTGTCTACATTGGTCACCGGCCACTAGCGGATTTGACGGGGGGGGGGCAGTGGCCATGCTCTCCCACAGATGGCCTGAAGGGAGGAGTCAAACTATCTTTTGCACGTCCCCTCAAACGGGACTGTAAAATGACATCAAGATATCAGTTTCATGTCAGACAACTCGCTTCGGGGACATGCAAACTCTAGATGTGCTCTTCCAGATTCATAGCGCACCGCAGCACACCGCCAGTTAGTTTTCCTCGTCTCTCCCGGTGGCTGTAGGAGGCAGACAAAGCGAGTCTCCGATGACCTCTCGGCTATCCGGCATTTGATGTCGCTCGCGCCGTTCCCCCACACCCGAGGCGATGCGAGTACAGGTTTCAACTGTCAGTACGTGATCTTTGCGGATACGGGAAGGAGCGTGACAGTGCGGCTGTGCTGTGCGGCTGACTATTTATGAAGGGTCGGTGCGCGGTTCCTACTACCTGAAGAGTCGATATCAATACCAGAAAGAAAGCTGAACACTCTTCGTTGGATTAACCATAAAAATGGGCCTTAATATGCTGCCGACGAATGCAGACATCAACCATCTGTGTTACACCATGAGGAACGCCCAAACTGAAAACCGTCCGAGAACGACAAAGTCGCAGCTGAAAAGAAATACAGTCGAATATTTCATTAACAATTCCTCATTGTCCTTTTCAGATGGCTTACAGTAGTTTCCAGGATGCTCAAAATACGCCTATCGACAGTGTCCCCTATCCAGGAGCTGATCAACCTTGTGATCTGCATTGTTCGTCATCATGTCCCAATGTGGTTTTATATCAGACAGCGATGCTGAGATCTGATGGTGCTAAAAACGCCAACAAAAAGATCTGGTTGCTCCCAGATTTTCCGAACACATTCAGGCCGTCTTCCGACCCGTGCTGTGCCGCAATGGATGCTGGATCCTGAAGCGGAAGCTGTCCTGCTGGCGATGTGCGCGGATGGTGGCAGGATGGTCTGCCCGAGTTGTCGGTTATAGTTATCGATTGCCAGAGAGCAATCGAAACGATAACCGAATGTCTCGTGAGTGATGCTAGCGACCATGTGCCCCCTTTCGTATTTCAGCTATTAAGTTCAACGCAGTGCATTTCCATGCGATATTCGACTGGTGCACAAAGCCTCCGCTTTCCAAGCAGTCGACGGAGGACATCAGTCAGTTCAAAACACATCAACTGAGCGTCGGAGCGTGCCCAGCTCACGCCCATTACTACTTACCGATTAAGTTGCCAATTAAGGTATGGCAGTAGTTGGTTGCAGATAAGGAGAGCCACGGACTGACTGGTGCCAGAAACAAATGCCGTCAGGCGCTACCGATATGCTACAACCAAAGAAAGACTTTGTTTTCCCCCCCGAGTTCTCATTGCAGCGTCCGGTTCATTGCACGAATGCAATAGCACGCAGTAAATTGGAAGGCCTGTGGAACGTGTTGTCTGGATGCAATACAGATGCACGTATTTTAGCAAGCAATAATGCAAAAAAATGTTCATATGTGGCAGCAATAGTCTAATTGTGATGTGGGGCATGCAACGACATCAAATTCATAAGCTTTCGTCAAATAATTTTAGCAGAAAACCTGCTTGATACAATTTAGCCGCATGCTGGCAGCACCGATACATGCTCTTCAGTTCTTCCTGTTGCGTTAGATGGGGAACAGTTTTTAGCTGCCTTTTCTGGTGTACTGTGCCCCTTGTCATCCAATACACAAAGTTAGGGCGTGACATTTTTGTTCCGCCAAAAAGTACCAAGTGACACACCCTGGTGTACACGTGCACGACCGTTAACGTGGTGACAACCGGGTGTTATTGACTGAAATGCGCGAAATTGAAACATTTTAAATTGTAAGTGGCTTGTACAGGTGTAAGCTTGACTGTTCAAGACCTACCAGAAAAAAAACAACTTTGAACAAAGGGAGAGGGTTAAATCCGGTGACTTAGAAAAGATGGTGGTAGGTTGAGCCCCTTCCACAGACAATTGTATGGTCATCAATTATTTTAATTGAAAAGAACCCGTTTGGAAAATAGTGGTCGACAACCGGTGGCACTTAAAAATAGAGGTAGGTTGGGCCCTCTCCAAATCCCTCTCCAAATACCTCCCTCCCTCCAAATCTCAGGTACACAACTGGGGAGGGCTGGGTCGGTGCCGAAAGTTGCCCTCCCCCCGAAAAAAAACGGTGGGCTAGATACGCTAGCTCCAGTTCTCCAATTAATCACATCATACTATGCTTGGCTTTTGTCCTTTTCATCCCATACAGTATCTGATCATTCTTCTCTATGTTTCGCAACTAGTGTTGAAAATCCATTGTGTACATCACTTGAAAGCTTCACTCCTGTTACGTTGACTGACATACCGGTCGCGACCGTCTCAATGATTGCTCAGTGCAGGCACCGGACAGTAAACCTGGAGAGAAGTCAAGCAATCGCCAGCAGCAAATTCCAACGCTGCTGCCGCGGGCGGCACTTCACTTCTACGACAGCCGACACCACTCACCCGAAGTCAATCTCCGGCGCAATACTGGCGCAGCGGAGACCTCGTGTAAGGCTGATAGGAGGGGATGAGCGACGCAATAGCCAGGCAATACCGAGACGTGACACAGTTATAGCTGGGAACTCATCACCACGTGGGATCTTTCCCGAGTGAAGGAACTGCGCATTTTTGTACAACACATCCAATCTGGCTTCATTGCCACGTGAATAGGTTGCCGGTGGCGAAAGTATCCAGCAGAATGCATGCACTTCTTCACCAGAGACCGAGTGCTAATTGGAGAAATACGGGATGTTATTGGAACAACAGATATGCAGCGGGGAGCTCTGACGCATTTTAGTTCAGGAAGCAGTCAACTATTAAGAAACATAAGGATACCATGGTAACCAACAAGGATGACGCACATACAATCGATACGGAATCAAACAAAATTAGACGTCATCTGGATGTACAATAAAGACCCGCAGCATAAAATGCAAGTTCTATTGTTATAGAACTGTACGGTTCGACATGCGAAAAAAATCGCGAAACCACAGGTCCAAATGTTAGCTTCGTGCACACTCCGTGTCTCATGTAGGTCGAACATGTCTTCGGATCTGATAATTTCTGATAATGAAGTCCCACAAAAATATTTAAAACATTGCCCGAGTACAGCATTGTATCCATACAGATGCTCGTGGCGATGATACGGACAGATGCTTGCGTGTTGATAAGGACCATTCCCATAGAAATATAATAAAATTGTCCCCACTATTGAATCGACATCCAGATCATTGACATTCTTTTCCGTACACGTCTTCCGAACAGATGCGCTACACCAAACATTACGCGAAATCCAGAGCACACTTGCAGGGTGCATACTGCGAATATAGTGTAGATAAAGCTGGTTTGGCGATACGCTTGGGTTATGGATACAAGACAACATGTACTTCTCGCAAACGAGTGTTAGTTAATTAGTTATTTGGGCTTTACGGCGCATCGACCATATTGATCACATAGCGCCCAACTCGGCACAAGGTCCTTGACATTCAACGAACCAGTCGAAGACGATGATCTTGTTGTACATTCCTCACATGTTACTTTTACATTTTAGTTACAGTGCCACCTATTGCGGCACTTATTCTAAGTTTGCCCACTATGTAATGCTCGCCATGCACACACTTGTGATTTGCTCCTAGACAGGTGATATATGACAGCGAAGCATATTAATGTTATTCTACGTCCATGGGCGGGGTACCAAGTTGGATACTGGGGCGCTGAATCTTTCCCTAAACGACACAATTTAGCATCAGCCCTACGACTTTCCACAAGGAAGGAACGGCTTCACGCCTCCCCTCAATCCAGATGAATCCGAATGCTCCACCGGCTTGTCCAGTCTGCGATCGCCTGTGGGATACCGATCTGGGCATGCTACCGGCACACAAAACATTTGCACCGGCACCGCGGCATCTGCCTCGCGCACCCCCAGCACACACAGTGCACGGCAGCTGCTCACCTGTAGGATGCTGGTCTCGTACACGCGCTGTCCGTTGACGTAGGTGTCGGCATCTCTGCCGCACGGCGTCACCGTGACGATACCCTCTGTGTGCGCGATGACGCAGTGGCGCGGGTGCACGTTGTGTCCGGCCAGCCGCAGACACTGGCCGCCCACCTGCGGCGACCGCTCGCTGCCCACCTCCGTCACGTTCAGGTGCAGACTGAACCGTCTGCCGGGGAGCAACACAGAGCCGGGTCAGCGCACACAGCGCAGACATACACTGAGCTGCCGGGGAGCAACACAGAGCCGGGTCAGCACACGGCGCAGACACATACACTGAGCGAGCTGCCGGGGAGCAAAACAGAACAGAGTCAGCACACAGCGCAGACACATACATTGAACCGCCTGGCGACAACACAGAGCCGTGCCAGACATCGATCAGCACACGGCGCAGATCCACACACTGGCACACGGAGCCCGTCTGGCGGGCACACGGAGCCCGATCAAAGGTTGAATACTATGCGGGAAAGCTCAAAACTGACCGGTCTATGAAGCTGCCAGAAGGCGGGACTGGTACACTGACTGAGGACAGTTCCCATTCAGCTTGGGTGAGGAGTTAGGATAGACTGCTGACCGCACAGTGGCACATTGAGCCGTGTACCACACGAGCAAACGCTGAAGCGCATCCATCTGATGGCAGAACCACAGCGAACTGCTTCCGTGCACGGCTCATAAATGATTCCAGCGACAATCAAGCTTCCAGCCAGGGTCGGCAAAAGTCGGTTTGAACTACTGGAAGCCACACCAGTTGCAAAAACTAGTTGCAACAAGCCACAACCAGCTGAACTGACCAGCACGCTGCACTACAATTTACAAGATATGATTGTGCACTTCCGTTAATCGCCTTAACGAGGAAGGCAAGCAACGTAGGAGGGCAAAACCCAAACACGCATGCAATCATTAGATGGCTATCCTCGACATCTAAATTGCATACTTCTTCCATTTTTATTTTTACATGCGAAGCTCTCTCCTGAGGAAATTACTGCCATGCATATACCGGGACGGCTACCAACGGAACAGCATTGCCACCCAGCTGAAAGACGGTCGTGGTGCGAAATTGGATACGGATACCAATATCGTGGCCACCGGCCGAAATTGAAACTTCAGTAGCACACGAATGCTCCTATAAATTAAGCACGTGGCGTTGTGCTAGACGGGGGCAATATACTCGCTGGGGACAACACATTCGCAGCCATGGTCATATTTCCCATGAAATGTCAACAGACATGGTGGCGAGGACGACGCACAGTGGGCTGGAAGGCGAGCCGCGCCAGCCGGAGTACTCCGCAGCCACGGCGGAATACACAGCTGGCACGATTTCACTTCGGGTAATATAACCAGAGTGCGGTTTCATTCGGAGTCCGGACCAAATTGAAACGTGCCGACTACCGATATCGTGATATATCAGGCTTGAGATGCGATCCAAGTTTCCGGACTGTGCTTATAACAGCATGTAGGCTTACCTCGTACTTGCTGTTTGTTACCCTCGAAGCAGCCCCCTTGCGAGTTGATACTCCCTTGATACTCCCTTGCGAGTTGCGAGTCCCAGCACTTTTCCTACTGCTGGAAGCAGCTCTAGACCACCGTTTTTGAGGTGCCTCTGTGATTCCGATTTTCACTTCAGTACCTCTGTGATTCCGACTGAATCTCCTCGATAGTCAAATCGTCCCCTCTTCAGCTTAATCTTCCTCCTAGAGAACAGCAAGACGTCACAGGAAGCTAGGTCGGGAGAATAGGGTGGGTGCAGGACCACTGTCTGTCTGTGCAGTAGTTTGGTTTGGGCCAGAGCGGCGTGGGACGGCACGTTGTGATGCAGCAGCCAGCTCTGTGCGCGCCACTTCTTCGGACGTTTCCTCTCACACCCTTCCTCAAATTCCTGGACGCCTCGATGTGAAAGTGCTTATTCACCGTCTGACCTACAGCAACGAACGTGTGGTGGGCAATTCCCGCCATGACAAAGAAACAGAGTGACATGCTCTTGACGTTGCTCTTGATCTGCCTCGCTTTCTTCGGTCGCGGTGAACTTGGGCTCTTCCACTGGAATGACTGCTGCTTGTTTTCAGGGCCCATAAACCCAACTTTGGTCACCAGTGAGGTCACCATTGGAAAAGCAGTTTCGATCCCGCCTGGCCTGTTCCCGGATATCACTGCGCGCAGCGAGCCAGGGTTCCCTCTGGTCCAGGGTCAGCAATCGGAGCACCCATCTGGCAGCGATTCACCTCATGCCCAGCTGCTCCGTGACAATGCGGTGGTATGAGTGACACGATGGGTCAACAATGCTGCAAATTTTGTCAATCGTTGGCCGACGTCCTTTGTGGATGGCCTGTCGTACTTTCGCAGCATTCTCGTCGGTTCTTCTGGCTGATAGCCCACACAATGTTCAGAATCCTGTGAGCGAGATAGCGAGAAATAGAGACAGAGACAGAGACAGAGACAGAGACAGAGACAGAGACAGAGACAGAGACAGAGACAGAGACAGAGACAGAGACAGAGACAGAGACAGAGACAGAGACAGAGACAGAGACAGAGACAGAGACAGAGACAGAGACAGAGACAGAGACAGAGACAGAGACAGAGACAGAGACAGAGACAGAGACAGAGACAGAGACAGAGACAGAGACAGAGACAGAGACAGAGAGAGAGAGAGAGAGAGAGAGAGAGAGAGAGAGAGAGAGAGAGAGAGAGAGAGAGAGAGAGAGAGAGAGAGAGAGAGAGAGAGAACGCATTCACGAAAGTGATATGACTTTTACATACACAAATCAATGAACAATCTTCGAATTGTCGGGAAAACTTGAAAATGGAACTAACTTCGAAAACATGACTGTACATTTGGTCTTCCCATACATGAGCCATTACCTCAGGTCACCGGTTAGTAACGCCCACTGGCATCTTTTCAAAACTGTATTGGAACCTATAGACACGCTACAAGTTATTTACATCACGTATTCTAGCATCAAACGTAAGTCATGAACACCTCATTTCTCCCGATGTCAATGTGTAAGTTGATGTCGAACTCATGGTGCAGTATCTGGTCATAACGAGCGAGCACAATATTCGAGCTAGTCTATTATCAGATATATATGAAAGAAGTTCATATCAGTGATCCCACTCGGCGGCCCAACGACCACGCCTTTAGAACCCTAATAACTTGTTAGTGTTTCACGCCTAATTCCCTCACCCTGAATTATACTCGCCCTTTAATTATGTTAGCTAGTTAGTTATGGTGGCATGGGGCTGCATCGATTGCACAGGTCCTATAGCGCCCATTTAATGAATATTTACCGACTTTCGTTACAATACTTCCCTTGAAATGCTATTAACCAGTGTTGCGGAGATGCTTTGCGCTTGCAGAGAACCAGGTGCCACCTCGAGGCGAGCCGCTGATGTAGATGACCTGGCATTTGTCTATACCAGCTGTCGCCAGGCGGGCAGTTGCGGTCAGCCCACAATGTCTCCACAAACAATGGCATGATGCCTGATTCTGCGTTGCCAACACCAGAGGCAGAGCGCAGCCACCAGAGGACCGGCGCGTTCTGCTGAACTGCGCGCGATGAACTAAACTGCGGCGCGTTCTGCGGTACCGCGAACGCCCTGGCCTTTATTCTGTTAACACGAGAGGCGGAGCGCAACCACCAGAGGACGTTCTGCACTGATGTGGAGGCCCGTGAGCGCTCTGGCCTTTCTTTTGTTAGCACACGATTAAACAGCTTCGTCTTCGTGTGGTCTGCATATCGATGAGTGATTAGAGTGAATGTTTGTTTTCTATAGGGAGCTGCACAGACGAAACGCACATCCACAGTAGGTATTGCGGCATTAGACAATCATGAGACGTTCAGCATCAGTGGCTGCAGGAAGCGTGGGGGAAATAAAACCTGACACGAGGCGCGTAACTGCGATTGAAGACACGTTGGAGTTTCCGGAGAGTGAACTGGCTGCCGTGCCGAGCAGACAGACTGCAAATGATGCGCAGCTAAGAACAACAACAAAACGTGCGTGAAGCGATCGGCTACGGCAGATCAGTCAGTGCCCTTGGGATCGGCCGTGCCGACCAAGACATATTTGGTTTTACCATGACGTGTCACTGCGTCCTCTGCCCTATCCAAAGGTACAATAGACGCCGGCCTGTTCTCGAACTCGCACAACACCGCGGGCCAGCTCGGGGCAAGATAATTAATTTCATGGGCTGCGATATTAACCCGAATCGGCATACTAACTTAAAACAAAAACAGCAATACTCATTCTCAAGTTCACCTCCTTCAAGCCAGAATACGACACGGACGCCATCGCCAGGTCTACGGCCAACTAAAGAAGAATCTTGGATTATTTCACGACGCATTCAACCGCTAGGTCAAATAGCGCTCTAAGAAGTTCCTAGCTCATCATTAACGGATCAATGGCGCCTAAACTGCATTATACGTATCAAACTCTAATGCGAATTAAAAAGGCAAATACCACCGCATTCACTTAAATACTGTAGATGGGCAAAGTTTTCGTTCGTAAATCACCGACCCACTCATAGTGCACCAGCTGATTGAGAGCAGATCGAGAAGGTAAGATCAGGATGGCACGCCAGAACGGTAAAACGGTGGTACGAAACGAATGGAGAGCAGAGGCGGTGATGTTCGGAATAGCACCTGGCAGAGAGCCGACCGGGACCCTGCCGGATCATATCGCCATTGACTGTCCGGGGAGACGACCAGGCGTCGATACCTCTCCGATGACCGCGACAGACTACACACCGTGTGGCCCTGCATGTAGGTCACTGCTTCTGCGCCTGATGGCGGTCGCACACTGGCAATTACGAACGCGACATTTACGCCCGTCACGCGAGTAAATTACGCCCATTTACGCCCGTCACGCGAGTAAATTACATGTCGCCGCACTCTGGTAATACGGTTCCAGGATAAGGCATAAAGGCATCATTAGGGGCGCTGAACGAGCACGGACAAGAGGTAGGTAGGCTGTGTGGTTTTCCTACTGCAGACATACGTTTGGATACCATGCCGCATCAGGAAGCTTGCAGGTCGACTGCAATTTTGGAAGCCCGTACAAGCACTTTATTGGGTCCAAGTCTCGCGGAATTGCGGGAAGCTCGGAAGTAAGCGAACCCTATTTAGAAAATTCGACACAGTGCAATCAAATGTCGGATGCGTGCTTGATTTCGCAGACGAGCCGGGTTACGGAACGTGTCCTCAGTCTGGGCATACGTGCACTGAAAAGAACATCCGCTTCAACTAAAATTGACTGCAATCTTCCCATAATCCGGCTCATCTGCCAAATATCGTGTTCATATTTCAACGTTCAATGAACTATGCCAAATTGTTGACTTAGCATAGGTGCCATGTCGTCACGGCCATTTTGTGTCGGCAATCCGCTCAGCTTATGCAATCGTTCAGAGCGGCACCTTCCACCGGGCTGAAACCGGTCACGTTGCCTCGAAGCAGCACGCAGATTGCGTGATATGATGACATAACCACGCGACCGGCGGCTGGCTGGTCGTCGCCAAGCCGATGCTGGCTGGAACAGCTCCGGCTAATTTTCTCCAGAAAACGTTTTCATGGAACAAATAATGCGAGAACTTGAAAGAAAATATCGCGTTGAAGGCTGCTAGAAAGCAAAATTAAAAGAGCAGGCAAAATTCAGTGACCGAATCAGAACTTAAGACAGTGAAACAAAACAGCTATTAAGACTCAAAGGTGCGACTGTCGGGTCGAGTCGGGTCAGGTCAGGTCAGGTCAGGTCAGGTCAGGTCAGGTCGGGTCAGATCAGGTCAGGTTGGGCCGGTCGGGTCGGGTCGGATCGCTCAGATGAACTTGTGTCGCATGTTTGGGAGAAGACTAGCTCGAGCATCACCCTCGCTCGTAGCAGTACGCGCGTCTCATATGCTCGCGCGTATGCATTTAATGGTCGTAATGACGCCAAATAGGCCATATTTCAAATGAAACCATAATTGATTACGACGATTCGTCAATTACATGCGTGCGTCCATTTATTGCATTAAAAAAACCTGGAACGAGTCTGCACAAACTCATACGCTGTTTCTTCGGCAAAATACTTAATATATCTGCAAGACTTAGCCTACTTTTTGATCAGCAGCATGGGGCTTTCGTTCAGTGGCGGTACACCAAGCGACACACAATACACATGCTCCTTGTACTAGCTGGCAATCTGGATGTCTCATTGATTATGATATGGTAAAAATTCCGCGCAAAAGGTTCCAAATCTATCGTAAAATGAACCCGTCCAAACCTGAACTCAGTGGGATAAGGGTATTTCAGCTTTAGTTATTGCTTCGGAAATCCTTCCGAGTATTTTTCTGGTTGTATTTATTTGTCAAGATTACCTGGATGTCGTTCGTCGGACATGCTTGGGTGACCCGGGCACCATGTGTCGGATGTGACGGAGTGACCCGGGCGCCATGTGTCGGATGTGGCGTGGTCACATGGGCGCCATGTGCCGGATGTGACGTGGTTACCTGGGCGCCTCGTGTCGGATATCGGTGCCGTCGCTGTTGAGCTCCACCAGGAACGGTAGACTGGACTCGTCGTGGCCGCGGTAGCTGTGGTCCACTTCGGAGATGTGCGTGGCCGGCGCCGGCTTCTTTTTGCGCTTGCGCGGCTGGTAGTCGGCCGACCGCCGGCGCACGTGGAACATGATGGAGCCTGCGGCGATGTCACGGTCGGGTCAGTTGTGGGCCGCGCTCGGGTCACACCGGGTCATCACACAATGCTGCGCCGGCCGACCTGTTGTCCGTGCCTACATGTCAGTTGCAAACATCGACAGACGCGCGGCACCACCAGGAGCGCGGACCGGCCGGCGCGGAGTGTGCCCGCCAGCCAGCCACGCGGCAGTGTACCTGCTGTGTACACCCACAGGAGGCATGCGGCGGGATCACAGAGGTGCTGGAGAGCTGCGCACTTCTGCATCTTATGGGACGAACTCCTCTGGTGTCGAGACGACAGCGCGGAACGCCATACAGCTGAAAACAACCGGCTTCAAAGCGCACATGAAGGCCAGCGGCTACAAGGAGCCAGTGAAGAACCTGCCGTCGTTGATCAGGAAATGAACGGCAGCATTACATTCATGATGCAACCTACCTATATTTCCGGCTCACTGCATGATGGGAGCAGCCAATATGTCTGATGCGGCGATAAGCGACGTCGATTTTCGGGTCGGGTGGATTTCAGGCATAGTAGACGAGTGGCGCAGCCAGTCGGGTGTCGGGTTAGTCAGTTGGCATCTTCTTCCCTCGAGCAATAACGTGGATTTTGTTACTCTAAACATCGGACGACCAATTGGAAAAGGCTCACGGCGTGATTTGCTGGACTGTAACAATAAATGTATCGGCGGCGGACAAATTGTTGGTTTGTGATGGGGTCTGACCAGGGTCTGGGTAGGTCAGTTACAACCGCATGTCACCATTACGGTGTGAAGCATGTGTACACCAAAGGAAAACACACTTGCATTTGATACAGTAGCTCATCCAGCAGCTTCTCATCTTCTTTCGGTTCAGTGTCATAACATACATTTATCCAGCCATGCAGCCATTCAGGGAAGTGCATTGTATTTCTTAAACACGAATGAAGTCAAGATCTGTAGACCCGTGCAATTAGATTGTCCGGCGATGGTATCCCAGTGGGATGCTCTTCGCGCGTGCTTCAGTTTATTCAGTTGGTGTTGTTTCTCCCGGGCCTCTTGGCATTCCTCGCTGTGCCGATCAATGGGCAGCAATAGCGAACCAGACCTGCGGTCACGTAGTTTGGTTGTCATGCCAAGTGATATGTGTGCCCCGAGGTCGCTAGTGGCCGAGAAGGCTGGTGTCAGTCCGATGGAGGGTGCCGCGTTGAACAGTTTCAAGTGGCATAGATTAACCGGGAAGGCTGCGAGATAAAAAGGGCACGACACAGCGTAGTGCTTATGCTAATGACACGCTGGCATAGTGCTTCTAGGTTTGTGATACGCACACCATATTCGGCAGAGAAACACAATTTCGGCAAGATTGAGGGCAATTTCGGCTCAATCGGATTGCTTTTTTATTGCACATGCGACGAAACTGGAGGAACTATTTCTGCAACCAAGCTCCTCTGCAGCTCAATGGAGCACACATCAATCTTTTGATGCACTGTGCTGAATCGTCGAAACAGTTTTACAACATTCAAAATTCATGCGCAATACTATAAATTAACCAGCTAAAGCACATGTATTTAGGAGCTGCAAAGACAGCGTAGTTGTGGTCGGTTCACGAGCTCCCTGTCGCTGCATGGTGTCCCATCCTGTACTTGCAGCATGGGAGCCCCATAGCCAGTCTCTTGCCCTCGCTCGTCCTGCGCCCGCAACGGCGCCCTATACTGATATTGAAATGGACCATGCACATGTTCTACATCATGCTGACGATTGCTCATGATCGCTGCCGGGCCGACGAGAAGTCAGATATAAAACGGGGGTATTTAGCACTAACGCTAAATACCCTGGTTAAATTAGCTCCATTAGCTAATAATTAGTTAATATAAGACGTTCCATTAGTTGATGAAACGTCGCGCGGATTACATGTTTGACTGGAACCGATCTGTGTCACCAACGCAAATTAAACGGAGTGTCTCTATTGTAGGGCCGAGCTTTAACAGGACACATATGGTTAATGTGATGGCGCATTTATATCCAGGGGTATGTTTTTTTTGCGGACTCGGTCGGGTTAGTTCGCAATTTGCTTCCCAAAGTTACCACAGCTGTCAGACAGTGCTTGCGTCGGGTACCCTAGTTCACTGTCCCAGCACTAGTATATTTCGTAACAACTTTCCGATAACACCAGCGCCGTTCAACCGCCGGTGGCGTGCGATCTCCGAGAACATCACGAATTGTCTTAAGTGGGTGTCAAGGTCGACCGCCGGGCCGCCGCCGTGGCTAAGCCAGGCGGGCCATCGTCACGTCCCGCCGATGTGGCATGCACCGCATTTCAAGCCATAACTTCATAGATAGACAGTTAGATAATTTAATTTTCATAGATAATTGCTTAAAATTTGGCAGCGACATTCTTCATTACCATATGTTGGCAATTTTGCCCTCGAACTTTTGAATACACGGGTAAAAACATACAGTACTTTTTTCTCAGCTTTTTGGACATACCGACATTTCAAAACGAAATAGTTAAACAAAACGACATGACATTTTAATTATCATTTAATTGTCTCTCGGTTTCCGTTTACAGGCACCAGATCCCATTCATTAGGTTTCTATGTCAATTTGTGCGCGCCGATACGTTTTTGTTTTGTTTTTTATCGGCAAATATGGCGTCGCCCTGACGCCATTTACGTCTGATCTATCGTGCCATAGTTTTTTTTTTGTGACAAAAGGCATATCATTGATCAAGTGACAGCAATTGAACATTTCATGGAGATATCTTTTCTCGTTTTTAAGTTATCGCGAATATTCGACAGGGGGCCGATTTGATCCAAGGTCAATGCTAAGATAATCAGTTAATAAACAAAAACAGATGCAAAAAACTACGGCATGGACATGACAGCGCGATTGAACTGATTTTCTTTCGACTTGATGAGTCAAGAAATATGACCCACGCACACCGAAAGCCACTGGTAAAGAAGCACTGTATCTACTACAAATGCTTCAAAATGCGGGGAAGAGTTTCGAGTGCATATCACAATACACTTTGTATCGGATATTTCATACATGGTGGTCGGCTTTACAAAGTTGCTGGTGAAATGTTTGTACGTCCATCTGAGGGTGTGCGTGTCAAGATTTGGCACATGTCAAAATGGCCGGATCGATTTTGACCACATTTTCACACGAGATGCGCCGGTTCGGCCATATATTATGATGGTAGTTTCCGGTAATACCGGTCAGGTGCCATGTGATGGTAACCAGGGTCATGTGAAAATAAACTAGCCAGAGCCATAGTACCGTAAGTTGTACGAGCTTGAAATTCCACGACTGCGTGCGCCCCACAGGGAACCAGCCGCTCTTGAGATCGGTGGTCGGGTGGGGTGCACCGTGTGACTGCCGACTGCCGGCACTAGTTGCTCGTGATTGTTCGATATTTGTGTCCATTACTATTAGTTAATTGATTCTATGTCGTACTAATTAGGTCCCGATCAACGACCAGGATCGATATGCCATACAGAATATGACAGGAAAGCTACCGAAAATGTGGCGGGTGTGATATTAAATGTACTTTGTTTACGATTAAAATTACCGTTTAAATGATCATAAGGAATAATTTGATCACGTTTCTTAATTATCAAACGTTGCGAGTGCAAAACAGATCATTTTCATCAATTTAATCAGTTATTTCGATGTTCCTAGATCACTATTCTTCACGATACCTAGCATCGCCTGATCTCGGTTCGGTACCGTGCCGAACAGAGATGTGCATCATAAACCGTCTTACAGATGCGTCCAGCAGCGTCGGCCATATTGATGGTGCATATCGAATGTCACTCGAGGCTCTTTTTTGTTCTGCAACACGGTGAGATCTTCTATTTGCACGCCAAATATGTATAGTTACCGATATCTATATGAGGGATTAATAGATGTGAGATACATATGGAATACTCGATCTCTACGGTCTATTTTTTTGCACATCTACGGCAAATCACTCACATCACAGAGTGATTTGCCTCTTCGACAGATCATTATGTACGGCTGTGTCCCTTGCTCGTTCTAATTCTTAATCATAGTGTGTTCCAGTATCGTTACCAGATGACTAACGATAAATGCCATCAAAGACGAACTATCTATGTTTGAGATCGCATATCATGGTATTGCCGTCAAACGTTCCTCTCAGTGTCAGATACCTCCTGGGTGTGTTTTTTTTTAGAAAGCCGTCCACAAGTGGGACAGTCCCTTTAAGGCGTTACTAAATAGTGCCTGTTCTGAAAAGGCTAAAACACCGTACACTGGGTAAAAGACGCGAGATACGAAGACTTGATCACATCGTATCAATACCAATTGAACACCGCACACACACAACACGTTCTCGTTGGTGAAAACACGATTTCGGTGGTCCAGGTGTCAAACACGGTCAGGACCCATGCGGGCCAGACAATTATACTGCAGGTCAGCGGGTCAGCCGTCAGCATCCCAGGCATCATGACGTCATACACGTCCAATGGTTGCCAACAGAAAGCCAGGATCCCCCAGCTGATCGAGTTCCCAGTCCAGTCAATACAAACTACAATTTGCATCACATCGTGTACGAGATGACCGCGTTGGCCATCTGGTAAATAGGCGCTGACGCCTGACAACTCCAATCAACGTTATGTACCTGAAAATAACGGCCTGAGTGCAGCTTTCTCTCGGTAGTTCAAGCACACTGGAAATTAAAACGTAAATGTCGGGAGTGGACACATTAAATGCGGGATTGGTTGGTTGGTTGTTTGGGCTTAGGGGCGCATCGACTGCGATGGTCATACAGCGCCCATTAAATGCGGGGGAAAAACCATTGATCGGGAGGAGCTTACGGAACTGATCACGCACGGGCACATAGTGTCCATCTATGCGTGCTGGATGACGACGGACGCTAAATGACTACGTAGTGGTGGTGGATCGGGAGGAGCTTACGGAACTGATCACGCACGGGCACACAGTGTCCATCTATGCGTGCTGGATGACGACGGACGCTAAATGACTACGTTGTGGTGGTGGATTGGTGCCTTACGGCACGCCAACCACTGTCATTTTCACTCATTAAGTGACATGGTTGACGCCACGTACACTCAAACAGGCAATTATAAATCAGTCAGCGGTTATCGTGGATTGGTGCTTCGGGGCTCGCTGACTACTTAGGTTATTATGCGCCCATAGTATCAATCAACCAAGGGATCAATAAATCAATAAAAAGTACTCGCGCAAATTGTACTGCCTGGAGTGGGTCACAACCCGAATCAATACAGTGCGGCCTAATGCGCAACACGCACGCACGCACGCACCCACGCACGCACGCACGCACGCACGCACGCACGCACGCACGCACGCACGCACGCACGCACGCACGCACGCACGCACGCATGCACGAAAACGACAGCAAATTCGGCGTTGATCATTTTCCGTTTCGTTCGTTCTAGGTTTCGAATCAGTCGCTTGACGAATGTGTGAAGAGAGCAATTAAGAGCTGCTCTACACGGCCGCTCTAAGATCGTGAACTAGGCAGGGTCAGACAAGTTCTGATAAACAACAGATATAGAAACATCGACTTTGACTCTGTGATATAAAACTACTCAATGACTTTCTGCGAAGAGACAGGACCAGTGTTGGATTTTCGCTTCTCAGTCTTGGACTCAGAGTGTATAATTTTTGGGCAAGCCAAAATATGGAGTGTATAACCTTGAGAAGCACCAAATAATGGAGGGTATAATATTGGGATTTGCCAACATATGGTGTATACCCTAGAAACGCTAAGTAATGGAGAGTACACATTTCCTAAAATACAGTGGATGTTTCCTGGAATGAAGAATAAAACACCCTCCAATTATGTTATGCTATGTTGCCTAACTCAAAACCTTTTGGGCATTATTTTGCTCACAACCTGAAAAGTAAGCATTTGCATAGAACACAAGTGGTTCCATCATCTAAGTCACCTTCATAAACATGGTACTCCAAAAAACCTACCAGCCCATAATTTTGCTGTGGTGCTGTTAGCAGCAGTGCCGAGAATCTTGGCAAGATTTGTCCACAGCCTAGCTGAGAAGTTTGGGTATTATTGCAGTATAAACTAACAACAAGGCAAGTTTTATACACATTTTACTGGTATTATTATGCTTTAAGGTGGCAACAAGACAAGTTTTTATACACATTTTCCTCCATGAAGCAAGCAAATGAGTTAGGCTTGGTTAGGTTAGGTTTGTTCAGTTTTTTAAGTTGGAAAATTTTTGGATTCTTTTAAGAATTGAAGTTATTTTTTTTCTTCAAAAGCAGCTAATGTTAGGTCAGGTTAGGTTTGGTTAGGTTTTTAAATTTAGAAAATTTTTCCAAGAACAAATTTCTTTGCGTTTTTTTTAAATACTTTTTTTCTCCAAGGGGAGGTTAGGTTAGGTTATGTTGCATATATTTTATTTTTTAAACATTTCTTTTTATGCCATGCTACATAACTCATAGCCCATTATTGGTGTTATTTTGCTCACAATCTGAGAAGTAAGCATTTGCACAAAAATAGTGCTCCCATCATCTTAGTCACATTGGTAAACATTGCATTTGAAGGAAAATGCCAAGATTTCATAAAACACCTTAAAACACAAATTTACATATTTTACCTCCATGAAGCATACAAAGAAGGGGTAAAGTTTGGTTAGTTTATGTTAGGGTAGGCTTTGATAGGTTTTGATAAAAACGTGGGGGAAATTTGTCAAAAAAAAGTTCTTTTTTTCAAAAACATTTCAGGCTATCATATGTTGGGTCTTTCCTTTTGAAATTTGAGAAACAAAATTGTTTGGAAATTTTTAGAGAAAAAAAATGTATGCATGGAAGGTTATGGGAGGTGAAGTTAGGCTATGCGCCATCTTCTTTTGTTATTGTGAACACTACTTTTTAAGCTATATTAGTAATTACCCAACTTCAAGCCCTTTTTTGGGTGTTATTTTCCCTCGCAAGTGAAAAGCATGCATTTGCAGAGGAGACGAGTGGTCAAATCATGTTCAGCACATTCATAAACATTGCATTAAAAAACAAAGTCCAAGGAATGAGAAACTACAGCACCAGATTTTCTTGTAATTCGCAACCAGACAAAAACCGAAAGAACAATGGACCCAACCTCACCTCACCTGATCGAAACGCAATGGAAGGAAGTAACCAAGGGAGTAACCACCACGCAGAACAATAATTTGGCAATTGTGGTTAATGGTATTTAGTGCGGCGGATATGGACAATCTGCATAGCCTGCGAGGAACTATGGGTGCGTTCTTTGTCTCGTTCATTCCGCGGATTCCGTGGACTGTGACGTTGCATATTTCGTGGTCAAATTTTATTTTTGCGGAGTTGTAGACTATCTGTGTCCGAGTGGCATAAACAGTATTTGTGTCACGAATATGTGGCGCTCTGAAGCAATGTATGTCATGAAATCAAAAGACAACAAAATTTCTGGTTATCTGGTGGTCTATTTTGCCACAAAGTCTTAACATGTTTGGAGAATGTCTTGGACGGATCTGGCTAATTTTAACGCGTACATTTTACCTGATATCTTTTATTTAGATCGGCCGCGCTTGCTTCAAAACTCAGAAATACACCTTTTCTCTTCGGTAAGCTGATGTAGAACATCCCAATCTTTCAGGAAGCATTCAAAGCCTAATTATTAATTGTCTTTCTTCGGAGTGGTTTAAAAAGCTCCCGAAAGAGTGGGAGCTGGAGAGGCATGATTCACCCCCGGCCAAGACCCTCTAATTTTCAAATCCGTCCCGGAGAGTGGTAGTTTTCTTTACTAGCCAGGCGACGCGTGCAGGCTTCCTTCATTGGAAGAGGCATTACTTCATGTTTGAATTTGGAAGTCCAGAGATGACATTGGAAGTCCAGATCTTGTGGCAAATTTAGTTGTGCAGTGCGCTGGTGTTAGGATGTAGGTATTTGGATGATTGATGGACCGGTGGGCGGGAAGTGAGACTCAAGGCCCTTAAGTGAGAGTAGTAATTGCGGTGGTGTGGTGTCGACCCGTCGGTGGGTGTCGTCCTACGTAAGAAATTAGGCTCAATTGAATTGTTCAAATTGAATGCCTCTCATTGCCGTTGGTGTGAAAGGGTGAACTATGATAATATTGCGATGCCTTACCTATAGATACATTGCATGGATGTAGGTAGGTTACCTAGTACGTACCTACCTACTAGGTAGGTACTTGGTGCAAATATAGGTAGGTAAGTTTTACCTAGGAGCATCTGCAGCCACATCAACATGCAAGTGCATATGCACCCAGTGGCATACCTACCTAGGGTCTTCATTAATGGGTGGCCCTGTAATGGATGAAGCTTTCTGACTGTTCTTGTTTGGACAGAATTGTATGATTTTATAAATTTTGAAGGCTGCTGAAAACAATCATTTTCAGCATACAAATGCTTTGGAATCAAGGGCTAGTTGCTTATTTTGGTGTCGAAATACATTATTTTTTACTCCTATTGGTTTGGTGTCACTCCAGTGCACCTAAGCATGCATTCATGCACATTGATTGTGCACTTATGAAGTGTTTCAGGATATTGTTGGGTGCACCCATCCTATTTGACACTGAGTACAATTTTTTTTGCCTCCCACCTCATAAAAAACTGCCATGCCAAAGCATGACTTGCACCTACTGAGATATTCAGAAAATCATTCCCTTTATGCCTATCTAATTGCGAGTTGTGTACTGCCTACTCCAGTTCTCTTTCTAGTTTTGGTCTTGCATTCTTCGGAGCACTTCTGGTCAGGGCATTTTTGTGAATGGAAAGTAAGTGAATGAAGGCATTGTATGTTTGTTTATTCACTTGTACTAGGCAATTACACTTGCACCAGTATACACTTGATTTGCACCATTATATTTTTATATATTCACTGTTGTGGTCATATGCATAATGATCCCAACTTTAGCTTCCATTCTGCTGGTATCCTGTCATTCTTTAACTCTAACAGGCATCTCATCTTCTGTTCTTTTCCTTGCATTCTCTTTGAATGTTTCTGCAGCCCTGGTGATCAGCTGAAATAACAAATGTACATTATTCTCAATAATGTTGCCAAGTTGACATGCCAAGTTCCCAAAATGATTACACAAGATGAAGATTATTAGAACTGGTGGATCTCATTCTCACTACTAGCCAAAGATCACCATATAGTCCATTGAGCGTGCTGCTCTGTAGGCTATGTTAACAATTATCATTATTTGATAGTGGCAGCACTAGTTGGGATTTCTTGTTATGCATTAGCTCTTCATCTGGTAGTTGGCAGCCCAAGGAGTGGATATTTTTTGGAGTGTATAATTCTTTGGACAGCCAAATGTCCAAAAAATGGCCATTTTTCCAACGGTGGACAGGACCCATCATCGTCCCAACGATGTTAAGCTGTTCTATAAGAATACCTTATCGCCCTCATGGAGAGCAGATTATAAGTCAATCCATATCATAGTTGGACGCCACTGCAGACCCAACAACACAGATGAGAGGCTAATATTGGTTATTTATTACAAGAACCCACGATTTCATCACTTGAGATAAATAATAATCTCAGCCAGGCTCAGTCGGCATTAAAGCAAACCAATGTGGCATACAGATATCGTTGTTCTGCCGGGGACTGCGAAACCCGCGAAGCGGGTTTCGCAGTATACATTGGTATGAATGACGACTCTGAATCGGCGCCTGACCATGCAGGAAGAGATCCCGGACTCGAGGTCTGGTGACAATCAAACACACCCAATGTCACCAAAAACAAAAGTCCCCAGCATATCGAATATGGATATGCTTGGGACTTGGATCGGTGGAAACTTCGAGCCAGACTTCGATCTGGGGACCGTCGATCGGTGAAGGCATGAGGAATCGGAGACATTCGGCTCAGTCGTCTGAGATCAGGTGCGTAGCAACATTTTCCGAAACGGCTGCTCCTAGTAGATCACTTGATACGCTTATGCTAGCGAAAGCCACCATACCAAAAGTCCCACGAAATGCACCTCAATGCATCAATCGGTGAGGATCTCAAGAAACTCTGTTCAGCCGTTAAGGAGCATTGGCGTGGCAACAACTCCGGGCAATATAGTAGTCCCGGACAAATTTTGTTTTGCTTCTTGCCCATCATGCAAATATATTTCCCAAATACCGTGTGAAGTCGGTGATGGCGTGGTCGGCCGATCGGACCCACGATCGAGCCGAATGGACCGCGTCAGCATCCACCCTCCGTGGGTGGGTCGCCAAAGTCAAAGTTGCATGCCGATTATCAAGCTTAAAACGTAAAATATGCACTTCGCTCCCATATGCACCTAGGCAAAAGCGTAGGGCAGTCACGCGTCGTCCGCGAGATACTGCGGGAAAAAAAGAATTGGGCTATTTGTCATCCGCGAGATACCACGGGAAAAAATAATTGGGCTATTAGTTTGGCGCCCACATAGGGACGAGGGTTCACCTTGAGCACATCGGTGACCAGTAAGAGGGCACGTACCGCGGGATGCAATGCAATCTGCATACCATTTCCTACACATATATGTATTGAGTACCAAATGTTGAATCAGTTCCCGTTCGAATGTTTTCGTCTGCTTGCCATAACTGCAAGAGCCTTCACGTAACGACGAGCATGCTTACCATGCTGCACGGATTGACTGCAACAGCTTTCACGTAACGATGAGCGTGTTTACCGTGTCGCACGGAATGACTGCAACAGCCTTCCCGTAACGACGAGCATGTTCACCATGTTGCACGGATTGACTGCAACAGCCTTCACGTAACGACGGTCATGCTTACCATGTTGCACGGACTTAGTTGCGCGGCTTCCGGGCGCATCAGACGCCATGGTAATCTCGGGTTCATTAGGAACTGCTGAGAGTAGCGATATGGTCTTGTTTCCCATCCACACATTGAATACGATCCCAGAATCGGGTCCCAGCACCGACTGCTTCTTGTCTAGCGATTGCAAATGCCAATGGTGTGAATGAAGAGCAGACATCTTTCCCAGTTTCCAGCCATTCCGATGTCTGGATATCGATCCATCCCATTGCCATCCCGATTCGAGCCAGTGCACGCTGACGACCCCGGCGACCCCGGCGACGGCTGGCTGGCGACCCAGGTCATCCAGTCCGCAGTCGGTGGCCCCATCACTGTCAGCAGCACAATGACGAGGACCACAGTCTGCGACCCCGCGGCTCCATCACAGTCAACAACACAATAACAAGGGCCAAACAATCCCTGCACCAGATCCAAATGCCTTCCAATTCGCTTCGACCTACCCCCAATCCCCTCCAGTCCATTCCCAAATAAAGTACGGTCACGTGATAAAAACAACATACCGTGTGAACCCTAACACAACGAAACTCTGCTTAACGCACTGAAAACAACCAGAGTCAGAGTAATCGTAATTAGCATTCAGTCAAAGGCGGGGGGGGGAATAGCCGGGAAATTAGCTCGCTTGTATGGTAACTCAAAGGGCTCAAGTTCAAGCTTCACTACCTGTTTGGAACCTCGGCTTCCCAAAACCAATCGGCGTACTAAAGTGGCGACACAATATCACCTTCGCGGTTACATCCGTCGAGAAGAACCCAAAGTTCTTGTTCCTCAGTCAGGAGACAGGCTGGGTGTGGGAGAAGATTGTCTGAGAGGAGATTTACTACTTCAAAAGCGTACACCAGGACCACGCGAAATGTCGCCCTGCACGTGGCAACACAAAGTGACCACTCGCAGAGAGGAATGAAATCCATGAGATAACTGATCTTCTCAGACAGATATTTGGACTTCAGTGTGCAGAAACTCAATTCGCTCGGCCATAGAGCCCAGTAACACACGAGCAGTGCTCTGTTCAAAATAGCATGACGGGAATGCGTTGCCGGGTGACAGATGCGCTTCCTGCTCTGTTTATTGAAATATGCGTCAATAATTTGATAATAAAACTAAACTAGAGCATACAAGGGAATGGACATTTTAGATTATTGTAGTTTGCTAAAAATATCCAGATAACAGATCAAAAACGTTAAATACGTCAATACAGTTATTCAGGGATGAGGCGAAAATACTTTTACATTTACATACAATTGGTACAGGCTTTCAGCAACACTCTTTTGTCTACCACTGTTCTCTTCACCTGGATGAATAATTTGCAGTTGCAAAATTACCAGACCGAACTGAAGACTGGCAATTGTCTTATACCAGGCCGCGGATGTATATGTAGTATCCCGGATTGATATAGGTGCAACTGTAGCGCAGAATATATTCACCGAGTCAATGGGATGAACGAGGCTGGGGTATAATACGGGGCACTACAAATTGGTTGGTTATTGGTTTTACGACACGTCGACCGTTGAGTCATGTAGCGTCGCTAATCTCTCACGCCGATTGGTCGCGGGCGAAGAGTAGCGACAGGTGAGACTCGAACCCACAACCTTTCGATTGTGAGACGAGCATCTTACCCCTAGACCACTCCTCCCGGGGGGGGGCACTACAAATTAACATGGGACCAAAGCAAACGGTTTATTCCTATTTTCCCAATATTTCTCGAGTTGAAGGAACCACAAAGATAACCGCAATATACGGACGATCGCCAATGCATTTTGTTAGAAAAGGGACCATTCTCCATTTTCTGTGATGGAATAATCCCTGAAATCGATGACGAGCTTCCCTTGCCACGTTCACAGCTGACTGGTAGATAGCTTGACCTTTCGGGCAATTTGGAGGCTAAATTTAGTTTCGTTTCCAGCAGAATCTATTCATGGTGTGAGTTCACTCATCTGAAGAACACGTCCTATATTTGAAGTACAGAAGACCTTTCTCACCACAGCCGAAGCATACCGAGCGTTATGGCACCGCAACTTCAGCCAGGCTGCGCAATGGTTGTAGTGTGTGGGTCAGTAGCGCGACAGGTGAGCGTTGTGGAACCGTAACTTCAGTCAGGCTGAGCAATGGTTGTAGTGTGTGGGTCAGTAGCGCGACAGGTGAGCGTTGTGGAACCGTAACTTCAGCCAGGCTGCGCAATGGTTGTAGTGTGTGGGTCAGTAGCACGACAGGTGAGCGTTGTGGAACCGTAACTTCAGCCAGGCTGCGCAATGGTTGTAGTGTGTGGGTCAGTAGCCGCGACAGGTGAGCGTTGTGGAACCGTAACTTCAGCCAGGCTGCGCAATGGTTGTAGTGTGTGGGTCAGTAGCGCGACAGGTGAGCGTTGTGGAACCGTAACTTCAGCCAGGCTGCGCAATGGTTGTAGTGTGTGGGTCAGTAGCCGCGACAGGTGAGCGTTGTGGAACCGTAACTTCAGCCAGGCTGCGCAATGGTTGTAGTGTGTGGGTCAGTAGCGCGACAGGTGAGCGTTGTGGAACCGTAACTTCAGCCAGGCTGCGCAATGGTTGTAGTGTGTGGGTCAGTAGCCGCGACAGGTGAGCGTTGTGGAACCGTAACTTCAGCCAGGCTGCGCAATGGTTGTAGTGTGTGGGTCAGTAGCGCGACAGGTGAGCGTTGTGGAACCGTAACTTCAGCCAGGCTGCGCAATGGTTGTAGTGTGTGGGTCAGTAGCCGCGACAGGTGAGCGCTATGGGACCGTAATTTCAGCCAGGCTGAGCAATGGTTGTAGTGTGTGGGTCAGTAGCACGACAGGTGAGCGTTGTGGGACCGTAATTTTAGCCAGGCTGAGCAATGATTATAGTGTGTGGGTGAGTAGCCGCGACAGGTGAGCGTTATGGGACCGCAACTTCAGTAAGGTTTCGCAATGGTTGTAGTCTGTGGGTCGGTAGCGCGACAGGCGAGCGTTATAGGATCGTAACTTCAGCGAGGAAGGTAGGCGTAGCACTTTGTCGAATCTGGACTGAAAACGTCTCAGCGTCACAGGCCGTCTATACGTAAGCGACGCCTGTATGTATGGCCGAATGCGGCGGCCGCTCCGTTTGTCACATGGGGTGAGGTGAGCTGAACCGGTGCCATTAAGAAGTAAAGCATAACGAAGAGTCATCCAACGTATTCCTAATGCGGGAATTCATACGCCACTCAGCAGACCTACAGATAAGTAAATCCCATCGTGTGCCGCACCTCTGGGAGCTCGGTGGGGAGTTCTGGCACCTCCAGCAGTCTGGCAGCTCTGGCAGCTCTGGTGGCCGACACGCTGTCTGCCGCAATTCAGGCCGCCACAGAGGGACGGCCCGCAGCGTTCGACACAAACCAACGCCGCCGGCGCGCCGATATGCACCAGAGTCAGATCAATACCACAGTGGCCGCCGGGCGCTGGAGAATCTCAACGGCGAAACTCAGCCGGGCCAACAGCGGAGTTGCAGGGACCAGCGCCGAACCAATCTCCAGCCCAGCTCACCTCCCCCACACGACAGGCGGAGCGGTCGCCGCATTCGGCCACACATGCAAGTGTCGCTTACGCAAAGATGGCCTTTGGCGCCCAAACGTTCGACCCAGATTCTACAAGGTGGTACGCCTGCCTTCCTCACTGAAGTTACGGACCCATAACGCTCACCTGTCCGCTACCGACCCACACACTACAACCATTGCTCAACCTGGCTGAGGTTACATGACGAAACGTTCATCTGTCGCGCTACCGACCCACACGGCACACAAACATTGCGAAAGCTTACTGAAGTTATGGGCCCATAATGCTCGCCTGTCGCGGCTACTGACCCACACACTACAACCATTGCGAAACCTTACTGAAGTTGCGGTCCAATAACGCTCACCTGTCGCGCTACCGGTCCACACACTACAATCATTGCGAAACTTTACTGAAGTTACGGTCCCATAACGCTCACCTGTCGCGCTTCCGGTCCACACACTACAATCATTGCGAAACTTTACTGAAGTTACGGTCCCATAACGCTCAAAGGTCGCGCTGCCGACCCACACACTGCAACCATCGCTCAGTCTGGCTGAAGTTACGGTCCCATAACGCTCAAAGGTCGCGCAGCCGACCCACACACTGCAAGCATCGCTCAGCTGTGCTGATTCAGTGCGGATGACAGCTGCACTACGTCGCCCGTTATCGGTCCCTGGGAGTCGACTAGTCAGCCGACAATGCCAGCCCCTTTCTTATATATGTTCGCCATGGATAATTCCAACGTATGTAGAGATAGAGAGCACATGTAACGACGTGTTACATTTTAAACGGGAAATATCCATAACTGCGGGCGTGCATATTCCCAAAACTGCTAAAGCCATGGCACAAGTTGCACTTCTCAGGTTGTCTTAGCAGGGCGCGACCACCTGCTGGAACCAGGCGTTCTGGCGCCTGGTTCTGGCGCACGGTTCTGGCGCACGATCGATACAAGAGCGAAGCAGGCGAAGCCGTTGGGGACCTAGTTCTTTGCGAAGTCCCAAGTCGCTAACCTGGACAACAAAGTGTCACTTCACTTATCACAACAGGGAATCCAGTTCGTTTTACAAATATGAGCAGTGTGTGGACAACACAACCGTGACCCATTTTCGCATGCCTAGTTCCACTCTTTGCACCCAAATTTACGTGTGGCATGAGTGAAATGGCAGAATAGAACTTCAGGAGCCAATTAAGCACACATTCATGCTACTATGCTAGATATAAATCGACCCGAAATGTCTTACTTTTAGGGTTCTGTAAACGTCCTTGTTGAAACTTCGGTATTTCGAAGTTGTACATGACTAGATTTAGTTACGACGATTCGCTTTCGCTGTCCGAGGAAATCGTACGGTAATTCCTCGAGATCTCGGGGCAGGGGATTCCGCCCCTCGTGCAGAAAGGCAGAGCCAAAATAACCGCAAAATAAACGGGCTAAATAAATAGTAACAGAGAGATACATCTATCCAGCTGAAGAATAGTGCATATTCATATTTTTATGGGAGGGGGGGTCCAAAATGTGAATGATTTGGAACAGAGGAAGGGTAGGTGATGTAATGATCTGGACGGCTGGAATACAGTCACCTACGGATGGGTTCAGTCATTAAGTCTATAATCGATCAAATAGATCCGGTATTCGCACTCCTTCACCCCACAAGGATGTTGGCCCAGCTAGGTGCTTGCAGCCAGGTGCCCCACCGTGAGAAACAAAAATCGGGATGCGATGGAGAGGTCCACTTGTCCTTCATAGGAAAATAATTTCGAAATTCAGAAGTACCGGGTGTACTGATATTAATAGTACCGCATGTGGCAGAGTACCTAAATGCGGTAGGAAGTGGTGCAACCCGCTAAATATTTTGGGAAGGGAACTTACGCATTATGGACATAGAGCTCTGGAAGCATGCTTTATTAACAAAGGCTATCTGTCATCACATTGGCTGCCTTATCAACATCGGTTATGTTATTGCATTAGCTGCCTTATCAACACCGGCTACCTGCCACTACATTGGCTGCCTTATCAACACCGACTATCTGTCACTACATTGGCTGCCTTATCAACACCGACTATCTGTCATTACAGGGGTTGCCTTATCAACACCGACTATCTGTCACTACATTGGCTGCCTTATCAACACCGACTATCTGTCATTACAGGGGTTGCCTTATCAACACCGGAAATCTGTCATTACATTGGCTGCACTATCAACACCGGCTATCTGTCATTACATTGGCGATCGAGTGGCTCGTGGCTGCATACCAGCAACCAGGTAAAATGAGCAAATTATGTGCTATAATTTGAATGAAATGGAAAAGCATTACTGATGCTTACGAGGCACCTGATGTGCTAAGGGGGTTTGCCAAGAAATAATCCTTCCTCCATAGCTTTATAATGAGCGAAACCCCAGCAACATGAAACAAAAACGTACACGTGGCTTGGGTATCTTTCATGAACGATGTGTAGTTTCATTGAAATTCCGATCGCTCATTTGCATGTTTCAGTTCATTTAATGACACCAGCTCCGCGAGGTCCGTCATCGTGATTTACGAATCGGTCAGTGGTCGAGTTTTTAACCGGCGAAAAGCCGACTCCCATCGACATATGTCGGAGGCTGAGAGCCGCGTATGGCCATAACTGTGTGGACATAAGCACCGTGAGTCACTGGCAGATCAAAATCGCCAGTACTAAGGCTGGGAAAACCGACCTGAGCGACTGCCCACGGTGTAGAGCTCCTGTGATCGTCTCTGGCAAAGCTGAGAAGAGTCGAGTCGATGAGCTGATCAGAGAGAACGACAAGATCATCCAGAGGCATTTCGGCCCTGACGGGAATTTATATTGGAACAGTTAACACAATAGTAACGTGCCTGAAGCATCGTTCTCAGCTCGCTGGATGCCGTACGGCCTCGGTCAGGAGCAGGAAAACCAAATAATGGCAGCCTCTCGCGTACTTCTCCAGCGGCTCGAACGTGAGGGCGATGTCTTCTTGAGCTACATCGTTACAGGAGATGAAGCGTGAGTCGTGTTTCATCATGAGCCCGAAACGAAGCGTCATTCGATGGAATGCCGGCAAATAGGTTCACTGATGCCAACAAATGTCAAAAAGGCGCAACTTCAGGAGCAAGCTCATGATGATCATCCTCTGGAACACTCCCTGACTGAGCTTCTGGAGCCTGGGACCACCATGAACCCGAAGCAAAACTGCGGAGTTCTGTGGCGGCTGAGGAAGAGAATGCGATCTGTTCGACCGAAGCGAGCCACCTTCGTCATTCAGGACAACGCGAGGTCTTGGTTTCATGTTAATTTCTCGCGACCCGATAACCCCGTTTGGATGGTGGCTTCGCACGCCCCATTTGCCCAGCCACAACTGGTTGCGCCCCAGCTGAGACACTGTAGGGAAACATGCCAGATATAGGGTCCACCAGAGATTGTCGGGTGTGTCTGACCACGCCGGAGGACCCAGAGCCATGACTTTACCTGCACCGTCATACGATACACAATGCTGTAAACATTTTGTGGCACGCACTTAATCCGATGGCATGAATTCACTAAAACCGAAGTCCATGTTGGCCTGCACAAGGCTGAAGATACCACGACACAACACTGCTCGGCCCCAGCCACGGATGCCACTGCAGGCCTGCTTACCCCATATATCGGCTGTCCTTTGTCAGCAGAAGTGCATTCTTCACAAATATTGTACCAATAGAACACTGTGCCATCATATCCACATCTGCACATATGAACATAGCTTGCGCAGAAGCTTACTACCCACATTACATCTACATCTGAACAGCCGCGCAAAGCTTGTGCAGGGTGCTCTCAACTATTACCCACATGTCTACATCTGAAAATCTGAGCATAACTTGTGCCGGAACTTCAACTACCAAGTCTACATCTGAATATATGCCCACAGTTTGTGCAGGTCCTGGACTACAACCCAAATCATGTCAACAGCTGAGCATCTGAAGAACTTGTTCAGGACCTGAATCATTACCCACGCGATGCAATGCCAGTTCCATGACCCGGATCTGATATTTGGTTATTCACGACGCATTCAACTGCTAGGTCATATAGCGTCGCCAACCTCCCACGCCGATTGGACGCAGGTGGACTCGACAACCTCGCCAGCTTTGGTACTCGAGCCAACGATCTTACGCGCAGGAGTACAACACTCTACCGACTGAGCCATCGCGATCACAGTTGAATAGCCCAATTTTAGCCGGGGTCTTGGCGTGTTGCCCGTTACCAATGCACCAAAACGGCCTATAAAGCCGAGACACTTACCGTACAGATACTAGATGAACCTGCCTCGTCACAAATTGAGTTCCCGGTGTGTCTTGGAGTCCACGATTCACCGCAGCTGGAGTTTCATAGTCTACCACAGCTGGAGTTACACAGTCTACTACACAGTTAACTGGGGTGACTGTATAATGCACATACACGTACATACTGCACACTGTTGCTGTCGTATACGCAGATCGTGCAAATATCGTTAGAGGATACCAATTTGTAATAATAGCTTACTTATTCACCTCCTCTGAATGCACTTATCGGGTACCTTCCCAAGTTGCCCTACACCTGGCATATTCACAATGGTCGTCATATAATTGCTACATTGGATGCGCCACCAAGCGCGACTGACATATAACGGTCAGTAGCGTACCTAGGATTTGCGTCAGGGGGTGCAAGGATTTGGAGCAGGCCCAGCTACCACTCCATCCCCCCATTAAACAAACTATCCGAGGTCGACCACTATTTTTTTCAAAGGGGACCATCGTTAGCTTTCCATGGATGAAAATAATTAGTAACAACTTAATTTTCCTGTAGATGGAGGGCCCAACCTACCACCGTCGCTTCTAAGTCACCGAATTTCAACCCCACCCCCTTATTCAAAGGGTTTTATCTGGTATCCCTTGATAAGTTCTCGTTGTGCCATGCGCATATTTCACGTCATGGGATGCTTCTTCGTATGGAGATTCGCCGGGAAAATTCGATGAATCAAATTCGAAGAGTCTCTTCCCACACTTTCTGGTGGAGAAGAAATCCTGCCGAGCTTTGATGTACCTCATTGTTTTGCTTAAATATTCCCCCAGGTTGGCTACCGATCCGAGGCGCTGGTTCGGCGTTGTTTGCATGGCCCCTTCCGTGTTTGTCTACTGATGTGCTGTTGTTTTTATGCTTTCATGCTGTATTTGCTGCCACGGTGTGCTTTGAGGGCCTAGCGCGTTTTGAGTGCTTCCGGTGTATATTTTTTAGGACTCCCAGCGTGCTTATTTAGGGCCACAGTGCATATGTTAAAACATCGTCGATTTTTACGAAACCAGCTGCGTTTTGAAGGGACCTGGTACGTTTTAGGCCTCCCGGTGTGCTTTTAGGGCAATGCTGTGTTTATGTGGGACCCGCGACGCAAATTTTTGGGGCCGCACCGCGATTTGGGGGGCTCCAGTGTGATAGGAGCCCAGTGCGATGTTTCGCGCCAAAACACGAGGTACCGAAGCTCCGACACCAGTTTTCTGAGGCCGACGCGATTTTTCGGGAGCTCTTCGGAATTTTTTAAGTCCAGGTCGCTTTGCGGGATCCTGGTGTGATTCTGGAAGCCCCGGCGCTATGTTTGTGTTGTCTACCTCCAGTTTTCCGGTCTCGGCACAGTGGCGTAGCCATAATTTAGTCCAGAGGGGAGGGGACAACTGACCAGGACCCCCGTACCTACCGAGGGTACTCACTTTTCAGAAATATTAAATATTATATATATATATATACATATACATATACATATGCATATACTGATGCATATACATCTACATATATGTATATATATATATATATATATATATATATGGAAAAGATGGCCAGACAGGGTTAAAACAATGGTTTTTCGTTAAGTGTGAGATGTCGAAACGACACAGTAGGATGTCGAAATTTGCTTTGGAATTCGTGTCATTGAAAATGATTTTGATGTTTTTCAGACTCAAATTTCAGCCTATCGTGTAGGTACTTATGACTGTTCCTTCATCATTTGTTTTGAAATTCATAACTTAGGAAGAGCTATATTCAGGATAGAGTAAATGATACCTATGCTATAAACTGGTATTGTATGCCATATCACATTTTAGGAAATCTCTTTACCTGAAAATGCGTTGCGAAATGTTCGTGTATCACAATTCTTTATCGAAAGCATGTACATGATACTTATAAACGGAATTCTGTTAGAAAGGAGTCACGAATACTTTATAAGGACGCATCAAGGAGCAGGATGTCGCTACTTCTTGGAGAGAGATGTCGATTGAGTGTTCAGAAAGTGGTATATTCCACCATATTTTACGAATAATTTATCACTGTGGTCAGATACGTGGAAAATAAGGCACTCCGCGCTGGCGTGATTAATGCGGGACCTGCAATCAAGATCCAACAGTCTGGTAAAGACCAGAAACAAAAACAAACCATTTAGCTGCTGACAACAACCAAGAAAAGAATATCTATTACGGAAAATAAAGCTACATTAACACATTTCTGATGGAGGCATCAATTTGATTAGTTTGAGTAAAGATACGAGTGCTCATCTACATGGGCACAATTGACTATTTCTGTTATACGCTATGTTCAGACATAGTTTAATATGGAGGGCGTTCAAGATAAGAGTGAGGCCCACGTTGCTGCGCCTTTTCAACACAGTCATACTTTCTCAGAATGGGGCGTGTATACCAGTATGGGAAAATAAGTGCCAGATTTGGCGGCAGGGAAAGGGCCTGATCAGCTATGCCCAACACATAGCATCCTGCGAATTAGTAGTTCTTTCTTTTTGTTTAACCGGTGTCACCCGGATCCAAGGCGAAGAAACTGACGCCTCTGGAGCGGCTATAATCGCAGCTATCGCTGGGCTATCTTTTTCGCCATCGCTGGAGCGACCGTAGCTGCTGGAACAGCTACGGCCGCTGGGACAGCTGTGGCCACCTCGCAGTCGTCACAGCCAGGACGGCTGTGGCCATTGGGGCGACCGCCACCGCTGAGGTGGCGGTGGGTGACCTTCACAGTCCTTTGCAGCATTTATGGCTCAAAGATATCTTATCTCTGAGGCTGGCCCTCAGTATTCCTCGCACACATCGCCAGTTATCAAGGCCCAGGAGCCAAGGAATAACCGTGGTGAATATACCCGACAGGCCACATACGCCATGCACGGCCGCTGCACTTCGCGGGAGTGCCTGTTTGGTGCAGCCGTGATGCCCGCTTGGTGCAGCCGTGATGCCCGCTTGGTGCAGTCGTGATGCCCGCTTGGTGCAGCCGTGGTGCCCGTTCGGTGCGGCAGTGCCCGCTTGGTGCGGCACTTGTGATTGGGTGATCTAGATAATATAGTCCATCACGCTTTCAGCCCATCTCGCTTGTTCCACTTTTCAAAAAATTGGAAACATTCTGTGCAGCCAACCCGCTGGGTGTCTCTCACCAAACAACATTCTGCCTCCTCACCAGACCTAGCTACTGTACGGAGGACGCCATGTTCGATACTGTGCCCTTCGATGCTTCGACCGAATCAGCTTCAACACCGACAGAGGAAAACTTTCAACCATCACATCAGCGGATTTGAGTAAAGCCTGACAGCATCGACCACGGTGTCCTCGTTCAAAACACCGATGGTACGGCATTGACCCCACCTGGTTTCACAGCTACCTGGGTGGTCGGGGGGGGGGAGATGGTGAGAGGGGGCTCGGAGACCCGTCCCATCACCCATGGTGTCCCCGAAGGTTCCATAGCCTGCTTGCTCTCCAGCCTCTTAACCAACGACCTTCCATGTTACTTTCCTGAACATCACCCTACCTCGTACGCTGACGACACCCAGCTGGTTGACCACGCCGTTCGGATCATAAAAATCTGAAGAATCACAAAATCCGCTTAGAGCACCCACTCGAAATTATTGAGACATGGTTCCGATCAAACTCACCCATGATGAAACCTGGCAAAACGAACTTCATTTTCATTGGCCCTTGGAAAAAAAAAGTTGTAGATTTTCAGCTTAAAATGTCAAATGTTAATCCATCGCAGACCGTCAAGCTGCTGGTTGTCCTCACAGATCCGGTTCTGTCGCGGGGAAGAGGGGGAGGCGGAGGCACACCCCATACAGGTTGCCCGGAGATGATTGATTATTTGGGCTAAGGGTGAGCCGACAAGGTCATTTAGCGTCCATGCCCGGAGATGCAACTGCCTGTTCATCTCCTTCTACCGGCTCCGTCACCACTTCACAAAGGACACCCAAATTGCTGATTCAAACCCACGTCTTTCCGTATATCACTTACTGCATTTCGGTCTGTGGAAGGGATCAAAGAGTCAGCTACAGAGTACAAAGCTTATCAACTTCGCAGCCAGGATTGTCACGGGAACACGTCGCTGGAAACATATCGGTCCGGTTTTTGAATCCCTGGGTTGGTTGGTTGGTTATTGGTTTTTACGACACGTCGACCGTTGAGTCATGCAGCGTCGCCAATCTCTCACGCCGATTGGTCGCGGGCGAAGAGTAGCGACAGGTGAGACTCGAACCCAACACCTTTCGATTGTGAGACGAGCATCTTACCCCTAGACCACTCGTCCCCGAATCCCTGGGTTGGCACAGAACGAAGCGCCTGGTGGAGAGGCGGAATGTCACCGAAATCATTCAGTTGCTCCACAGCGGTTGGTTGGTTGGTTGGTTATTGGTTTTACGACACGTCGACCGTTGAGTCATATAGCGTCGCCAATTGGTCGCGGGCGAAGAGTAGCGACAGGTGAGATTCGAACCCACAATCTTTCGATTGTGAGACGAGCATCTTACCCCTAGACCACTCGCCCCCCTCCACAGCGGCTCAGGCCCTCAGGCTCTATATGAAATAATTCGAGCTCGCTCCGAGGTGTCGCGGCGCGTGACCCGATCTGCCAGCGCTCTTGAGCCACCGAGACGCCGGATAGCATGCACGCAAATGTGTCTTAGATTTCCGGCTGCTGCCTCTGGGAAGCAGCTGCCTCCGGTCGTCTCGGGCTGCCGCTCCATGTCAGTTTATAAGTCGGCTTCGTATGAGATGAAGCAAGGTGCCTCGTCGTTTCAACTAATTATCCAGGTATCTCTCCAGGATAATTCACGTAATGTAAGCTTGAATCGACCAGGTAATTACCGTGGTCGCATCCGTGCACATATGACAAAAAAACATTGGAATCTAAATTGTAACACAAATATCAAAAAAAGGATGGATTGCCACCAAACAGAGCTAAACTATGCAACCAAATTGAAAATTGGCCAGATACCAACATTACAACTACAAAACTAGTACCGTGTGATAGGCAATACTTTATTACATATGAAGCTGAATGGACATCAGACAAAATCCGTATCAGAATACCAAGACATGGACTGAAAGGACAATTGTCACCGATTTTTCCAATTGTCAGTGCAATAAAGGGTGAAGTATCTGACAAGATTACAATTTGGTCATTTTTCGATCATTCGAACTCTTCGATCTGCTTATATTTTTTTCTTCGATTCTTCGATCGATTCTGCTTCGATCATTTTTGAGCATCAAAAAGGCTATCACTTGCTGGCGTATCAGACAGAGCCATGGAAGAACAGCATATGAAGGAACTTGTCTACCATATCCAGCTGCCACATATGCTTTTCATGCATAAATATTGGACCATACGCCCGACAATTATTCGGGGGCATAATCCCCCCAATCTGACAGTTGAGGGGGATGCATCCCCTCCATCCCCCTGTGGCGGAGCCCATGGATGGACATACGCAAACGCATGCTGATAAAGCCAACCATCACATCTCAGCACCTGGGGAGTGTCGAGAAAGTCTCCAAAGACAGTTGTTGCTGCATGAAGGCACTTAATCAGTGACCACTGGCTATACCAACTCCCGGCGTGGCCCAAGCCCAGTTCGGCACAAATGCACATGGTTGGGACTACCCGTGGCACTTGGGCGCTATCTGTCAACACCAAATATTAACGGGCTAGCGCCTGAGCGGCTAAATTATCATGTGCATCGGATTGCTGGCCTCCTCGATTGTGACACTGGTGGCAATTGGACAAAGCATCCCATCCAACACTATGTACAGTGCTGCAACAGGTGAACACCGCGACTGATCGGTCGTCAGGAATTCAGGAACGGTGCAGCCGAACAGCAACATAGCAGCTCAAAAATTCCAACACAACAAAATACGGAACTAACAAAGCAAAATACGACGGGCCAGAACATACAACACATCCGTGTTAAGACCAGGCCAACCATGCGTGCTTGAGCAGATAATAGACGTCCAAATGAAACTGGGTCCAGAAACGTCGAACCAAGTGTGAGTTGAGCTGAATCGACTTGCCGCAAGTGTCAGCAAAGTAACGAGAAACCAAACTTGGCGCCCACGCGAAAAACGGTGACTCAAGGACGGGATGGTGATCATCATCGAACATTACTTACTTGACATGGCAATAGCTCGTGCCGAGTCTACGTAAGCCAGTGCGACAACAGTGAGGTGTGGGGCACACCGGCCCACTCACCGAAAACCATTTTGTCAGCCGCCAGCCGGGCCAGCCCACTCGGCACGCCAGCACCGACCGACAGCAGCCGCCGAGCGGCACCGACTGCGGCCGCTGCAGCGGACCGCCCGAGCAGCGCCAGAGCCGCGCCAGAGCCGCGCCGCGCCGGCTCGGCCGGCCCGCCGTCACAGCACACACAATCAATACCTATTCTCAAGTGCGCCGGCCACGGTCCATATTGACGTAATGTGTGTCACCACGCGGTGCCGCAATGCCAGCGGGCCCGAGATGGGCCAGCGCCGCCGGTCCGGCTCGACAGGACGGCCGCTGGGCGGAGAAGGCCGAGACGAGCCGCTCCTGACATCGCGCCGCCGGTCCGGCTTGACGACACGGCTCGACGACATGGCTCGACGACACGGCTCGACGACACGGCTCGACGACACGGCTCGACGACACGGAGCGACGACACGGCTCGACGACACGGCTCGACGACACGGAGCGACGACACGGAGCGACGACACGGAGCGACAGGACAGCCGCTGGGCGGAGAAGCCCGACACCGGTCGGAGGCCATAACGGTGGTGCGCCACCGTAGGGACTCACCGGCCGGATCTCCGTACACCGTCTTGGTCAACGCGCCGACGGCCAGGTTCACGCACTCTACCTCGAAGAGGTCAGACCTGGCTCACGACCAGTACTCCCGAGTCTACAACGAGGATTCTTAACCTGGGAATCGCCATTCGAATGGAATTTGGTGTTCGGCGGTAACTAATGGATAAAAAGATATAGCAAGTACAAAACGTGCTGCACACTGCTTTTTTTGTAGAGACAAGGCATTAAGATGTTTTGCAAGAAAATGAGAATGTACCGACATGATCTAGAACTGCTAGCCCAGACACAAGACACTAATTTTAAAGTGATATCGCGAGCAGATGATTCAAACTGTATCTTATTGCCGAAAGTATTGATCCAATTCAATGATCCAGAGAACATGACCGTACAGCATTCGGATTTAACTTTTGGAACCCCGCTCACTCTCAATTTTGACAACCGCACACATCTGCAGCCCATATTAAAAAAAATCCTTCATAATCACCTAAACAAAACCTTTGGACAGGTCATTCAAGCTTTTCACCAGCTATGCACCAGTGTCAAACGTGTGTCAAAACACAAGCTAGCACACAATCTATGCTCTGCATCCTGACCACTGCGATGCATTGTGCGACAGACGGCTGGCCACTCACGCCTGCGATTGACTTGGGGTCTTACGCAACCGAGCCGTCAAACAAGTAACTGGAACCGTACTTGTAACTCCCACCACTAAATTACGATGTGGCGTTAGATGGAATAACCCAGCAGTTTGAAGAAAACTCCACTGACTGACCTCATGCTTCAGACCACGGACAACCGACTTGCGACTTTCGGACAGAATAAAAAGCATCTTCCCGACAAAGACTATTTCACACAGGTAGCCACGCAATACATCAGGCAAGTACCTCTCGCCAAACAGCATATCACTATAGCAGAGATCATTCACCCGAGCCAAAACCAGATCATGGTACAAATTACTGAAACCTGTGCGAGGCACCACCACGCCCATTAAACGTAACTTAGAAATGATATGATATACTATGTTAAATTGTCGTGCAGTCGCAGGAAAGCCGGCTAAAGGCTGATGGAATGAGAAATCCACGGCAATTTGTACACGCACATGATTTAACGCCACAAACCCTTTCATTGAACACTGATTGCGACTATTTCAGAGCAAACACTGAAGTTGGCAAAATGCAAATTGAAAGCAGAACTAGTCTTCGATGAGGAAAGCGAGACTTGAAGAAAGCGAAACTGAACTGTTCAGAAGCATAACGATTGAGCCGGGTTTGGCCGCTCATATTTGATATTCTTGGGTATGCGTATTGGAGAGCATACTCGCGCAGGCTTCACAGTCATTTGTCATGACTTACAGAAGCTTAAGAGTACTTCGGAGGTGGAGAAAATGGAAAAGAGTGACTGGATTCTAACTCCGTCTGCAGGAAAGTCACGCAATGTATGCTTTTTGTTTTAAAAAAAAGAAGGAAGAAGCAGTAATTGGAGATCAACCCAGGCCAGTGCCTCTATTTAACCTTCAAAACGTCACGAGTGACCTGAGAGAATCTATAAACATTGAGCAGGAATATCTGCACATTCTCAACCACAATAGGTAGCAGCTCCCGCTGTGAAAAAAAAACACGACGCCAGTATACGAGCAGACCGACCTAACCATCCATCCGCCAGCGGCGTCAATATCTCGGTAAGAACATCACCAGAGTTGCGTCCCCCGTCTGCGCATCCCACCACGGTGCTTCATCACACCATCAGCCTGTCAGGTGGTTCGATATGTGTGGGCTCAGGTCGCAGTTATTGGCAGCAAATCCAATCTTTAAATATCCTCAAAGGCTTCAGAAGATCCATCGGCCAGACCATCGCGTAGATTGGACGGTAGCGCGAAGGCGAGACGCAACTTGCTAGACGACCGATCATGTTGCCCAACTGTTCAACGTCATCAGGAGTTTTCATCAGGACGTCTTCACCTGCACTTTGAGGAAAATGAATTTCAGGACACTGCAGCAATATCTCTTGGACAGATGGATTGTGCTATTGAACAATCTGACCTCGTGCAGGTGGATGGCACAAGAGAGAACTCCCATCTCGCGCAGGCGGGTAGTTCCTGGCATAATCAAACTCTGGCCATATCATTATAATGTCAGAGTTTGATTATCCCTTCTTCCAGAGCTTGATTATGGTAGCTTGAGTGGTTCACACTGTTCACCAAACACGCCCGATCATAGCCTGGCGATGTACAGCCCGGTTCACACCGCCACAGGACAGGAGACAAGTCCGGTGGCTGGACAGGCATTTTTGCATATAGTAACAGTTCCGGTTCCTGTCCGGCCGCGGTGTGAACCGGGTGGGGCGTGCCAACGGTCAGGTTACCGCCGGAGTGCGGTCCGGCGACCGGACCGCACTCCGGCCAAGTGGACCCGTGCTCGACTTTTTGTCCGGCGGTGGGCAACCGGCGGCCTGGCGACCAACCTACGCTCGTGAGCACATGAGCAGATGGTGTGCTCACCAAACACGCCAGGTCATAGCCTGGCGCTGCACCACTACCCACCAAACACGTCAGATCACAACCTGGCGCTGCAACACTGCTCACCAAGCACGCCAGAGCATAACCTGGCGCTGCAGCACTGCTCACGAAGCACGCCAGATCATAGCATGGCGCTGCAACACTGTTCACCAAACACGCCAGGTCATGGCATTGCGCTGTACCATCGTTCACTAAGCACGTCGGAGCAGAACCTGGCATTGCAACCCTGCTCACCAAGCACGCCAGATCATAGCCTGGCGCTGTGCTACCGCTCACCAAATACGCCAGATCATAGCCTGGCGCCATACCACCGCTCACCAAACACGCCAGAGCATAGCCTGGCGCTGTACCACCGCTTACCAAACACGCCAGATGATAGCCTGGCGCTATACCAACGTTGACCGATAGCCAGATACTGACCTGGCACGGGTGGGTGGTGCATCAGGATGGCCAGCGGGCACTCGTCGTCGTCCAGCACGTGCTCCTTGAACGGCCCCGTCGGCGAGCAGTACTCGGCCGTCTCCAGCTGCGGTTCTTGTGTCACCACCTGGCGGCAGATCCGGCCACACGGTCATGCGCAATTTTGCAGCGCAGGTTGCCAGGTCACTCAGATCACTGTGGTGCAAGCCATTAGATCACTCGCATCGGATCACTTCAGCGCAGGCAATAAGGTCACTCATGTTCCTACGGTGCAGGTCAACAGTCAATGTCCAAATTCGCTCAGCGAGACTTCGTAGGGTTGATTTTTTATATACTATTTTCCCTCCAGAAACTGTCATCGAATGGAAATGAAGCCGCATTCAGCCGATTCCTGACGTCAAAATATACCAGAATTCTTATTTTGGTGTTGATATTTATAATGATTTGGAAGTTAAATTTATTTGACCTTCTCTTTGCATCCCTTCCTCAATGGGAAAAATCGAGAATTTGGACACATAGACATCAATCATTCCAGGTTAAGCCACAGCAAACCTGGTCAAACTCCCAAAAAGGACGCAAGTCGGCAGAATTACTTCGATTGGCCAGGCTAAGCATGATTTGTGACCTCTCAGGTTATTATTACATAAGGCATGGCTAAGGAACAGCCACGTTTTGAATTTTGTCCTCCAGAAATGTATGCTCTCGAGAAAATTGCCTCGCATTTCCTGTTGGGAGCTATATAGTGATGGCACACAATGGTCTGACCAGTTTGCATTCCTTTCACAACAAGGAATCTTGATCACTCTTCCATTAATAGCACATTACTGTATGCTTACATGGATAAAACTACAGATCCAGTTCATGGTTACTTGTATTGCTTTCACTTCCACTATCCGTCTGTTAGATACCACAATTGGTTACTCCAAACTGCCAACATACCAATATTTCCTGATAAAAGAAGAAGAGCATTGCGTTTTTTTTTCAGACACACTCAACTGCCAGGCCGCATAGCGTCGCCAACTGGCCGATTGGCCACGGATGGACTCGGTAATCCAGCCAGCTTATGAGTTCGAACCGATGGTCTGACTGACTGAGCAAGCGCGACCCCACCTCTCTGATGAAAGACAAACTGAAAATTGCCTCTTCGGCTTTACTAACTGGGAAATTGTGCTTCCCAAACCCACGAGCTCCAAACAATTACGAATTCAGCCTCGCCCTTGCCTCACCAACCCTGACATTCTCGCATCACTAGCCCTCTCATCTTCTGAGATGTTGGGATGGGGTAGGGGGTAGGGGCGGAGTCTGTCACCAGCGCTGCCCCCACAACAGACAGACTGATGACATGAAAAGTCACGCTAAAATCGTCAGGCTGCATAGCGTGGGTAGCTGTGTATGCAGCTCTTGCACCATCCCGCACGGCACTCAACACACGCCAGGCAGCATAGCGTGGCAAGCTGTGTATGCACGCATCCCTCTGCACCATGCCCTCACACCACCGGCCGACTACAGCCGAGGTCACACCACCGCCAGGCTACATAGCGTGGCAAACTGTGTATGCACGCATCCCTCTGCACCATGCCCTCATACCACCGCCAGGCTATATAGCGTGGCCAGCTGCGTATGCACGCATCCCTCTGCACCTTGTCCTCACACAACCGCCAGGCTATATTGCGTGGTCAGCTGTGTATGCACGCATCCCTCTGCACCACGCCACCGCCAGGCTATATAGCGTGGCCAGCTGCGTATGCACGCATCCCTCTGCACTATGCTCTCACACCACCGGCCGATCAGCCCACCTGTACGAGCGCGTAAGTGCCGGGGTCCTCGGAGTATTTTCCGTACTTCTCCAGCATTTCAGCGACGACCATGGCAGCTGTGTCGCTGACAGACAGCAGCAGCGTCTTGTAGGGCACCTCACTACACAGACTCTGGCCGTATATCTGCGGAGGCGGCGATATGTCGTGAAACATCGTGATATATGGTGGCGAAGAGGTGGGTGCCTGGCCGCCGCCGGTATGTCTTTCGGTCACAGCTAATGTGATCAGCCAGCACACTTTATGCATTCAGCTGGAAACTTTGCGGTGTGTCGCCTCTTTAGCTCATGGTTAACTGTGGCTTTGCATCACGTGATCTGATGAGCATCACATCCTGCGTTACTTTACAACACCACGACTCCATCAAGGTTGTATTCAGACAACAGAGCATCAGTGAATGATGCATGCTTCCGGTTGGCTGTGGCTCGATGGTGCACGTCACGTCTGTGAATTCGACTTTGGAAAATTATGACTGGGGTATAAAGTTGTCAGAACTTTCTTCAAGGTCGCGCAGTGATAAGCCTGCAGATTGTCAGGCATCAGTCAGTTACGTTGTGTTCATACGTTCCCATCGTGATCGAACATACTTCATGGGAATACCACATCTACAGCGAAGTTCAGGATTTCCTGGAAAGGGTCTACTCGTATGAATGGCGCTACTGGCTCCATAAACAAATCGGATACAAAAACGGATCACCGACGACCTCTGGATCAGCTTCGCGAGAACATATTGCAGGGAACTGTGTTCACTGTGGCTCTGGCCACACAGAATGCACATGAACCGCCGAGACAATTCATTGATGTCAGCTGTGGTCTAACAATACTCCAGAAATTCCTGACGGTGGGCGTGTCGCCGGCAAGGACTCCCATGAAATTCAAAGTTGCTGGCAGAAGTTGTCCAGAGTTCAGATTTCAGAATGACCCCGTCACTTCCAGGCTGACTCTTGAGAGTGGCCCTGACCCACCGCACAACCTCAAGCGTGCCCCGTACCCAAAATCTGACCTTAAGCGTTCCACCTGTATCGGGGCCGCCGTCCCGACTCCGGAACTGGTGCAGCTTCTTCTCCAGCTTCTGCTGGCGGCGCCGCCGCATCACCGCCTCCGGGTTGCTGATGGAGCGCGTGAAGCTCGTCTCGGGCAGCTCTAAGCAGACGGGAATGCGAGGTTACAAGCCATTGGAACCAAACATGTAACAAAACTACCGTGCCACAACCGACAGAAAAACGCTGCCGCGTTACACTGAAAAGGGACGGCTGTGTCGTACCAAGGTACGACACAGTGTGGCGGTCGACACAGTCGACCAAGGTACGACAGTGCGCTCCCACCGGTTGTACCTTGGTACGACCGGTGGGAGCATCGCGGCACGGCCGGCAGCTACGTGTCTAGAGTGCGCGACGAGTCGCTACAGGGCCGGAAGCGATCAGCTCCGGAGTGACAGTGCTCACAGCGCACCCATCCCAGAAGACAGCAGCGAATTGCTGTCCGTAGGTGATGACCAAGCACTGCCGCCACTCGACACAGGACAATGATAGCTGCTGGCGCAGGATCCAGACTCCACCCATCCCAGAGGACAGCAGCGAACTGCTGTCCGTCGGTGATGACCAAGCGCTCCCGCCACTCGACACAGGACAATGATAACGGCTGGCGCAGGATCCAGACTCCACCCATCCCAGAGGACAGCAGCGAACTGCTGTCCGTCGGTGATGACCAAGCGCTGCCGCCACTCGACACAGGACAATGATAACGGCTGGCGCAGGATCCAGACTCCACCCATCCCAGAGGACAGCAGTGAGCTGCTGTCCGTCGGTGATGACCAAGCGCTGCCGCCACTCGACACAGGACAATGATAGCTGCTGGCGCAGGATCCAGACTCCACCCATCCCAGAGGACAGCAGCGAACTGCTGTCCGTCGGTGATGACCAAGCGCTGCCGCCACTCGACACAGGACAATGATAGCTGCTGGCGCAGGATCCAGACTCCACCCATCCCAGAGGACAGCAGCGAACTGCTGTCCGTCGGTGATGACCAAGCGCTGCCGCCACTCGACACAGGACAATGATAGCTGCTGGCGCAGGATTCAGACTCCAGATCCGTATCCCGCCCTCCTTCAAAAGCCCTCGGTCCAGCACAGATCATGCTGGGCTGATGCTGCAAACCACGGGCTAGGTGTTTGATTGATGCACTTAACTTGTGGCAAGTCCCAGCCACACACGGTCACAATTGCGCATGGTATACAATCTGGTAGGACAATAAAAAGGACCACGAAAAGGACGAATGTACGTAACCACAAACGTATGCATGTCAAACGTACGTAAGCGTGAATGTACGCACTAAAATTGCAGGTAAGCAAAAATATACGAAGCGCAAATGTACGTAGGAATACAAGTACGTTTACGCAAATATACGCAAACGCAGGTGCACGTAAGCGCAAATACTTCAGCTTGAAGCACCACTGCTGCCGCACCTCCCATATCCCGCGCGCACTGATGCAAACTAACTCGGAAACACATGTGAAGTTGTGCTGAAGTCTTCGGGAAAATAGCCCAAATGCCTTCATTAAAATAAAGGAAAACAACACCATACTGAGTCGGCCGAACGCAATAATACAATCTACTTCAGTCTGCCGGCTCATTCCACACAACGCTGTCGCTGACGGCCTGCCGGCTCGCTTTACACAGCTGACAAATGGCGCCTACGTCTGGTGGTCAACACTGGAACTACGGTTAGCCGATAAGTGGCGCCAATACGTTAACAGTTGCACCGACAGGTGGCAGGCAATACCGCAGCTACCTATAAATGCACCTAGGGGAATGAGTCAGCAGGACATTTTTCGTGAAATAAGATGGGAATATACCAATTCCTGAACACTGGATTGGCATCCTCCCAAAGAAGTATCGACATCGTGCTTCTTGATGCGTGCTGATGAAATATTCATGTCTCGTTTCTGATATTCGTTCAAAAGTATCATGTTCATGCTCATCAAAACGGATCGTGATACACGCATATCTTGCGGCACGATGCCATGCAAAGGGATTTACTGTGACGTAGTCTCTTATACAATACCAGTTTATAGCATGGGTATTTGTATCGTTATTACTAATTCAAGTATCCCTAAATCAGGTACCTCTCAAAACGGACAAAAGGTGGTAATAAGAATGTTACTGGCTCACAATTTAGCTTGAATGACTTAACAAGTATTCTAAGCGACATTATTTGCATGGCAATTTTCGACATCATACTGCACTAGCTTATAAATCTCACGCGTACAGAAATACCATTATTTTAACACTGAAATGAGCAATCATGGAACCGAAGTAACACCTGGCAGCCTGGCTCATCCCTGAAAGCTTTCTAGATTGGCAGATTTCAGGAATTTCAGATTCTTTAGTTTTCAGAATCATTTAGCTTCGAATTTCATGAGTCTTCAGTTTGAGCAACGTCGGTTGGGCTAGCACACATCACTCTATGATCTGACATATGATTACATGATGGGACTGGTGACCCACCCCGTGATGGAACCAGTGGCCCTGTAATGATATTGGTGACACTCCGGTTCGGCTAGCGATAGAGCAACAATGATTGGATATCCGTACGAATATCCGTTTGAGACGGAAAACGAAGCGTATCGGATAGTTTGGTGAAGATAAACGAATACTGACTGGATAACGGAATGACTTCATCTTTTGTCGTGGAAACGAAAATTGAACCAATACAGTGTCAACGAATTATCTGCTTATCTCAGTGAAAGTAAATCGGGAATATTAATACGCTGCCATGTGTGAAAAATATCACGGCATAGTTTAATTCAACCAGTCGGTTGGTTATTGGTCGGTTGGTTGGTTATTGGTTTTACGACACGTCGACCGTTGAGTCATGTAGCGTCGCCAATCTATCACGCCGATTGGTCGCGGGCGAAGAGTAGCGACAGGTGAGACTCGAACCCACAACCTTTCGATTGTGAGACGAGCATCTTACCCCTAGACCACTCGTCCCCCCAAAATTCAACGAGTCAGAAACAACCGAAACATTTTATTTGCAAGCGGTAAGACGCCATAAAACTCCACCGGAAATATGAGTTTAAGCAGAGTATTTACGGGAATAATAGTCACCTAGTTGGAATGATGATCTCGTAATGGGACTAATGGTCATCTGGTAGGACTGGTAACCATTTGGTGGGACTTATGACCACGGCAGGGCCACCTGTCCCACCAGATGGTCATCTACCCCGTCATGAAGCTACCTGTCCCATGGAGGATCACCTGTCTCAACCCAGGGCGTTGGTGTTGTGTGGTGATCACCTGTCTCAACCCAGGGCGTTGGTGCTGTGTGGTGATCACCTGTCTCAACCCATCACATGGTCGTTAGCCCCGACACAGGGTCACTAGTTCCATCACAGGGCCACCTGTTCCGTATCAGGGTGACCAGTCTTTTTGGAGAGTTACCTGCCCAATCGTTTGGTCGTCAATTCCGTCATCTGGTTCCAAGCTCAACCATAGGTCATCCGAACCTCCAGAACCTCACTTGTTGCATCACAGGGCCATCAGTTGGTTAGTTATTTCGGCTTTAAGGCGCCTCAGCAACCATGGTCATGTATCGCTCATATTTGAGGATATCATAAAGGATGTCGCTATTCAGGTGTTATACTACATCAGAACAAGTCGTAGAAGTCATCACAGATAATATGTCTCGCATGCTGATACAGAGTGAACAGTCCAATCACAAAGCTGCCTGTTCCATCACAGGACTGTTTGTCTCATTGCCGATACATATAGTGGACAGTCTCATCACAAGGCTATCTCTCCCATTACCGAGACACAGGGTGGACAGTCTCAACACAGGGCCATCTGTCCCATTACCCAGACACAGGGTGGGCCGTCCCACCACAGGCTGCCTGTCCCATTACTGAGACACATGGTGGATAGTCCCACCAAAGGGATATCTGTCACATTACCGAGACACAGAGCTGCCTGTCCCATCACAGTACTGTCTGTCCCATTGCCGAGACATAGAGTGGACAGTCTCATCACGGGGCTATCTGTCCCATTACCGAGACACAGGGTGGACAGTCACACCACAGGGCTGTCTGTCCCATTACCGAGACACAGGGTGGACAGTCTCATCACAGGGCTGTCTGTCCCATTACCGAGACACAGGGTGGACAGTCACACCACAGGGCTGTCTGTCCCATTACCGAGACACAGGGTGGACAGTCACACCACAGGGCTGTCTGTCCCATTACCGAGACACAGGGTGGACAGTCACACACATTAGGGACAGTCACACCACAGGGCTGTCTGTCCCATTACCGAGACACAGGGTGGACAGTCACACCACAGGGCTGTCTGTCCCATTACCGAGACACAGGGTGGACAGTCACACCACAGGGCTGTCTGTCCCATTACCGAGACACAGGGTGGACAGTCACACCACAGGGCTGTCTGTCCCATTACCGAGACACAGGGTGGACAGTCACACCACAGGGCTGTCTGTCCCATTACCGAGACACAGGGTGGACAGTCACACCACAGGGCTGTCTGTCCCATTACCGAGACACAGGGTGGACAGTCACACCACAGGGCTGTCTGTCCCATTACCGAGACACAGGGTGGACAGTCACACACAGGGGTCATCACAGGGCTGTCTGTCCCATTACCGAGACACAGGGTGGACAGTCACACCACAGGGCTGTCTGTCCCATTACCGAGACACAGGGTGGACAGTCACACCACAGGGCTGTCTGTCCCATTACCGAGACACAGGGTGGACAGTACACACAGGTGGACAGTCACACCACAGGGCTGTCTGTCCCATTACCGAGACACAGGGTGGACAGTCACACCACAGGGCTGTCTGTCCCATTACCGAGACACAGGGTGGACAGTCACACCACAGGGCTGTCTGTCCCATTACCGAGACACAGGGTGGACAGTCACACCACAGGGCTGTCTGTCCCATTACCGAGACACAGGGTGGACAGTCACACCACAGGGCTGTCTGTCCCATTACCGAGACACAGGGTGGACAGTCACACCACAGGGCTGTCTGTCCCATTACCGAGACACAGGGTGGACAGTCACACCACAGGGCTGTCTGTCCCATTACCGAGACACAGGGTGGACAGTCACACCACAGGGCTGTCTGTCCCATTACCGAGACACAGGGTGGACAGTCACACCACAGGGCTGTCTGTCCCATTACCGAGACACAGGGTGGACAGTCACACCACAGGGCTGTCTGTCCCATTACCGAGACACAGGGTGGACAGTCACACCACAGGGCTGTCTGTCCCATTACCGAGACACAGGGTGGACAGTCACACCACAGGGCTGTCTGTCCCATTACCGAGACACAGGGTGGACAGTCTCATCACGGGGCTGTCTGTACCATTATCGAGACACAGGGTGGACAGTCTCACCACAGGGCTGTCTGTCCCATTACCGAGACACAGGGTGGGCAGTCTCACCACAGGATTGTTCGTCCCATTACCGATACGCAGGTGGGCAGTCTCACCACAGGGCTGTCTGTCCCATTACCGAGACACAGGGTGGACAGTCACACCACAGGGCTGTCTGTCCCATTACCGAGACACAGGGTGGGCAGTCTCACCACAGGATTGTTCGTCCCATTACCGATACGCAGGTGGGCAGTCCCACCACAGGGCTATCTGTCCCATTACCGATACGCAGGTGGGCAGTCCCACCACAGGGCTGTCTGTCCTAATACTCAGCCATCTGTCCCACCAATGTTTGAAATCTCATTGGGTGTGTTTTGACGAAGGTTCGTGCGCCTGTGGAAAAATCGCGAGCACATGCGACAATCGCCGTGTGTTCCGTTATATACTTGCCGAGGGGAACATTTCCCCATTATCGCCTCCAATGGTGGACTGCGCCTATCAGTACCCCACCCATCAGCCTAATTGAACAAGTTCAGAGTGCCCATTCCTCATCCACTCAAAGGACTTTTCCACCGGCAGCGAAAACGAGGTATTCTAATACACTGATCCAACCTTATTTTTCTTAAATGAACTCAATGTGCCTCTCTCTCAATCACTTTTTGTATATAACAATACTCAGGACCAGAATGTCTGGAATGACTGCATTGATAATTTACTTGCAGTTTGCATCAGGGCTAGGAAGGCTATGCCACTGTGGGGCTACAACCGGCCAAAATCGGACGGTCGCCAGTTCCACTGGTGCCTCCTCTCCCATCCATCGCAGTGTCACCCGCCCAACCGGATGGTTATCAGTCACACCAGAGGATCACCAGTCCCATTACAGGGTCGTCTGTCCAATCACCGGTGGGCATTCATCACTGGCACGACCAGCTGGTCATTGGTCCGGCTAGCTTTACCAGCATGTACCACCCGCTTGTCATTAATCGTATCACAGTCGCCATCTCTATTACTGGACAAACTGCCCCTCCAGCTGGTCATTAGTAACACCAGAGTTATCAGCCCCATCGCGGGGTCACCAGTTCCACCAAAAGCCACCTATACCATTACAGAATCACGTGCCCTGTCTTACTCAACATAGCCGCACTGCTCAAATCTGGAGACGCAACGAAAATCTGAAGATTTGCATGGCCTTCCCATCTGGAATATTCAGAAATGAAACGAGCTGCCAAGCGTGATGTCCATTCCACTACTCATTTCATTATGTACATTTGCGCATACACACTTGCGCTTACGTACATTTGCCTTTATGGACATTTGTGCTTACGTACTTTTGCGCCTAAGTACATGTATGTTTACTTACATTTACGCTAATGTACATTTACATACGCACATTTGCCGTTAAGGTACATTTTCCATGCGCAAATTTGCACATATATACATTTACCACACGTATATCTGGACTTACGTACATTTGCTATGCATACATATGCGCAAACGTGCACATTTGCGTACGTATATCTCCCATGCGCAAATATTTGCTATACGTACTTTGGTCCAATTACTTTTTAAAGTGTCAGGCAGATAGCACATAAGCTTATTTATATAAAGCACCGCGAGACGAAGGGATGCACCAGGCAATGGGCAATACATTGTCACCACCTGGGCTAAACACAGGAGATGCAGCAAAATGGCAATCTTGATGGATGGTTGGCATCAGTTTTAGACCCATCGTCCACGGGCCAACTATATGGCGCACTAAAATGATGAGAGCCTTTCGCATGCCAAAAGTGGATTGTTAAAGAGCCGTAATTTTCCCAGATACTGGGAACTAACGGTCATGCATGGTTGTTAATTGTAACCATAGTGTCTAACAATTTTCGTATCTTGTATACACACAGACAAGAATTTGGACCATGAAATGCTGTGCAGAAGGATTAGTGCTGTGGACCATGTATTTTGCTCCTTAGATGTACGTTTTACCGGCGTTTGCGTTACCGGCGTTTGCTTAAGCAAAACATAAGATAATGAACTAATGCATTGGGAACCTTCTTCAATTTGATCAAATGCAACAATGGATGCCACAGAAGGTGGTGCGCAAGTTGTCTTTTTGCACCACTTTGTCCTTCCCTGCACCAGATGCCTTCCATGAAGTTGGAATCGTGGTCAGTAGAGATCATCAGGCAAAAAGTTTTGATGGTTGTTTCCGTATTATCTCTTCCCGGTTTATGATCTTCCTGTGGTTTATGCCATAATTGCACTACAGAAGCAAAAATAGATATATATATATATATATATATATATATATATATATATATATATATATATATATATATATATATATATACATATACATATACATAGACATAGACATAGACATAGACATAGACATAGACATATATATATATATATATGCATGTGTGTGTGTGTGTGTGTGTGTGTAGCAGCATAGCATAAAATGTAGCTCACCAGTGTAGAGTTTTTCGGCCACGCCTGGGTCGTTCTCGTTATTGCTCTGCATACGGCGTAGCTTGTCCTGCTTTTTCAGCTGCTTCTTCTGGCGTCGACTCAGCTTCCGCTTGAAGTTGTCATCGTCAGCCGATGGCTGCCTCATCGGCTTCAGCGACTGCGGTCAGAACGGGATAGTTAGAAACGAGGAATAAAGACATCACAAGCACGCACCAAGAAGCACGATGTCGATACTCCTTTGGAAAGGGTGTCGATTCACTGTTCAGTAAGTGGTATATTCCACCCCATTTCGCGAATAATTTATAACTAAAGTAGCGTGGTGCAGTCAGTTCAGGAATCTAACCACCCACCAACCTAGCTTGAAATGGGTGAAAATTAATGGCGTTATCAGCCGTGTGATTGGATCACTGCAAGCCTCAAACAATGAGCGAATTATCTTCAGCTCTGTTAGATCAACATGCAGTAGTTCTGATTACGTTTGCCAAAGGTAAGGACGCCGTTAATGTACACAATACCAGGTCAGACCCTCCTTTGTGGGAGCCGAAAAGGTATCGTCAGCTGGCTGCCTGCATACGTGACCTACCCAGGGCTTTTCGTCCAGATTTCGCAGCAGAAAGCGACCCTCGCGGTCATCTTTGTTCCAGTTGAGCTGAACATGTAGCGGCCTCTCGTCCATGTCCAGCTGGCGCTCCTCTGGAACAGACCGACACACCGCCGGGTAGAGCGCGTCGCTGCCACCGAATCAGCTCAACACACAGCAGCACATCTTCAGTCGGCCTTTGGTCAGTACGCCACAGCCACTGACCATGAACGACTAGTGTGTTTGTCAAACCACCTATAGCCAGCTTACCTGGCCCTGCGTTTATCCAGACCGCACATTCATACACGTCGAACTTTCCTGCAAGGATACTGGCGAAAACAGAATATATGAACCATCAATATTTACACATGTTGTATCGGGCTTTAGGGCTCATCGACTGCATTGATATAGCATGCTTGTCTCGGTGCCGTGTGGAACGACCACCGTGATTCGCCAAGCTCCGCGCGCTGTGCCAGATAACGCGAATCAGCACAAGAGATGTGGTGGTGGGTGTCACGTCAGCGTCATATTGGGAGCGAGTTGTGAGTAGACATTCTATCGCATAGGGTTGCCAAGCATTGCCAGGTGTTGCCGTGGGAGCAGATAAACAAGCGGAAGAAGAAGCTTTGGGGTGTTTTGAAAGATATTTCGGTCATATCGAAAGGATTGTTCCATGCATAAAAATATGAATATAGACTTTACCACTAGACAAGAAACCTTTTGGTAAGGTATTGGTAGGTGAATGGCAAGTGAAGTAGGTACTGGTGTGAATGGTGGTCGGAGGCGGGCAGTACCAGGAGTGTGAATGGTGGTCAGTGTGGGTAGCACCAGGAGTGAGTGACGGTCGGAGGAGGGCAGTACCTGGAGTGTGAGTGACGGTAGGAATGGGCAGCACCAGGAGTGTGGGTGACGGTCGGAGTGGGCAGTACCAGGAGTGTGAATGGCGACCGGAGGCAGGAAGTACCAGGAGTGTGAATGGCTGTCGGAGGCGGGCGGTATCAGATGTATGAGTGACGGTCGAAGGCGAACAGTACCAGGAATGTGAGTGACGGTCGGAGCCGGCAGTACTAGGAGTCTGAATGGCAGTCGGAGGTGGGAAGTACCAGGAGTGGGAGTGAATGTCGGAACCGGCAGTACCAGGAGTGTGAGTGACAGTCGAAGGCGGGCTAGCTGGGTCCAACCAATGCTACCAAAGTAAACGACGATTAAAACGCACTCTGTGGATTCAAGAAATAACATGATCGTCGAATTATGATTTGGCGCACAAAATTGTCCCACGATAAACCAAAAGCCAGAAAGTTCAACGAACGTCATCAGAGGTACTTGAAGTAACACGATGTCACCCAGGTCAGTGGCCGCATCGTGCCTCTTTGGTCAACCACAGTTACAACTTTGTGGGTTTTGGGGCGCATCGACTACGTCATGCAGCCACAGAGTTACAACGAATGAACCTTGAAGTTGTTGAGTGACTATTGGACTTCTGGGACGCATCGATCATTCACAGGCGTTGAATTTGTGCCAGAGATAATTCAGACTACATCTAAATATCACCCAATTTGTACAATGCTACGGTACTGTAGGATCGGCGCATAATCATTACGTTGGGTTAAATCCAGTCATCTAAGGGCAACACAGCGGCCCAATACGCGACATGTCCAGTGCCGTGGATAACAACACAACACGAGGTAGTTGATGTGAGTCGACCCGTCTGACGGCGCCCTGGGCCTGGCGTCGGCAAGACAATTCAGTACATGGTCCACGAAAGGACCAATTCATGCGAGCGATCCGTCTGACGGCGCTCTGAGCCTGGCGTCGGCAAAATAGTTCTATATAACATGGTCTCTGATAGACCATTCAGGGGACCAGAATTATCGAAGGAATTAAGTGAGTAGGGGATAAAATGTGACATTTAGATGAGAATGAAGAAGTACTCACAGATTGTTAAAGTTTAACTTCCACGAAATAGACAGAATCACAGCACCTATTGGTCCGCGAATGCGTTGAACTGAGCATGCCGCACTTATTCTAGCATAATGGTGATCCATCTGCTAGTCTATATCTATATAGTATATCTACATATATTTAGCGCATATCTAACAGTCTACTGCACAGCTAGCACCTGGATACCCTGCTATACACATCACACCTGAACAGCAGTATAGACACATCAATTGAAACATTAACTTATATTTCACACGTATATCAGGTGACTAATTGCGCCTCTATATACGACCGGATACCCACCGCCGCTCTCATGGATCTCGTAGACGGCGAACCGTGGAGTTGAGAGCATGCGCATGTCGGGCCGAAACTTCTCGGCCAGCGTCCCGATGACGTCAAAAGCCGTGGCGGTGGACGAGACGCGAACGCACTTTGTGCACACTTTCTGCCCCGAATCCTGGTAGTAGAACCTGCCGAACATTACCACCGTCAAGGGTCAATCATCAGCAATGCGCCATCTGGTTCCTGTGCCGCACAGCAAACTACACACGGGTATTCTGCGTCGCGCGTCTGATAACCGACGGGTCACGGGCGACGAAATCCTGGCAGCGCACAAGTCGACGTTCAACTTGCAAATGAGCAGGTTGTCACGTGGTTGCCGTGGCCACTAGCCAGTCAGTTGGTTGGTTGGTTGGTTATTGGTTTTACGACACGACGACCGTTGAGTCATGTAGCGTCGCCAATCTCTCACGCCGATTGGTCGCGGGCGAAGAGTAGCGACAGGTGAGACTCGAACCCACAACCATTCGATTGTGAGACGAGCATCTTACCCCTAGACCACTCGTCCCCCACTAGCCAGTCAGTGACCCTCCTCGAGCCAGCTGACACCACGACGGTGCAGCGGGAAAACGCAGAGCAGGCACTTCCTTGTCGGCTTCAGTCACCGGACTCTAATCAGTCTGCATCCGAGACCGTGCATGCACGCATGGGCGACCAAGGTTGACGTAGCGTACCACCAGCGTAAAAAACCGCAGCGCGTGCAGCCACCAGCAGCCCAGCTATTGCATTCGGTGAGAAGAACCTGCGCCGCAGTTCTCACATACCGACGCATGAGCCATATCGCGTGACGGCGAGCTCACTGATCTGCCACGGAACCGGCCTGAAGACGCCTTCTCAGGCGTTTCAGACTACCACCCTAGACTCTCTATAGACGCTTCCGGCCTGGAGACGCCTTCTCCAAGCGCTTCAGACTACCTCCCTAGACTCTCTATAGACGCTTCCGGTTTTGGGAAGCCTTCTCAGAAGCTTCAGACTCCCTCCCCTCTCGCTTCCGGCCTGGAGACTCTCTATAGACGCTTCCGGCCTGGATACGCCTTCTCAGACGTTTCAGACTACCTCCCTAGACTCTCTATAGACGTTTCCGACCTGGAGACGCCTTCTCAGGCGCTTCAGACTACCTCCCTAGTCTCTCTATAGACGTTTCCGGCATGGAGACGCCTTCTCAGACGTTTCAGACTACCTACCTAGACTCTCTATAGACGTTTCCGGCCTGGAGACGCCGTTTCAGACGTTTCAGACTACCTCCATAGACTATCCATAGACGCTCCCGGCCTGGCGACGCCTTCTGCTTCAGACTACCTACCTAGACTCTCTATAGACGTTTCCGGCCTGGAGACGCCGTTTCAGACGTTTCAGACTACCTCCATAGACTATCCATAGACGCTCCCGGCCTGGAGACGCCTTCTCGGGCGTCCCAGAACCTTGCCCTGGCCTTTCTATAGATGTCCCCAGCCCACAGACTCTTCCCCATTTAGTTAGTTAGTTATTTGGGCTTTAGGGCGCGTCGACTGCTGTGGTCATTTTGCGAGACTCTTCCCCAGGAGTCCCGGACTCCTCCTTGGCATATTTACAGACGTATGTCCCTGGCCTACAGACTCCGTCCCAGATGTCCCGGCCTCCCTCCATCGCATCCCTTCAGACGTATGTCCCTACTTGGACGCCACTGCCATTCAACCTGTCACACAGTACCACCGTATCAAATGCTCGGTGACCTCACACCGTTGGATGGGCGCCAAATGACCCCCTGTAGTCGGCGCGCCCCTAAACCCAAATAATCCAACACTCACACCGCTAGAAGTGGGGGTAGGGTCGCATCGACTGCAGTGGTCATGCAGACCGTCGGAAAGGGCTCAGGTCAGACAGCCTAATTTGTGAACTCGACAAGATCAAAACAACTCGACTATTACTTCAGTTTGGTGGTTGATTTGTGTATTAGGGCGCGTCGACTAGGTCGGTCATTTTGCGCCCATAACGCGACCTATCTTCATATTATGGTTGGGTGAGGAGTCTAGATGCAACGATCAAGGAGTCATCTGCTAGCATTTGTCGCATATGCATATCAACACTTCGGTCCCCAATATATCTGCAGCGTGCAGGTTTCAGTACCAGGCAGCCAACGAGTACGTGGTACACTGCGAGTGGGGTGGAACAGCGTGGACACACAGGGCGACCACTTGCCGCTAGCAGGTATTTGTGTGTCTCTTGTGCATGTCCTATTCGAGGCCGACACAGCGGAATTTCTTTTATCTGTGCACGAAATGAAGACATCCAAGTCCCAAGTGCTGGCTTCACTAGTTTAACTAGTGAAGAATCCACTGCAGGAAGGGCAAGTATGTCCTTCCCTCTATGTTTTGGTTAATTCATCCTTGTTCTCGTATGTTAATTTCACTGTTGACCCCTGTAAATTTATGTGTCACTGTCATGCACCTGTAAAAACGTCCAATCATGCACATGCACACTCGCATACATACACACATGCGCACACGCATATGCACACATGCAGCCCGAGGCGCCGAGCGCCACGGCGCGACATCAGGTAGCAGGGGCAGCCAGTCGTGCGCTCACTCATCGTCCTGTCAGCGCCAGTATTGCTGTTGCTACACGTATGCAACCTTCGACGCCAATTGTCCGGTCATGTTGCAAGGTTACGATCCGATTTCTCCGTGCTTTCGTGAAGTATGCACAATAACGTAAAGTTAAGAAGGAATTAATTGCTCTAATTAGCATTTACGACGAATTAGCGAATTAACATTTTTCTTGTTTCCGCATTCACTGTCATGTCCAAGATCGATTATTCTGGCATTCAACAGACAGCCAATCAGCGTCGGAGGTTGCATACGTGTAGCAACACCACACGACACGTGCACACATGCACACTTGACCACGTGGGCGTGGTCAAGAACCACTTCCACTGGATTCAGGAAAAAATTGGGAATAATAGAAGCACTTTCCATGCATTCATCCAATTGAAACCAGATAATTGCAGGAAAGGGCAACAATTACCATTCGTGGGGTGGACTATGGTGGCAGGGGTATTGGGGTGGATTAGGGTTAAGTTTGCTAGGCTTCAGGTTCCACGTGTATTGCCAGTTGCGACACACGAAGGACGATATTGATGGCCTGAAGTATCCAGGGCAGGGCCAGGCGTGTCCTGTTGCTACCACCTGCAGCCTTCTTCGCAGTCAAATCAGCAGCCTCATTGCCAGCTAGACATACGTGGCTTAGGATCCACATGAAAATTACCTCAACTTCCTCATCATGGAGAGAAACCAAGGTTGTCGTGATGTTATGAAAGATGTAGTTGTCGAGATTAAATGTTTTCAGAGTCAATAGGCTACCAAGGAAGAACCTTGGGTTCTTTTACGACGCATTCAACCGCTAGGTCATATAGCGTCGCCAACCTCTCACGCCGATTGGTCGCGGGTGGACTCGGTAATGCCGCCGGTTGCTTGACTCGAACCCACAATCTTGCGATCAAGAGTCCGACACTCTACCGACTGAGCTACCGCGGCCCCAGGCTACCCAGGGAGTTAGTGAGGATCAAGTGGTTTTTAACGCGGGTTCTATCGTCATGCTTAACAAAATGAAGAGCTTCCAAAATGGCTAGTTCTGGCGTAAAAATTGACGAATGTTTGTTGAGTCCAAAAGATGCGACAAGTGAGTAACAAACGAAAACACATCCTACCACGCTACTCAGCTTTGATACGTCACTGTTAGTGTCCGCATACTAATAGATTCTGCCTACTGCGCTCATATTCTGCATTGCCATGAAAGCTCATCGCCGCCGTGAAGACTCACCAAGTGATGAAAAGTATAAAAAGCTGGCAAAATTCAATCAGTCTCGTGACAGGCAACGCGCGAGTTTCTCTGCCCCACATTTGCACCTCAATTATAAGCAAAGAGACAAGCTGGCGGCACATAACCCCTCCCCTCGAATGGGAGGGCTAAGGACATAAGACTGGTGTAGGCAATGGTGGTGGTGGTGAATTTGTGCTTTAGGGCGCATCGACTGCGTTGGTCATTTTGCGCCCATGGTGTAGGCAATGGTTAAATGTGATCTTAGTACAGGAATGAGAAGTGATTGTGGAAATGCATTGGCAGAGTTTAGTTGTGGAATCGATTCAGAGATTTGGCGCTATAATATCTGAAGAACAATGTCACATAAGTGGAGTGAGTCGTCAAACTATTCATTAGATCATTTAAACGAAAAATGTCCTTAATTGAGATATAATTTCAACTTCTAAAGCTGGTGGAATTATACTCCTTGGAAGATCACCTCGTCAGGAAATTAATCACGCTGGGTTTTCGTGCATTATAATCTTATGTGCAGCATTAATGTAACACAGGCGAGTGAACGGAATAGAGTTAATCCATGGAATGCACTGGTCATAAGGATGGCCATGGAAACACGTTCAATACTGGGTCTCAGAGCGAGAGCCACTGAATTGGTGGCCACACATTTTATGCTGCATGGCTATGGACCTGTATTGGTCAGATGAATGGGTTGGAAAATACAAACCCAAGACAAGGCATGAATATGAAATGTTGAAGAACCCAAAATGCATCCTCAACACTTGTATACTCTATGCTTTTCAACCCAGGAGACAAAAATGTATATTTCATTTGACTTTACAGGAGGGCCATTGAGATCTAGGCTACAACGATCAGGTGTGGCTTCAAATTCCACATTGAATTGCATTATTCTTATTTTACACCATTACACTAACATCTTAGGAATAAATATATACACTTGAGACCATGGCTCAAAACTGACTGTGACTCATCGACCTCCACCCCAACCGCTGAATGAAAACTGACTGTGACACATCGACCTCCAACCGCCCTTGGCTCAGAACTTATTGTTGGTTGGTTGGTTATTGGTTTTACGACACGTCGACCATTGAGTCATGTAGCGTCGCCAATCTCTCACGCCGATTGGTCGCGGGCGAAGAGTAGCGACAGGTGAGACTCGAACCCACAACCTTTCGATTGTGAGACGAGCATCTTACCCCTAGACCACTCGTCCCCACAGAACTTATTGTGACACACAAACCTCCACCCCGGACTGAAAACTGATTGCGGCACGTCGACCTCCACCTCGCCCCAGGCTCAAAATGATTGTGACACATCGACCTCCACCCCTACCCTGGCCCTCGCTCAAAGCTGATTGCGGCACACCAACCTCCACCCCGCCGCTGTCCCAGGCACGGGCCCGAGGTGTCGCCGAACTACCGTTACTTGGTGATCCCATGCATCTATACCTCTTGAACAGGTTGTAAGTTCCCGGTAACTGAGGCCAACGGCTCCCCGTGCGGGAACCGACTGCCGACTGTGCATACCTCATGACCCCGTGGAACTCGAGCTGCGCGTTGGGCTCCGACAGCTCGAACAGGTCCAGCCGGTTGGCATTCCACTGAGCGATCACGTTGCTCAGGTGATCCCGCTGGCGGGCGGCGTCTGGATCCATGGTGCCGCTGCGGACCACAACACATTACAGCGTGCAGGTCCACACCTGTGTCCTGAAGGCATGCTCGTCACGCGCACTTCAAATGTATGGAACTATCGGACAAGTTCGACGTCACCGATCCGGAACGGATCAGTCGCTGATGCCGATATCCCGGTAACAAGCAGGCACCGACAGTCGAAATACTTAAGCAAGAAGAGAAGCATGGGAGGAAAAGCATCGTGATAAACACTTAGCCAGATGAGAAGCTTACGGTCCAATCGCCATGTAAAATAGGTTTGCAAGCCAAATTTGAAGCTGTATTAGCTAAAAATGCAGTGGGACATTATGTGTGCGCATTCACAACTTGGCAAGACAATTATCTACTTTCTTGCATGGAGTAACAAAAGACGGGACATTAAAAATGTACAAATAATATTTAATTCATATACTAGACATTATTTACCCTTCCCTTGTAGAAGGCATTTCGTAGTTACATGAGGGCATTGTCTTTAGGCAAATGACAAATCACAATGTCACCACATTGACAAAGCTAAGAATACTGCCATGCCTTGAAGCAAATTTATTTATCCACTAAGTACAATTATGTCATGTACATAAAGCATGTTAACTGGATGTGAATAATAATTCAGATACACAGGTGGCCATGTTAGAAATGTTGTGCTATTATAATCTCTAGACCACCACCAAGGTTGGATTTATGCTTCGGAATTCTGGTTATGGATAAGATTTGTTGATAATTGAATCTGGAGAGCACATTTTTCTTCAAATATGCGACATCAGAATCTCAGTTTAAACTTTCTAGAGTACTTCATCACACTATATTCATTGCCAAACAGATCATTAAACTTCCAAATTAGAAAAAAAAAATAAGACAATGATATGGCGAGGATAATGTTCTGGATGCCAAAAATCCAGGGACAGCCCACTTCCCCAACCATAACCACCACCACATCCAGACTGTGGAACCTAACAGTCAGTTAGTTATTTGGGCTTTCGGGCACTTCGACTGCTCTGGTCATATTGCGCCCATTTGGAACCTAACAGGCTCTGTGAGTATATGCACTTGGGGCATTTGACAAGATAGTCACACCATGTGAAATGTGAAATATGGCAGCTTATGTGAAACACGCTGCTTGGGCAATATGGAAATGAAGAACAAGCTTCCATTATTTAATGACAAATTTGTCTGTCAGACCACATAGCGTCGCCAGCCTCTCACACCAATTGGTCAGGGATAATTCCATCAGTTGTGGGATTTGAACCCACTATCTTCCTATCACGAGTCAAACAAACTAATTTTATTAAGGTTAAGTTAAGAACAAGTTAAGAAAATTAAGAACAACATTTGAACAATTCATAAAATAGCTCATAAAACACAAACTTACTGAATCACGTGCATCTAAAAAAGTTTATCTCCGAAAGAAATGAATACCAAATTATTTCAAATCACATCAGAAAACATCAGAAAAACCAATTTTTGAACAAAAATTGGCCTAGGGACCTCTTCTATATCCTGACCAAAATTACGATCAAATTCATTCAAATCACATCAGAAAACACATGAAATCAAAAAGCAAATAAAAATGGTCTTGTGGCCTCTATTAAATAACTATCCTAAATTGCTTGTTCACTGAACAGCACACACTTGTGTTAGAAATGGGTGGTCACATCATATTAGTTATGGTAGAAAATATGTGATTGCAATAGTTCCTTCTCAAAATATCATATCCAACAAAACTCCAAATTTACTAAAGTGGCTAGATCAGCTTTGAACAGCTTTAGTCCATGTTTTTTTTTGTATTCATGAGGAGGGATTACCTACATATACATGAATACCTGAGGATGTATACTTGTTTTAAAGCTTCCAACATCTCTTGGGTAATATAAGTTTATGGTAATTTCCCACTGGCATTTAGTTTTTAAACCCAAATTGCAAGCTCTATATATTATGCACAAATGGGCATATAACCACTCTGGGAAGTTGAAAATTGATGTATTTTGGGCAAGCATGTGCCCCAAAACACCATATTGTAGGTCCCATGGCATGCTTAAACTTACCTTCAATCACTAATATTTAATTTCTGAGTGATTGTGGATGTGTGCTCAGTGCTTACCCACAGCTCACCTTGATCCAAAGTATCTCAATGTGTAAGCTTCCAAGACTTCACACAGAATTTGCAATTGAACAGAATGTAATCAGCTTCCTTGTATAACAGTCTTCATATACTGTTCAAGTTCAAACATGATATCTTCTCCAATCTTCCAACTTCAGCTGCAACATTGGGGTTACCTGTGTAAGCCTCCATCAACTGCACTGATTAAGATTCACAAAAGTTCACATTTAACTGAATAGGTAGCTAGGCAGGTTGGTACCTAGATAGACACCTAGGTAGGAAGATAATACTTATCTGCCTCACCCTATTTCATCCTCACAAAATAAGAAACAAAATATAACTTCATTTCAGGCATTTCTTCACCTTAGGTCTAATTAGTACTAGTTTGTTGCAGTGATAAATTATTAATCATGCAAATTATGCACCAAAACATACCAAAATTTACATCAGGGAGATCGAATACACAGATCAAACAAAACAAAATGTGAGGTAAGAAAATCAACAAGCTTAAGGCAAGCATCTTTACTATGTACACATCTTTCACATTGAATCAATACCAAAAATGTACATATAACATGATTAAAGCACATACAACTTCCTGCACTTTCTATCCACTATTTTGAACTGCATGGGACACTGAACTGAATTTGGCAGCAGGATATTTTGTTTACAAAGGAAACAGATTTGGCAACAATAAACTGAGACTATATTTTTCAGTTTTCTCCAATTTTTGTAATTTTCTTATTCTTCTGATTTTTGAAGCTGTGACTTTTCTTATGATTTTTGCAGTGTCAGTGGATTAGTTAGTTATTGGGGCTTTAGGCACATCAACTGCATTATTTATGCAGCATCAAGTGTCAGTGGATTATCAGCCCATCCACACCAGGTACCATTCACTAAACAAGCCCCACAGCTGGCTGCCTGCCCAACATCAAGACCTCATCAGAAGTGTCATACTTTGCAGTCTGGGAAAATTGGAATTAATGGCACCATCATCTTAATCACATTCAGAAATGTGTTTCTAGAATGTTTTCTTCAAATGTCATATCTGGCATAATTTATGCACATATAAGTAACATTTACCCAATTTTGATTTCGGACCACACAAATCTGGACCATGGTAACCAGGAAAACATCATCATCATGTTGAAGGCAACCAATGCATTTCAAATGAATTTTGTTGAGTGCTTTCATTTGCTCCACATAAAGCACAAACTTAAAATTGTTCTGGCCTCTTTTGGTTTCAGTGTAGGTAGAAATGGGATTGATTTCTGCTTAGGACAAATGGTTTCCTGATCCCTCATGCCAATATTAGTGTCATAGCAACTATGTAAGTACCTACATCCTACCTACCTAGGTAGGTAGGTAGATATGTAGGTACCTACCTTGGTAGGTTGGTAGGTAGGTACCTACCTACCTAGGTAGGTACTCCGGTATCTCCGTGTCCAAGGAGACACACTTCGACTTCCAACTGGAACTCGGCTTCCAAAATCTATGTGACTATGGAGTAATGCAGCACTCTTAAAAATTGTCCCAACCACATTTCTATGTAGATACCTACCTACTTACCTACCTATCTAGTAACTACGTATCTAACAGACACCATGATATCAACCGGTGCCCAAATAAGTATCTTTCAAGATAACTGAAGACAACAGGTTCACCGAGGCCATGAACAAGAAACACCAATATTCGTAAATCTAGCATATTTGGTATTCGTAAATCCAGTATAAATAGTATATTTGAGCCACGTGACGTCACATACTAGAAGTGGATTTTTATTCCAGAATACTGCTGAAATATATGCCAGCTTTGTAGTATCCTCATGGATCATGCATGGATGATGTACGCCTGGATTGGAAACTCCGCGTCGGCGCCTTTGATCTGCGCGTATCAGCGGCACCAACCTGCCACCTAGCGGAGTGTAAGTAAAAACACGGAAACGCGTCCAGTTTTAGGCGTGTGCCTATGGGAATTCGGGATACGCATTTCGTATTGGCATTTTTTTCCAATTGATTCAGCCACCCCAGGAGGATTGCATTTGCCTTTCATAATACATAATTGATCAAGGAACCTTATCATTCTTTCCTTATTGATTTATTACGCTCCGTTCCGAAGTTGTCGTGATGCGAAGTGAAGGCATCTGTGAGAGGGAGCCCATTTCGCCGAAAGGGTCGGCCCACCGATGTTCACTTCTTAAAATGATCGGAGGGGGCAAAGTACATGAAGGCAATAGGCAGATCAAAATAAATATGGGGTCACATTCCATAGGCTCCCATGTTAGAAGTTGAAATTATTGCGGGTGGGAGGAAGCAAGCATTGAGGGGGCAGTTTCACCCTCAAAGATAAGAATGAGAGGTTCTGCTTTCGCCCCCACCCTCCTTGCTCTCTAGATATGTGGCTGATATTTTTCAGTCTGAATGAGAGAGTACAGACTTCGGCGTACCCACCGATCCGCAAAGAGGATTGAGCGGAAGTTCCATGGAGGGTACAAGCCCCCTCCCCCTACACCATACCACTGACATATTTATGACTGCCAAGGATGCGTCATTTCTCCAGAGGGGTGGCTCTTGGTCCAGAACATTTTGACGGGGTACACTCAGATCTCCCAGAGGGGCACCATTTGTTGTTGTTGTTTAAGGAGTGCCTTTCGCCGAAAAATTCACGGCGTGCGTTCGGATTCCTAGACGACTGCCGTTCCCAGGTCGAGGAGCGCGTTGCGCTGAGAAATTCGAGGGAGGGGGTACACTGGAACCTCCAAGGGAGACGTCCTTCGGGTCATAAGGGGCGCCACTTTCGCTTCCTCCCCTTGGATCAGCCCTTGCAACATACCCTAGCTGGCAAAGCCGCTACCTCTCACCGATTCGCTACCACTTGCCAGTCATTCGACTCAGGGGTGTTGTTTTATATACCTTTGAGGGGGAACTGCCACCTCAACGTTTGCTTAACCCACCCCGCAATTATTTAAACTTATAACATGGGAGCCAATGGAATGTGCCCCTAAATTCATTTTGGTCTGACCATTGCCTTCATGTACTTTGCCCCCTCCGATCATTTTAAGAAATCAACATCGGCGGGCCGACCCTTTCGGTGAAATGGGCTCCCTCTCACAAATGCCTTCACTTCGCATCACAACTTCGAGACGGAGCGTAATAAATCATGGTATTACTGAATGGTATGGTATGGTATGGGAATGGTAAGGTTAATTGATCAATGCTGTATCATGAAAGGTAGATGCAAACCTCCTGGGGTAGCTGAATCAATTCGAAAAAGTGCCAATACAAAATGCGTACCCCGAACTCCCATAGGTGCACGGCCTAAAACTGGCAGCGTTTCCGTGTTTTTACTTACCCTCCGCTAGGTGGCAGGTTGGTGCCGCTGAGAAGCGCAGATCAAAGGCATCGACGCGGAGCTTCCAATCCAGGCGTACATCATCCATGGTATTGTAAGACGGCTTACATTTTTAACACGGCGTTTCACGCGGTCGCCATGCGGCGGCCCGACCCACGAGACATCCAGGCGCCGCGACCAGAAACGCGCCACCCTATGAGCAAACAGCGGCCACTTGGTAGCTGCCGCCAATGCAAGCATTGACTTCCGCCCAACCACGCGGTATCAGCCTGACCCAGTAGCCTAGAAGCAGCTACCGCTCTGGACAGCCGGAGCTGCCAACCGCCAATCAGCGGCCAGCAGTCACCAGTCACCAGCCACCAGCGTCACCAGCCGGCACCATCAGCACCAGCCAGGCCACGGGGCACAACGAGATGGCGTGCGTGCCTGATATCTGGGGCCGGCCACTCTCAGGGGCGGGCCATTTATAAGCGCCACCCCGGAGGGAGTGGAGACACACCACCTGAGGCAGCCGCCGGAGGCGGACCACCCAAGGCAGTCGCCGGAGGAGGAGACCACCCAAGGCAGTCGTCGCAGACACACCACCCAAGGCAGTCGTCGCAGACACACCACCCAAGGCAGTCGTCGCAGACACACCACCCAAGGCAGTCATCGGAGGCGGACCACCCAAGAGTCGTTGTGGGGCAGACCACCCAAGATGGTCGGAAGAACACTGCCCTAGAAGAGCAGTCGAACTCTGGTGAAGTGCAGTGAATGTGGACCATGAAGGGTTAAACTGTGAATTTCGTCCGCGTGCGGGTCGACTGGAGAACCCCTGCCAGACAGCGAGAACGAAGCTGACAGCGCGAAATGTGAGTGGACCAGGGCAGGAAGTGGCAATGTTCCCGTCCCCCATCATGCAAACCATGTGACCCGTCCGCCACCGGTCTTTTTGCGAATGTGATGGACCAACCAGCGGTGGGTTATGGGTAGCCGTTTGCCCGGGGAGGGTGAAGGGGAGGGGCGAAGTGTGTGACGATCAAGGGTTCTTATGGAGAATAGTTTCAAGGTTGGTGGATGATACCTGAATGTTTATCGTTTAGAAACGCATGGTTCAAGGTTGCTGTGCATGATACATGAATGTTTATATTTTAGAACTGAATGGTGGAAAGAATACATAACCACGCACGCACATTACTGATAAGAGTTTAGGTGACGGGGGAACCCCTGGTTCCGGGAAGCCGTAAATGAGGAGGGCAGGTCTTCTGGCTCACTACGGTCAATCTCTCTTTTTTTCTCTCTCTCTCTCTCTCTCTCTCTCTCTCTCTCTCTCTCTCTCTCTCTCTCTCTCTCTCTCTCTCTCTCTCTCTCTCTCTCTCTCTCTCTCTCTCTCTCTCTCTCTCTCTCTCTCTCTCTCTCTCTCTCTCTCTCTCTCTCTCTCTCTCTCTCTCTCTCTCTCTCTCTCTCTCTCTCTCTCTCTCTCTCTCTCTCTCTCTCTCTCTCTCTCTCTCTCTCTCTCTCTCTCTCTCTCTCTCTCTCTCTCTCTCTTTCTCTCTCTCTCTCGCTCTCTCTACCTCGCTCTCCAATCAAACGCCAAACACCTGCTCCCAAATCAACATGTCGCCCGGTCGAAGGTGCCGAATCGAGGGCCCTTGACCTTGGGAAGTGATGCGGCAGAAACCGCTAGCTGAGGGTAAACTCGTGAATTCTCCCCGGGCACTGGGTCACTAAGCCATTGCGCCACGTGTTTACGAGACTTCCACCTGCTTTGAATGGTACGGGGTAATAGTACAGAGCTACTGAACCTAGGAAGCTGATTATATATGGAACCGGGGATAACATTTCACTTAGAAAGGAATGAATGGACTTGAGACTCAAGTTAATTATAGAGGACCCGGTGGTCCGTTGTGTGCGTTTTATGTCACGCCGAGATATGCCGGAGACTTTTAGGCGAGCAAGTAGCAAACTATGACAACAAACAAACCCCGTGACCCGACACGAGGTCGCCCACGCTCCCTTGTATCACCCTTTGTAAATTGCATTGCGTCACGGTGACACAGAGCCCCTCAGCACATTACCGGTTGCTAAAGGGAACACAAAGTTGAAGGTTGACCTTGTAGTGTCGCTGACCCAGGTCGACCTAGCTTGGTCCGAGACGCAGCTAATACGCCCGAGGACGTGTCCGTGAAGCTGTACAGCGACATAACGAAATGCGTGGGGAAACGAAGAAGGTAGGGTCTTAAAGAAATCCCCGCCGGCCCAGAAGGGCGGTGGCCGAGTAAACATGGTACGACGCCGAGCTGTGAGGTAGGGTGGGAGGCGCCAGACACGGTTCACCAACCCTCTCGCACCATGGTCCGGCCGGCATAAGCTGGAGACCAGACTCGTACAAGTAAATTGTTGTAGGGGGAAATGTCACAAAGCAGTCACGATGGGGAAATAACGTTACCGTGAAATCGCTGGAAACTCGCCCTCAGGCTTTGTACTTATCAGCGCATGTATTATCCTTGAATGCCGCGGGCCTGGTAAACACTCGGAGGCCCAAAAGTCTTAAGTTGATGCCGTTGAGGAACGAATAGTACACTGACCATTAAGTGGCCAAACGTACTAGGTGTGAATGAGGGATTTAGCAGGGAATTAATTCCGGGTTCGTCCGTTACTTAATGTAAAGCTAGCCGGCAAGACAGGACAGGACGAACTTGACTACCGTCTGTGACGGAAAAAGGTGAGACAAATTACGCAATTAGCGAGGAGACGGCCTGCTAGCCGCCCTTCCATGGGCGATAACTTCCATGGGCCCAAACGTGAGCCTCCGCCCTCTTCTCTTCGGAGGAGACGGAGGAGGGCTGATAGAAGACGGGGAAATGACGAAACACTGTTGGTTGAACCCCTGGGAAAGCGTGCCGAAAAGACTGGATAATTCACAAGGCAGCTGGAGAACTTGATAAATTCTAGGCCGCAAATCCCTCCGGCCTGGTGATCACAGAGCGCGGACGGGCATCCCGAGGGTGGTCAGACCAGACGGGGTCCATGGGTAGGCTCGCAGGCAGCGGAACCCAATTTTGGGTCGGGATGTATCTGTGTGCACAGTGTAGGTAACCGCCAGAAACGGCCAGGTTGGTATTCCTTCCCGTCTCAGCTATTCCCGTAGGCCTGGGCCTCTCGATTACGGCACAGACAGGGGAGATGAAGTTTGGCGTTCCGTAAGCCCCCAAGGATAGGACAAGCATGGGATTTGAGGGTCTCCCGACCATGACACCGGGCAGGATAGGTTAGAAAGACGATAGGGGGCCATCCCGACCGATTTGTGGCCCAGGACCACCTGTGGGGGTGCCCGCCGATTGCTGCAAGTTAGAGCATGCAAGTCCTGGCAAGGCGTTGACTCATTTAAGTGTAGGTATGTCGGCCATTATTACTCAAGCCCAGCATAAGACCATCCGAAACTAACGGAATGTCGCAGCCCAGTGTCATCGAGCCTTGAAGGCAGTAAAGTAATAGCTTATCATTCCCAACCAACAGTGTCGCGTCAGCCGGTCACAGTTGTGGATCTAAGCACGGGTAATTAACATTTAACTTTGGGCTAGAAAGCCCTGAGCAACGGTCTGAGAAAGTAAGACTTGCTGAATGCGCACATACCACTGGAAGGGAAATCGCGGGCCAAACATTTACATGTGTCATTAATGGAGCGAACGTTCGGAATGAATGGGAATGCATGTGAGTGTACATGACCTAGCTAAGGGTACTTAAGGACCAGTGGGGGCTGTTTGTGGCCCGATGTGTGCATGCAGCTGTCAGAAACCCATCGTTGTCGAAAGTTGACCCAGGATAATTACCTAGGCCCTCAATTTGCCAGTCCGGTGACCCGTGGGAGCATTGCTGGTGGAGGACATGGAGGGAAACAAAGTGGGACTTTAAAACTTAAAGGGGCCCCGGAGCTGGACGAGGGCCGGTGACGGACGCCTTTCCAACTCCAATGTCCGCCCATTTTTCTTATGACCCCCCCCTAAGTCTCTCCAACCACGCGGCTCCTCTATCCCTGGCGCCACGACCAAGCCAGGTTCACTCACGAATGGAAGTGTTGAAGTGAGACTTGGCCTCGCTAAATATAAATTTGTGTTAGGATAACGAGTTACGGGGCGCCGACAAGATGACAATACGACGAAGACAAGATGATATGGCACGCTCAGAGTGCACCTACTACAGCGAGGACTCGCGGGTCACCGCTCGCTGTGGGCCGCCCCGGTTGGGGGCCGGCGGCACGCCGGAAGCGGGATCGGCGCGGGCCGGGAGAGCCGCCCGGCGCCCGTGAGCGTAGCGAGCGTGGCTGCCGGCCGGCGGCCGCGCGGAAATACCTGTCACAAGGTCGCTTCGACGTCAACACCACCGCAGTGGAGCGAAGACTAACTACAACTCAGACTCGAGACGACTGCAAGACAGACCAACCACTCCAAACTCTAACTGAGACTAAACTGACACACAGACCAACCACTAAACCGAACCGACACCCGTACCAACTCCTGTTACCGCTCCCTATTCCCCATAAATTCCTAATACGAACCACTCCCCCACCCACCAACCCTCTATTATCCCCCCCCCTTTTCCCCTACCAAGACATGACCAGACCACCCCTCCCCCTCCCCTCCAAACCAACCACCACCCCTACCTACCCCCACCCCACCTACCCCTCCCCCATCCATCCCCCCACACCGACCCCGCCCCCGACCTCGCCGCCCTACAGTATCCTGATAAATATACCGATTACGTTACTTTTCACATTATCACTATTATGGTGTTTTTGATAATTCCAAAGGTATATATGCGAACGCCATGCAAAGCTGTAAGCACAAACACGAACGATCTGCTGTGAAATCATGCGGCATGAAAAACAAAGTACTCTGGAGGACTTCGCCTTCTTTTGCAATAGATTTCCCCTCCTGAGCAAGGTATGGACATGGATACGTTCGTTATATTCTCGTCATTCCTGTTTCGGATCATTTCCTCAAACACATTGAGTAAATATTATTCACAGTAACCGCTGGGAAGCATAGGCGTAGTTACAGGGGGTTACAGTTACAGGACCATGGCCCACCCACTTTTCTAAGGGGGGGCAGCAATGATAGCTGGGCCTCCCACTTTTGAGACATTTAAATTTCATAAAAAGCAGCATGCACACCTTTGAATATGTGCAAAAAACCTACCTGCATTCCATAACTAAGCAAAAGCTGCACATATCACATCGTAGCACTTCCACTCGCACTACTCGGGACATTTCCCAATCCCGCGGTCCACCGGCGAAACAGTGTGGGCCGCGCCAGTAGCCGTGATCGTGCATAAAGTGCGTCGAGAACCACCCTATAAACAAACAAACATTGTTGCGCTTCAATTTGTAAGTCACGCACGCTTGGACATGACCTTACAAAAACGCAACTAGTTCAGGAGTTCATGTAATGCAACATATGTATGGATATTCACACCTTATATTATGTGATGAAAAGTCTATAAAGCAGATCATGTGCCAGCCAGTAACCAAATACATTCATATTAGAGTTGCACTGTGGTTCTTTGACTGTTAACATATTTAACATTTATTTCATTAATATTGCCTACAGTAGAAAATGATTTAGGCTGAAGGCAGTAACGTAACCCAATCAAGGTAAGACATACAATTCAAAAGTGCAAGTGATTTGCCTTGATATTACATAGCTATGTATTATATATGGCCTTGGTTGGTTATTGGTTTTACGACACGTCGACCGTTGAGTCATGTAGCGTCGCCAATCTCTCACGCCGATTGGGCGCGGGCGAAGAGTAGCGACAGGTGAGACTCGAGCCCACAACCTTTCGATTGTGAGACGAGCATCTTACCCCTAGACCACTCGTCCCCTATATATGGCCTTAGTCCTAGCTGCTATACACTTCAACATTTACATGCATTTTGATTCTTAAAGCATAAAGTTAACTGACACGATACATCCATTGCGAGACTGTAGTATGGAATAGAACGTACATATTTCCATTTTTCAATATATTTTCACAGTTGGGCACAGCACACAGATATCCAACCTTTTGAGTTATATGTCTGGGTGTTATCGTTGCTGGCATCCAACATAGCAACATACTTCTTTCCATCATTTATTATGGTAGCATAGATACAATAGTGAATTTATGTGAATATAATAGAGTCCACACCCTATTATATCACCTTCAATTGCGAGAACGCCTCTCGGGATTTCAGAATCCCCCGAGAAGATTAGGCGCTCATGATGTGACCTGACAAGGTCACATGAGGAGTGATATGAAGAGTGATGATGTGACTAGTGACGAGTGATGCTTGTTATGTGACCTGACAAGGCACATGACGCATGGTAACTGACCAGAGTAGATATTTAGCTGAGTAACTGCGTAGTGACATTGACAGCACGTTAAACATTTAATTCAAGTTATGTCGTTCAACAGAAATGGTTCGGTCAGATGTGGGCTCATGGTATATGCAACAATCTCCGCTTAACAAAGACTCTGATCCCAGTATCTATTCAATGAAAACATTTGGATTAAAAGTACTAGAACACCGAATTACAACGGAGACTACTATCAAGGATTTTCATTGTCCAGTGATGTGTGTGACCAGGCTGAGATTTAAGAACCCCGAAGATGAGGGGATGAATTTAGGCCTGTTGCAGGGTGTATATTTCTGAAAACATTACTTATGGCGCAACCAGTTAAATTGGCATAGCAAAGTCGATTTTGTGCGATGTACTCCATAGACGTCATTGCTAAGCTATAAAATCATTGGGGAATGCGCAGTGGCGTATCGAGGGGGTATTGGAGCGGTCCCCCACCCCTGAGAGGTTGTGGGCCCCCAACAATCGCGCCGGGGTTCGGGAAAATAGCGCCAAGCTCCCTAAAATCCTACTGGTGTCCCCAACAATCGCACCGGGGCCCATACAAATCACATTGGGGGCCCAAAAACGTCGCGCAGAGGCCACTGAAAATGACCCTGGGGCCCCAAAAATCCCACCAAGGCTCCTGAAAATCACATAGCGGGGCTCAACAATCGTTCCGGGACCCTAAAAATGACGCTGAGGGCTTCCAAATGTGGGACCGGGTCCCTGAAATTACCGCTGCGGCTCCTAAAAAGTCGCGCCGGGATCCCGAAAAGTCGCGACAGGGCCGCTGAAAATCACGCTAAGCCCTTAAAAGGTCGGGCCGGGCTCCTGGAAATCACGCTGGGGGCCAAAAAGTCTTGCCAGGGCCCCCGTAAATAACGCTGGGCGCCAAAAAGGCTGGCCGGGACGTCAAAATCACGATGGGTCCAAAAAGGTCGTGTCGGGGCCTTCGATAAACGCACTGTGGCCCTCAAAAAGTCAGGCCGGGGCCCCTGGAAATCACGCTGGGAGCACAAAAAAAGTCGTGCCATGGTCCTGGAAAATCACGATGGGTGCTGCAAATAGACGGCTTGGCCCCTGAAATTCATGCTGGGGGCGTCAAAAGGTCGCGCCTGGGCCTCGCGATAGGCATCTTCTGCAAACTCGCGATAGGCATCCCAACTAATGACGACAGGGTCTAAAAATCGCACTTACACCCAAAAACGTCGCACCGCTGCCCTTGGAAATCTCACTGGTGGCCCAAAAAGTCATGCCGAAGCCCCACAAGTCGCAGCTGGCTTCCCAAAACATCAATTCCTACCCGGAATGTCAATCTGTGGTCACAAAAATTGCGCCAAAGACCCCAAAAATGTGTCGGGCACCGGAAAAGAATCGCTTTGGAGCAACGAAATAAATCCACCGGAACCCAAAGAATCGTAACGGGGCCCAAAAATATCGCGCAGGAGGCCTACAAAAATAGAAGTCGACCACATAAACCACAAAGGGACTCCATCGAGACGACCCGAGCACCGGAAAATTCAGAACAGATCCCGAAAGAAAGTTCTCCTTAGGGCTTTTCTACTCTGAAGGGTGTCATCGGCTAAAAAAAACTCGTTGAGCTGCCGCGGTGGCATACCACGGAGGAAACCCCCCCCTCCTCCATCCTGAAGAGGTGGACTCCCAAGAACCAAAGAATCGCGCCGGGGTACCCAAAAATGGTTCTGGGGCCCTATAAATTTGCATCGGGGCCCCAGAATTAGCGGTTATAAATAAATACAGCGGGCACCAAGAACTTGCACCGGGCCAGAAAATTTGCGCCGGGAACGCCAAAATCGCCCTTGGGTACAGGTAAGTACAACATGCCCCGCGAACTAGCCCCAAGCCCCCCAAATATCCCAATTGGGATCAAAAATACCTGTCGGTTGTCTCATAAATTCTGGTCGGGGTATTAAAAATTCCCCTCGAGGCTCACAAAAATTGGCGTCGATGGCCCCAAATAAGCACAGCGTGGCCCAAAAAATGCATCGGAACCTGACAAGAATCAAGCCGGAGCTCTCCAAAATAAAGAGAGAGTTTCAAAAATAAATGTCCGAGCCAGGAAAATCGCTCCTAAGCCCAAACGTACCACCAGATGCCTTAACAAATAGCATACGGCACCGAAAAACGTACCGGAGCTCGAAAAGTCGCGGCGAGACATTAAAAAATGTCACCGAGGCCCGAAAAATCAGGCCATGGCTCGGACTTTACATAATTCGGAAGTCATCAAAAACTGCGTCGAGCACAGAAAATTGGCATCGGATCCATCCACGCGCCTGGGCCCGAAAAGTAGCGACATGACCCCAGCAATTATACCGGATCCCACAATATCGTGCTGGGGTCCCACAAATGTGAGAGAGGAACCCCAAATAAACACAGCGAGACCCTAAGAGCATAACTGGAGGACGAGCATAACCGGGCCCTCCAAAGCGTACCGAGTCTGGCAGAAAACGGCAGGGCCTTAAAACATGCGTTGTAGCTCTAAATAACCACACCGGCAGCTAAAATAACAAAACGCAACGAGTCCCTCAAAGCACATTGGGGCTTTGAGACCACATGGGGCCTCAAAAACAGGCTGAGGCCCTAAAAAATCGACATGGTCCTAGAAAAGGAACAAAAAGACCAGGCACTAAATAAACACTTCGGGGTTTACGAAAATACGCCGATATCTAAAAAATATCGCCGGTGGACAAAAAAGCAAACAATACAACCTTAAAAAACAGCCGGGGTCACAAAGATATGCCGGGCCCCTAGCAAAAGTTGGCTGGAGCCTTAATTCACATCCATAGACAACGAAAAACGGAAAGGTCCAAAAAAGCACACCTAACTAGAGCCACAGCTCGGTAGCCAATCTGGGAGCGTATCTAACCACAGAGATGAGGTGCATCAAAGCTCAGCGGTTGTCCCGATTTCTTAGCCACCAGAAAAAGTGAGAAGAATATAACTAATCATCGAATTGCATTCGGGATGGGCCCTTGTGGCCCTTAAGTCTGAACACGTAATGACTTTATGAGGTGCCGTGTATTGTCACCTGTCAGTTATTTTGCACTGAAATGTTGTCCCAAAATAAGCGATTCCATTCCGTTTCAGCCGGGTGCCACATGATGTAGTTGTAGCATTTCGTTTCAGGTGGCGGATATTCTAAGGTGCACGATGTGTACTACAGAGATGATTGAGGTGATTGATCACCTGACTGACCACCTGTTGTAGTTGCGCCATGAGGACGAACATCATACCATGCATTTTTATGTACTGCGTATTTCTTTGCCCCAGTCTGTCAGTCTGCCAATCTTGGTCTGCCACACACAGGATCAAATAATTTTCAACCAGCGGTCTTTCCTGTTTCTCATCCACTCCAGCATCGGTGATGATACTTCTTTTGCCATGGGCCAGCAAGTAAGCTACGGTCTTCCTTATTCTTTCTCCTCAGTCCTCACCAACATCGGTGAACATTTACAACGGGGGACATCTTAACACGCGCACTGGAGGGCCTCTGGAAATTACGCGCACTGGAAGGGGGGGGGAGGGAGGCGGATTCAGCCCCCCCCCCCCCATATGATCTCGGTTCCTATTAAAGCTGGAGTAACGAAATTCGCAGAGTGGAATGGAACTGTGGTGAACTCTATTGTGTGAAATTTCATGACCTTAAGTCAATATCTTCAAGGTCAAATGAGGTCACATATGTCAAAATGTTCTTGTTTTGCGTGGCTTGGCTTGTCGCTGTGATTGTGTGTAAGTGCTCCAAAATAGGCATCAATGATGTTTTGGACCTTACTAATGATGCAATGCAGATGCTGGACCCGGCATTTGACCTCAGGTCACCTATATAGCAGCACTTTATCAAGTCAGTTACCTGTTCCAGTTACCGGAACCAGGCCGCCCGCCCAACTGCTTGCTCCGTCGGGCAGCTCGGTGCAGTTGGCTTCGCAAAGAAAGGAGTGAAGTACATGAATAAAGTATGGGAATGCTTAGGTACACAATGACAAACAGTAGTTTTCAGGATGTGTAGGGAGTAACATGCAAAGCGACATCGATCGCATGACAGTCATTTGCATTTATGATAATATTCCAGTTGACCAAGTTTGGTTTCATTAACCTGTCATGAACTTGACCTGACTTGACCACGGTGACCTAACATGACTTTGAAGCTATACAGCATAACAATATACATGAAACAAGTCGCTAGTGTTGCCAATAATATTTCCCTTTTGCCAATATACGGGAAGCGCATCAGCGCCCATTTTTGTGGTCTGGCGCAACGAAATGTTTTGACTTTAATAGCCCCTAACTCGAAAATTTTTCGACCGAATTCCGTTTTACTTCCTTAACACGACGTGCCGGACATTTCTAAGCAGGTACGCAACAAATGGCGTATATCGACAGGTAAAATCTGGAGTTATGAAAAACCGGAGGGGTGGGCGGATTTCACCCCCTCCCCTCCAGTGCGCATGTTAAAGACGTATTGTACTATATCATGGAAACTAGGGCACACCACATACCCATTAGTGAGGCTGTAATGAGCTTGCCACCCCCCCCACACACACTCACCATACAAGTTGAATACATTTTGTTTGAACAGTAACACTAAATGGTTTCACTCGCACCAGGAAGATAAACCTACTATTACAAAAGAATACATCGGTCGTGAAAAATGTCAAAGTCCGGCGAGAAGTGTGAATTTGAAAGTACTTCTAGTGCAATGATCGTTCTTTTTTCACGACCACAAGTTGCTGTTAGCTTTAGGCGCGCCCAGGGGGCCTGCCCTCCTCCCCCCTTAGCGGTGAAAGTTGTGTGTTCACTATTAAAATTATCTGGTTCTCTATCCAAAAGTGCTCAACCATGGTACTTTGCGAAATTCCTGGGTGCGATCCTGCTGTTGACCCTGGCCCACCCACTTTTTGAGACGTTCCTACGCCTATGCTGGTAAGTAACAAAGACCTTTGTCGGATACTTTTCAGTCATCATCCAATAATATTTACTCCTAGATGTGGACAATGATCTGGAAGAAAACATTAAACATCTGGATTTCACTTACACAAGCATTGAAAGTTAGAATGCTCCTTTTACTTTAAAGGAACGTAAACTATCATTACCACATAGGAACGGGGCAAGTACGGGTCCGGACGAAATGCGTCATGCTTTCTTTACTGAACTATCGAGGTTCAACGAATGCAAATTCTCTTCTGCAATACCTACATTATCTTTGGGACGACAGGTATTTCGTGATATCTGTCTCGAAAATATCATAAGCCCCGTAAAGGAACAAGGAAATGATGGCCTTTGTCCTAACTCCTATCGCCCTATCTCACTTACAAATTGTTCTTGCAAAATCGTCGAACGAATGGTGAATATACGCCTACGCCATTTCCTTGAAACTAAAAGCCTACTCAGTCCATGTCAACTTGGCTTCCAAAGTTCTCACAGTACAGCCCCAAACATAAGTCGTACGGTTTCCTCGGTGCAGAGAGGCTTTGCTAATCACCAGGCCACAGCCGGAGTGTTTTTAGATCTGACTTCGGCATTTAATAAAGTCCACAGAGTGGACTTTATTGACAGTGTTAACAAAGATGCATAAGCTCGGAATATGTGGACATCTGCAACCGTGATATTTAAGCTCATTATGCGTTGTCCAAGTCCGAAATCAATAGCGATCAATTGTTGCTTGTCGACAGAAGTCCAGTGAATAGCCTGCCCGCTAAAGTGCCAGAGTTGTTTGGCCGACTACGGCATGCAAGGCGGAAACAGCGGAGACCCATGTTTCTTACTTCATGGCTGCAGGGCAAATGGCCACGTGACGACCGCACAAGCGAATTGCTATGGTTGGTACACTGGCCAGTGGTCAACCTGGTAGACCGTCACGCAACGTCTAACTGTGAAGCGGCGCAACCTACAATGATTGCTGTGAAGCGGCACAGCCTAGGTTCCTAGTGACCAGCCATGGCAAAGCTATCATGGAACATATTTCGGTGGCCGACTGTACCTATGCTATTGTCTAACTCAGAGACAAGCAGCCGACCGTCTCAACTGCCCTCCGTAGAGACTCATTACGCGCGTCCTATGCTTTCAGATCTTGATGGGCTGGCGTTCCTAGCCTACCAATGGCTATTACTATTGCTGGTTGCTGATAGCGAAAGCATTTTATTCAGCAGCTGGTAACCAAAGCCGCAAAAAGGATGATCGTTCCAACACTAGCACGGTGAACACAGCACGGTGGTTTCGTGGCGGCCCCGTCGGGCGAGTTCATCCACACGATTCAGATGTCACCCGATACATAAACTGGACAACTTCAGGAATATACCGTAATTTCCAGAATCTTACTTGTTTTCCAGTGGAGTCGAACCCCACCAAAAAATCAGATGTAGTCCGGACCCATGGACCCCAGCGGTGGCGCGGCCCATGGATGACGCATCCGCCTAGAAAGGTTCATTTCCAACACCAATTGCTCCTAAAATCACGTCAAGCAGACAAGTGTTGCGTTGGTAACAACTTCAGTTTTGGAAAGGCTCGCTGTCCCATCTCGTTTGTGTCACAAGCAAATAATGAGCGTCTGAGGTGGAGAGCAGAAATAGCTTTCATCCCCCTCACTTCCCCAATATATCTCTGTCCCATGTAATTAGTCTCTTGCAAGGCAAAAAAGGCTGAACGGAATGACACTGTCGTGACAAAGGCTGGATATATCTCACCAAGCCAGGGACTCCAGGTCCTCATTCTCAGGAACGATTTTCAGATTGAATAGAGAAAGTTGCAAATTAACATTAGCAGAGTAGAAAGTCAGTGGGTCCGAACCCCAACCCACCCGGTATCTCCAGCCAAGTTCAGAACACATATTCACCATCATTTTCTTCCCCTCTTCTTCCCCTCTTCCTTGGCATCTGTGCTTTGTATATTGCACGTGCATCTCCTATGGGTAATACAAAATTACAATGGTCCGAGCTAGTGGGTGATCCAGATGGAGGCAGTGAGGGATCGGGGGCACATTCCACCTTCCTCGGTCGGAAGGTGGCATCCCTCTGACTGAAAAACTGCGCCCCTTCGGTAAGGTTGTTTACACCCCTCCCCAACTTCTTCAGCGAAAAGTAGTGCACCTGTTAACCCTATTAGGGGAAAGTGAGGTTAGTTGAACTTTCAGGTAGGATGAGCCACCTTCATTATCTCACCTCCTATGGTGTCATGGAACTTATATGCCACTTCTCAGACACTTCGAAGAAAGTCTCCATTTTTGGTTGGACGGGAGGCCGGGAGCGGTAGATATCTAGTGAGCCTGGAACACAAATGTTAAAATGTCAAATGTTAAATGTGAAGTATTCCTTCCTTGACTTGGAAATGCTTTTCTTTTCATTAATTGGGAACATATAGGTTTGGATCATAGCACAAATTGTGGGCATGTGTTTTGTCTTGTTATCCACCCAAGCCACTTTGGCGTGGTATGATCAGGAAATGGGCAGTCATATTATATTTGAAGTGAGATGGGCATGGGGATAGTTGAGCAATCGCGACCGGGGCAAGATGACCCGTTGATGAGCTGTGCTCTATGAATGTGTTGCTGATGTTTTTTTTTCTCATGAAACATGACATAAATTGGCATAAAACTGTTGTTCAGCCTTTTGCCGTTGAACAGATTGTTATGCTATGAACTATGGTTGTAGGAAAGTTCCTTTATAGGTCACGTGATAGTCTAGTATGGCCTCGCGTTCGCATTACTCCGGTCGTAAAGTTCCAAAGTTCTCTGCACTGTCTGTATTGTGCAGCGGCGAATAGACGGCAACAGTCAAACACCAGAAAACTCGTACATAAAATGTTCCGCGCCGGCGAACAACCGCGATATTCCCTACTGTCGAATTTAAGGCCGAAATCTGTTATTAATTTGGAACGCTCGACCGCCAGCGTTACAGACCCGCGTCGCCTGGCTGCTCAGAGACGACTGCCTGGCGGGGGTAGGTCACTGAGACCACCCAACCACCGGCTCCAGACTCTCCGCCGCAAACGGCGACCGTCGGCCCGGTAAAAGCGCTGAGCTAGGTGCGTCAGCGTCGGCCGAGAATTGGACTCTGACCCTACGTCCGGTCACTGCCGCGGCATGGGCCGGGAGCGAGCTGCCAGCCGGCTCAGGCTCGTGAGACGTTACATTTACGGCATACATTTACGGTACATTTACGGTCGGCTGGCTTACGGGGTCACATCATTTACAGTTACGGGACAGTCAAAAGTGCAATTTTATGGAAACTCTGTTACATCACATCATGAGGTCCGAAGATCGAATTAAATTTCCAGATTAATTCTGAGCTCCACTCAGACAAATCACGGCCTGTTACAATCACACACGAATCACCAAGCACTCACAATACGACAACAAATTAAAACGAGTTCCGATTACACACAGTCCTACGCGGATTAGTCTAGGGGTCTTTAAGGGGTACCCATGGCCCTGATCCATGTTAGTACACTAAACAATGTTCCTACTACACGACACTCACATACGATTTACATCACATATTTTCGTCGATCACTGTCGCGCACGCACTGTAGAATGTTCAGTCCGGTTCGGGGAGGGGGACGTCTGAGCATGGGTGAACTTTCCCACGTTCAACACGCCGAATTGCGGCATTTGACGCATTTCTCACTCGTCGGGCTCACTATCCGGCTCGCTGTGATCGCAATTACAGGTCGGGTTCCTTACTCGGCCTGTTCCTGCGACGTCCTTCCATATACTCATGGAAGTTTTGAGTCTCGTTCGATCATGTCCAGCTGCGGCCGGTGAATCATCGGCTCACCGCGGTGGCTTCCGGCCCGCCACTCGCTAGCTCGGCTGAGTCATCCGTAGCATCGCCAGTCGCACCGGCAATGGCGGTGCTCGCGTTCTCAGGGGCGGCGCTCGTCAGCGCCCTTAGCAGCGGCGCTCACGTCCGCAGCGTCGACGCTCAGGTTACAGCGGCGCTCGGTTCCTCGGCGGCGCTCGCTTGCGCCGAGCCAACGAACCAGTCGTCGAACTGGCCGGACGAAGCGGCCGCTGGTGGGCTCGTGTTGCACGTGCTTCCTGTCTGCTTCTGCATGAGGTGGCCGCAAGTGGCACACCTGTCGGTGTCCTGTGGCAGCCGGCGTGACCGTCTCGTCACGCCCGACAAGTGTTGCTTAGGTAACAACTTCAGTTTGGAAAGGCTCGCTGTCCCATTTCGTTTGTGTCACAAGCAAATAATGAGTGTCTGAGGTGGAGAGCAGAAATAGCTGTCATCCCCCTCACTTCCCCAATCCATCTCTGTCCCATGTAATTAGTCTCTTGCAAGGTAAATAAGGCTGAACGGAATGACCCTGTCGTGACAAAGGCTGGGGATCTCTCACTAAGCCAGGGACTCCAGGTCCTCATTCTCAGGAACGATTTTCAGATTGAATAGGGAAAGTTGCAAATTAACATAAACAGAGTAGAAAGTCAGTGGGTTCGGACCCCAACCCACCCGGTTGGTTGGTTATTGGTTTTACGACACGTCGACCGTTGAGTCATGTAGCGTCGCCAATCTCTCACGCCGATTGGTCGCGGGCGAAGAGTAGCGACAGGTGAGACTCGAACTCACAACCTTTCGATTGTGAGACGAGCATCTTACCCCTAGACCACTCGTCCCCCAACCCACCCGGGATCTCCAGCCACGTTCAGAACGCATATTCACCATCATTTTCTTCCCCTCTTCCTTGGCATCTGTGCTTTGTATATTGCACGTGCATCTCCTATGGGTGATACAAAATTCCAATGGTCCGAGCTAGTGGGTGATCCAGATGGAGGCAGTGAGGGATCGGGGGCACATTCCACCTTCCTCGGTCGGAAGGTGGCATCCCTCTGACTGAAAAACTGCGCCCCTTCGGTAAGGTTGATTACACCCATCCCCAACTTCTTCAGCGAAAAGTAGTACACCTGTTAACCCTATTAGGGGAAAGTGAGGTCAGTTGAACTTCCAGGTAAGATGAGCCACCCTCATTATCTCACCTATGGTGTCATGGAACTTATATGCCACTTCTCAGACACTTCGAGAAAGACACTTCGAAGAAAGTCTCCATTTTTGGTTGGACGGGAGGCCGGGAGCGGTAGATATCTGGTGAGCATGGAACACAAATGTGTGTTTAAATGTGAAGCATTCCTTCTTGACTTGGAAATGCTTTTCTTTTCCTTAATTGGGAACAGATAGGTTTGGACCATAGCACAAAATTGTGGGCATGTGTTTTGTCTTGTTATCCACCCAAGCCACTTTGGCGTGGTATGATCAGGAAATAGGCAGTCATATTATATTTGAAGTGAGATGGGCATGGGGATAGTTGAGCAATCGCGACCGGGGCAAGATGACCCGTTGATGAGCTGTACTGTATTAATGTGTTGCTGATGTATTTTTTTCTCATGAAGCATGACTTAAATTGGCATAAAACTGTTGTTCAGCCTTTTGCCGTTGAACAGATTGTTATGCTATGAGCTATGGTGTGACAATACTAAATAAAAAGGTGATGAAAATCTAGGTGGAAAAATATTGCGTGGTATTTTCTGATAGCTATCATATTTTCCACCGAAACACGTGAGGTGACAAACAGTGACCATAAAAGCCTGCAACACTGAAAGTAATACTCCTCAGTAGCCGTCACAACTTTTGTTTACATAAATAAGGCTAGTGATCAACTTACCACATCACTCGGTTAAACTTTTTCCACGCCTGGGGTAAGTTGAAAAAAGGGCGATACATCGGAACAGCTAAAAATATCACTGATTTATAATTATTTGAAGACAAATATGTATGCGACTCAATTGTGCCTAAAAAATCACACTTTTAGAATATGCGCACAAGTAATCAATCTGTCTCACTACATGTGCAGGCTCTCTCAAGTAAAACTGGCTCATCTTACCTCGACTTCCCCTACGTAAAGCGTGCAAAATCATTCCATTGGTAATCGGGGGCTTATTAGCCCCCTTAAGATCTCACTGATAAGTGGACCAATTAAAAAGCGTTCGAAAACTTGCGTCGTGAAGTAGTGCTATAAAGATAAAACAGATCAATCTTAGAACGGCAAATGCCGGAGGAAAATGATGGGAAATAATGCCAATTTGTTTTCATAAATACAGTTCTTATACTTCGTCTCACATTCAGGTCCAATTGCTACCAATCGACTCAAATCAGTAGTGCTTTCTATTGTGAGGTAATGAAGGCCAATACAAAATCATAGGCGCATCCAGGATAACAGAAAGTGGGGCAAACACATTGGGCCAGCGAAAAATCCCCTATAAAATCAATTAAATTCCTCTTAGTCAACAAGGAGCATTTTGCTACTTTTATGCAGAATGTTGCTCTAGAACTGCACAAAATAATTTGATAGGCAAAGCCACGTACATACAAATGGAGTATCCGTTTTGTTTGTTTACCCCGGAACCGCCTATGCCATTTGTGTGTAGATTTAGTATTGCAAAATGTGAAACGCGTGTGTTCTGCACACTTAGTGTTAACTAGAAGCTACTTATGAGCACAACGTGAAAAAAATCTGACTGGCTTTGAAAGCTCATCAAACTGTAAAATTGGGCTGGCATGTGCTCCATAATCTCTGTCTGGAGCCGCCTCTGATCAACCCAAAAAGTTGTCTTCGCATCATACCTGAAAAGGAAATCGTGTCACGGATGTAGGATAGTCCTATATTGGCACGCGAAAGTCTAGCAACCTCGTCGTTTGCGATAACCCCAGTCACGAAAGCACCAGTTCTTTTAGCTGCCCTGTATTGCCTGAAGCACTCGCACAATCACAGGAGACCGACAGACACCGTACAGTACTTTCTCCTCTGAAGGTAAGCCGTGATACTGCCTTTCCTATGAATTTAGAAGCCGAATTTAGTTGGGAAGCACGCGCGCGCAACAGCGGTCCGCTCGCTAAGAGAATTCAAGCCCGACTCTGGAGGCCGCACGGCCGCTAGTCACGCCTGAACACCCCGGCCACTGATTGGGCGTTGAGCCAGAACCGCCCATTGACGTCACATCCATCTTCTAGAAGCTTCTACGGAAGTGGCTTTGCCTTTAGTGAAGGGTACTATGTGATATTTACGTTACCCTATTTTACAGTTACTATTACTGTATACTTTTACAATCGGAGGGCTTACGGGATTATACCAATTACGGTTATGGGACAGCCAAACGTATAACTTTATGTGAACTGGGTGTGGTACCGGCTGCACAGTATTGAGGTCACATATCTGGCGCCGGGATGACTGCCGGAGAGGGGAGGGGATGGTACAATGTCCAGTGAACGGCCCCGTTGGAGCGGTGGCTGCTTACGTCGGCATCAGACAGGCGGACGCCAGGTATGTGCCTGAGACTTGTCGCGCCATGAACGGAGGGGGAAGGGGGCTCAATTTATGGGATCAAGATGCTCACAAACTAACTCTCTTACACGGAGTTTCAGAGCTACATCATACCGCGACAAGAAGCGGTGAGCAAAATAAAACCCACCTAAAGCGAGCTTCAGAAGCTCCACTTAAATGATAGGGTTTATGCAAATCAACGCCCCTTGCAGGTTCGAATGCATTATCAATCATCAACATGCTTCGACCAGCGACACACCGTAGGGGACATGCACCCTCCCCCACCCCCACCCCCTTCCCGAGTCCATTCCGACATTCTCAGCAAACATTTTGGATGCGTACCTGGCCGAAACATTTGAAGCTTGGTGAATTTTATTGGTGAGACATTTTTGGTCTGACTATGCCAATTATAATGGGCAATTGCGTGATTTGTAACCGAATATATCATGCATTTTATGTGAACGTCATCACCATGAACAAATTACGTTGCATTGCAACATTCAACAACAGTCGACCGAATGCTGCGTCAATGTTCCTTTGTTAATGCTAAACTCGATCGCCACACCATTGTATCATTACCATTTACAACGTTCTAGCAGCATTGTAGGGATATCGATACAGTATTATATATGCAGCAATTGCTACACCGTTTTGCCAATGTTGCAAATACGATTCTTACAAATTCCCCCACAATATTGTCACAATGATGTGATTGGTTGTGATGTAATGCTATAGCGACCGCGTTCCGTATTGACAACACGATATCGATGCAACATTCCGAAAAATGTTGCTGCAATGTTGCTACGTCATATGATTACTAAGGCCCTCTGAATACTTTTGAAATTTTAGCATTACACCCATGGGTGTTGCATTCAACGAATAAAACCTAAGCCCTAACTCTAGTGGCGCAGGGATTTCTTAAGGGGGTACCGACCTCGAAACAAGTTCATGAAGTAGATAAAACTTTCGGCGCGCGAAGCAGGCGAAAAATTTTAGATTTTGCGTGGTAAAAATCTCAAAATTTCCTCTTTGATCTAGTGTATTTTTGGTTCTTAAGGGGAGGGACCGGGCCACTGCCCTCTGGCTACGTCTCGGCCTAATTCCCTAAATCTGACACCTAAGCCCATCATCCTATAAATCCTCAATCATGGGGCCATGTTATGGCCCCCATAGCCCTTGACATTTTCCAATAAAACCGTTTTTCGGTCTGCTTTACCACAATTAATGTGCTCAGATTGCTTGCATTTTATTCTGCACATGGTTTCCGGGTGTAACTCTGTCAACGATGCTACAGGTGCTCAGAGACATCCGGCCAACTTTGCCCTCCCCGCGTCCCGACGATAAAATACTCGGTCATTTCATGCAGCCTCAGGAAATTCATGTTCTCTATTGTCTTTCCCAGGCAGCATTACAAACAGACCATGAAGGAGTCAGCTATCGGTGGAACTAGCAATTTTCGCTTCCTTTCACTTTGAATAAGATGGATATCTGCTCATTTGCAAATGACAGGACCCGAATAAAGTTGCAAAACCAGTTATGGTAATGGCCTTAGCTAAGATGTTCTCAGCGTAGAAAGCTTATGTATCTGGAAAGAAATCTTGATATATATTGAGAATATTACCTTTCGTCTTATAACTTTGACCACCTATTCGACAAGCTTCCATCTGGCCCAGAGTTGTCAGCAGCAAGGACTACCTATAACTTCCAGATGAAAAATGGATATCCTAAGTTGCATATTGTCTATTTTATGTCTATTGTCTTGGAAACGTGGTTTGTATGCATTTTAAGTTACCCTAATCGATAGATGAAAATCTGAATTTTCATGGATGGTCTTTCAGACCAATATTTCATAACCTGTTAGTTCATGAACTGGTGTAGTATCACGATCGTGGCTGTTTATGTTTGGAATGTGTACCTGCTACGTGTATTTGAACTACGCCTCATTATATTAGGCAAGGGTGTAAAATGCATCTTGGATGTTGGCGGACAAGCAGATGAAACACTGGCTATCCCCTAGTTTATTTTCTTATGTATCCACAGTGGGCAATATCATATGCGCGCTCACCTTTTCAGAAGGAATTTTATTTTTTGCGTGAGAAATGTAAAGTTGAACCTGCTTCCAACACTAAAATAAAGTGTCTGGAATCCGAGAAGCTTTTTCGATTTGGAGCGGGGTTGGGTATAAACAGATCCATTCCTTCGCAAAATCTTGTTCGTGCCACTGGTGGGACACCCGTTTCAAGAAAAATCATCGGTGTTAATATCACAATGACATAATTTACAATATATATTCACCGGTAAGCTTACACCTAAGCCATTGGTCTCTCGATACAAAATGCACGTGCGAATGGTGTGTTTGCATTCAGTTACAAATATTTAGGCTGGATTCCCATACGGGATGTTCGTCGAAGAATAGTAGTTTGAGCCATGGTCTCAACGAGATGTGTCATTCTAGTGTATTTGTTTTGTAATGCATTCTCTGTGAATGTCATTCAAGACGCAAGGAACCACAACTGTTCATGATAAAACCAAACATATAGAAGTTGCATGAAACAAAGAAGCAGTTATATATGCATACTTCAGGATAATGCGAGGTTTGACTGAATAATTCGCAATGTCTTCTAAATTACCGATGGATGCGTTTGGTTGCATTGTGTATTGGAACGTATCAGTAATGCAGGTGTCCGACTAACGGAAGGAAGATTTCGAAGTTCCTTCAAGGATTCTTTCATACAATACGTGTAGCTCATCAATATGTAATGAATGATAATCAAGACTAAGCCGATTGTCGCACCTGGCATTTTTCATGCAAATGGAGCACCAGTGTCATTGACATCTGAGATAGATGAACCTTGTCTGAAGCCCGGAAAGGCATAACAATGAAGCTCTGAACTATATGTTACATACTCAGTATGCATTGCAGTCGAACCACACAACGCCCACTGCAGTCTATACTTCTGATGGTTTTTGGCGCTGCTATGGCATCTGATTACAACCTCATCATCTTGCACCAGAATGACCTTCATTCACGTTACGGATACGTTGATAGATTCGGCACCATCTGTCGAGGGCTGGACTTCCAAATTAATTGGCCCTGTCACGGCGGTTTTGCTCGAGCGGTGGCGTATGTAAAGGAAGCAAAAAAATTGTCTTACAGTCCTAACACAATAGTGGTAAACTCCGGAGACTTCTTCCAAGGCGAATTAATGCATTTAGTGTTTTCCTGGGAAGTTGCTGCAGGCATGGCGAAGCTCATGCCTTACGATGCTCTAGCGATTGGAAATAAGGACTTCAATGAAGGACTAGATGGTCTCCTTCCATTTATGCGAGCGATTGGCTCGACAACATTCGTCTGCACAAACTTTGATTTCAGCCTTCTAAACATCACCATGCAAGACGAACTGAAAAAATTGTGTCCACGACACAGAATCCTAACGTACGGTGGAAAGCGAATTGGTATTCTCAGCTATCTCTTTCAAAATGCTTCGCTCGTAGCAAGAACTGGTGACATCTCATTCTTTGAGACGAAATTCAATCTCTTTCTTCGGAGGTAAAAGTATTACGGAAGAAGGGCGTGAAGATTTTTATAGCACTTGGCCATTCGGGATACGAACGCGACCTCCAGATTGCTTACCAAGTGCCAAGCTTGGACGTCGTGATTGGTGGTCATTCACATACTCTATTGTGGCCAAACCCTTTCACGATACATCAGGCAGGAAAACCACCCGGGTTCGAAGGAGCCGAAATCAAAATACCGGTGTTCCCTTACCCCACCGTTGTTGTACAGCGCAGTGGACGCCGTGTGCTTGTACTACAGGATTTTGCAAACGGCATGTACATCGGCAACATTAACGTCACCTTCGACAGCAACGATGAGGTGAAAGATTGGTGGTCGCAGCCGGCCCTGCTGCAGGAAGGAATGAAGGAGGACGTGGAAGTCAAACAGACACTTCGTGGGTTCCAGGAGCGTTTGAGAAACGACTCCAATGATGTGATAGGTTTTTCGCTTGTTCAAGTGATTGGCATTCAAGATGAATGCTACTGGAGAGAGTGTAATATGGGAAACCTTGTTGCAGACGCCTATATATGGGCGATTCGTCATGATAGCAACAATTCCAGTGCCTGTCTACCGACAGTCGCCTTTCTTGACGCTGGCCAGATTCGCTCGGCTCTGCCAATGGGAATCTTGAAGCTGAAGGATTTAGATAATGCAGTGCCGTACCGCAATTTAGTCCAAGTGGTGACAATCAATGGCAGTAGCGTGCTGGCAGCACTGGAGCACAGCGTGGCAGTCCTGTACGATGCATATGGCCGTTTCTTGCAGTTCTCCGGAGCTCGAGTCACGTACGACCTGGACAGGCCATCTGGGAGCCGTGTCGTATCGGCTGAGCTGCTCTGCAATGACTGTCCGATCCCGCAGTACGAGCCAGTCAACCCGTCGCACACCTATGACATCGCCATGACAGAATTCCTCATGTATGGTTTTCACAACTACACCATGTTCGCAAACCCTTTGAAGAAACAGGCACTGGACATCCTCGACCTGCAGGCACTTGTCCATTATATCAGGCAGATGTCGCCCGTGCACCCGTCCATTGATGGTCGCATTCAAGGCACCCCAGACGTTGGAAACGATGTTTCTGACGGCACAGACAGCCCACATGGCCCGAGGAGAAGTCGCATGTTATTAACAACGTTGCTTTTGATCAGCTTGTGTCGAGCGTCTGGGTGCTTCTAGCTCACCAGTGGTATGTTGTTTGGCCTCGATGGCACCGTCACCGATTCGGAGAAGTCATGAAGAGAAGAGAAGAAGAGAAGAAGAGAAGAGAAGAAGAGAAGAGAAAAAGAGAAGAGAAGAATAGAAGAGAAGAAGAGAAGAGAAGAGAAAAGAAGAAGAGAAGGCAATAGAAGAGAAGAGAAGAAGAGAAGTGAAGAGAAGAAGAGAAGAGAAGAAGAGAAGAAGAGAAGAGAAGAAGAGAAGAAGAGAAGAGAAGAAGAGAAGAGAAGAGAAGAGAAGAAGAGAAGAGAAGAAGAGAAGAGAAGTCATGTTAGTTGTCGCGTGCACGTGGGCTGGTTCAGATACACTGGTTCAAGCTTGCATATAGCAAGCGTCCACATTCACGCTTACTATATGTACTGCGTCATTTCGGAAGTTTGCACAAGCGTAGCTCCATGAATAGATAGTAGATACCTTCGCCTGTGCCTGGTTAGATGCATTGTGCTGGGTCGGTTGTAGCATATCAGGTAAAAACATTTTGTTGCGCTGAGAGCCGCATGCTTGAATATGCAGGTGTGTACGTTTCTAGAGGTGGTCGTTAGCTATACATGCATGAAATATGTCAGAGCTTTAAAGGATATTCCTCCTTGAATCTAGAAACAAAAACACCAAGGTGGTTGCGGAACTTCGTATCTAGTTGGTGATGGTCGAGCACCCCAACTTTGTTTTGAGCACTACGAACTTTCTTGAGACCACTACAAACTTCCCTGAGAGCACTACAAACTTCCTTGCGAGCACTACATACTTCCCTGAGAGCACTACAAACTTCCTTAAAAGCACTACGAAGTTCTTCGTTGAGCACCCCAAAATTTGTATTAGACATGGCTAGATGAGGTTAGTATTACATGGAGGTATACTAGATGCATGACAATGGTTCATTCAGCGACAGCAGCTGGCTTACTACATGGCTTAGGGTAGGCAACTCACGCAGGGCCCACTTTAACATGCTAACTGTGGGGGCTATAGCTCCCTAGTCAAGTCGCGTTTCCCATTGCTGAAACAATAATTGCTGGGGAGCTCGAAATGCCGATATTTGGTCCCATTGGAGTGAATTACAAGTTCTCGCCCCTCCCTCAGTCAACTTGTCAGACGAGGCCCTGCCGAGCGGGTTGATAAACATTGATAAGAAAGGCTATCGGAAAAATTGAAGCTACCGATAGGGATAATTTGAAACGCTTGCAAAGCACTTTTCTTGAACCAAGGAATCTGAATAGTCATAAAAAGTCGAATGCAATTTAAGCATTTATTTTTCAACTGCGAGCTGTACTCATTGCTGTCGACAACCTTATGCATCAAATTGAAGCTTATTTCTCAGTGGAATAGGCGGAAAAATTGCACACTCAAAGGTGGTGTTCTAAATAGAAATGAAGATTTAATTCAAGATGCATACTCCTTCCTCTCTAAAAACATGCTTGCTAAGCCCGTCAGTACTGACTTTGCACCTTTTACTTGAGATCCTGTCCGTTACAAATAAACCGGTTATCCATCTTATTCAAAGTAAAAGAAAACGAACATCGTGAAACCCCCCGGATAGCCACCTTCCCAGATTAGATAACCCAGTACTTAATTACCTTAAACAGCTATTTTACGGCAAGTGTGTTTCCGGGTACAACCATTATTGGACCGAAACAAAAAGCAAATCACTCCAATATACGTTTCATCTTTTTCCACGGTTCATCTTTCATTTTCCGATTACCCAGACACCTAAGATTATTCTTAGTTACAGAACAATAATTCGCCGGCACGTGCCAGCAATAATAAGCATGCCACGCACGCAACAACAGCAATTTGAAGTTGAAACTTAAGCCCATCTACACTTAAATACATGAAATCTCACGTCGTTCCCCGTCCAACATGCCAGCACAATGGGACACGCACCGCCCCACATACACGAGCAATGGGCCACGCCCCGTCCCACATACACGCGTAATAGGCATACACTGCTGGAGGATCATATACCATTACAAGCCATGAAGCATTGTGCAAACTTAACGTCACTGACTGATACCCTTTTAGAACGGGGATGCACTCGAGTGCTTCCGGTTGGGCGCCTTTTGTATTCAAAAGGGTACCCTCGATATAAAATTTCAAGGGAGAGAGCACTCGAACATCTTGTAGGGCTGCCTTTTCCAGTCAGAGGAGCGCCGCCGAAAAGTGAGGGGGGATTAGTTCCCCGCCTTTCCCACCACTAATTACGCCCACACCGTCAACATTCACCAATCATAGACACCATGAGGGATGACGTTGTCACACTTTCAATGCCTACTTCACCGGACATTGCACCCAAAAAAAAGAGATATGCAAAATGTCTCAAATTGCGTCAGGTTCCGTGCAATGGTAATATAAACAGTCCGGTCCGATGGATATTTAACGAGCACACTCAGGACATGCTGAACGGGAAAGTCGACACACTTATAGGGGATCACTGCACAGGGGCGGATCCAGGAATTATCATCGGTTGGGGGTGGGGGAAAGGTCACTTGTCTAGAGGGTCGTCATTTCTTTGGATGGGCGCCTCTGCGAATGTGTCTGGAGGGGCGCCTTTTCGTGCCGAGGGACATCTCTCGCTGAAAAATTTGAAGGGGGCGCGGTGCACTCGAGCTTTCCCGGAGGGGCACATTTCCTTCTAAGAAGTCATCTTTTTCCTTTCAAAGGGGCGTCTCTGGCTAAAAACAAATCGACAGGGGTGCACTCAAGCCTTTCTGGGAGCTTCAAAGCTCAAGGATAGGAGCTTTGTATCGATCAGGAACCTTGCCACATTCTCAGCAACTGGAGCTCGATAAGGTGATTTGTGAGGAAATCAGTAGAAACTTTCAGAGGAAACGCCTTATTCTTGGTGACTTTAATCTAAAAGGATATGAAAATGTTGGTGTTGGCTCCCCATCATGTAAACTGTTTAGGAAATGCCTTGAAGAGGACTTGTTCTTACACCAGTTTGTAACGGAACCAACCAGGCAGGGCTCATTCTTGGACCTTGTCTTCTCAGATTTAAGTGTTTAGTTCAAGACTTGACTGTAGGAGAAACTCTGGGAAGAAGTGACCATAACATAGTGAGATTTAAGGTACAAATAGCAGGGACAATCAAGGATAATTTGGCTAAGATTCCAAATTTTAACAGGGCAGACTTTGACTGCATGATACAGGCTTTAAGTGCCATCAAATGGGAAGAATACTTTTTTGATTTAAATGCCTGTGAAATGTGGGAAACATTCAAATCTTACTTGAGGGAAATTCAGATTAGACATGTCCCCCAAAAGCAAAGACGCAAAAGAAGGGTAGGAAAGCCAGCATGGCTTACACCAGATTTGATGACATCAATTAAGGCTAAGAAAGATGCATTTAGAGTATTTAAGGAAGCTTCAAATAACGTAAATCTAAGGTCATATCAAAAAGTTAGAGATGCTGTGAAGCAGAAAACCAGAGCAGCAAGGCGAGCAAAAGAATTGGATTTGGCTAGGAACTGTAATGGGGACAGTAAAAAGTTCCTTAGTTTCTACAAGCTAAGTAAAGTTTCAAGCACAATTGGTCCACTGGAAGTAAATGGGACTATATTGAGTGAGGATGGTGAGATGGTTGAGGAGCTGAGCAAGCAGTTTAAATCAGTGTTTACAGTGGAGGATGTGACAAATCTGCCAACCGTGAACCACAGTTCAGTGACAGGTGATCAGATACACGATGTTGATTTCATTGATAGTGATGTTGTTTTAAATTATATCAGAAAAATAAAGCCAAACAAGGCAGCAGGACCTGATGGAATTTATGCTAGGGTATTGCGGGAAGCTGTAAAGGAACTGGCAATTCCACTTAGTATAATATTTTGTAGATCAGTTTCACAAAATGAAATTCCAACAGATTGGAAAAGGGCAAATGTAGTTCCTATTTTCAAGAAAGGAGAAAGAGGGAAAGTTGAAAATTATAGACCAGTAAGCCTCACATCCCTAGTCTGCAAGGTACTCGAATCAATTATCAAGGATAGAATAGCTAGTTTTCTGGAAGGAAACAGATTGATTCAAGATACTCAACATGGGTTTAGAAAAGGGACATCGTGTGTCACAAATCCCTTGGACTTTTTGAATTTTGCTACAGAACAATTTGATCAGGGAAATCAGCTTGATGTAGCATATCTTGACTTTAGTATGGCCTTTGACAAGGTACCCCATAAACGGTTAATGATGCAGCTTCAGGTCCATGGCATAGCAGGTAGCATTGGTTATTGTTTACGTACCGTAGTCATTGGCCACACGATGTCCGCAAGAGGCCGTGACGAACCCAAATCTTTCGATTGTAGAACACTGTCCCTAAAATGGATAGAGTTGTGGCTCTCAGATAGACAGCAGAGAGTGATGCTCAATGGTACAAAGTCATCATGGCAAAATGTTCTTAGTGGAGTCCCTCAGGGGTCGGTACTGGGGACACTATTGTTCATTATATTTGTGAATAGCATTGAATGTGGCCTAAGCAGTAAAGTTTTGAAGTTTGCGGATGACTTGAGATCTTTAGGGCAATGACAGGGCACAATGAACAGGTTTTGCTGCAGAACGAGTCACAGATAGTACTTGGCCACCCATCAAGTATGGAGCCTTCATATGCTGCCTACGTACATGCATGATTTTGCACCTGTCAACATTAAATTTCATTTGCCATTTTTCGAACCACTTCACAAGCACGTCTAAGTCTTTCTGCAGCAAGACCTGCTCATTGTGTCCTGTTATTGCCCTAAAGACCTTCAAAACATTCGCAAATTTCAAAACCTTACTGCTTAGACCATTTTCAATGTTATTTACAAATATAATGAACAATAGTGGCCCCAGTACTGACCCCTGGGAGACTCCACTAAGAACATTTTGCCATGACTTTGTACCATTTAGCACCACTCTCTGCTGTCTATCTGAAAGCCACAACTCTATCCATTTTCGAATGCTACCTGCAATACCATGACCCTGAAGCTGCATCATTAATCGTTTATTGGGTACCTTGTCAAAGGCCTTACTAAAGGCAAGATATGCTACATCAACCTGATTTCCCTGATCAAATTGTTCTGTAGCAAAATTCAAAAAGTCCAAGAGATTTGTGAAGCACGATCGCCCTTTTCTAAACCCATGTTGAGTATCTTGAATCAATCTGTTTCCTTCCAGAAAACTAACTATTCTATCCTTGATAATTGATTCGAGTACCTTGCAGACTAGGGACGTGAGGCTTACTGGCCTATAGTTTTCAGCTTTCCCTCTTTCTCCTTTCTTGAAAATAGGAACTACAGTTGCCCTTTTCCAATCTGTTGGAATTTCATTTTGTGAAACTGATCTACAAAATATTATACTAAGTGGAATTGCCAGTTCCTTTTCAGCTTCCCGCAATACCCTAGTATAAATTCCATGAGGTCCTGCTGCCTTGTTTGGCTTTATTTTTGATATAATTGAAAACAACATCACTATCAATGAAATCAACATCGTGTAACTGATCACCTGCCACTGAACTGTGGTTCACGGTTGGCAGATTAGTCACATCCTCCACTGTAAACACTGATTTAAACTGCTTGCTCAGCTCCTCAGCCATCTCACCATTATCACTCAATATAGTCCCATGTATTCCCAGTGGACCCATTTATTGTGCTTGAAACTTTACTTAGCTTGTAGAAACTAGAACTTTTCACTGTCCCCATTACAGTTCCTAGCCAAATTAAATTATTTTGCTCGCTTTGCTGCTCTGGTTTTCTGCTTCACAGTTTCACTAAGAACATAAGGTTAGTCATGTTTCTCTCCGTGATATATTTCGAACTTAACTCACATTCATCTTCATTTGCCATGTTATTATGATCATGGGTGAAGAAGTTCGAAAATTATTGGTTGGGCCGAATGCATGGAGACCATGAGTGCCGCCAATTTGGTTGATGAAGTTCACCCCATAGGGCTCCATGTTAAGAGAGGAGAAAGTTGGTGGGGCCAATGCAAAGATGACTAAGCCTCACCAAAAGCATAGGAAACTCCACCCCTGGTTATGATCTTGATCTTGGTCTGAGCACAAATGACTACGATGGCTCGAATGGTTTTCCTCGATATCTTGTTTTGAACTATGTTTCCCTATTTGGCAGTCACTTATTTGCATCCAACGGCCACGTGTCGCATAAGGGGTTTGACAAGGCGTGTCGCATAAGCTAGTTTGATAATCCATCCAAGTTAGGGACGGCGGCTACCCTTCTGCCCACCTCAAGTCCCTACGCCACGGTCTGACTGCTAGCCCGGTTTATAAATAATAAGCGAATAGGGCTAAGGCCCTCAAAGGCCAATGTGTCTACCACGATGGATAGTCCTCTACCTACCCGATGTGAAACCAGCAGGGGTGTCCATTATCCTGTTGGTTGGTTATTGGTTGGTTATTGGTTTTACGACACGTCGACCGTTGAGTCACATAGCGTCGCCAATCTCTCACGCCGATTGGTCGCGGGCGAAGAGTAGCGACAGGTGAGACTCGAACTCACAATCTTTTGATTGTGAGACGCGCAACTTACTCCTAGACTACCCGTCCCCCATTATCCTGTTGTTGGTAGCTAAATAGCCCAGAGGCCGCACGTCATACTCACCAGGCTCCTCCAATACCCCGGAGGTCGCATATCATACTGTCGATGCTCCTCCAATGTTTTCCAAATTTGTCGGAACTTGGCAATGATCAGGGGCTTGGCGGGTGTGGTTATTTTACGACAGGTAATGCGAAGGCAAACGACTCCAGCTGCATTTACATTTATTCATTCATTATTTGTATCGGCTCGACATACCGTAAGAAACCAGAGAACGGGAAGCACTGATTGAGGGCATTGTGGACGAACAGTTGTAGCAACCCAGCATCGTCCGATCAATTTGCGTAGCTGCGTTATTTAGTTGAGGGTGTCTGATTTACTATCCTGTTATTCGTCACCGACAGACGGACCAGCCTCAGCCTTCTCAGACGACACCAGCTTCAACTCCAACGATGAGGTGGTCCAGATGCTATCAGCTGAACTCTCCTGAAACCGTCGGCAGCATACCACGACAGGTTAGAAACTAGCTCAGGCGCTGTGCTACGTGTCAGTGCTATGCATAAATGGGAAACGCAAACACAAGATCCGCAATTGTCCAGCTCTCTTGAAGAGTTGCCACTCGGTAGCTAATCCACAAAGATCATCGAGATGTCGAAAGAGAGGCGAAGTAAGACGTGATCGGTTTGTGGAGAATAGCGTGGATTCCGGCCTGTCCTTAGCCTGCGAACGATCATTATTTAGTTAATTTGTCCTAAGGTCGCTTACTGGGAAGAGGCATTTGACGTATGATTCACAGTACATAGGATTTCAGAGAGGTTGAGGGCGCGCAACAACTCTTGGGAGCATGGGTAGAATTGTCATATCCCAGCTGGTGTTTTAATCACCAGCTGGGCTTCGTAAACAAAGTCAGGGTTGTGGTAATATGCATGGAAAAATCACCAGTGGGCTGTCACTACGATTCCGAAAGTACTATCCAGATGATTGTAAAGCCTAGTTGTAGTTCATTCGTGACTGAGGGCTGTATTGAAACATGCTAGTATTGCAATGACTAATCGCATATGATGGGAGAAGTCGGGGAACTTCTCGCAACCAACGCTGAGAGCGAAGCCAACACATTTACAAAGGATGCAATAGATTACACAAGGATAACCTAAAGACTGAGGCATGTGGATGCACAATATCGTAACAGCTGTAGGGAAGGAAAACAGTCTTTGAGCTTGGTGTTGTACCATAATTATACAATTATCATTACGCTACAAAAATAGCCGTAAGCAAGAAGTAAAAGTAAGCTAAAGGTTGCTTCCCCTGCAATGGGCAATATCCAGGTATTGTCATCGGGGAATGGAGGCATTTGCCTGGAGGGGCGCCATTTTTCGGAGGGAAGCCACTGCGAAAGTACCTGGAAAGGCACCCTCGGCTGAAAATCCGTTGAGCGGGGGAGGGGGTGCGCTCAAGCACACTGAAGGGGTGCCCTTCGTCTCACAAGGGTGCCTTTTCCTTCCAGTGGGCGCCTGGAAGGAACTTCGTCTCACAAGGGCGCCCTTTAAGGGTCCATCTGGCTCAAAAATCCGTTGAGGGGGGGGGGGAGCACTCGAACCTTTCTGTAGGGGGCCCTTTTCCCGCCGGAGGAGCTCCACCTTGCACCGGGGCACATGTACCCAGTGTTCCCCTATATTCGCCCCTTCTCTCAACTACCTCCCGACAACTTTTCCAAATAAATATTCCTACTTATCTGCCTTTTCGAATCTTGAAGTTGATGGAAGTTCTATACATGCAAGTAGTCGTCTTTTTATTTTTCCACATATACCCTAGATGGTTTGTCATGTTTTACATATTATTTGAAGACATTCAGTGACACCGAATGACACCTGCTTGATAAAGTACGTGTGTCATGTGTGAATGTGTGGCGCTCCAGGGGTGTTCTTTAACTGCATGTACACGAGTTTCAGAATGTCCAATGCTTTTGAAATCGTATGATTCTTGAATGAAACCAGGAAACATAAAAAGTGTTTTAAATTTCGGAAATATCTGGATTTTGATTTTCGTTCCAACGCTGCCAAAATAATGGAACAAATGAAGTGCAATATTTGAATAACTTCCTAAATGTCTAACTTCCCGTCTAATATCACGCCTAACTTCTGTCGAACCTACATTCATTACTTCATATGGAGTGGTGTTTTCAAGTTTTTGGACTTTCAATCAGGGAGGATGTTCACCGGCATAGTATTTGCAAGGAAGAAGATGAATGTTGTCATTGTTGTTTTACTATCAACCGATCGATTGTAAGATACGTTGGGATAAAGTTGGATTTCTTAATGAGCCTGTTCAATGAGCAAACGTTACCGCAGACAACTTTACTTTAATTCCTGAACTCGCAAGCTGTTGCTTTGGGTTGCGAAAAGCCACAAGAGTGACCGAATGCAATAAATATTTCAAAACACTTCCATATCTGAGGGCATGAAAGCTACCAGGCGTCACCGTGGTCCTCCCAACCAGGCGCCATACTAGCATTTTATTTGAATTCCAAGTTCATTTCTCCCATCGTTTAACTGCGACTGACCGGCATGTTAAAACACGAGAGGTTCAATAACTTTCACTTTCATTCAACAAATAAGTTCATTAGAATTTCTGAAGCTTTTGTATTCATGTTCCTTGGAAGAACGCTTACTAAACCAGATACATGCATCAGTTCAAACTAAAGCAACCATGAAGCAATCTGCGGTATGGTTTAATATTCGATTCATGGAAGGAATTACAATGAATTAATGCAAATTAAGATGTAAATGTAATGTATGGCAGACCAGACCATATACCCACCTTAGTAACAGCTCCATAGGATTCTGGCATGTTAAATTGACGTGGGGGGGGGGGGCGCGCTAAATGATCACATACTTTGGTCGAAGCGCCCTAAAACCCAAATAATTAACTGACTAAGTAATGTATGGCAATAACATTGCGTATCTCGACTCGACTGTAACTTGAATGCGACCTTCCTGTGGCCTGGGGGCGACATGAATGTGCACTAACCTTCATCTGAATGCGGACTGTGGCCTGTGGCCTGAATGCGACTTGATTGTGGATGACACTACCAACTGACCTGACTATGGCCGGATTATGTGCTGACCTAACTGTGGACGGACCGCGGGCTGACCCAACTGGCCGGACTTTGAGCTGACCTGAGTGGCCGGACTATGAACTGATCTGACCATGACCGGACTATGAGCTGACCTGAGTGTGGATTGGCAGTGAGAGCACCACGGATGATTCATCCGTGGACAGCTGCTCCCTGGCTTGTGCTGACGGTGTTTTCGACTGGTCTGGCACGTGAAGTAATCCAGCGTTGCTGAATGCTACCGGCTTGATCGGCCGCTCGTTGTTGGTATCCACGGTCTCGAGGTAGTCCAGCACGGTGGAGCCCTCAATCAGCTGACTGCAATCACGTTGACAGATCACCATGGCGCGCAATGTCGACAACTACATGCACGCACGCACGCATGCACACACTTGTGTGTGTGTGTGTGTGTGTGTCACAAACGAAGTTGAACACAACGCGCACAACACGAATTCTGTGCCGCACTCGACTCACAGGTGTGCACATTTCACAGCCAAGTCCGTACCGTACTCAACTCACAGGTGTTCACACTACACAGCCGGCCCACCAAGTATGTACCGTACTCGACTAACCTAACGATGTTCACACTACATAGCCAGCTCACCAAGTCTGTACCGTACTTGACTCACAGGTGTGCACACTACACAGCCGGCCCACCAAGTCTGTACCGTACTCGACTAACCTAACGATGTTCACACTACACAGCCGGCTCACTAAGTCTGTACCGTACTCAACTCACAGGTGTGCACACTACACAGCCAGTTCACCAAGTTTTACCGTACTCGACTCACTGGTGCTCACACTATACAGCCGGCTCGCCAAGTCTATACCGTACTTGACTCACAGGTGTGCACATCACACAGCCAGCTCACCAAGTCTGTACCGTAACTGACTAACCTAACGGTATTCACACTACACAGCCAGCTCACCAAGTATGTACCGTACTGACTAGCCTAACAGTGTTCACACTACACAGCCAGCTCACCAAGTCTGTACCGTACTTGACTCACAAGTGTGCACACTATACAGCCGGCTCACCAAGTCTGTACGACTCACAGGTGTTCACACTACACAGCCGGCTCACTAAGTCTGTACAGTACTTGACTCACACATGTGCACACTACACAGCTGGTTCACTAAGTCTGTACGACTCAGGTGTTCACACTATATAGCCGGCTCACTAAGTCTATACAGTACTCGACTCACAGGTGCTCACACTACACAGCCGGCTCACCAAGTCTGTACCGTGTCGACTCACAAGTGCTCACACCACACAGCCGGCTCACCAAGTATATACCGTGCTCGACTCCAGGTATGTACACTACACAGCCGGCTCACCAAGTATATACCGTGCTCGACTCCAGGTATGTACACTACACAGCCGGCTCACCAAGTCTGTACTGTGCTCGACTCCAGGTGTGAACACCACACAGCCGGCTCACCAAGTCTATACCGTGCTCGACTACAGGTGTGTACACCACACAGCCGGCTCACCAAGTCTATACCGTGCTCGACTCCAGGTGCTCACACTACACAGCCGGCTCACCAAGCCTACCGGCGCGAGCTTAATTCACCCACCACAAAAGACAACCCACCCGAAGGCGCAGCTCATGCCCTGCATGTAGGTCATGGGTTGGAAGGCGACCATGAACTGCGAGCTGTTGGTGTTGCGGCTGTCCTGCACGAGCGACAGGCGGCCGCGCCGGTCGTGTGGCACGGCGAAGCACTCGTCGGCGAGGCGGGCGGCTGACACACTCGCGCCGTGTGCACCGCAGCCATCGACAATGTCTGTGGCGGCGCGACGTCAGGCCGTGTACGGCTGGCACGGGTGGGACGAGACGGCACCAGACACCTCCAACCAGCCCACACCACAGGTGTCCTGTAGCTGATGCGCCATGCACTATCGGCGTCAGAAATAGCTTGGCAGTCATGCTGGGCGTCCTGTCACCTGAATATCTCGCATAAGTATACTGTTTTCCATCACACCTAGGTACCACCGGCGCCACAAATAGCGTAACAGTCAGGCTGAGCGTCCTGGCGCCTGAATATCCTGCATATACATACTGTTTTCCACCACGCCCAGTGCCAGGACGCACAGCCTGACTGCCGAGCTATTTGTGACATAAATTATACATCCACGGCTGACACACGGCCACTGCCACGGCCCCGTCCCCAGTATGAATACACATAACATCAGCTTAGAGCCAGCTCCAGTGCCATCACCTGCGCCAGCACCTAGGACCGATTCCAGACCCGCGGCCAGACCTTCGTTCACTATTTCAGGTTTAGGGCACATCGACCAGGTTTGAAAATGTAGCACCCATGCCTCCAGACCTAGTGGAGTAACGGCGGAGTGGCACGTACCGCCCGCCTGAAGCCATCCACCGCGCACCACGCGGTGCACGGGTGTGCCGGCGTACCAAAGCAACGTGCCGGCGGCACTAACGCCTTGCTCGCCATCACACAGTCGACGGAAGAACTCGCAGGTGCGCGGCAGCAGCTCGTCGTGCAGCTCGAACACGAGGCGTCCCACTGCGTGGCCGTCGTGCGCCACGTCCAGGTACACCACGCTGCGCTGCGGTGGGCACGACAGCTCAGTGGCAACTCCGCAGTAGCGCAGTGATCGCTCACTGGCAGCTCGGCGGTAGCGCAGTGATCGCTCACTGGCAACTCCGCAGTAGCGCAGTGATCGCTCAGAGGCAGCTCGGCAGTAGCGCAGTGATCGCTCACTGGCAGCTCGGTAGTAGCACAGTGATCGCTCAGGGACAGCTCGGCAGTAGCACAGTTATCGCTGAGAGGCAGCTCGATGACAGATCAATGCCATGGGCTATCTTATAGTTAACATTCAGAACCCAGCGTTTCCAATGTCAAGGTGCTTGCTCCGCGTCAAATCATTGTCATATAAGGTTGGACGTACTTTTCAGGGTCAACCAATCGTCCAAGCTGTAAATATCCCAGCCAGCAATTTGCTTGGGCAGAGATACGTTTTGCTTGGGCACCTCAGGGAAGCCGTGATTTAGCTCAATCCAAATGGATGTTGCTCCTGATCGTAACTACCTCAGTATGCCCCATCGGGGCTGTGTCGGGCCTGCAACGACATTGCTTGGGGTGAACTCGGGATGAAATCTAGTTTGCCGTACCAGCTGCCCGAGTACGTCCAAGCGTGGCATGATCGGGGCCACAGCATCGATACAAAGGCATTGCTCGGGTTTAACTCAGGCATACTCTGGCACGCTTAGGCTGAGTTTGGGCAATGATTGGGCTCGCTTAACTGAGCTGAACTTGGGCTTTGGTTCCGAGACGCTTGGATTTCCTGTGTCAACTCCCACCGTGAACCAGAGGAAAAGCATAGTTCAGCACAAGCAGGACAGCCAGAGCTAGCCCAACCAAAGGCTGATCGGGCCCGGGGCAAAAATGGTGGTGGGGATGTCAGGTTTGGTGGTTTGCACACTTGAGCACAATTAACCACCAGATATTTGGCTATTTTGGCCTTTAGGTACACCGGTTGCATCGGCCATACAGCACTCGGCATCTGGTCTGCACTAGGGGAGGGGTAGGGGCGCACCGACTGCATTGATCATGCAGCCTGCAATGGTCTGCACTGAACAGATGGAAAATATCGTGAACGACACGTGGGAAGATGTCCTGGAATGGACAGCCCAAAACGGATCTCCTGCCTCGTGAAGCTTCAAAATGACAGAGCTCGCCGGGAGAAATCAAGACGTGGTGTGCACTGAAATATCCGATAACTCAATTTTCACTTGGGGTGTTCTCTCAGCATGCTTCGACGGGATCTCCGCCAGCAGATCGAAATCTACAATTGTCAAGGACCGGACCATGACCTCGTGACGCTCAGGACTGACCCCTGTTTGCACTTCGTTTCGGAAATGTAGGAAAAAAAGATGACTGAACACATTTTTTAGATGAACGTGTTATCCTTCACAAAACCGTTGAAATTCACACGTCTGTGTGACCCCCCCCCCCCTCCCCCAACCACCGATCACGTCCGTTTCGAAGGATCGAATTTTCCGAGCATGTCACCTTTCGAGACAGTAACGTTTCCGCGTAGATGATGCCGCTTCTCTCCAGGTCCTCCAGATTGAAGCTAACGTTGAAAGTGTCGGTCATCCAGTCCATGGCGTGTTCTGGTCCGCCCACCAACTGATGGTCGCAGTACAGCAGCGCCGACTCCCTGAAGCACCAGAGCTCACCACCCTGCAGCAGCTGGCCACGCGAGCGGCGTATGAGGAGCGAACCTCTACAAGCTGCCGATATCTGTCAGCCGGCCGGAGTTGGGGAGAACGTGAAGCATCACACAAGGGGTACACTATCTGCCTTGCCGTACAATATCTGTGTCCAATCAAGTAATTAAATCATGTCGTAACAGCGATTTACCGTTTGTCATGACTTCCTGCCAGGAATGGACCAACGCACACCAACCATTTCACGGTGCACGCTGGCGAATATTCCGATAACACTCCACCACCAAAAAGAGGAACGAGTAAATACCCTACATCCGAGACACAATTTGCACCGAATTGTGGCGATAGAGTGGGCCATCCGACGTAAGAAGCCGGAAATTCAGAGACAATGTCTTAAGTCGTCACTTTACACCGAACTTGACAGCACTGAGTTTCATCATCTATGGAGAAACGCGGGGAAAACGCTTCTAGATTCAATCATCCGTGACTCGGGCCATTATTTCGCCGCTGTCGCAAATCCTTACCTTCCTGGCGTTGCTCAAGAAAGCAATCCACTCTGCCTCGTACAGCGAGAATACCTGCGGCGACCTGAGGAAGTAGCCACGTCGCTCGCGGTACAGACACTGCACACAGTTAACCAACTGTTGCAGATCACGTGAGGCCACGTCGCCGTACATCTGCAGGTGCATCGGCACGAAGAACGTGGGCGGCGCACGAGAAGAGGCCGACTGGACACTGTCCGTGTCAGTCTTCTCAAATATGGCCGGCCGATTGCCAAACAGATCGTCGAGATTTCCATCGCGCTCCGCACAGCACATGCTGAAGGAGCGACTTGATCAGTATCAAAGCCAGGTCAGAACGTTATCTGTACACGAATCGGATGATCTTTATGCTACTGGACATCTAGTTCTCTCGCAATTTTGGTTGAAAACAAGGCAAAACTTGCGACAGAAGTTGAACTAAACAGGAAGAAAGTCTAACTAAACAACACCACACTGATCAGGCCGAAGTGCATATTTTGAAATACAGCAATCTGTAAAACACTGCACCACGGGACTTGCCTTCCCGACCTCCTCGCATGGAGCATGTCTGTCAGTGTGTCAGAGTCGCTCATGTCGTTCAAATCGCTCACGACTCAAACTACTGATGGCTCTTTGCGTTCACTCGTCTTCATAGCACCGAAATAGGTAGCAATCAGTGCAACTCACACCGAAGACTTGACATACAGAGACTAGCGATAATTATGCATGTCGTTTATTTTCATTGTGCCGGCGTGAAACGAAGCTGGATTCTGCAATCGCTTTGAAAGACATATCCGTTAAGCCGGTAGCGGCGCAATACGCTCTTCTCCCAGGTGGCGGACGGACGCCGCGCGCAGGCACCATCCCACCGACTGACGTCATGCACATGTTGGCAGTAGTTACGACTACTAAAACACTGAGACTGGCCTCCCGGCGCTGGGCTTTGAAACAGCAACAGGGCGGAGCGGGGACGGCCGCTGCTCGCGACCTACCGAAGCGACCGGCCCTCACGCAGCTCCGTCAATCGGACACACACCCAGACGGACGACAAACGAAGACGCGACAGTTGGACAGCCGCCCGCAGTGCCTCGCCACCGCGTCTCTTCTGGGCTTCTATGCACAGCTACTAAAAAGAACATCACAGACAAAAATATAAAGTACAAAGATGTGTGGCACTGAGCCTGACGTCGGCCAGCGCGATAGTGCGTGACCGGCGCAGAGATTCGGGGCCCGCGGGTCGGGATACCACGCCTGATTATGTGGAGAAACACTACTGTAAAATAGACCGTCGGCCACGCGTCCGCCACTCTGGGTCACACAAGACAGCCTGATTAAACGCCACTGCCGACTGGGCAGCGGAGGCCGCATCACGTTGTGTAGCGCATGACGGCCCGCAGCGCGTACAGTAGCTCAGACTGGAGCCGCGCCTCCAGGCAGAGGATGGCCACGTGCACCTGCCGCAAGGCACACCTTGTTAGCCTGGCCTACATACACGCAACGGCCGTCCGCCGTCTATTTCACTGACGCTCGACTGCAACATCAGTCATCACGAATAACTCGTCTTTAAGCCAACAATGGCTGTTGAAACAACAATTGTAACATCATACATCATAATAGCCTCGACAGCTTGCGTACATTGCTGGCCGAACATATGCTAGCGCTCTTAGTGCGGGATAGTTTTCTAACCCTGCATTTCGTGGAGGTCAATTTGTCCCCTCTGTACTAACATGCCAACAGGTCAATATCGGGGTACAGCCACCCATCTTCGCCATAGTTCATAGACCTAGGTCGTAAAACAAATGTGCTGTTTTTTGTGTGTGTGGGGGGGGGGGGGGCTTCAATGGCGCTTCCGCCAAGGATTTTTCACTATTTAGTGACCACAAATTATCATTCGTGTTTCAATACTGATGTGCAAACTGAAGAAGACTTTGTCTCAACACAGCTGACACGTGCCAAAGCAATGGCACCGACCCCGTTACGGTCAAATACCTGGAAATGTGATGAGCCGTTGAAGATGACGATCTTCGAAACATATTGCAATCAGGAAAAGATGAATACACCAAAGCAGTCATCTGCTTTCAGTCTTCTTTTATAATTTTGAGAAAATAATAAAAATAATATATTATATCGAGAAAGAATGGCAAAAAAAACTTTCAGTTCAACATCTTCAAATTGAATTTCGGAACATCTATCAGTTCAGAAATGAACCCCGTGTGCACAGTTTTCATGGTAAACATTTTTACTGCGTAATAATCGGCATTATAGCCTGTGGAGCTCCTGGAACACACAGCTTCGGAACATTTCGTGCCATATTTGCGACCTGACCTTATGTCGACTTGGAACCTGGAACGCTTCTTGGGGATATAATTTCCGGCTGCATGTATTCGAAAAACAAAGTATATGTAGATAAAAAACTAAGTATATGTAAATAAAAAACGCACATACATTCATTTAGTTTAAATATTCATTCACATATCACATGAATGAGCTGTGAGTTTCACTTTTGTAGTTTAATCTTTTTCATCGATATTTCGTCCATGCACACATATTTTAGTTTTGACTGCATCTTGTACGGTTTGCTTATGCAAAAATGTTTCAATGTATATCTAAAAACCGCATTAGGACGAGGTTGCGACTTGACTTTGAACTGCCCTTAATCTGCCATTTTAAGAGCCGAAAATCCTATTTTTTGACACCATGTTCACTCATCAATTGTCGGAGGGGATGCCAAATTTCACAGCGATAGCAGTTCGGCCCGGCCTCACCTCGCCGGACCGCCACGCCTTTAAAACCCAAGAACTGTTTCACTTTTACTGCAGAATGCAATACTTTGTTTCACCGATAATTAAATGTGTTTTTTTTACTTCTCAGCGTTACCAGGTTCCAGCACACTATTTGCTCTGAAGTGCTCCCAATAATTGTGCAGAGCTAGGGCTTCGCCGCTGTACGCACCATGCCCGCATAGGTAGCCGTGTGGACTATGTCTGACACCGGTCACGTTGTTATGTCATCATACCACGGAACCTGGAGTTTAGGGGCGTATCGACTGCGGCGGTCATGCAGCCATACCACGGAACCCACATGGCCCGGGGCATGTTTGCCGAACGGAACAATGCGAGTGCACTACGAGATGCCACGCTGAACATGCTGAACGAACGACCGAATCTTGGGTTCTTTTACGACGCATCCGACTGCTAGACCATATAGCGTCGTCAACCTCTGGTGGCAGGCTGACCGGATGCAAACGTGGACCCGACAATAGTAATTTGGACGGACCGACTTGCTAGCCAAGCACCAAAACATTTGCGACACATCGGGTATGTGGCGAAAACACACTTCAAAGGCAAGCGATGACAGCTGGCGGCCACTCACAATCTCGACCGCTGTGTGCTCTGACAAACAATCGGACAAAACACTAGCCGAACAGGGTGCATACCACGAGGAGCTCCCGCTTGGAGCCGAAATCGCAGCAGTTAGCAGGCAGCCGATGGGCCGTTAACAGACACGAACTCACCTGTCACAACATGGGACACGCATTGTTTCCTCATGCTTAGACAAAATCCCACCAGAAGGACCAGCACGTGTACTCGCCTTCTCTGAGCGGTGGAAGCCTTCCATGACGCGCTGCAGCCGCTCATTGGCCGGCTCCAGCCGCTCCGGGTACACGCACACAGTCTTGACGAAAGACTTCAGGCGACGGTCCAGCAACTGGTTCACCACTGCATAGTCGTAGTCGTCGTGTCTGCCGCCAAGAGGACAGCTGGTCTCAGGCGCCGCTCGCATCAGTCCACGTCGCCACGTCACGTCACGTAGCGAGGAGAGCCAGCACGAGTCAATTGACCGGCGCCGGCCCGTTATGTGATACTCCCGATACCGTCAGCCATATTGGGACTACTGTACGTGGTGTGCACGCACGGACACTCCCGACACCGTCAGCCAGATTAGGGCCGCTGTATGTGGTGTTTACGCACAGACACTCCCTATACCGTCAGCCATATCAGGGCCGCTGTATGTGGTGTTTACGCACCGACACTCCCTATACCGTCAGCCATATTAGGGCCGCTGTATGTGGTGTTAAAGCACGGACACTCCCGACACCGGCAGCCATATTAAGACTACTGAACACGCTATGGTGCAGATGGATGTGCTGAACGTCAGCGGCGTATATGTCAGATGTCACATCACTGGTACTTCTGTTGGTTTTGTTGGTTGGCTTAGTTATTTGGGCATTCGGGCGCTTTGACTGCTCTGGTCATATTGCGCATATACTCGTGTTGTTAAGTACACATAATTTAGGAGCACGGACTAAGATGCATCAACATCGTCTGGCATGCAGCAGTCCGGACAAATGTTAGGTTTCTAATATAGGTACGTATTTATGCACACATTCACAATTCGCACACACAACATACTTATCTGCATGCATGCATATTCTGACACTACTTTATATCTGACATATGTACAGATGTAAAGCATATTATATGGCAGCATTACTTCGCTTCAGACATACAGTCATCAACCATCAAACTATAAGGCCCGTCACAGGCCAAGCAGCTCTCACCTAATACCATATAGACACTGTATGTAGCGCCAGACCGCTCTCCGAAACAGTCGTGTATCCACGGATTGGAACGAGCCCATCGTCTGGTAGGTCAGGTGGTAGGCGATGCGGAATTTCTCGTCCAACAGCACGCCGACGTCCGAGTACAGCCGATTGACCAGGGCGAAGCCGTGGTCCTCCCAGCTGTAGTCCTGTCGCCGGCAGTCAGACAAATGTCACATACTCAGTACAGAGAGGTCACTGGCATTGATGGACAACCAGACGAGTCTCGCAGTCTCACAGTACGGCATCGTGGCGGTTAGGATGCTGAGCTCGATTTCCTGACCGAATAGCATATTGACGGTTTGAATGAGACAAGACATTTCGAAGTACGTTACGTGATATGTTCTTGAAACATGGGATTAATTTGCTCAGATATTCTCACAATGATTCCTGGAAATATTCATGTTTCCTTTACTGATGTTTCCTATTCATGCTCGGAATGCCGCGACACAGATGATTCGCCCATCTTACCTGCACCCTAAAGGTAGCAACCGCTGTGGACTCTCCCCGCCGGCTGAAGTCCTCGTACGCAAAGTCAGCGTCCTCCACGAAACGTGCCAGCCCATCAAGATCGCGCCGCTGCCGGCTGGGTCGCTCAGCCACCTCGGCACCGCTGTCCACGGCATCATAGATGTCGTTTTTCTCCTTGGCCGTCAGATGCTCAGTGGACGCGTGCTGCTGCTGCTCGCTGAGCGTGCGCATCTTCTGCATCAGCTCCTTCACCGGCACGACACTCGACGGAGAGCCGGCGCACTGCTGGTGCTCCTTGCCGCCGCTGGGCGCCACCGCACCTGCAGACAGAAGGCAGACGACTCAGACAGCGGCGGACACAGCCCAGTAACGTTCACACCCAAGAAACGGCTGCCTCTGAACACAGCTCCACCGAGCACTGTGTGCACCGCTGTAGGCGGCATTTGTATCTGGTTCGTGTTGGAGGTGTGCACTGCATTACGGTGTGTCAGCTTTCGCTCCCTGCGATGCGCTCTGCTTTGCTGTGTCGTCGCAACTGCTGCAGTGCAGTTATGCCTGTGTCTATGCCTGAGTTTGCGTCGGTATCCTGACATTACCCATACGTTGTGTCTGCCGTTTCACCGAGTCCGAGCCGTGTATCGGGTGCGACTCTCAGCCGTGGGAGTACCACGCGTCAGTGCGGCCCGGGCGGCGGCTGGGGTGACGGCGCCGCGGCTGCCAGCGGGCGTCCGTCGACCGGCCGGCCGTGTTTACCGATCCGGCACCGGCTGCTTGCCCCGACACGTTCAAGACGCCGGCGGTCAACAGTCGCAGCCCGCCGGCCATGCCCGCGCCGCCAAACGCACGTCCCGGCACCGCTGCGGCTCTCGGCGCGCCGGTCTCCCAACGCCACCACCGTGCACTTTCGGTAGCTGGGTGTCTCGTTAGTTGGTTATTTGAGCTTTAGGGCGCTTCGACCAGTTGAGATCATCAGCGTCCGTAACTTTTTTTATAGTGCTTCACTGCTGATGATAACTCTTATCTGTTTTGCTTGTGGTTTTGATTGATTTATTATTTGGGCTCAAGGGCGCGCCGACTACGAGGTCATTCAACGCCCATTGCTTGAGGTTTAAAATACAAACGCTGACAGGTAAGGGAACAAGTCCCCCCCAGAATGTACGAGTTACGAGTTGCTGCCCAGAATGTCTTCATATGTCGGACAGCTCAAGTTTCTTTCGTAAAACAATCTGCGCTCTCGTGCAAAGTGCTGAAACGTGAGTAGTAGGTGGTGCACAGTCAGGGTCTCCGGACAGCGGGGACATAGCGGTCTCTCCTTCCCACAAAGGAGGTAGCGATGGTTGGTTGGTTGGTTGGTTATTGGTGTTTAGGGGCGCATCGACTGCGTCGGTCATGCAGCACCCGAGGTAGCGATGGGTAGCGTAGGTGTGCCCGATGGGCATCCTGCAAAATGTAACTGCATCTGGTCTGGACCTACGCAGGCACGACTTCCAATGTCCTAGGAGTGGCTTGATAGCTCGTTAGCTTCTCCATCCCAGGCCTTTTGCCATTGATCAAGTATGAAACTTGCGACCCCAGAGAAGTGATCCCTGGCAGAAAGTGGGCAAATGCGTCGGCGTGGGTTCTGTGCTGCCCACTTTGCCGCAGAGTCCGCACGGTCGTTGCCGAACACCCCGATGTGGCTCGGGACCCAGCACAAGAGGACAATTTTCCCGTCTCGTTCTAATGTTGTAAGACGTATGAGAATGTCAAGTAGTAGAGGGTTTGGGGGATAAATTTCGGTCAGTGCCAAAAGGCTGCTAAGAACATCAGATAGGATCCCGTATAGGGTGTCCTGTGAGATCTCTATGAATGACAGTGCCTTTATGATCGTAATTAGCTCTGAGCTATACACCGACACGTAGGCAGGCGAACTAAAGGAACGTACATCAGTATCGAACACAAAAGCACAGCCTGCTCCTATGGTGTTCTTGAAGCCATCGGTGAAAATCCTTGTGTCCTCGGTAAGCATCCAGGCGCTCCATTGTTTTCGACAGGCACAATTCTGACCGGATATCGACTTTGCGTATGACTAGCAGTGTTGCATCAATCATCTCGGTCGATGCCGGGTAGTCACTTGGTTCCTTACGTTAGAGTTGCGGCGCTGGGGGTAACATTTGGTGAAGCTAGCTTAAAATAAAACGATAGGTCCAATGCAGCAACTGAATCATTTTTGAACATAACCGTGTGGACATTGCTTTGGTTTTTAAACATGACTGTTTAGACTAGACATGGCAAATACCAACATTTTGGGATCGAAGCACGAGCTCGGCCAGTCTGTTGTGACCAGGACTGGCTTGGGCCCAGTCAATGTACAGGCTCCATCATAGTGTTTTTATACTTAAATCAAGGCGAGATTGGCAATGAAAACAATCCATATCAATGATGTATCTTACCATCTTACAACAGTGACAACCATAAAAACGAAGGAATTCGAACGCTTCTCGTGAAGGGCTCAGAAGTGCGCCTTTTGCTCACCCGATTATCAAAAGGGACACAAAAGCCGTGCTTCTGATTACATCGCAGCTCCCTGTCCACACCACCTCGGATTATGACCCAGGAAAATCCGGCGGTGGCCAAGGAAGGGCATGAGAACAATTTGACTCGCAGAGACGCGAAGGGCACAGCAACAATTTGACTCGTCGAGACGCGAAGTCTGTTGGTACTACTACTCCATGCCCAGTCGACCCACCGCAAGCTGAAGCTGCCGCTCCAATGACATGTCATCAGACACCAGACACCAAACAGCCACGTCGTCAAAATACAAAGAACATCAAATATGTCCAGGAAAACAGCTACCAATGCTACTTATTGATCATGATGGCAAATGGTGCCATTCTTAGACTACTTCGATGTGGCACACTTTCCTGCATGGTGAAACTTTCGGAGAGCCGGTTGTTAACACGCGCACGGAAGGGTCTCTGGGGTAAAAGTTTTTTAAAAATAAAAAATACGCACATGCAACCACGAACATCGTGATTAGAAAGTTTCAAAATAAATACTGTCTGGTTGTGTCATGCTCCGGCAATGCCAGAAAACAGTTCCGACGTGGCGTCACGGTGGCTCCACGCTCCGGCAATGTCAGAAAACAGTCCCGACGTGGCGTCACGGTGGCTCCATGCTCCGGCAATGTCAGAAAACAGTTCCGACGTGGCGTCACGGTGGCTCCATGCTCCGGCAATGTCAGAAAACAGTCCCGACGTGGCGTCACGGTGGCTCCATGCTCCGGCAATGTCAGAAAACAGTTCCGACGTGGCGTCACGGTGGCTCCATGCTCCGACAATGTCAGAAAACAGTTCCGACGTGGCGTCACGGTGGCTCCATGCTCCGGCAATGTCAGAAAACAGTTCCGACGTGGCGTCACGGTGGCTCCATGCTCCGACAATGTCAGAAAACAGTTCCGACGTGGCGTCACGGTGGCTCCATGCTCCGACAATGTCAGAAAACAGTCCCGACGTGGCGTCACGGTGACTCCATGCTCCGGCAATGCCAGAAAACAGTCCCGACGTGGCGTCACGGTGGCTCCATGCTCCGACAATGTCAGAAAACAGTTCCCACGTGGCGTCACGGTGGCTCCATGCTCCGGCAATGTCAGAAAACAGTTCCGACGTGGCGTCACGGTGACTCCATGCTCCGGCAATGTCAGAAAACAGTCCCGACGTGGCGTCACGGTGACTCCATGCTCCGACAATGTCAGAAAACAGTTCCGACGTGGCGTCACGGTGGCTCCATGCTCCGACAATGTCAGAAAACAGTTCCCACGTGGCGTCACAGTTACGCCAGTCACAACTGGTAGTAAATACACCGAAGCTAGTTAGCTAACTGGGGTTTAGGGCGCATCGATACCATTGGTCACATAGTGCCCATGTAAATTCACCGAACAAACCTATTGCATAGTCCGAGGTTCGTAATGCAAGATTAATTTAGAGATAAGACTGGGCTGGTAAATACTGTCATCAGGCACGATGGAATCAATGCATATACTATTCCAGACACCTATAGGAATGCCTAACAATTATGGTGGAATGACAAGTTTTAAATTGATACTTACCATGCAATGCCCGTAAGGTTAGTAGCTGAGGTCCCGAAAATTGGAGAAAAAAGGTAAGAAGATACGGGAACATACGTAAGAGAATACAGATACTTACATGCATGTGGCGTAAGGAAAAGTGACCTTCAATGACACTGTGTGACAGACACACAGTTTTTTTTCTCCATGGTTTCAGGTTCTGGCCAGGTTTACTTCCAAGTGTAGGGAGTATTCACTATGCCCAAACCAGTGCAATGTCTTTACTTCCCTGGATAGATGACAGCAAATCGTACTTGTGAAAGAAACTCAAATAGTCGTCCATTCTGAACCACACGTGACCCATCACCTAGAATATTTGTCATGGTCAGCGTGGACACATCGCTTCCAAAGTATCGTCGTCGTTGGGCTGAGAAACGAGGGCACACCACAAGAACATGTCTCACTGCACAGCGTCACTGCACTGCACAGCACAGCGTCAACATGTCTCTGCACAGCGTCACCTCGTCACTTCTGGATCTGCGGTAGCACGATGGCCAGTCTCCAAGGTGTGGTTTTATCGCGTGAAGTTTATTGTTGGTCTGCGCGCTCCAACTACTCTGCCACTTGGTCTTCATAAACGAATATATTCCGGGAAGATGGTCTCTGGCTGGCAGTGGAAAAACACGCGTTTGTGGTCTCTGAGCAGCCCATTTCGCTGCAGAATCGGCGCGTTCATTTCCCAATACACCCACATGGCTGGGGATCCAGCACAAATGAACAGTCTTCCCATCCTGATGTATGGCAGTCAAACGAGTCATAATATCAAGGAGTAATGGGTCAGATGGGTAGAATCCAAGTCAGTGCCAAAAGGCTACTGAGGGAATCAGATAAGATGACATAATCAACATCTCGCGAGATCTCGATGTAGGAAAGCGCTTTGATGATTGCAACGAGCTCTGAACTGTACACCGAGGCATATCTAGGTAAAGTAAAACATCTGACAGAGGAACCGCACACAAACGCAGATCCTACTCCATGGTCACCCTTCGACCCATCTGTGAAAATGCGTGTGCATCCTTCAAACGTTTCCAGATGCTCCAAAGTTTTCATCCGAAGCAGCTCAGGTGAAACATTGCCCTTAGGCGTCGCTGCAAGTGTCAGATCAACTGCAGGAGACACCAGATTCCACGGGGGTATCGATTGCTGCTCCATGCACGCCACTCTAGATACTCTCGTTCTGCTCTCCTGAAGGAGCTTACGGATGCGTACACGGAAAGGTAAGGCCGTCCCACGTTGCCTACTGCTGAACAGTGTCAACATGTGTCGCGAAAACACCGCTGGGTACGTGGGGTGGGTGGGAAACTGACGCAATTTGCAGGCGTACCGCATGCCAAGCATTTCCCGTCTTAGTGCCAGAGGTGGTTCGTTGGCTTCTGCCAGCAAGCTAACGATTGGTGAGGTGCGGAAAGCTCCGGTAATGATGCGTAATGCAGCATGGTGTACAGTGTCAAGGACACGCTTATTGGTAGTGCAGGCGCTGTCATACACATAGCATGCATAATCCAGCTTGGATCGAATCAACGACCGGTACAGCATCGTCAGTGTTTTACGATCCGCGCCATACGAGGTTCGTGATATGCACTTCAATAAGTTTAGTGATTTAAAACATTTTTCTCTACGTGTTCTAAGATGTTGTTTGTACGTCAAACGACTGTCAAACTGCACCCCGAGAAATTTTGCAGTTCGGTGAACAGGAATAAACAAGTCATACAGCTTCGTGTTGAGTTCTTGGGAGCACCGTCTACGACAGAAGTGCATTGCAACAGTTTTGTTTGTGGAGAAGCTGAGTCCATTTGCAATACCCCATCTTTGGAGGTGGTTCACCGCAAGCTGTAACTGCCGTGTTAGCGATGATGTATTCGCGCCAGAAAACCATATAGCAAAGTCGTCCACGAACAACGATCGTCCTATGCCACGCGGTAGTGAATCCCCAATATCATTTATGAACAATGCCTGAACAAATGAGAATATCTTCGTGATGAACATTACCATTCTCTTATACGACCTTGCTCGACTCATTCACATTCACTTCGCATCACCGATTCATTCCTCCCTTCATATAAGTCATCAAACAAATAATTGCGCTTCCGTCGGTTGAAATGTGCATCATACGATTGAAATTCCTTCTATAATAGCTTTTATATTAAAGGTATGTCGTCACGTAGAGGCACGCGAGCAACCTTTCTGTCGTCATGTCGTTACTGCGAGTCGAGGGCGCAGCAAAGCAGATATTGCAGCTGCAGTACCAACTATGGCAGCGACACGGACCTTGCAACGATGTACATCACGGTTTGCATACTTTGGAACATCAATTTTCCTCGGTTTGCATTTGGAAGGTAACTCGCAGGTAACGCAGCTGTTGGCTTCCATTTGTGGTTACGTAGCGCTTATTGCAGTTGCATGGGCGATAAATGCATACACAACGAACAAAACTGATCAAATTTTTACCACTGCTATCAAATTAAACTACATGTACATACTCAATGTACGCACCGAATTCAACCAAATGTCCAAGGAGAATATCCGCTGCCACTCCACACAGCCTTTCTGTGGCTTTAAGCCGTCGCTGTTATATATCGATACAGTTCCGTCACAATATGAGCCGAGCAGACATGAGGTCCCAGCTGGTCAAAACTCCCGTCCAACGGGAATGCAAACAGCACAACGTCACTCGTGTGCATGTTGGTCAATCAGACGTTAACATTAGATTTAAACCTCAGAGAGCACACGCTTTTGGGAGCGAAATAAACGTGTTGACAGCCAGCAGAATTGGCGTAGTAAACAATGCGGGACTCAGAAGATCGTGGCTAGTTACGCTAAGTAATAATATATCAACGTAGTCATTCTATATTCAGAAAACACATAATTTTAACATTGATACATTTTCAGACGTCAGTGTATTTTTATAAACATAATATCCGGTCCGAATATAACAGGGAAGTGTCATAAAAAGTTCTACGAATTCCCGAGAAGAGATCGTTAAGCGCGCTATGACGGCGACTCGGCCGTACCTATCAGACCGCTGCATAACGTCTCGTGGAGACAGCTATTGCCGGTCGCTCATCAGCGTGGACTACACTGACACAGCAGCCTGAATTGCGCATCCATCGCCTGGCTAAGTCCACAAACGTCATGCAATAACGTCGCCTCAGTGTATCAGACACATCTTCACATACCAACTAATTCAAGTCCAACCAACAACGGGAGAACAGCGGGCGCGAGTCTTGGAGCATCCTAGTCTTATCTGGCCCTCAGGCGCTCTGCTTATTCCGCAGGAGCCCTCAGAGTTCTGCTTATGACTCAGCTGTTGGGGCCATTTCCAGCTGAGCCGGCTCTTTCCAGCTGACATGGGCATTCCAGCTCTCAGAGGGGCCCTCTTGTTTCCGAGGCCCTTGACAGCCCTAAGGGTAGACGTCTTCATGTTTCAGGGGCACATTCAACACCATGTGTTAGATGCATTTTTTTATCGGTGATATCCTTGCGCCTACGCTTCCTCGGACTCGCCAGAGCTGGGAAGCTGCCACCTTCGCATCATTTGGCCGAGCCATTGCACGGTACATTGTGTGACGAACCGCAACAGCCATACAGCTGGTACGGTACGCCGTGTGACGAACCGCAACAGCAGGGTTAAAATAATGGTTTTTCATTAGGTGTGAGATGTCGAAATGAGCACAGTAGGATGTCAAAATTTTGAATGGAATTAGTATCATTTAAAATGTTTTTGATGTCTTTCCGACTCAAATTTCAGCCATTGTCGTAGGCACTTATGACTGTACCTTTGTCATCTGTTTTGAGATTCATAATTTAAGAAGAGCCATATTTGGGATATGGAGAATAATAACCATGCTATAAACTGCTATTGTGTGCCATATCACATTATGGTAATCCCTTTACCTGAAATTGCATTGCAAAATGTTCACGTATCACCATTCCTTGTCAAGAGCATGCACATGCTACTTATAAACGAGATGCTGTTAGAAAGGAGACACAAAGACTTCATAAGCATGCATCAAGGGGCGGGATGTCAATACTTCTTGGAGAAAATTGAGTGTTCAGAAAGTGGTATATTCCACTCTATTTCACAAATAATTTATCACTGCACAACAACCATACAGCTGGTACGGTACGCTATGTGACCAACCGCGACAACCACACAGCTGGGGGGTACGGTATCGGCGATTACAAAAGTGACGAACCGCAACAACCATACAGCTGGTACGGTACGCCATGTGACGAACCGCAACAACCATACAGCTGGTACGGTACGCCATGTGACGAACCGCAACAACCATACAGCTGGTACGGTACGCTATGTGACGAACCGCGACAACCACACAGCTGGTACGGTACGCTATGTGACCAACCGCGACAACCATACAGCTGGTACGGTACGCCATGTGACGAACCGCGACAACCACACAGCTGGTACGGTACGCTATGTGATCAACCGCAACGACCATACAGCTGGCACATGTCTGTTGATGCTCTACCATTGAGTGGCTATGTGGTAGCAAGTAAGAAGCATTGGGATCCGAAACCTGTGACAGCTACATAAACTTAGCATCACCGCATAATTTGTGTCAACGCCGTGCCTTCGCACCAGTTAAACGAGCGGTTTCACTTACATACTGTGATCACTAAGGCCCGTTGATATTACCGATGACACGAAGCCCAACGTCAACGCAGCCCTCGACAGGACACGTTTGGGTCCCGGCCGCGGTCCGACACAGAACGCCGGTGTTGCCCGAGTGTACAGCGGCCGGACACTGCAGACGGCGCTGGCGGCGGCCGACGCTGTCTGCCCGACGCGACTACAGCGACACGCGGTCACAGCACGTGCCGCCACCGCCGCTGGCCACAACAGCACCGACTGGCTGCAGTGTGGCTGACTGGGTGTGGCTGACCGTAGACGTTGTTGCTTGTGGGTGTGGTTGTATGTGGGCGTGGTTGAGTGTGGGTGTAGTCGACTTTGAGTTTGGTTGACTGAGTGTTGTTGCCTGTGGGCGTGGTTGCCTGTGGGTGTGGTTTGATGTGGGTGTGGTATGATGTGGGTGTGGTTGCCTGTGAGTGTGGTTGCCTGTGGGTGTGGTTGTATGTGGGTGTGGTTGTATGTGGTTGTACGTGGGTGTGGTTGTATGTGGGTGTGGTTTATGGTTGTACGTGGGTGTCTTTGGCTTCTACATGTGGGTGTGGTTGTATGTGGTTGTACGTGGGTGTGGTTGTATGTGGGTGTGGTTGTATGTGGTTGTACGTGGGTGTGGTCGTATGTGGGCGTCGTCTGTGGGAGTGCTTGACTGCGGACGTAGTTGACTGTGGGTGTGGTTGCCTGTGCACGTGGGTATAGTTGACTGAGTTTGTTCGACTGTGTTCGTTTGACTGCGAGTTTGTTTGACTGTGGGTTTATTTGACTGTACGTGGTTGACTGTGGACACGGTTGCTTGTGGACGTTGTTGCTTGTGGACGTTGTTGCCTGTGGACGTTGTTGCCTGTGGACGTGGCTGCGTGTGGCGTGTGGTCTGCGGGCCGGGCCGTCACGACACGGAGCGCCACCGCGCCTATGAAGGGGATTGCGTCTCGCGCAGTGGCCTCCCGGCGTCGGCGCCCAGACGGACAGGCTTCGGTGACAGGGTACAGCGTCACCTCGCCGCCACCACAGACTGCCGCAAACTGCACACAGACGCCGGCAAACATGATCAACTGATCGGTAGACATTCGCACGAGTCGCCGTGGTGTGTATCATACAAGGTGGCGTTGCTTTCTCCTGGCTTAGCTGATGACAGTGTTTTTCCTTCAGACGCGCAAGGTCGGAAAGCTATGCTTACGACGAGGGTGCGCTTGAGGATCCTAAACAACATGAAAGATCTCGGTTTACCAACACACTCGGTTCCCAGCTGGAGAGAACGTGAAGAATGACATTATTTTGACCCGCACTAGAAAAAATGAGAACAAAGGATGACAATTCGCATTTCCAAGGGACGCCGACGGTTTCAATACGAAATACAATACAGTACTCATGAAAATCAGTGGATGAGAGAAGATGTATAAAGTAGTTATTTGGGTTTTAGGGGCATCAACTGCATTGGTTATACAGGCCCATAAGATGTATACAGGAAGCCAACGCGGCAAATACGATAAACCTTTGAAGTTGCTTACGTGGAAACATTCAATGCACAATAGAGCATTAAAAGTGATACATGGTGACAAGAAAATAATACATGATCTCCAATTATCTAGTCATATGGTGACCAATGACGGCTTCAGGGTAGAATACTGGAGTGCAAGCTTGGCATCTTTGTTCCGTTTTCAAAGCCATAAGTCGGCGCATCCGATTCCTTGGATGTGGAAGCGTAGTAATTTCAGGTTCCACCACATTGTCATAATTGGTTGATTTGAAAATAGTTCGTTTCCAGCATGTTTCAGGCCAGGTATTGCACATGCGCAAAATTCATTTCAGTCCAAATATATCGAAACATTTCCTACTCATGTGTGAGGACATTTTCATGACGTGAGGACGTGGACGTTTCCTCAAAAACTTTTATCACTTATTCAACCAGCATCCATATCTTCAGAAATGTTCACAGCCATTTTATTCACACTACCGATGAGCTATCCAGATTTAACCAGGAGACAAATGCACGAACACACTTTCTGCTTACTTTTTTCGTCCCTATTCTGAACAGATTTCGCCCAGGATTACCACGGGGCTGTTCAATCGCGTTGCGGCTTTGCGGCGTTGTCGTTAACTCAGGTAGGCCATCAGCGGCTTTTGTTCCGTGGGTGCATACACGACACAAAGGAGGCTTAACTTATATAATGAGCTGAACAGTTTTTGCTCAATTCGCCATTTGACGACCCTCCAATTGTACGACATTGAATAGCGCATTTACGTTTTTCTAGACATTCAGTCGCCTTATCTTACTTGCCCATAGCGTCGGTCCGTGCTAGTGTTGTTTTCCTCGTTCACCTAAACAAGGCCTTAAACCTGCTCACCCTGCAGTTGCTCTTTTACCACCAGCCGTGTCAGCGACCTGGCAACATTGGCTTCATCTCCATGGCCGGATTGAAATCACAAAGGCAATCACCAGCAATCATTTTACAACAACCATTGCCAGCAATAATTTACGGCAATGTCGTCAGCGTCAATTGGACAGACCTCTTAACCACCCCACGGCGACTCCATAAATTGCGATTATATACCCAGCCGCGGTTAGAGCCAACTTGCAAGCGTAGTTGAGTGCATTCTCTCCCCACTCGTTAGTCTGTTCTGTCCCTTGTGAAATCTTTACAAGGATTGACATATAGGTTAATGACATATCTGATGATACTTACGTGCAAATAAAAAGCACTCACGGAAAATACACCGTAGTTCTCAGCTCGGTTGTCGTGACTTTAGATCTGCCCTTGCTAATTAGAACATATATACCGCATTCAATATGGATAACTCAGACCATAACGGGTGGCTCCAATCATCATTAGGGACAGCTAGACTATTCGTTAAAAAAAATATCAGCGATCGGCGAACAGCCGAGCAAATCTAACATTTAGTCGCCCTGACCTTTGCCTTTGCGCCAAACATATCTGTCTGGTGAGCGACGGAAATAATTGTGAATAACCGAAACACCCAAGCATGTAAATCGGGGTGAGAAACGATACGGTCACAAGGAGGATAGAAGATCGAAAACTGTCCTTGTTTGGTAGCTTACATCACATGTGTTAATTTTTGTATCTTTTTCAGGTGGAGACACAAATATTTTCTCGCAAGCATTCATTTCCATCACCATGTTAGATAGTTCCATGGTACGCTTCCGAAACTCCAGAAACCAGTGGTCCGGAGCAGAGATCGTTCCACCAAACAGGAATCGGTCTAAAATAGCTCAACCAGAGCACTGCCAAATGACTGGTCGACCTTAGCTGCCTAATACCACTGTACTACCTCTACTACAATCACCAACGCAGTTGATACCTAAGCAAATATTTAACCACATGTCAAGTACTTTGTTTTTATACACATTTATCTCAGTTTGCATGGGCAACTCGGTTCAGGGCAGCCTGTGCAATGACACTTTTTGATGAAGTTTCCTCCACTGCTCTAGTAGTACGCAGTGGCGTCGCCACGAAATTCTTCCAGAGGGGGGGCAATGTTGAAAGGGGGCCTCCTGCTCCTCGAAAGGGGCCTCCACTGTGTTAGGACCTCCTATTGTTTTTAGGTTCTTACTATGGTTCCAAAATGGGAAACATGATTGCATATTGATGTCTTGTTTGTTCTTGGCATGGTGAATCATTTACGCAAAACGCAAGAACAATTTTTTTTTCCGCTGAGAACTGAGCCATACCAGGGCATAAATAAGTAATATGTGGATAAATACCTAAGTGCCAAAACAAACCAATGTCTTAATGCTTTCCCGACCAGAAGAATCTTCCGGCTGGTCTCTAGATTGCAGCGAGCTGGCGGGGCTGGTGCTAAGCGTATCTTAACCCGCGCACGTCCGGGGGGGGGCAGATATCTGCCCCCTGCGGTTTTTCCTACTTTGCCGCCATACTAATCGGGTTAGCAAAGCCAAACCTCGCATGGCTGCTCATTGGTCTTTTCCGCATATCCTCAGAAATTTTTGACCCTGGGTCATCTCAAGTCAGGTCACCAGGTCAGGCGAAGTGACCTAACGTCCCTCAGAGTTCTAGGTGGCATCACTCCCACAATAATTGGGCGATTTATTTCAAACTTATATCACGTCATGATCTTATCAGGGTCTATAATATGTATATCACGGTTTTTTCGTAGCGTTGACCTGAGGTCAGGTCGTGGCCATGGCTTAACCATTATAGGCCTATGGAAAAATATACAAATGTTTCCTGGTTACATATTTGCTCTCGGAATGACCTCCAACCGTTATGGCGTGTAGTTGGAAGCTATTCGCAATGCTATCGCTGACATTTTTGCTCAGTGGCCCCACCAAGGTCAGCTGAGGTCACCTGAAATCACTAGCACATTTCTGCGCATTATATCGCAATGCATTGAGCTAGAAGGCTGAAATTACCGTCATTGTGCTTGTATCGCCAAGACGTGTCGATTGATATATTACATGACCTCCCTACTCTACCCCATGACCTTGACCTGAGGTCATTGTTTCTGTGACCCATCTGTTGACCTGACCTTAAATTACACAGCGTATGTCGATAGCACATTTCAAGGGCTGTCGAATAGCATTTGCAGTTTGTTTCTATCTGTTACAGGTCCTGAGATATGTGCCAATATCTGAGGATCCCACCCGATCTGGTCGAATTTGACATGATGACCCAGTGACCTAAATATTGACCTGAGCGAGAAAATGACCGAAATACTTTCGATAGAGCTTGTCACCAGCTATCCAAAGCCGTTTCCCGTTTGACGCTACCTAGCATAGTTCTCGAGATCTTAGGGGGGGCAGACATCTGCCCCCCCGGACATGCGAAGTTGGCGCGGACCGCCGGACGTGCGAGTGTTAAAGATAACTCCCATTGATCAACCCACTTCTATGTCCACCAAGTCTAACTGAATATAGCTAGATTCATCACTACTGTTAGTCATTCCCACTTGCTTGAAGTCATAAGCAAGCTTAAACGATCATTTCACAGTCCTAGGACGACAATTTCGCGAAGGTGACAACGAGAAATGGATTGAATTGTTTTTCTGATCGCCATCTTAGGGATTTATTGATTTTCAATAACATTTGGTGCTGGCTGCAAGGCACCTAGCACACAAGCTAAAATAATAAATCCTCAGCGAATAAATCCACGGCAAGAACAAGCATTGTTGAACAACAGTGCATAAATGACAATGCAACAATGTAACAATGGCAATGCATAAATAATGCAAAACCTTCAAATTCCACGCCGTCATGCCCATGGTTTTCGCTTTGCTGTACCGTTTTGTAAATGACGTCGTTGAGAAGGTATTGAAGCTGGGAAGCTCTAATCATGCAGGCTGTAATCACAGAAGAGAAGTTGTAGGAAGAAAATGCATTTGAAACATTATTCCTCCAATTTTGTATGGGGCATCGGTGTTGTTTTGTATGCTTGTGAGGGGGAATTTGCCCCCTCAATGTTGGTTTTGCCCCATGGGCGTATGTTTCTGGGTTGGTTGGGGGTTGGTTTTGGTTTTGACAAGTCGACCGTTGAGTATGTAGCGTCGCCAATCTCTCACGCCGATTGGGGGGACTCGAACCCACAACCTTTCGATTGTGAGACGAGCATCTTACCCTGTCTGAAAATTATTGGGAGACCAGTGGCGTACTTATATTTGCGTCAAGGAGGAGGGGCGGGAAACGTATTTGGAGGGGATACACTTACCCCGTTAAAAAGTCCTCGGATTTCGACCACTATGTTGTCAAAGGGAACCTTTTTAAATAAAATAATTAGTGACCAACTGAATTATCCTATGGAGGGGCCTAATCTACCACTATCGTTTCTGACTCGTCGGATTTCAACCCGAACTCCCCTACCCTGTTCGAATGTTTTCTTTTGGTATCCCTTGATAAGTCACCTCACACTGCTGAAATTGCAGCTATACAAATCACTTCAAAATGTAAAATTTCCCAATTTCAGACATTCTAGTTCATAGCGCCCGGTCGCCATGACGCTAAAGTTCGTGCACACGCACACCCATCTTGCGCATTCGGCGCATTCGCCACACTTCGTGCGATGCTACGGTTTCTGCTAGGCCTCCTACGTTTTGCTAATTGCTGCCACATGATAGACTTGCGCAATATTTGACGTGATGGAATGCTTCGTATGGACGTTCGCTGCGAAAATTCGATTAATTAAACTCTATCATTACTTCCCTACTTCCAATCCTATCTTTGATTAAATATGCTCCCAGATTGGCTACCGAACCGAGGCCCTGCATCAGTGTTCTTTTTGGACCCGTTTCGTCTCTCTTCGTCTAGGGATGTGTCTTAGGGCTCCAATCCATTTTTGTTACGGGCCCAACATATTTTCGACACCCCTGCTCGTTTTAGGGTGTTGTTGCTTTTTTGTGCACAGACGATTTTTTTAGGGGTCGGGGCGCTTTGAAAGATCCCGATGTGTTTATTTAGTGCTCGGTATTTTTGTTCGTTTTGGGACCATGTTGCCTTTTCCGGCTCCAGCACCATTTTCAGGTCCTTGTGCGGTCGCACGGCCCCTGTGTGCCTTGAGAGCTTCTGGTGTATTTTTGTAGAGCTCCCGGTATGTGTATTTAGGGCTGCAACGCATGTCTAAGGCCCTGTCGCTTTTTGCGACACTGTGCGCTTTTTGCGACACTGTGCGCTTTGGAGGGCCAGTTCCACTTTCGGCCCCCGTTGTGCTCTTAGGGTCCCGCTGTGTATATTTGGGGCTTCTGACGCAGATTTGTGGGGCCCCAGTACAATTTTGGGCTTCGGTACGATTTTTATGGGTCCAAGTGCGACTTATCGCGCCCAGGCGCGTGGTTCCGGGGACCTAACGCCAGTTTCCTGGGCTCAACGCGATTTTTGTGTATCTCTTCTGAATTTTCTTTAAAGTCCGAATCCCGGTCTGATTTTTCGAGCCCCTGGCGCCATGTTTTTGTATCTCACCTCAATTTTTTTTCGGGCTCCGGTATGCTTTTCGGGATCGTACGCGATATGTGAAGGCATCTGATGATGTGTCCGGTACTCCAGAGCCATTTTTCTGACTCGGACAGTTATTTTTGGAATCCCTCCTTATTTTGGAAGGCTCCGGCTTGATTTTTTGGGGATACCGATGCGATTTTTGGGGTCACACTGTGCTTATGTGGGCCCTAGACGCAAATTTGTGGGAGCCCCGACGTGAATGTTTGATGCCCAGACCAAATTATTGGGACTACCGATGGTAATTGTGGGTCCCGAGCGCGATATTTGGGGGAACCGGTTCGAGTTTTCGGGGCGCGTTGTACTTAGCTGTGACCCCAACGCGATCTTGGCAGTTCCTGTTACAGATTTTCGGGCCACGGAGCGAGTTTTCTGGGTCCGCCGTATTTATTTGGAGCCCCCTGCACGAATTTTGGTGGACCGACGTGAATTTTGGTGGCCCCAGCGCGACTTTTGGGGGCCAAGGCACGATTTTTTTCGGTGCCCCGACACGTTTTTTGTTCGGTGCCCAACGGGTTTTTGGGGGACTTTGACCCGATTTGTGAGGCCGCAAAGTGACATTCCGGTTGATAATTAATTTTTTGGGGGAAGCTGTAACTTTTGGGGGCCCGACGCGATCTTTTGGGCCCACAGTGTGATTTTGAAGGGCTGCGACGCGACTTTTTTTATAGTCCAATGCAATCTTTTGTATCCCGACGTCATTTGCTTGGATCCCTAGCGCTAGTTTTAGCGACCTCGACACTTTTTGGGGGGCCAATACGTTTTGGAGGCTTTTGGCGCCATTGTTGGGGTCCCAGAGTGATTATCCATGTCCGGATTGTTTTTCGTTTCCCCGGCTTCATTTGTGTCCCAATGAGACTGTTGGGGAACGGTACGACCTGTCGTGCCCATAGCGTGATGTTCATGGTCCGGGCGTGACTTTTTGGTGCCCCAGGCTCAGCGTGATTTTCAGGGGCCCGGCTGGATCTTTTTGGGCCCATACCGTGATTTTCAAGTACCCCGGCACGACTCCTACCATTTCTTAGGGACTTCTTCTTGCAAATTATAGGCCTCCTCTTGCGTCTTAGGGGTCTCGTCTCATTTCCTGGAGCCTCTTTACCGGTTTTGGATGTCTCCTCTTGTGTCCTACCCTCCTCTCCAGTTTTGGAGGGCCTCCTCCTACATCCTGGGCCCTTTTAGCATGGCATGGGGCTTCCTCTCATGCTCCAGGGGCATTCTCTGCCAAATTAGGGGCCTCCTACCACGCCTTGTGGGCTTCCTTTGTCCTGGCAAAGCCTTACCCGTCTTGAGGGGATCTTCAATTTTGGAAACCTCACCTTCTTCCATACCTGCTACCAACTCCCATCTTTAGGGCCTCCTCTCATTTCCTGGGAACTCCTTCCGGTCTTCAGGGCCTCATTCGGCCCTGGAGACCGCCTACTCCGTCTTGAGGGACTCCTCTCGAGTCCGGCAGGGGCCTCCTTTTCTTTCCTGTAGGCCTTCTTTTTTTTTCAAATTAGGGGCCTCCTCTCACGTCTTGAGGGCCTCCTGCTCTGTGTTTTGATTCGATCTTTGTCCATTTTAAGGGTGGCCTCTTATCTCCTGGTGGACTCCTCTTCTCTCCCAGGTTCCTCATCTTCCAAATTACAAGCACCCTTTCCTGTCTCAGTTGCCTTGTCATCTCCTGGGGACCTTCTTACCCGTCTTGGAGCCTTCTTTCTCGCCTTGGAGCCATCCCTCTTATCTAATGGTCTTTCTCTCCTGTTTTAGGGGCCTCTTTGTTCATCATAGGATTTCATTCCCAATCCTGTGTCGTCCTCTTCCGAATTAGGTGCCTCCTGCCACGTTTCTGGATCATCCTTTTCTATCTTGGTGAAACCTTACCCATTTTGGGCCTGCTTTTGCGTCTCCAAGCCTCCTATCCTCTCCTAGGTGACTCCTTTGTCAAATTAGGGGCCTCCTCTCACGTCTTGGAGGCCTCCTGACCTGTGTTTGGAGCCTCATTATCCTCTTAGGTGCTTTTGTGTCATAGTCCTAAATCTTCTCTTCTTGGGTCCTCCTCTTCCAAAATATGGCCTTATCTGGCTGGCCTCAGTGGCCTTCTCTCATTCCTTTGGAGACCTTCTTACCCATATTGGGGCTCCCTCTTGCGTCCGGAGAAATATCTCCTATGATTCATTATTTTATATTGTATGGGCCTCCTCTTCCATCTTGGGTGCCTCGTTTTCCAAATTAAGAATATCCTGCCACCCATCGGAAGCCTTCTTGTCTAACCTGGGTGGCTTTCTGCCTCAGTGGCATCCTTTTCGTCCTGGGGGGCCTCCTCCCAATCTCTGTCCTACGTCTCTTATTAGGATCTGATAAGATTTCCCGGGAGCTTCGTTGCCAGTTTTGGGGCCTCCTTGACAGCACGATCGTCTGTCTCGTCGGCCTCCTTGCTCACCTTTTTCCTGTGCATTTCCGGATAGGGGCCTCCTTAAATTTCAGGGGGCGGCGCCCCCCCCCAGTCTCACGGCAGGGGGGACGTCCCCCTCTGCCCCCCGGTGGCGACGCCCCTGGTAGTACGTTACGTTTAAAACTAATATAAATTAAATAACATAGCAAATGTTATACTGCATATAAACATTCATGAAATGCTTACCTCTTTGTATATATGACTATGTTCCAACACCTCTGCACAAAAAAATGTGTGAGAAGACCCAGCTCCTCCAAACCAAGATGCATGAGGAAAAAGTCCCACCAGGACATGTTCTGGGTACGTTGCTGACATTGGCCACCGAGGGTACATGCCGCGCCGTGAAAGAAGCAGTAGTTTAACTTGATCCGGCAGAAGCTGGGTCGCCCACCACGGTATAACATATTTTGGAACCAAACCGAAAATCCATTGTACACTCGATATCGCACGAAGAAATCCTATCGTAATACGGCCGAGTTGTCTGCCAACAACAGCACAGCAGCAATGGAGTACAACATTGGTGTCGGTCAAATGAAGCGGCCTCTCGACTTCGACCCTGAAGGCCCATAATGAACCTTTATGATTACAATTATGAGACAATGTCTCATACAATTTATAACCGTTCCACTCTTCGTATCCAACACGCAATTCAGTTTTTCCAAAGTTTTGTCCAGGAATTCATGGCTTCCTTAATCTTAGTACCATACGCGGAATGCATGAATAAAGGAGGGACATCGACCGCTGGAATTCACGTGTCAACCCGCACCAATCGATGGGTCGCACCACTCTTCTGCTGCCCGGAGTCCAATCGCGCACGGAACTTCAGCAGTTCCAGTCTGGATTCACGGCGTACCAGGAGCAAGGTGCATGACGCCGATGGACTAAAAGAAGAAGTCTGAAGGGCATCTCAATGCCCACGCTTAAGGCTGAAAGTTTCCCGAATTGCCTGATTGTTAACTCGATCCGCACGTAGCAGCAGTCAGATGAACTGTATCGTGTAAAGAAGCCAACTTCGAAAAAATCCAATCATCGCCGCCGGGAATCTGGCAGCAGGCATGTCATCGTACGATTATGTTTGAGCATAGCAATGCCGGGTAGAGCGAACATTATGGCGGGCACAAATGCATCAGAGTGGAGAGCTATGGCGAACCTTTTTGAACGCAATGTCCCCGTTCGATTCATATTGACGCAACACATAGTTGCCCTGAGCTAGCACGGAAGCAGCAGCTAGCCGAGTGGACGGCGCTAGAACCAGCATGGAATGACGGCGCCCGGACCAGCATGGAATGCTGTGGCGTCAGTGACGCCCGACGTGTCGGACCACACTTCCGACACAGCAGCAGCCGGCCCGATTTATGAAGGACGCGCCGACTGCCGTGTCATGTGACGGTCATAACTCGCCGCCCAGCACCGCATCGGCCAGTGGCGCCACAGCGCAACTGCCACAGTTCGGCGGGTCCGCCGAGCCGACAGTCACATACGACGGCGGCACGAACATGACCTCAGAGTGGGGCCGCAGACACGCGGCCCCCAGCCGCCGGCTGGTCGCCGGCGACGGCCGTCGAGGCGCCACCGAACGCGCAAATCATCCACCCAAAACACACACACACACACACAGACACCGATGGAATTTCCGGACCGCCAGTGACGACAACCGAGCGAGAACGACTGCTCGCCATGGAGAACATCAGCTGCAGGGAGCAGCGCGGAAGAGCAGCCGAACACCACGCTGACGAAACTGGGCAGGCTGGTCGGCCTGCTAGTTGATGAGTCAGACGCGCGGCTCGACTTGCCAGACTGGCAGATCAGAGGAGGGTGGCGGGGCTGGTCGGTCACTCACCGGTCGAGTCGGAGTCGCTGTTAAGGTCGGCGCCCAGCGCGCGGCAGCCGTGCACGAACGAGCAGAGCGCGTGGTAGTGCGCCAACACGGTGAGCGCCTGCAGCAGCTCGCCGAGGCTCCAGTTGTCGCGGCCGCGCACCAGCCGCTGTGCCGCGTACGATAGTCAGATGCCGACCATGTACTGGGTACATACTGAACAGCCATCCGATGCTGGGCGCACACAGAACAGCTAACCAATATCGAATACAAATCTGAACAGCTAATCAATACTGAACACAAATCTGACCGCCATCGGGCATTGGGCACACAGACTGTTATCGGACATCGGCTACATACAGGAGAGGTATCAGCCATTGGGCAGACACTGAGCAGGATCACCAAACACCAGATGACCAACTATCAAGCAACCAAATAATCACACCACCAAACAAGCAAATAACCACATCACCAAGTCATGACAGGCACCAGCTACACAGGGTTGGATTTGGATTTGTACTTTGTGATCCTGGATGTGGAGAGGAAAATTTTGGGAAGTGAAATGCAGAGGATATTTTTCTTCAAACCTGTAACATCAGAAACTCAGTTTGTACTTCCAGTGAAGCTTGAGCACATGATCAAAAACCAGTTCATTGTCAAACAACAACAGTCAACCTCCAAATGAGAAAAAATGAGAGGATAATGTTCTGGATGCCAAAAATCCAGGGGCAGCTGTCAACCTTGATCATACGCCGGGCCACACCAGGCACACCCTCGCCAGATACCGTGCAGACGCATCACAGACCGGGCCATACCAGGCACACCCTCGCCAGATACCGTACAGACGCATCATACACCGCGCCACACCAGGAATACCCACGCCAGATACCGGGCAGACGCATCATACACCGAGCCATACCAGGGACACCCACGCCAGATACCGTACAGACGCATCATACACCGAGCCATACCAGGGACACCCACGCCAGATACCGTACAGACGTATCATACACCGAGCCATAGCAGGCACACCCTCGCCAGATACCGTGCAGACGCATCATACACCGGGCCACACCAGGGACACCCACGCCAGATACCGTACAGACGCATCATACACCGAGCCATACCAGGGACACCCACGCCAGATACCGGGCAGACGCATCACAGGCCGGGCCATACCTGGCATACCCACGCCAGATACCGGGCAGGTGCATTATATGCCAGGCCACACCATTTAATGTACTATTTAATATACACCAGATACCGAACATATATTGTACAATGACCATATACTCGTCAGTCATCAGATACCCGGCAGAGTACGTGTCTGGTGAGGCACATTTGCCGAGAAGTAATTATATTGCGCAAAACACGCCAAGCGCATTGCACAAGGTCATACCGAGAAGACCCACGTCAGAGACCACACACGTCAGGCAACTGGCCGACACCAGACACCCACACATCTGATGCACACCGGTCACATAGCCGTCAATAAAATACACGGAAACAAGACTTACAGCCCGCCAAGTCACACAAATTGACCGCACACCAGCTCACATAACACGCATGAAGCCCTACATCGTGTGCAGAGTATGGACGTCCTGTTGCGGAGGCACGTGTGACGCCCATGACGCACGCCACGCACTCAGCCGAGCCACGCCCGTGTCATCACGTGGCAGGTGATATCAGAGGTGGTGTGTGGTCGCAGACGGCAGGTGAAGCACCCTCGTACGCGGCTCGGCCGTGGCGTAACAGACAGCAGCAGACGGTGGCAACGCCAGCTCGCCAGACGACCTTGACGGACCCGAAAAGAAGCCACTCGTATGCATCGGAAGCACCGGTGTCACAGGAAGAGCCATCACACCAGGCACCGGGGCGCAGCGGTGCCGTGCGGGGCATCGTTCGTGGCAGTCTGCCTGGTTGTCCTCGCAGTGGCGTCCCAGGTGGTGGAGGCGGGGCCCCTCCTCGGACGAGGGGACGGGCAGACGGTGGCGGTCGGCAGCGCCGGCCGCAGCAAATCACCACACGGACATACCTCGCGACATGCATGTAAACAAGAGGCGGAACCCTCTCGGGCGCCAAGGTTAGCAGCGGTCAGCGGTCAGCGGTCAGCGGTCAGCGGTCAGCGGTCAGCGGTCAGCGGTCAGCGGTCAGCGGTCAGCGGTCAGCGGTCAGCGGTCAGCGGTCAGCGGTCAGCGGTCAGCGTTCAGCGTTCAGCGTTCAGCGTTCAGCGGTCAGCGGTCAGCGGTCAGCGGTCAGCGGTCAGCGGTCAGCGGTCAGCGGTCAGCGGTCAGCGGTCAGCGGTCAGCGGTCAGCGGTCAGCGGTCAGCGGTCAGCGGTCAGCGGTCAGCGGTCAGCGGTCAGCGGTCGCCGACCACTGACCAGTGGTCGGCAGTCAGTCGCGTGCCTCACCTCGATGTGCGACTTGTTGAGCAGCCATGGCCGGTGCGCCAGGATCTTGTTGATCTCGTTGAGGTCGGCCAGCTTCTTGGGCACGTGGTGCAGGCCGTCCAGCCAGCGGCCGTCGCCGCCGTTGGCCAGGAAGTCCTCCTTGAGCTGGTGCACCAGCCAGTGGCACTGGTGACGGCCGGCCGCCTGGTGGAGCCCATAAATCGTCACTGGCCGGCGGTGGTGCACTGATGGTCCACCGGCGCACTTGGGCGGTACATTATGCACAGTCATCGCGCTCGGGGGGAGTCGTGCGGCCCGCACTGTACACCGCGCCGTCGCTGGGTTGTGATACATTGGCTATTTAGACCCAAGTGCGCCTCCAGACACACACGCCCTGATCGGGGTTTAGGGGCGCATCGACTGCAGTGGTCATGCAGCATACGCCCTGATCAGTCGGCGCCTGCTCATAGTCGCAAGCTATTTCGAAGTGTGGCGTGTGTCCATGAGTACATCCAAAACGTGCCCGCGGTGCCCGTTTCCCTGTGTGATTGCCCTGGCTTGGCTACCCGACGGGGTCGGAAGAACAAGAAGCGCTGGATTGTTGTCATCCCGAACATCATCCTCCCCGGGAAAATCGCCCTGTCCTCACTGGAATGCTGAATCGTGATTGTTCGCTTGAATAGTTGTGTTTAAGGGCGCTCCGATTCAGTGCGATCACATAGCATTCATGAATATTGAAAGGTGCCATTTGACAATGGAATGAAATAAACTGTTTGCTTTTTGACATCAATGCCCAGCCGTACGCGCTCTTAAGCCGAATATTAATTCCAGAAATAGTACATTAAATCTGACCCTGTCACCAGCGTTTTGTCTCTTTTCCGCCAATTGTTTGCTATGCTAATAATACCCCGTGACGAGGACTTGTTTCACCTCTGTGAATGTCTGAGTCACACATCTTCAAACGAGAGTGTAAAAAGGAAGCTGAAGTTAGGTCTACACGATGAAACATTTTGTTGAACGAGAAGGGCGGGGCATGCAAGCTCCGAAAATGTATGGGTTGTATTACATGCAGCAATGTACAATAGACGGGATATATTCAGACCGCTGCAAGAGGCTTGATCTTGTTATCACCGTGTTACTGGTGTAGAATTCGTAGCACAGTTCAATGGGGTGGGGGTGGGTGGGGGCTTTGTGCCACCCATCATACCCTTACAACCAATCGACCGATTCCGTAAATTCACACGACAATCTAAAGTTCGGTTATTGAGGGAATATTATTGTGTTGACATTGTGGCCACTGATAACGTTACAAAGCTGTTCAAATCAAACTATCTTGACGTCGGAAACACACAGCGTCTTCCTAAAATTGAGCAGCGAACATTGCGTGCAAATTCGATCAAATTGTAAATACATTGTGACATTGAGTGCACATGCCCCACCGCGACGTTGTTAATTACTCGATATCAAAACTGCATGTAGCAGTTGGGCAATTAGGGACTTTTGTTGGTTGCTTCAGTGGGAAGGGTCGGCTAATTTTCACCTGTGTTTGTTCCTGAGGTGCATTATAAGAACCTATTTACAATTCAGTTAGCTGGAAAATATACAGTTGTCTTCTAACATAATACTATTACATGATGTGGCATATTTGATGCCAAACAGTCTTCTGGGACATGGAATGGTGTGGTTGATGGGCTTCCTGAACCTATAATTATATTATATCTCACTCCTTCAATCAATTTCGCATTCAACATCAACTAGAAGTCATAAAAGAATCAGAGCGTACGCAAGTCCTGGTCTGCAAAACATGGAAGCAGCATAAATGGGATGGCCGGGTCCGCTGAATGCCCATCGCAAAGGAGTGGGGCTGATATTTAACCATTTGCCATCAAAGGAGTGGGGCTGATATTTTAACCATTTGCAACAGTTGTACGAGAACATCCTTCATGCGTTTCATATTTCAAGTATTAGGTGCTACCTCAATATGAACAGTTATTGTCTTCAATTAAACATGTTCCGAAGCATTTTCCTAAAAAGGTTCTCCGAGCTGCTGATGTTCCCCCATTCATGTTACAATAATAATAGCAAATGTCCATAGTTTACCGCGTAGTGTAATTCCAGGTCGTTATCTCGGCGTTCATGGCGTCCGTCTCACCTCCCAAATTTATCAAAATAAAATAAGGTAATATGCTGAAAAATTGAAAAATTCGATATAATCTAACCTAATACATTGTCATCATTCTCCTCAAACTTGCCTTACATTCTATGAGTTTACTTACTATATTTTAGATGAGAGGTAGACTACTATATGGAAGACCAGTACGTACCAACATAACATGCTTTTTAATATTCCATATCTCTACGTAGAACAGAACATAATGGAACCGAACATGCATTTTCAACTTTGTCACTTCTTGAAGCCAATTTGGCATGTCAAGATTGACTATCAGAACAAGCATACTGTTGCTACCATGACTAACAACCTACTTTAATAACTCCCCTTTCTTTATCAATCAGCCTGAATCAATCACCTCATCATTCAGTTGTGGATGCATTTGTTTAGTTCATTGTCACCCATTAAAATGGTAGCATACTGGGAAAAGTTGGGGCCACATACAGACCAAACTTGTCTAGTTTGGCTCAAAATGATGACCCATGAGTACAGAAATCTACCCATCTATCTTCGGAGCCAACTGCCACGCACACGCAGAACAGCCCTCACACATGTTAGCCAGACGACCCACTCGCACTCTGAGAGCAGGACCGGCCCGTCGGAGACCGATGAGGGGCTGTTCCACGGCGGGGCTCTTTTTTTGTGCGTGGATAATGCACCATGCATCTCACGAGATGAACGCTATTTTCATGCATTGGATAATAACCATGTGCGGAGGTGCAAAAGTGAGGCTGACTGAGCGGGAAGGAATGGTGTAGCCACAGTCCTTCACGTCAGACAGAGAGCTGCGGACATGAACAAATTATGCGTTAGATGGCCTTCGAAGGCATTCGTCCATCAGGCAGGCCGACCGGGCCGGGCCGGCGGGCCGTTCGTCAGGCCGAATCCCGCACAGCCAGCGCCGGCAGCGCCAACATGGCCTCCGACCGTGGCCTGCGACACCGGTCACGGCCCCACCGCTACAGGTGTGGGACACCGGTCACGTGTCAAGCACGGTCCCACCGGTACAGGTGTGGGACGGCAATACGGCAGCACCATGGCCTCCGACACCGGTCACGTGTCAAGCACGGTCCCACCGGTACAGGTGTGGGACGGCAATACGGCAGACCATGGCCTCCGACACCGGTCACGTGTCAAGCACGGTCCCACCGGTACAGGTGTGGGGCGGCAACACGGCAGCACCATGGCCTCAGACACCGGTCACGTGTCAAGCACGGTCCCACCGGTACAGGTGTGGGGCGGCAACACGGCAGCACCATGGCCTCAGACACCGGTCACGTGTCAGCCACGGCCCCACCGCTACAGGTGTGGGGCGGCAACACGGCGCCATCCTCTCACGGCAGCCGCGTTTTTGTTCGGCCGGGCGCCGGTAAAAACAGCGGCGGGCACACATCGCCACAATGCGGGCCAGACCTAGTCGGGAGCTGGTCGCCACATGACACCGTCAGCCACTGCCGACCGACACACCGGCCGGCCTGGAGGTCACGTCGGCTGACTGAGGACACTCGGAGCCCGCCGACTGTGGACCGGATCCGACACACCCGACGCCAAAGCCCTGCACAGCCGGACAACATCCCATATGGTCCGGGACAAGTCGGACACAATCAGACAGCTGGACACGATCGGTCAGCCAACGCGATCAGACAGCTGGACACGGCCGGTCAGCCAACGCCGTCCGGCAGCCACGCGATCCGACATAGTCGCTCTGCAACAGCTGCGCCCTCCAGACGACCGTGTACGGGCCTAGAACATCGTCTAGGAACGGCGACTGCCGTGTCCGCTGCAGCATCCCGCTTGCAGCGGTAACGGTAGTCGGGTGCCTGTATTTATGTAATTGTGAACAGGCGCCATGAGCCGGCGCGCTGGCCAGCCGGCCACGGCGCGGCGACGCGCGCCTGTCTGCGCCGCGCATACCGACGGGGCTCCGAGGAGCGGCTGACGTGTCGGCAGCCACTCACGCCGGCGCCAGTCGAGCTGCACACACACACACACACACACACACACACACACACACACACACACACACACACACACACACACACACACACACACACACACACACACACGCCTGTCTGCGCCGCGCATACCGACGGGGCTCCGAGGAGCGGCTGACGTGTCGGCAGCCACTCACGCCGGCGCCAGTCGAGCTGCACACACACACACACACACACACACACACACACACACACACACACACACACACACACACACACACACACACACACACACACACACACACACACACACGCCTGTCTGCGCCGCGCATACCGACGGGGCTCCGAGGAGCGGCTGACGTGTCGGCAGCCACTCACGCCGGCGCCAGTCGAGCTGCCACACACACACACACACACACACACACACACACACACACACACACGCCTGTCTGCGCCGCGCATACCGACGGGGCTCCGAGGAGCGGCTGACGCGTCGGCAGCCACTCACGCCGGCGCCAGTCGAGCTGTACACACACACACACACGCCTGTCTGCGCCGCGCATACCGACGGGGCTCCGAGGAGCGGCTGACGTGTCGGCAGCCACTCACGCCGGCGCCAGTCGAGCTGCACACACACACACACACACACACACACACACACACACACACACACACACACACACACACACACACACACACACACACACACACCACACACACACGCCTGTCTGCGCCGCGCATACCGACGGGGCTCCAGGAGCGGCTGACGCGTCGGCAGCCACTCACGCCGGCGCCAGTCGAGCTGCACACACACACACACACACACACACACACACGCCTGTCTGCGCCGCGCATACCGACGGGGCTCCGAGGAGCGGCTGACGCGTCGGCAGCCACTCACGCCGGCGCCAGTCGAGCTGCCACACACACACACACACACACACACACACACACACACACACACACACACACACACACACACACACACACACACACACACACACACACACACACACACACACGCCTGTCTGCGCCGCGCATACCGACGGGGCTCCGAGGAGCGGCTGACGCGTCGGCAGCCACTCACGCCGGCGCCAGTCGAGCTGCACACACACACACACACACACACACACACGCCAACAACGCCGAGCCGACCCCGGCAGACACCACCGCCGGCGGCACGTGGACCACAAGGCCACTGGCACCGCTCCCCACAACGAAATCAATCGGTCATGGCGAGACTCGACGCCGATCAGGAGGGCGGCGCACCAGCGCGCCGCGGCTCCTCGTCCAGCCTCATCACAGACTGGGCTGACATTACAGCGTCACCGCAGCTGGAGACGGCGCCTGTTGGGCAGGGCGGCAGCGTCACCATGGGAGGGCGCCGCGGGAATACCGACGCGGCCCTGCCAACATCGACACAGACGTAGAGGCCCCCAACTGCGCCGAAGTTTGGAGCGAACCCTCTGTCCGCACGCGGCCGCCAGTTGCGTCACGCGCGGTATGCAGGCACCGTCCCTACACATTTGTTAGCCAAAGTGATATGGTGCCAAATCTTTTTATAACTCGGCGGACAAAAACAAGAACAAGAAAAAGAAACAGCGTGCAACAAGACAAATCCAGACGAGGTGATAAACGCATTCTCTGACGAAACGCAGCAACGGACATGAAATTCGACACCCTCATCTCTCAGATTCGACGAAAATTGAAGCCTGGGGCTCTTGTGTCCACTAAATCAACTTGGCATAATTTTAAGTCGTTTAGGCAGCCCAGTCAAAAGTCATAGCCCCACGCATTTTTGGCTGGTTGGACGACCTGTGTAAAAGGTCTCAGCAATACAAATGAGCATATCCACAGCAACTTATGCAATTTTGGAATCGCAGCAATATAATAACTTTAAAAGAGAAAAGATACGTCGGATATTTTTATCTTTTGACCTCGTAACATTAAGCCAAAGATCAAAATTTCACAAATATTGCATCTCAGTACTTAAGCTTTTCTTCTAAAATATTCCATAGGCAGTCATTCGATAGCAAAATATATTTCGGGGTACTTGCATCCGAAAGGTCGAATTAAGCCAATCCTGTTTCTCGAGTGCACCGACACCTGGTGGCGAGGGAGTTAACTTGTATATTTCTCGACCAAACAGCACGCGAGACGTGGCATTTTCATCAACTCAATGAGACAAGCCGATTGGCATATCATTCATGTATTTCAGCACAATTGTTTCTCTTCTAACACTGCGTTTGTGGAGAGACATCTGACTCTCCACCCTATCTTGTTTTCGCCATAGCTCCAAAACTACTTCAGTTGCAGTCACAATACTTCAGAATATGCATATAAATAGGCAGAGCTTATCAACTATCATACCTTATAGAAGATCGAGCACATCACATTCCATTGACGCAATTCCAACCGATGCATTCGTGGCACGGTACATTGGGAAATGTATGTAGAAACATCATAAATATTGAGCGGGCCAGACACCTGTTCATTCACTGAAGCATGTCTATTATTCCAGCACAAGCACCAGGCGCCCAGTCGCTCGACCGTTGATGCAGGTGCAGCTGGACTATGCTCGCGGGCATATACCTGTGACGCTTTCATGTGCCTTGAATGGCTCATGCAGAAGATAATATGTCGCCAAGTGATTCGGTTGTTGCTGTGATTTCTGATTCAGATTCAGCTGATTCAGCTGATATTCATAAGGACTAGTATGAATACCAGCCTTATTACTAGTAGAAATTGATACCATTGACAAGTAAAAATAACTGACTCAATTGTCCTCTATGGTCCTCTATGGTCTATAATTGACTCTCAATTGTCCTCTGAGGACCGCCATGGTTCAGTACGCGTAACGTCACGACCCTTCGCCGTATTTTACAGCGTTATTGCAAGACCTTGAAATGTGGCATTGAGAACTATGCAAATAAAGGCGACGCAAATGTTCTGCGGGATACGGTGGTCAGCTCGAGGCCGCGTGCTTTAATTGGCGGTGGAAGAGCCAGTTGAAATGGGAACAATATGGCCAAAAATTGTGGTAACCGGTATATGAGGAATGAGAGGTTAGGTTTCACTTAGGTTGTACTACAGCATATATATATATGCTCCACCTACAGGGACACGCTTAACCACTCATTTCGCCAGATTCATAACACAATGGGTTAAAAGGGTCTTACGACCACATTCAAGGTCGTCGGAAGGTGAAATTGACACGAGTACCACAAGATCTCTTGTTTTGCTGTGGAAATGCAAATGCCTGAGACACTTTCTGGAAGAGTAAAGTTAAGAACGGAGGTACAATATTTGTGAAATTTTTACCTTGGTGTCGTGAGGTCAAATGATCGACAATTAATCGAAGTATTTTTATCTTGTAAGGATATTGTCTTTGAAATTCCGAAAATTGATAGGTTGCTATGCTTATGCTCATTTGCATTTCTTTTACGGGCCTGAGAAGACACATAGGTCAAGTGCAAGCGTGCCGACTTCGTGACCATTGCGCGTTAACAAGCTTGGTAGTGACATGCCATGTAAAGAAGCGTTAAAACAGTTGCACATGGACAATGGGTCGTTACTGGCTTGGGTCGTTATTGAGATGGGTCGTTTTGGCTTTACGACGCGTCGACCGCTAGATCACAGCGTCGCCAATCTCCTACGCCGATTGGCCGCGGGCAATGAGCAGCGATAGGTAGGACTCGAACCCACAACCTTTCGGTTAGGAGACGGGCACCTTACCCATAGACTACCCGTCCCCGTGCGCGAACGAGTGCACAGGCAGTCGTTACCACAGTGTCAAGTTGGACATGAGCACAAGTATGTTACTCCCAGCATATTTAATACCATATGGGTGTACATGACCACTTACTGAGATTAAATCGGCGCCTCACGATGCACGCATTCTGAGGATGGAAAATAATGAAAACCAAACAACGTACTTTTGGACGAACTGCGCAGATTGCTCGCTTTCATGGTAGGGAATAGTCAAACCATAATATTTTCGAACAGTTTGCGTTCGGAGACAGTGATAGAATAGTTACATCACCGCATGCAATAGCTGGCAGAGCCCGTGACGTCCATCGGCAGTCTCAACACAACAGTATATTATACCGCATCCGCTCACCGTCAACTCGTATTCCACCATCTCGGCTCCGTTCGTATCGGACGGACTAATCGATCGACATGGTAATCTCGGCTTTGTAAATCATCAGAGCAGCACTCTACCTGATGATTGGTTATCAGGGATTTGAGGCGCACCGACATCCCAGTCACGTGACGCCCGGACACTACTCAACTCTATTTCCAAATCACTACTCATAATACTCTCACGTCACCACTGTCTATCAATAATTATCACAGTGAAATCATTCACACGTGCTCGCTTTGATACAGTGCCATATTGTACTTAGTCTGCAGGCAACAGGAACTCCATCTAGACAGACGACGTAGGTACCGAGACAGCCTTCAACAAACCTTGGACAGACGACCTACAATAACTTCCAGAGAGTACCGGAAACTGCATTAGTGTCTTCAACTAGACGCTCAAACTGGAAAGTACGACCGGAAAAAAATGAGCCGCGCAATGTAAACAGAGCGCCTGTCGTCCCCAACATACTCGTCATGTATTCCACGAGCGGTCATATATGACACGACCAGACAGCTGGAATGTCAGCCAGATGTCCGGGAACACCATGAGGCCACCTCCGCCGGGACTATGGCCGGCCCACGCGCTAGTTTCCCGGCCGAGCACCTGTGTGCAGGACTTGCTTATGTTTTGGTATTCTTGGCTTGGAAAGGAAAGTTTGGTGGAGAAATCCGACCCGTAGAGAATGCTTTGTTCTGCTTTATTTCTAAAGATCAAACACATTTTTGTACTTCCCAGCCAGTTTTGGGCATCTATCAGAGAGCAGCAAGTTTTCAGTTGTGTTCAAATAACTTCATTCAATCGTTTGGCAAAAAGAGGGGATAATTTTCCAGTCAGAATAACATTCTGGATAACAGAGAACCACATCGGACCGTACAAACCACCGACCACACCCACAACCGACCATATGGACGACCGGCCACACCGACATCGGACCATACCGACCACTGGCCACACCGACATCGGACCGTGTCGTCCACCGGCCACACTCGGATCTAACCACACCGACCACCAGCCACACAGACATCGGACCGTGTCGTCCACCGGCCACACTCGGATCTAACCACACCGACCACCAGCCACACCGACATCGGACCGTGTCGTCCACCGGCCACACTCGGATCTAACCACACCGACCACCAGCCACACAGACATCGGACCGTACCGACCACAGTCCACACCGCTCACTCACCCATTGGTTTCTTTACGACGCATTCAGCTGCTGGGTCATATGGCGTCGCCAACCTCTCACGCCGATTGGCCGCGGGTGGACTCGGTAATCCCGCCGATTGCGGGATTCGAACCCGCAATCTTGCGATCAAGAGTCCAAAACCCTGCCGACTGAGCTACCGCGGCATCGGCCACACCCACACCGGACCGTATCGATCATTGGCCACACCGACATCGGCCCGTACCGACCACCGGTCAGGCCCACAGCGGACTATACCGACCACCGGCCACACCGACAGCGGACCGTGTCAACCACCGGCCACACCGACAGCGGCCCGTACCGACCACCGGCCAGACCCACAGCGGACCGCACCGACCACCGGCCACACCGACAGCGGCACGTACGGACCACCGGCCAGACCCACAGCGGACCGTACCGACCACCGGCCACACCGACAGCGGCACGTACGGACCATCGGCCACACCTACAGCGACCCGTACCGACCACCGGCCAGACCTACAGCGGACCGTACCGACCACCGGCCACACCGACAGCGGCACGTACGGACCACCGGCCACACCTACAGCGACCCGTACCGACCACCGGTCAGACCCACAACGGACCATACCGACCACACCTACAGCGAACCGTACCGACCACCGGCCACACCTACAGCGGACCGTACCGACCACCGGCCAGACCCACAGCGGACCGTATCAACCACCGGCCACACCGACATCGACCCGTACCGACCACCGGCCAGACCCACACGACCACCGGCCACACCGACAGCGGCACGTACGGACCACCGGCCACACCTACAGCGACCCGTACCGACCACCGGCCAGACCCACAGCGGACCGTACCGGCCACACCGACAGCGGCACGTACGGACCATCGGCCACACCTACAGCGGAACATACCGACCACCGGCCAGACCCACAGCGGACCGTGCCGACCACTCTTGGCCCAACGAGTCCATTTGCGCCGATTTATCGCCGTGCCGTGAACTGTCGCCACCGCGTCCAGCTAGCTTCAGCGCAGTATTTTCCCCGTGATCTGGCGGCAATGGCGGCACAAATGGTGGCCCTAATGACTAGCGCTTGTCTGGTGACAAGACGTTTTTTGGCCGCTCCTCACGCGATGGCTTATGCCCTGCATCAAAGGTAAGACACAGACTGCCCCACGTCCCCACAGCGCAGTGCAGCCGTCCCAACCTGTGGCGAGGCCGCACCGGGGCATCGCGTGCTGCCCACCGACGGCACCAAAATAATGTAATGTTATGCAAAAGAGCGGCCGCCGCCGGGGCAGCAGCAGTAGCGGCGGCGGCCTGCTGCGTTTGGCAGCGTGTGATACAGTCGGCCATCGTGGCCGGGCGTCCGTGTCGTGTCACGCAGAAGCCGCAACGAGTCGGACGAGTCGCGTTACGTACTCGTCGGCAGCCAGCACCGCGCGGCTGTCGGCGGGTCGCACCGGTCGCACGGCGCCATATGAATTTGGGAGCAGAAGTGTACGGTGGTCTGGGAGGTAGCGGTGCCGGGAGGGTTGGGAGGAAGCGGTGCCGAGGTGGTTAAGAGGTAGCGGTTCCGGGATGGTTAGGAGGTAGCGGTGCTGGGATGGTTAGGAGGTAGCGGTGCCGGGAGGGTTGGGAGGTAGCGGTGCCAAGGTGGTTAAGGGGTAGCGGTGCCGGGAGGGTTGGGAGGTAGCGGTGCCGAGGTGTCTAGGAGGTAGCGGTGCCTGGAGGGTTGGGAGGTAGCGGTGCCGAGGTGTCTTGGAGGTAGCGGTACCAGGAGGATTTGGATGTAGCGGTGCCGGGAGGGTTAGGAGGTAGCGGTGCCGAGATGGTTAGGAGGTAGCAGTGCCGTGAGGGTTGGAAGGTAACGGTGCCGAGATGGTCAGGAGGTAGTGCGGTGTCGAGGGTTGGCAGTGCGAAGTAGGCTGTGAGGTAGTGGTATGGAGTTCGTCGGGAGTAGTGAGGAGTGGGCTGGTGGGGCAGTGGTACGGAGTTGGTCGGAAGGAGTGAGGAGTGGGCTGGTGCAGCAGTAGTACGGAGTTGGTCGGAAGGAGTGAGGAGTGGGCTGGTGCAGCAGTGGTGCGGAGTTGGTCGGAAGGAGTGAGGAGTGGACTGGTGCAGCAGTGGTGCGGAGTTGGTCGGAAGGAGTGAGGAGTGGGCTGGTGGAGGAGTGGTACGGAGTTGGTCAGAAGGAGTGAGGAGTGGGCTGGTGGAGGAGTGCGGGGTGGCTTGAAAATGGTGCGCACTAGGCTGGAGAAAAACGTGGTGAATGAAGTCGGCCGTTAAGCAGAAGTGTCAAATGAACTGAGAAACAGGTGTACGGAACTGACGGAAAATTCAAATTAAACACAATACTACAATACAAATAATGTTCACGTTGTTTATGATATTTACATTATTGCTGCTATGTTGTTATTTATTCTACAAGTAAACATATTACAGAATTTCGTAGAAAATTACCTTGTACGCGGAAACGAAATCCGGGATGGAAGGCAGAGATAGTGAGTACGATAGGATGGGGGAGGGATGCCGGGACGGAATCGGAAGGTGAAGCCGTGCAGCCGATCAACACATAGGAGTGCACGGCAGATTTGGAAGAAGCATGGAGTGAGACGAGGGTCAAGCAGTGTTGCGCACAACATACGAACATTGTGTCCAGTCTGCCAAGTGTAGAAAAACGGTCAACGGGGCCCGCCGGGCTGCTGCGTATTGCACATCGAAATGCACTGATCAAGTGCGGGGAGAATGGCTTCACCCCAAGGCCCCCAATTGGTTTTGCCCATGCCAGGATTGAACGCTGGTTTGGCTGAGCGGCAGCTGTCGTTAGAATTGTCATCACCAGTTTTCACCGGTCAGTCGGCGATCTGCTGAGACTTGGACTTAACATCGGAGCTGCACCGCTGCAGTCACAATTGGCATCACTAGTTTTCACTTGTCGGTCGGCGATCTCGTGCCACACACGCATAGTGGCGTGCCCTCCGAGGCTCGCCGACCACTCCGTGACGTCACCGGTGGCGCCACGTCACGTGACCACGTCCTGGCGCGGCGGGCGAGTTCAGACGACGCCGGCCGCCAACAGCCGTCGCCGCTAGTGTCGCCAGCCTGGCCAGGACACGTCGTAACTAGGGTCACAGGCTACATTTATTATAACTCAGGATATAACATTAATTGAGGGGGCTTCAGTATCTTTTTTTCTTCATTTTACAGAATCTTCCCTTGATAGGTTTAACAAAGATTGCTCTTAGATCCCCGTGGCTCGTATTAAGCCGTAATACTTTATGAAGTCATCAGCCCCCGTGCGTGGCTTTTGCCATATTGATCAGCTTCCGCCTGGCTACATCCATGGCTATAGCCGCACGGATAACTCGCTGTCCGGCTGCTCGTGGGCTCCCGCCACGATGATCAGGCCTAGCCTTTAGGCGACGGAAATCTTATTGCCATAACTTCGAGCAACACAATGTCGATGAGCTCAAACACAATGCTCATGAACGTTGCATGAGCTACACAATTGCAACTTCGGTGTCAGACGTGCGAAAGCGATGCAGGATAACGAAGCCAGGACAAGGGACAAAGGACAACCGAGTACAACTTAACGTACACCCCACAACGTAAAACAGCGCAAGACTCTTGTGTGACGCTTCGAAATAGCACTCTGATATGGTGCTGAACTCTAAAAGGGGATACAATTGGATTTCACCGGTCAGGCCTAAACGCCTGTGTGGATGGCCAATGCCTGCAGTGGCGTAAAAGCAGGCGAACAGCTGCACACTGGCAAGTTTTAACCCTGGCTCGTTTATGAAGGTTTCTTCATACATGCACACACACACATACTTGAGGAATATGTCTCAGGCTAAGGGAAGTGACAGTCTCGAGAAATAGTACCACATTTGAGAAATAGTGTCACACCCTTGAGAAAGTGTCACACACTTGAGGAATATTATCACATTTGGTAAATGGTGCTACACCCTTGATAAATATTGTCGCACACTTTAGTAGTACTGTCGTGTTCGGAGGGCGAACCTCTTGCGTCAGAAAATACCGACGAGGCGTGACTCCAGGAGTCATCAAACACTCCATCTGTGGCTCATTTGTGTCTCATTTGTGTCACAGGACTTGTGAAATCGCTCAAGGGTGAACTACGTCAAATACGGACTCAGCCGACAGCATGTTATTCCACCGGATAGTGAGCGAACTGTTCTGGATGTTACCAAGCAGCCGCGCCGGCAAATGTCAATATATATCTACGCCACCGGACTGGGGTGTTTGGACAGCAGGGACGCAGGACACGGAAAAACACTGGCGTCAGCCAGCCGGCGGTCAATACGACAGTCCCACTGTCACCCTGCAAATTGCAAGGCTGACACCACGCAAATATATTTTTTTCAAAAGCATGCTTTTCCCCGGGGGGCAAACGCAGAAGAACGGGCTAAGCCTTTAGTATGGGGGTATATGGTCGGAATTCAATTGAAAATACCTCCAGTCGTCTGCGCTGGCAGGCCCAGTCACCCAATAAGTGCACACGGCTTTCTCGTGTAGGCCTGGCACAGCTTAGCGGCGGCGGGATAGCCGAGTTGTGAGTGTTGTGGACACGGCGGGGCAATCGGTACGCGGCTGAGTGGCGCGGCGGCCCCCTCTCAGCTCCCCTCCCCCTGCGTCCTTGACACCGCCTGGCAACAGGCAGACAGCCGGCCGGTGGCGCAATCCACGCCACCACCACGGGAGGGACGCAGGGAGACCGCCGGCCAATCCGCGCCACCACCACGGGAGGGACGCAGGGAGACCGCCGGCCAATCCGCGCCACCACCACGGGAGGGACGCGGGGAGACCGCCGGCCAATCCGCGCCACCACCACGGGAGGGACGCAGGGAGACCGCCGGCCAACCCGCGCCACCACCACGGGAGGGACGCAGGGAGACCGCCGGCCAATCCGCGCCACCACCACGGGAGGGACGCAGGGAGACCGCCGGCCAATCCGCGCCACCACCACGGGAGGGACGCGGGAGACCGCCGGCCAACCCGCGCCACCACCACGGGAGGGACGCGGGAGACCGCCGGCCAACCCGCGCCACCACCACGGGAGGGACGCGGGCAATCCGCGCCACCACCACGGGAGGGACGCAGGAGACCGCCGGCTAACCCGCGCCACCACCACGGGAGGGACGCGGGAGACCGCCGGCCAACCCGCGCCACCACCACGGGAGGGACGCAGGAGACCGCCGGCCAATCCGCGCCACCACCACGGGAGGGGACGCGGAGACCGCCGGCAATCCGCGCCACCACCACGGGAGGGACGCGGGAGACCGCCGGCCAACCCGCGCCACCACCACGGGAGGGACGCGGGGAGACCGCCGGCCAATCCGCGCCACCACCACGGGAGGGACGCAGGGAGACCGCCGGCCGCCGGCCGTTTTCAAGGGTCGGCAAGGCGGAATACGTGGAATATACGTGGAATTCCGTTACGTGGAAGCAGCGTGATGCTTAACAGAATGTGTGCAGTGAAAGCGAGTTCAATTATACCCTACATGTATGAACACATCGAGCAAATCTTGTCTTTTAGCCAGACCATTATTTTCTCATAAAAACGAACCCAAGCATAAGAAAAATATTGTTGCAGCTTGTTTACCTCGCTGAATAGGAAAAGTATAGATTGCCAGCTTTCTTCCAGATTCACTGCACAAAGCCAACAGAGATCACGTGCTTTGAATGCAGCTTGTTGCGTACTAAGAGTTAAAATTAGTGCGCCTAAAGCAATTATAAATAATTTACCAAAGTACTGATATCTCTTTCTTATGGATATATGCAGCGAATACATCCACTGAGAGATAAGTATTTCTTATTTCACCGAGATCGCATTTTCAACCAGAACTTGGCTTAATAAACAAGCATACTACTAGTTACTACCAAAAGCCAACCGAAATATGCTCGATGTAGTCCCAGGCCAAACGAAATTTGGTCGTGCAGCTGATTTAGCTAGCACGAACAGACCCAAAAGCCTGGCTGGGGGGATGTTTCTGATTTAGAAAAACCTGCCGGATTTGAACAGTTAACAGTCGTTGGTTATCGGTTTTACGACACATCGACCGTTGAGTCATGATGTAGAGTCGCCAATCTCTCACGCCGATTGGCCGCGGGCGAAGAGTAGCGACAGGTGAGACTCAAACCCATAATCTTTCGATTGTGAGACGGGCAACTTACCCCTAGACTACCCGTCCCCAACAGCTAACAGTCGTCGGGTCTGCTTAAGACAATGTCTATTTGCGTAATAAAATGTTCGAGAGTTCGAGTTCGAGTTCGAGAATGTCATTTCAGTGCAGAATTTAGGCAAAAATCGGCCTCGGGGCCATGGACCGTTGTAACCCCCACCACTGGATCCACCAGTAGTGTTCAGTAAAAAAAAAAAAACAGCAGCTAGCTAGTTGGGCTACGTGGGTGAGGAACGTAAGTCCGACATGTCTGCCGCTCTTTGAGGATGTTTGTGTGTGCAGGTGGTGGGATATCGAGTTCACTTATGAAAAATGAGGGTATCAGGTCACCAGTAGCTCTCGCTGCGCCGCTCGAGGAAATATCTATTTAGTGAGGCACGAGGCACGAGGCACGAGGGAGAATAACTTGTCATTCAACAATTCCGCTCTGTAGAAGTGTCACAGGCACCAAGGTAGGGACACATCGATGGGGCATCACATCACAGGGGCATCACAGGGCAAGGGGCATTCCTTAGCATGATCCCCCCCGAAAAATAATCCTGCCTTCGCCAGTGGGAATACCCAACACATTTCACGCAGAACAGGGCAGTCGGTAATTTTTGCCTATCCTGTTCAGAATTGAAGCCAAGAAAATCCCTTTTCTTTGTTAAGCTGGCTCTTCGGATTACCATGTGACAAAAAGTTGGACAAAACAGTGAAACCAATATTCATGCTACGACCAAATGGGAGGTCGGAAAAGAAACATACCGCGAACAGCTTAATGTACTTGGTACTATATTTGAGCAATGTGCGCTTCGCATGTGCCTGATATGGAATACAAGGGGATTCGCAGCATTCGAACTAGAAAATACCGAACTGGCGCAAGCCACCAACAGCATAGAGCATTACCCTCCTACTGGATGTAGTCAGCTCAACTGTCACAGACAACCTATGCCACAGACCAGGACAGGAACACGAGTAATTGTTAAATGGGTGCGGGCTGCCGTGAGCACCGCCACATTCCACCTACCGCTCGAATCCGAATACAAATCCAGAACATTTTGCCTGCTGTTTGAATCCGAAAAAATGCACGTGTTCTGCCGCATCTTGAACAGCACCTACCGGACGAACCTGTACTAGGATAGTTGCGAGACGGCGCGGGTGCATGTGCCACAAAACGGCGCGATCGCCGACTTGAGTGCGCAGAGCGGGCTGGCCAGCACTCTGTTGCACAGGGCGCTGCCGGCGGGCGGCCGGCAGTCCGCGCCACAGGCCGACTGCACGCGCCTCATTTGGCCCAACAGCGCCACAGCCATTACCGGTCGTCCGCAGCCGCCGCCACAAAGGACGGCGCACGGCTAGTGTTCCCGGCGGCGCTGTTTTATCGTCTGTCATAGGCGCGCTCGGGCTGCCCGGAGCACGGCCCGGCGGCGATCTGCGCGCCCCGGCTCGGCACGCTGACGACCGGCACAGCTACGGCGCCACGCATGCCACGCAAACCCGCGCATCATCGAGCGCACCCGGTCGGCAGTCGAGGGGAGGGGCAGGCGCGGCCGCACGCGCATGCACCGTGCGTGTGTGTCGAGCCGTTGCGAGGGTTCAACGGCCTCACCATACGATTATCACCTATATTTGGGACCCGATTATCTCAAAAGGCAGTCTGACTTGAGTGACAGAGAACTGTCTCCAGTATGGCGCAAAGGCGATGTAGAGGGTCCGCCTGTGGCAATGGACCGGGTCCGCCTGCCGGCGATGGAGCGGGTCCGCCTGCCGGCAATGGACCGGGTCCGCCTGCCGGCGATGGACCGGGTCGCTGGCGGCCGCGCGCGAGCCCATTCCCGGCACACCCACGCCATGTACTGCAGTCACGTACCGAGCAGATGCGCGGACGCGACGTCACAAGACCAGTGACCGAGAGAGACGGGTCTGTGTTCAGTGACGTCGCAAGACCAGTGAGCGCGTGACACGGGTCTGTGTTCAGTGACGGCGAGTTGGGCACCACGCACCACGGGGCGCTACACGTCTCCCCACATTATGGTCACAGCCAGGTCATTTCGCAGCCGATACCGCGAAAAAGCGATAGTGGCTGCGGGCAGATGGGCGGCGGCGGCGGCGGCGGCTGACGGCGGCAATGAGTCGACCGTGAGCGCACGGCAACCGCGGCAGTCCGGTCCGGCCACAGTTGGCAGCGCGGGCCCCACACGCTTGCCCAGAGGATGGCCGCCGACCGAGCCAACCGACCGCTGTGCCCAGTCCAAACAGCGGCCCGCCAGCCCAAACACGTGCCACGGCCAGCTGCGTCGGGCATCGCGCCAACTCCCTGGCGAAACCACGCACACTCACTACACACAGCGTCCGCTCCCCGACCGAACGCACACTCACAACGCACAATGAATTCTCCCCGCCTAACCAAATACTGAACCCATTGTGAATTATCGACTAGCGTGAATTGAATCCAGGATGATCGCAACGGTGGCTGATGTGGAAATGGAACAGAACACGTACATTTCCGAAGATGTTGCGTCCATTAGACTGGACCAACTTGAAAAGCGTGCGACATGCCATACAAAATAAACATTCGATTCACAAGGTCATACGTCAGTCTTCAGAAGTTCAAGGCGCCCCTCCGGAGCTGAAGTTGAGTTCACCCAGAGTATTCAGTGTTTATTATGAGCCTGCAGTGTATATAATGTATTTATACGACCATCCAAATGGTGTCATCAGATGGCTTTCGTGGAGCGATGCGCTTGATGTAGAAATGGCGATACGAACCTCTTCTATAGCACAGGCAAGGCCACCGATGTTCAAAACAGAAGCCGACTTCGCCCAAAACGACGCACTAAACAGCATCACAAACAGAATGCCCAGGAAACGTTCAGATTTAGTTAATTTCGCAATATGTTGTGATCATGAATACAGAAGAAATTACGCACAAACACACAGCATTACTCAAGATCTTTCATGCTTACAAATCACAAAGTCCGGCGAGGTTAATAGCAAAGAATGACGTGTATGAAGACAAATTCCGAATATACGTCTATATTATTAATTCGAAAATTCCTATGGCTATCGAATATTCACAATGTTATGGTTTAATCTGGTTTCGATCAGTCTATGGCGTCTACTCAGTATGCCTCACCAGACACCATATCCTGAATACCATTCTCCATACAACATTTTCACGACCTTTTTCATCCCATCGTTTTTAAATGACCCGAGCTGGCCGAGGAGACGCAGCCCACAAGGGGGGGCCATAGTGTCTTGGCCCCCCGAAACCAACAGAAGTAAACTGAATGAAAATGCAGTAACCTTTGCCGAGGTTAAAAAATATCGTCTGGATGAAAGAAGCTCCGATTTTAAAGCTATTTTTTATAATTGTTTGGAAGCCAATATGGGAGCATGGTACATTCTGACCCACATCGAGGGTTCTATGCTGCTCAGGTTCTGCTTACAGCAAGAGTTGACAAAATCGGATCTGCCAGTGTGTACACGTGCACGAACGTTGACGTGGTACAAGACGTTGAACGTGAACGTGAACGTTTTGGTAAACAAGAACAAAAATCCCGTAACTTAGAAGCGGTGGAGGTAGGCTGGGGCCCCTACACAGGAAATTATGTTGTCATTAATTATTATTGTTAAAAAATGGGTCCATTTGACAGTTAGTGGTAGAAATCCGATGCTTTTAACCAAAAATAGTGGGAGAATGGGCACCCTCCAAATCCCTTCGACCCCTCCTCTGATGCGATTCCTAAGTACGCCACTGGGGGGGGGGGGGTGACGCCGAAAACCGAAAGTTGGCCCCCCCCCCCAAACCGGTGGGCTAGATCCGCCAGTGATTGCACCACCCCTTATTTGTGTTCATCTTCTTCAATTCGACTATGCTCAACACAGCTCTCCGCAACATTATCAACTTCAGACACCTTTGTTCTTTGACGCGACTAATCCAATAACCAGTGAACAAGTTCATGCGTGAGGGAAATAATGGCAGCAACTATAGCGGCGGAAGTTACCCACATCATGTACCGACTGCATGGCGGAGGAAGAGTAACACATCATGTATCGCATAGCGGAGCGGAGGAATAGCGGAGCGGAGCTCTTCCTCCGCATAGCGGAGGAAGAGCTAAGCACCATGTACCGACCGCATGATGGCGGGAGAGCATGAAAAACATTGCTTATCCTGCGCCCAATGGTTTTGTGATAGTCGAGATGTTGGCGAGTCCCTGCACCTCCTCAGATGTGTTGGTACATTCGCTTGCAAACTGCACATGGTTCAGCATTTTGCAGATAATTGTATACTGAATGGATCGAAGCATGTCTCAACATTTTGCTGCTTCCGTATGATGAGGATGCAAGGGAGTTTTGCATCCTCCACACGCACACATTGCATCCATATAGAAAGGAGCATTACTACGCATTTCAAGAAATGTTGGCATCCATAATGTTGTTGGCTGTGAAAGCATCTAAAATGCGGGAGTTTTCATAACAGAAGGCTTTATCTTCAACGTGTGTTTCGAGAGTGAACAAGGCCTCCACAGATGTGAATTTCTATGTAACTCTAATTTAACAGAAAATGTGCACAAATGCAAACCTTACCTTATATCGAGAAAAAAATGTCTTAAAAAACCGGTCTTTTGACCGGGCTTCAGTGCACTTTGACAGGCCCCAGCCGGGTCTGGTCACAGCAGCCGGGCCGGGACCGGGCCCCGGTCCCAAAATGTTGGTCATTTGTCACATAGTTATCAGTCCAGAAGATTACAACAGTGCCGATAAACGACACGACGGTGGTAGCGAACGTGACGGTGACAGTGCAGTCAACTCACCATGATTGCCACGTAGTGACGCATGTCGAACGGCAGCGGCCCGTCGCCGCGCATCAGGAAGTGCTGCGTGCGCGCGAACACGGTCTGGTACTCGGCGTGGTGCACCATGTAGCGCAGCGCCGGCTCCTGGACGGCTCCAGACTCCACCTGAGACGCCACCTGCGCCAGGCGGCACCGTCAGTGCTGGCGCCCGGCACACATCGGGGTACGCAGTCGGCACCAGTAGCACGGCAGCATCCTGCCAGTGCCGCCACACAAGCGCAGGTGCAGAGGCCAGACTGCACGGTTTTTTATTATGAAATTATGGTCTGAAATCCTGAGTTTGCAGATCATAATTGTTGAATCGTAAAATTCGGAGGGGATAGCTTCATTGTTTATATGCATCATTTTCCCTTATGTACATTTGTGATTGGGCAGGTGTTTAATCTTGGTTTGTACGTAAGGAATACTGGTACTAGGCCTAGCAACTAGAACAAAACAAATTCACGAATGCGAAATGTACGACTAATTATCTTCCATAGCCAAGCGGTGTTGTATTAGGGAATTAAAGCATGGGATTAATTAAGAACCGTCAGGTCAGAACATGTTTAACCAAGGGCAATACTATTGCACCATTTCGTTGTTAAATAGCACCATTTAACCTTCTAGCAGGAAGAAAGACGAGGAGATTTGTCCCGAAAGGATACTGTTAATCATGACAAAAAATCAGGGCAAGCCAATTTTGCCAACCCCTGGACCATTTTACGACACATTCGGCTGCTCGGCCATCAAGCGCCGCCAACCTCTCACGCCAAACGGTCGCGGGTGGACTCGGTACTCCTGCTGGTTGAGAGATTCAAAACCTCAATCTTACGATCTAGAGTCAAACGCCCTTCTAACTGAGCTACGGCGACCCACCTCTCCCCCGACCCTAGACCAGATCGTCATTTGTTTTGCCCAGCAAGTGCTTCACAAGCAGCATAAGTTCATTCTTTGGTGGATTAATTACGAGCGAAATCCAAGACCAAGTGACGCTGGTGGTTATTGGTTTTACGACGCGTCGGCCGTTTTGGGCTAAATAGCGTTGCCAGATTCTCAAGCTTATTGGTTGCGGGCGAAAAGTAGCGACGGGTGGAACTCTAACCCACAACCTTTCGGCTGGGAGACGGGCGCCTTACCCTTATCTACTCTCACCCGCCCGAGCGACACTCTTGCCATTAATGTACGACAGCAGTTAATCAAGTGACCCGATCCCGCCCGACTAAACCATCCCGCTTAAAAAAACGACCTAGCAACTTAACTGCTACATGTTAAGGTATGTTATTCTACCCCGGAACAAATCGGGTATTCATGTTCGTTTCACCGTCTACATATTTCACCTAAGTACCGAAATTGTTGTGCTACGCGGCTGTGCCTCTCGTACCCGCACATATAGCGGTGCAGGTTCAGCTGCCCGCCATGCCGGCTGGTCGCGTGGCATATCATGTCACGCGACCGGCGTACCCCGAGGCGGGGAAATTGTGTGTTCAGTGCCATTCCGATGGAGGATGCCGCACAGAACGACTGCATGCGACCACTAAGCGGGGACATGGTGGAGCAAGAGGGCCGCAACATACCGTGGTGCCCACGCAGATTCGACAAATGGGAAACATTAGACGCGCCCACTATATTCCGCAGATGATAAAGATTTCCGCAAGTGCAGCAAATTTTGGCTACATCGAACAAGTTTGCAATGCGCACATCCCGAAATTGGACACACGACACTGGGCACGAGACGGTTGGGCGCGCCACCTATATATAGGCGGACCAGTTGGCGGTCGGCTGTGGACATGGCCGGTGCGCGCAACACATCGGCACAGATCGATACCAGACGTTGGCACACGGTCTGGCGGGGCCGGCGCGGCCACCTGGACTGCCCGTCAGCCGCAGCTCGCGCCGCCACTGTCCGGTCACACCGCCTCCAACCAGGACGCAGATGGCACCGCCACTGTCCCGGACACGGATGGCACAGCCAACAGCCTTCTTCTCATGTCCTTCCTTCAGAATGACATGAAAGTGAACCCGTGCAAAACATAGCTCATGCATGTTGAAGACGGACGACAACTAGCCCTCCTGGACCCAAAACCGACTGTTTCTTTCATGGGAGAAACTTTCGAGCCGTGCAGACGAAGTGGAGAATCAAGGCGTCATCAGGACGATAATCTGGCACGGAAGTAGCACATCGCTCACGTACAGAAAACAAGTGTCTTGAGTGTTTCCGGGACCGTGACGTGAATAGCATATATTACCGCGCGGGGGGGGGGGGGGGTCTTCCCACTGTAGTGGATGCTCCTGTGATGTCACATGTGCGCCACTCCCACTGAGCTAATTCCGAAACAGCGTGTAGTGAATGTTGATGTGCGAGTCCTGGCCGGAACACGGAAATACGGCCGAATCAGCGCCGCACGCGGACAGCTGGGACCGCTGGCCGCCAACCAGCTGGTCTGCTATGCTGACCCGCGCCTGCTGCGCACTGTGCTTCGTGACGTCGACAGCACACCAGCTCCACTCGGTGACTTTCCACCTAATCATGGTATTGCGCAATGTCGTACTCGTCTGTCACATATGCCACACATACCCCGCGCTAGAACCGACCAGAATGCTAGAACGTTTAGCGTCCGTGCCGCCAAGCGCAACAACGATCATACTATCGGTTGTGAGCTCCATCGTATGCGTACCGAATTTTAAAAGCGTGTAAGGGCGCAGATCGTCTCCACAGTTGACTGAGTCGCAGTTGCATGAACATCCTCCTTTTTAAGCTGTGTTGTGCATTAGGTAACATTGGGATTGCATTAGCTTTTTGAAACTGTCATTGACAAGGGCAAGCAATAGCCACTTGTGGATTGTGCCCGCATCTGTAATGCAATACAATCCGGATATTATGACGCCGCCACTTTCTCGTAACTGCTCCGCCATTGCCCAGCCACACCAATACCGACCCGGACACGGATGACACAGCCATTGTCCAGCCACACCGCTATCGACCCGGACACGGATGACACTGCCATTGTCCAGCCACACCGCTATCGACCCGGACACGGATGACACTGCCATTGTCCAGCCACACCGCTATCGACCCGGACACGGATGACACTGCCATTGTCCAGCCACACCGCTATCGACCCGGACACGGATGGCACTGCCATTGTCCAGCCACACCGCTATCGACACGGGACATGGATGGTAATGCCATTGTCCAGCCACACCGCTATCGACCCGGACACGGATGGCACTGCCATTGTCCAGTCACACCGCTTCCGACCGGGACATGGATGGTAATGCCATTGTCCAGCCACACCGCTATCGACCCGGACACGGATGGCACTGCCATTGTCCAGTCACACCGCTTCCGACCGGGACATAGATGGTAATGCCATTGTCCAGCCACACCGCTATCGACCCGGACACGGATGGCACTGCCATTGTCCAGTCGTTCCACCGGGACATGGATGGTATGCCATTGTCCAGCCACACCGCTATCGACCCGGACACGGATGGCACTGCCATTGTCCAGCCACACCGCTATCGACACGGGACATGGATGGTAATGCCATTGTCCAGCCACACCGCTATCGACCCGGACACGGATGGCACTGCCATTGTCCAGTCACACCTCTACCGACACGGGCACGGCTGGCAATGCCATTATCCCGTCACACTGCCACCGACCCACCGACGCAACACAGCCAAGCCGCTCCCACCCACACAAGGGAATCAGAGCCAAACGCATCGCTCAACACAATCCGTTCTAGAATTTCAGCAGCCTGTCTGTGGAGCTCTCCGCCTCTCGGCCACCTGACGAGCTGGACAGTCAAGCCTTCATCCGCTATGCGTCTAACCGGACGGCGACCCCTGCGTCCACCGGACCTGTACTCACATGAGCTGGCGGCGAGCTGCCGCGCGGCGGCGACACCGCGCCGGCCGGGGCGGCCGCCCGAGGCGACACCAGCTCCGGATCGGCCAGCATGCCCACGCGCCGGGCGGTCACCGACTGCAGCCGCCGCCAGCCGGCAGCGGACTGCTGCGCCGGCGCCCGGCCACCATCGACCTGCTGGCCGCGCCCCGGCCGACATGGCTGTGGCCGACACACATGGCCGGGCGGCACGGGCAACAGCGCGCGCCAGCCACTCTTACAGGCAACCAGATCAGGTTCGTGCGAGCGGTCCTCAGCGCAACAGGCTGATCGGCACTTCCCGCTGCGACGCGCCCGCAGCCTGACCGGGAATCGGGATCGTTGGATGCCGGTACACGCCGCAGAGGGAACTCGGCCCACGCAATGACAGGAGAAGTGGCAGGCACGGGGGGTCTGTCCTGATGCAAGTGTACGTCAGAGCGAAAAATACATAGACAAATACAATGGTTCACAGGCAGACCTGAACAGGATGGCGGATGCAGCACGGTTCTGAGCGGATCAAATGGTCGCCACCATAGGACATCCTCTGGGACAAAGGAAACCTATATGGGCTACCGACCAGGTCCAGCTGCGGCCCTCGGCCCGGATTATCGCAGTCGCGTTGTGCGGGATTGGCACGAGCTCGGCTCGGGTTGACAGCCTTGCAGCCTTGCAGCCTTGGTGGGGGTTGCCGGCGTTGCAGGCCGGCACGCAGCGCCACCTTGACGGCCGCTTGTTTTCATGGCCGCCGCGGCCGGTGACACTGGCGACAGACATGGTGCACACAGCGGTGCACGGCGCTGCAGGCTGCAGCAGTGCATCACGCGGCCCGGCCGTGATCAGCCATCAGCCGGCGGCACGGCCGCAGCAGCCGCAGCCGGCCACGCCAGCGCGGCCAGGGTGACGCAGTGCTCCGGCAACTCAGTGCGCCGGGTTGCCGCCCACAGTTGTGGCAACGCTTCTTGGAGGCACCGCGGTCGTGTCTTCGATCCGCCCTCAAAAGACGTGTGTACACACGCTTATGCGAGTAAAGCGACTAATGTAAAGGGGTTGTTTCACTTCTGCTAGTACAGGAAACCCACGATTGCATCCGAAGCTGGGAGACAGCCGATAATACACGGGAATTTAAGCAAATTCCCATGATTGCCAAACATGAATATTTTTTAAAGTACTATAACCAACAGGAGAACATGGCGCTCCTGGTTTTGATGAGCGTAAGATGAAGGGGTCGTGACGCATATGACGAAACCGTCGGGTAACAGTAGCACGCCCAAGGGGTGACCCGGTGGGGGGGGGACAAGGATGGCACGGCCTCTTCCGGAACTTTTGGCACTCGGGGAGAATGCCTAACAGACAAATGCATTGCAAAGGGTAACTCCCTCCCTCTTTACCTCGCTTTCCCTCTGTACAAGTGCAGTAATTGAGATTCCGTTGAAGTGTTCAAGGACCTTGGAAGATTTGAACTTTGAAGTCGGATACGAGACCGACGCAAATGGCACAATTACCAGCGCCTCCCACCGATTATAATCCGAGAGCTTCCCACAACACAAACGCTGTGAACGCAAACGCAAGATTATGTCACACGTCAAGTAGATTCCACTCTCGGCTCGGCCGCGTGAGTGCCCGTACGAGTGCACGCGCTAATGGGTCTGGTTGTCAACAACTTACGGATCGTTCGAGCCGATGCGGGAGATATTGACATGGTTGTGCCACTGCCGGAAAGCTTCAACGGCAGCAGTAACGGCGTTAGTGCGACGCCGAGGAAACATATCATTAAGCGTAGCGTGTGTGAGATGGCATACTGAGACCAGTCTCATTAGCAACGACAGTAAAACGAAACTAGCGCTACTAACGCCAACGAAAAGCTACAAAGAAGGTGCAAGACGTCATCGCTGCGAAAAAGTTAGACAAAGGGCAACTCTTTCGTTCCACGAAGCATTCAACCGGTCACTGAATAGCACCAGCTGGCAAGCTAATCAATTGCTCTTGGACGACTGTCCCAAAAGCGACCAAGTTCGAGGCCAGGAACAGTTGGGCTGGCAGGATAGAGCGCCAGTGCAGTATCAGTCCGACCCGGCTGAAATGACACGACCGGCCATTGCTCTGGTAACTGGAGCCGCCAGCACACCTCGACTGGCAGACAGCAAGCCGTGTCGCCGTGTCGCCGTGTCCGTCGATAGCTTCGCGATGGCGACTGTGACTCTCCGCCATCTCGCACTCATTGGCTAGCCTCGGCAAGCGGCGACCAGGACCGGCGGGCACCGACCCCCGCCGCCGCACTGGCGGGCATCACCATCCTGCGCCTGGTGAACCCCACAGTTTCCGGGCCCGCCACCAGAAGCGTCACCGCCAGCCGACCGCCGTCCGGCGGCACACAGCTCGCCTCCCCGCAGTTGGCCGTCGGCGACTGTGACGTCACCGGTGGCGCGCTGTCCGTCGCCAGCCGGGCCCGACAGGCTCACGCAAAAGCCGCGGCCCGACCGTCAGCCGGCCGGCGCTGCGCCGGCGCCGTCCCGCTCAGTGTATATCAACTGAGCGTGCGCTGACGCCATACCACGGTCCGAGGAAGTCACACTCGGCCAGCGGCTGATGCAATCAGCGCCCACTGTTTCAATGGGCACCGTGCCCGTTCCAGTAACCTCGCGTGGCGAATAAATGGCATAGTCACCTGTCAACAGCGGGCCAGCGGAAGTGGCGGCTCCGTAGCGTAGCAGCGCGAATACCGGCTACTCAGACTGGCAACCGCCGTCGCCAGGTTGACTCACTGACCACGATAGATTCCGCATAGCGACCGCTACCACACGGCTATATGCAACATACATGGGTGTAGGAGCACGGTGTCAGAGGGGGGGAGAGAGGGCAGCCCTCCCCAGCCTTAGACGAGTTTAATATTGACCCATGGGCGTTGCATGGAAAGAATCAACTTCAAATGCCCCCCCTCCAGGTTTTAGAGTTCCTGCGCCGCTGATCACAGATCGCGCAGACACGGCCGCCACACCCCACAGGCTACAAACCTAAGAAAGCACGGCCGCCACACCACCACAGGAGTGGCGGTGAGGACCAGGAACAAGGAAAACACGGTCGCCATATCACCAAATTGGGAAACACGGCCGCCACACCACAAAATTAGGCAAACACGGCCGTCACACTACCAAACCCGCAAAAACACGGTTGCCACACTACTAAACTGGGAAAACACGGCCGCTACACCACCAAACAGGGAAAACACGGCCGCTACACTACCGAACAGGGAAGACATGGCCGCCACATTACCAAACAAGGAAAACACGGCCGCCACACTACCAAAGAGGGAAACACGACCGCCACACGACCAAACCGGCAAAACACGGCCGCCATACCACCAAACTGGCAAAACACGGTTGCCACACAACCACCACACTGCCACAGCCCACGGATCGAAATAATGCAGCCGCCTCAACTCCACAGACCAGCGACAACAGACGACCAAGGAGCTGGCTGGCAACAACAGACGGAACAAAAAGCTTGGCGCTTCAATTTCACAACTCGCCTCCACAAGGGCTTTGCCCGATCGCGATGACAATCTGCACAAGCCCAAGCACTAAACATCACGCAAAATGCACCACATCGTCGCCAAGGCCTCACCACTAGATACTTTCGGGAACGCACGAGCGTCTCCAACTCAAGAATGTGTACCAACTCTTCATAGTTCGTCTGCAACGTGTCTTCCAAAAATAATTGTCACGTGCAATGATGACACTCGAACAACATTTGGAGAGGAGAGCGCATTGCAAGGCTTAAAATGCTTGGCATCGGTTTGACGGTGCCGATCACCGCCAACCTTCCTTACAGCTTTCAGACTGCATCACTCCACACTTACCACTCTTGAAAAATATTGCAAGAATTGTGGCTGGCACAGCTGGTGTACATCCCTGATACAAAGCATGAGGTTCTGCCGCTGATAGGGACCACACCTGAACAGACCTGACCCAGATCACCCGACTAACGAGTATTGCCTGGCATCTCGTCATGGGTATACATCAGGGGAGGATACGAGGGTCACTGGAGCATGTACCTCCCCCCATGAAAGGTGGCACCCCTCCGAGAAGGCTCTAGTACACCCCCACCCCCACTTAACTGATTCTGCTTTCTGCATATTCCTTATTTCGAAGATGCCTCGAAAGCATAGTTATCGGTCCAAAATACTCGCAAGTAGCTCTTGAAATATTGCGTACATTTTGCAATACCTGGCAATTAACTAGGATGCTGGAGATATTTTGAACATGAATTAATGATAAAACCCTAGATACTCCTCTGAATATTCTACGATGAAGCGGCCCACGATACAGGTAGAAATTATAAAGGGTTTGTGCGTGGTTGAGTGATGTTTGGGAAAATAATCGTGCAATATACACCCACAATGATATTCGCAAAATCAAACGGCCGGTCAGAATCAGAGAACATCCCCGCCACCAGGTATTGCCCCACCCAGCACGGTACCAGTAATCAATCAGACCGGTCGCCACCTCATACCAGGAACGTTTATTTTTTAAGAAAAAAATGGCGGCGAGGGGATACATGGAGGAAATGGGCGGGCTCAGATGATTGAGGAAAACCATGGGTCCCATTTTAGTACCTGAATTTATTGGGAAACAAAGCCAACATCGGACGAAGGCCTCAAAAGTATGCAAATCTGCACCCATTCCTCACCCAGCACGGTCCCCGTAACCAACCAGACCGGCCACCAGGTATCGCCCCATCCAGCACGGTGGCCGTAACCAACCGGACCGGCGAGCCAGCTCCACCATCCGCTCGCAACTCACAAGCACGCCCGAGAGGCCACGTGGCCACCTGACCCGCGTCTCGGCAGCATCTGGGGCGCATCAGGCCTCTTCAGCGAGGTCCAACGCGGCACAAACGCCCACCGGCGGGCATCGCAGGCGGCCGACCACTGCCGGCGGCGGTGCCGGCGGCGGTACCGCCACCGGACCAGCGCCTGCTCGGGTTACTCCCGGCACCGGACAGCCGACACTGCGCCCCGCAGCCGGTGGACTTCCGCGTTTCTGGCGGCGCGAGACTGACAATGTCGGCCGTCCTCCGGTTGCTGGAACGCCAGGTCACGTGTCCCGGCTGGACTGGCGCTCGCCTCGGGTAGAAGTGGCGCAGTGTCGACACGACCGATAGTGTCTTAGATACACATATAGCGGGGTGGTAAACATCGCTCGGCAAAATTGCTGTGGGTTACCGTTAGGTTTGGAAACGCCCGGTCCATTTTCGCACCGGTCAAATACAAATACCAGTCACCAAATGTATGCTTCACCATTCCGCTTTGATCAGCCATCTCCTTATAATTATTCTTAGTTCATTCATTTCCTTTAACTCTAGGTCGCTAATTCTCCCGCTAAATATCATATAAGTTACCATCCAGTACCCTCTTGGATGCAGACAGCGATGACAACATCTCGAAAGTTCCATTTGAACATAGCTCACGTACTCAGGGGCAGATATAGGGGGCGCTGGGGGCATGTGCTCAGTTTCAGCGCAACCGACTGTTTACCGCATATAGTTATTTCAGATTGTTCTTCTACAAACTGATAATTAAATGTTTGTCTGGAATTTCCTGATTTCAGAGGTTCCTAGCCTCTTCATTCTACGTCACACCTTGGATCTCCCATATCCAAGCTTATTTGCTTCTCTTCAGTCTCTCATTATTTTGCATCACATTGGTCGCGCTTCAGTCAGCGTCAATGGCCATGGCTTTAGGGTGCACCTATACGGGTAGAGCAGAGAATATATAGAAGAGCAGAGCAGAGCAGAGCAAATAATAATAATAATAAACAGCCACAAAGAATGGATTGATAAATGCCATGTTAGTTATTTGGGCTCTAGGGCGCTTCGACCAGAATTGATCATTCTCGCCTCTTCAGTTCGCAAACATTGCATGCTAGCGGAAGTTGAGGTTCGTCCACTTTCACGACAAAGGTGGACAAAACTAGTTTTGTCTGGCCAGGCTACAACGATGGTTAAAACTGGCTAAAACCATCTGCTACACGAAATTCCATATATATATATATATATATATATATATATATATATATATATATATATATACTTATGTATTTATGCATAGATCGGCCGCTGCCCGCAGGTCCGGTGCGCATGGCGGTGCCATCAGCGATCCCGCTGCCCAGGTGCCCAGCTGCACCGCCCGCCACGGCGATCGCAAGTGCGGACGAACGCCTGACAGCAATGTTTGTTTTACGACGAGGAAGCGGCAGCGCTCGTCATGGAAAATTACAGCGATGCTCGCCGCTTTGTGGCCACTCCGTCACGGACAAGTGCGAATTATGTGTAAGAGGTCGGCGTCCCACATGGAAATAGGCAGCGGTCGGAAGCAGTTTACAGCGGCGGACGCACGCCGCGCAATGGTCACCAGCCTAGCACGACCGTACGGACACGTTAGTGAGTCGTTACCGGCCCCGGCCCCGCATCAAGCGTAGCCGTGCCTTTCCGGGCCGGGCATGCACTGAATGAACGGCACGAAAATGTAACTGTACACTGCCCAGGCCGCAGGGCACACAATGCTGCATAACGATACCTAGTACAGGACAGCAGGCAGACATGCTTGCTCACGTGACCATCAGGGGAGGCGAGCGCCCAACGCAGAATATAACATGTGCTTTACTTAAGCGGTGTTCAGCAAATCACAGGTTTAGTTGGTTCTGGCATACTGATTATTGCTGCGCCAGAATGCCGTCATTCCAAGTCTGTGCATGACGCCGCTTTACGGCATTATATATTCACGATGCAGAATACGAATCACGTGAATGAATTGCATAACAGAAATGCGATCGAGTGCTACTGTGGTTGATGGTTTGTGGAACCAGTGGTAAGACGGATAAATGCATACTGCCTCCGCGAGACTGGGAACTGCGCGACGACATTTGAAAGTATACATTCATTGGCGGCGAAATACGCAAGGATTTGGTAATTGCACCATCGACCGCACTGCTTAAAAAAAGGAACCATGCACTCTTCTTTTAACCGTCATACTCCGCAATTAATTTTTTGCTTCCCCATTAGCTCCAGGCTTCAGCACTGGACGAGCCAACGTTTCTCAATTCCTGAGCATTGCCCAGTTAAGCAGTTCCTGCGGTCATATCCGGATCGAGCCATCCAAGGAACGTCATACAACTTCGCTCCGCATACAGAAATCCCGCCAAGGAAGGGCTGGTACTTTCATGAGCCTATGTCCAAGATGGCGCGAAAGGCAAGGTATGACTTTCGTCAGAGGAAGTTGAAGTTTAGGGGCGCATCGACTGCGTCGGTCATGCACCAGTGAGAGGAAGTGCATCCTGATAACTGCAAGTATTCACGCTTGGACAAATGTCACGGCGAGAAGGGTCACAATCGTGGTGCTGGCCAGCTATATCTATCCGCCAGGCGGGTGACACACCATCGAACTGGCGAATCGACGGATCAGACGTGACCAGCAAGCACAGACACCACGGCCCTCCTCGACCAACGCTCCATCAGCATTATGCCGCGTCACAGTCCACGTCCGGGCGCCACCAGGACTCTGTGCAGAATCCGCACCAGCTCGTGCCTACGTGCATATGTAATTGTAGAGGTCAACAGGTTAGTTGGTCAACGCAGCTTTGTGGTGCGTCGACCCCAACCGCATCATACTGCACCTATACCAGAGGCCAGCACGACTAGCTGATTACAGACCAACATGTGCAATTCTCCCGGTGCTTGGAACCATTACTAGGGGACTAAAATCGGATTGTGGAAATTGGCCCACAACCAGGACTGTGCCATTACCAGGCGTCGAGGGCTGTGATCATTACCACGCGACCAGGATAACCCAAGCGACACCACTGAACCTATTACACCACGACCAGCACTAGAAAGATTACTGAGTGATTCGAATTGAACTACTGGAGGCAAACAATAACAGGGCAATTACCAGGTGACGTGGAACGGACGTACATTTGCTTACGCACATTTGCGTAAGTTCGTCTGTCATACACACATTTGGGTAGGGCTTGCGTACTTTTACGGCGATGTACTTTTGCCCTCACGAACATCAGTGGTTACGTACGTTTGCGTACGTACATCTACCATAAGCGCGGTTGCTTCACGAACAGTTGTCCTGTAACACGTAGGACAAACTCCGGCTGGACCAAGCACTGCTTCAGAAAGGGTTCGCTTTCGAAAAGGTCACTGCCCCCACATAACAAACGGAACCGAACTGGCGTGGAAGATCCCACCGGAAGCTTGCAACATGAATAAGGTCACGGAATTCACTGAACCTCTCCGCCGCACAGCCTTTCGGACGGACTGCCTCTACCATGTTCCCTACCGGACAAGCAAGATTTGAACATCATAAATGACCACAATACCACGCACATACAGTTTTGACAAAACTGTCGTACAAAGGTCTGCCCGTGACAGAACTGTCAAGACAGGATGACGTAGGATGCGGCAGAAAAGGCACGAGGACACGACAGGACATGACAGTATGTAATTGGTTAGACAATGCAGCAGCTTATACTGAAGAAAGCATATGGCACAACAGCAAAGACAAACATGTCAGGACAGAGAAGGAACAGACGACGCACAGCAGGGCAAGACAGGATAGGATGAAACAGGACAACACATATGGCATGAAGTAACAGAACTTGAGAAACACAAGGCATGGCTTGTGTGCATGACCTGGCATGCCATAGCACAACACGGAACACAACACAACATGGCAAGATAATGGGGTAGGACAATGCATGAAAAGCCAAGGACAGCATGGTGCTGACTAAAGCCAAGGTGTAACGATACACAAGATACAAGAACATAAAGTCATGTCATGGTAGGCAGTGGGTGATATTAATCGGGCATGCTTATGCCCGATTAATATCACCCACTGCATGGAAGCTAAACGAGCGACGATAGTGTATTCCCATCACCTGCAATTGTAGCCTATGCAAATAGTTCAGTTGAAAAACATCCGGTCTGGATCCCTGGATTGACACCCTGCTAATGTTAATTTGTCATTTTCCCAACTCAATCTGAAAATATATACTGAAACTAAACAATTGGACCCCTGACTTGGTGAGAGATCTCCAGTCTCGCTTTCACGACTGCCTCGACTACTGGGTCACGTAGCGTGGCCAGCCTTTCACGCAGATTGGTCACGAGTGGATTCGGGATTTTATCAAACAGCAGTAAGTTTGCAATAATCATCAAACTTGATCTGTGGGACAAGCAAAAAAGCATAACATAACTTGTTAAACATAGCCTAACCTTACATACAAGAACATTCAACAAAAATTATTCAAAAAAGGAAAATGTTCAAACAATTGTTTTCTAAAAAATCTTAAATTAAAAACCTAACCTAGCCAAACAAGACCTGTACTTGAAGAAAAAAATAAGTCTAAAAATGTTTTCAATTTTTCTTTCTAACATAAAACAAAAGCCTTACCTAACCAAACCTAACCCCTTTGTTTGCTTCTTGGAGGTAAAATGTGTGTAAAAGTAGCCTTGTGGATACCTTAAATTGCAATAATACCAATTTTTAATGGAAAGCTTTGGAACATCTCAAATCATTCAATAAAAATCCTAACTTATGATAGCAAAACCTAGCATAATCTTTTTTTTATATTTAATTTTGGTTGTGGTTACACAACATACATATTGTGCACAACACCACGGGTTATACACCATACATATGGTGTGTAGCAACAAAGGCTTTGCACCATATGCACAAGACACTGGATCTTACTGTTGTTCTAAACAATGGAAGCTGAGTCAGCTGGACCTGGGGCCTCTGCCAACTATTGAGAGATGTCACTGATGGCTTGATGTTATGCAGCATTACATGATCATATAAATACATAATATGCATTCCAAAGGTTTGACCTTACCCAGTCACAAAAGCACTGCTCTGTGAAGGTTGAGTGCACCCCCACTCCCCAGCCCACTCAACAATTTTTTATAGCAAGTTACCTCTCTAAATGGAAAATGTGCCAGCATGTGGGAAGGTCAGTTGTGCCCATCCCTGTCCTCCCAACAATCAACAAATTTGTCAGCTGAAAGTGTCTCTCTGGGTGGAAAAGGTGACTAAAAAATATTGCTGCACCCCTGTAACAAAATCCAGATGTCAGTGAACCTACCATCATTTGTGCCTACCATATCCATGTGCATGCCCAATATTGTTTCACATGATTTGGAATCAAAAGTATTTTATAGTAAGCATAGATGGCATCAGCTCAATGCTGACAGAGCATTCAACTATATCTTCAAGGCAAGTATTTGTTTAATACATTGGTATATTGGAAAACAGTATCATAATTATGTAGTATAAGATTAACATTTGAACATGAATAGTCATGATTCAAATAAATCAGGTATTGTTCATCATTAATTTCCTCAAATGAACATGGCATCCAGACTGGAGGTATAGAAAAAACAGATTCCTGTGATAAATTCAGTTTGTTGGTAATCTACAGAAATATTTATATTACCATAATATCTACTACCTAGTTTACAAATATGTATATGTTCCATTGTCAACCAACACAACAAAAATATGTCATCACAGACAGCTATGTAAATTGTGATATCATGATACACATTTCCACCACTAGGCAGCACAGAAAATGTATGCTTAGGAGCATGTGTGCAAAAATGTAGTCAAAACCAACTTAGATGTCATGTAGTGGGCACACTAGCACCCTCGGAGAGAAATGTACAGATTATATCCAGTTTCTTGCACATCCTGATTCATGACTGCAACACATGAATTCCACTCAATAGGCAGTTTTACAGAGGAAATTTGCTCTCCCATCTAGTTGCTTTTGATCCTTCCAAGTCATTCCTGGCTTCAACTAAAACATTCCAGACATGAACTAAATATTACATCGGAGAACATTTAATATCAATAGGAATTGGTTTCAATCACTTTTTCCATCTTTTTCATCAACAAAAATTATTCCTTGGTGGTGGGAATGAAAATATTTTACATGGATTGCTTTAGTATAGTTCTTAAACCATTTTATATTCCAAAACCCATATCCCAATAGACGGCAGGTAACAAATCAGCCGGTGCACGAGCGTCCTACTCATGGGGTGTGTTGTGAATATTTATTAGTTGTGCAGTGTAAGCATGAGTACCAGGTATGGATTTATAAACTTGGTTGACATTGATTATATATACTTTTGTTCTCATTTTCTCTACCAATTCTCAGGAACCTGGCTTATAACCGCAACCCTCGCTAATTTAACCACAGTGCCAATTTGTCATCTGAGTCATTCATCAGCTGCCAGATACAGTAGAGCCGATTGCAGTCTCCACGTAAATCAGAAAGAGCGTATTGGTTGGTTGGTTATTGGTTTTTAAGACACATCGACTGTTGAGCCAATCTCTCACACCGATTGGTCGTGGGTGAAGAGTAGCGGCAGTTGAGACTCGAACCCACAACCTTTTGATTGTGAGACAAGCATCTTACCCCTAGACCACTCGTCCCCAGAAAGAGTATTGCAATTTGCTGATATCCATAAGTTTAATTATAAGCATTATATTAGACATCCAAAAAACGAAGTTAGCTTGATCTGCAAATTTACCAACAAATATTTTTAAAAACATTATTTCTCCAAAAAAGTCCAAATGAAAAAACTAGCCTAACCTGGTTTGGAAAAAGTACTTTAATTAAAAAAGAAGATTGTTTTCCAATTTAAAGGGAATGTTTAACATAACCTAACCAAACCTAACCCTATTGTTTGCTTCATGGAGGCAAAACATGTGCAAAACCTGTCTTGTGGATACTTTAAGGTGCAATAGTATCAAAATGAGTAGTCACATCACATTAACCACATTCATACATTGCATTGCATTGCAACATTGCATTGGAAAAGACAATTCCAAAAGATCAAAACTTACCCTAAGGTGTAAATTTACCAACACATGTCCCCTGTGTCCCTGCCCCTTAGATCCATCAATGATTAATAATGGAAGGTGGGTAGGTAGGTAGGTACTTACTGTTGTTACTGATGCATTGGCCAGAGAGCCCATGGCTGGAGCAATGGTTGGAAGATCTCCACTAGGGGAAAGATCTTCACTTTTCTCCGGGACTGGAATCTTGGCTGATTTTGTGAACCACTCACAAAAAAGCAGCAGACACCTTGCTACTGGACAAATCCCAACAATGCTTGGTAGCAGATCTAAGCATGCATTAGCTAATGCTAGGTAAATATCACAACATAGCTCGGCACACTAATGACCGCTAAACAAGTTTACCGTTATGGGAAAGATCAGCTCCCTATCGGCACCTATCGACATTCAAGCGATCCGACTTTAGTCACGACTACCTTCGGAGCAACGAAATCCCCAGTCCTGAGAACAAAATCAAGATGCCTAATCCTTTACTATCTCGTGGTATCACTGGCACGCCGAAGCTCAATGCCACACTAACTAGAAATGATTAACTGCGCGGACCTCCTCCGCAGGAACCCCCATCTCAGGGACAAAACAGAGCACTCTCCCGAAAACGCGAAGCGGTGCACTCAGTGGTAGCATCAGCTGACAAATAAAAGCGGCCTGCTGATTGGCTGAAAAAAAATCAGCTCAACGAATCAGAATCCAGTTCACTGATGGAAGAGTCTACCTTTGTATGGCAACAAGGGAGGGGAAGTCTCTATTTAAATGCCGTCACCAAGACAAAGGACGGTTCAGGAAAATTACATATTACAAAGGAATGTCCCATGAACCAGAAACAAAAAGAACAGAGGTGCTTCTCCACTTTAGACGCAGTATTTCAGAAACACAGTTAAACAATTGGTCTTTGCTACTGTCGTGTGTTAAGCGAGGTTTGACCTTTCTATACTTTTGGAGGGCTGAATCCCTCTAAAGCTAGTGTGGATCCCCATAATTTAAACATTTAACATGGAACCCTTAACCTTATGATTGGGCCCACCAAACCGATTTGAGTTCTCCAATTGGGGTTATGTCATAACATCCAAGGTTAATTTAGTACCAAAGTTGATAACGCCCAAAGCTCACAACGTCCAAGGATCATAACGTCCAAAATGCGAAATATAGTCCAAAAAAGGTATGTCTTGGATATGGTACGTTCACAACATCCAGAGTTCATAGCATCCAACGATCACAATCTCCAAAACTGGCTGCAGAGGGAGCGTTCATAATGTCCAAGGTTCACTTAGTACCAAAGTTCATAACGTCCAAAAGTAGTTCCTCAGTTGTCCGCTAGATGAGCCAGCGAAGCACTGACGGTGAAATCGTGCGGCTGTGTCTGCGTTTTCTGTCAACAGGTGGCGCAAACGTGGCGTGAGGTTATTATATAACATTATCGTTCCGTCCACCCCTTCCCCTGCTGAAGCCTGCCTTCTCCATCGCACACCCCGGTACGTCCTATTTGGCATGTGTGTTATATATCGCTGATAACCCACACCCCACCGACAAGCGCACCAGGGAAACGTCTCTAGTCGGCCGGCCGACTGGCCGAAAAAGGCCGCGGACTGGTCGACCGACCGGGTCCATGCAAAGGACCGGCCGCGTAGCCATTGTTACCAGTTTGATATGATGAGCAAATTTGAGCAGCCTATTTCTCAGCCTAACCTCAATATTGTTCACGAAGATTATAAATAGAAGAGTATCTAGAACGGATCCCTGTGGCACACCCACTGGCGGATCCAGGGAGGGGCCATTCCGGCCATGCCCCCCCCCCCCACCGAAGCGCTTAAGGGGGGCATAGTGTCTTTTGGCCACCCAGAAACCAACAGAAGTCAACTAAATTAAAATGCAGTAACTTTTGCCGAGATTAAAAAATAGCGTCTGGATGAAAGAATCTCCAATTTTAAAGGATTTTTTCAATTAAAAATAATTGTTTGGAAGCCAGTATGGTAGCATAGTAGATTCTGACACACATCGAAGGTTCCATGCTGCTCAAGTTCTGCTTACAGCAAGAGTTGACAAAATCGGATCCGCCAGTGTGTACACGTGCACGAATGTTGACGTGGTACAAGACTTTGAACGTGAACGTGAACGTTTTGGTAAACAAGAACAAAAATCCGGTAACATAGAAACGGTGGAGGTAGGCTGGGGCCCCTACACCGGATATTATATTGTAAATTATTATTTTATTTGAATTTTAATTATGTAAAAAAAATCTTTTACCAAATACTGGTCGAAATTCGGTGCTTTTAACCAAAAATAGTGGGAGAATGGGCGCCCTCCAAGTCCGTTCGACCCCTCCCCTGATGCAATTCCTAGGTACGCCATTGGGGGAGGGGGAGAGGAGAGGGCTGACGCCGAAAACCGAAAGTTGCTCCTACCCCAAACCGGTGGGCTAGATCCGCCAGTGGGCACACCGATCATAATTATTCCATTCAGATTGATATCCATTGCATACTACCTTTTGTTTCATTCCCCTTAGCAAGGTGTCAATCCAGCCAATAACTTTTTCCATATGTCCCGTGCTGCTGATGAATGAAGTAGGAGACTCGGTTTGGAAACCTGAATGCATAGTTCTATGGGGTTGAAAAACGATGAAAACCATGACGACAACTGTTTTAACCACTACAGTTCGATTCGATTTCAATTCATCGAAAATTCGATGAATCGAAGTTGAAATTATTTCTCGTCTTCCCACATTTCCTTGCTGGAAAAGAATCCGGATGCCTCTTGGAACATTAATGCATGTACCTCATCTTCTTGTTTAAAAATGCCCACAGATCGGCTTCCAAACAGAGACGAGCGCTGGTCCCGTGTTCTTTTTAGGACCCGTTGCTTTTTTCGTTTATTGATGTGTTTCCTGGCCCAACGCAATTTTTCTTTCCCCAGGGAGTTTTTGAGACATGACGTGTATCCCTTGCTTCTTCATTTGCATTGACTGACAGTGTTTTTCATGAACCGGCGCTTTTTTGAAAGGTCCGATGTGTTTATTTGATTATCCGGCGCGTTTCTATCACCATGTCACTTTTTGCGGTCCCACTTGTTTTTGAGGTTCTCATGCCGTCTTTGCGGGCACGGTATGTTTTCAGGGTTCCAACATGTTTTCAGGGTCTCCGGTTTGTTTTTGAGGGCTCCCCATATGTTTGTTTAGGGCCCCGACGCATCTTGAAAAGCCCTGTAGATTTGTTTTTCTGGGATCCGATGTGTTTTGGAGGGTTCCGGTAGGTTTTCTGGTTCTGGGTGGCTTTCAGGACATCGCTGGATTTACTTAGAACCTTCGAAGATAATGTTTAGGGCCCATGGTGGAATTGCTGTGGAGCCATAGTACGATTTTTGAGACCCTAATGCGATTTTTGGAATCTCCAGCAGATTTTTCGGCCACAAGCGCGAGTTTTCTGGGCCCTTAAGCAAGTTGTTTGGGTTCCGACGCGAGTTTGCTGTGCTCGACACGATTTTTTTCTGGACCTTTTCTGAATTTCCGCTGAGCCGAAAGTCGCTCCGTGCAACTTTCGGGTCCCGACGCGATTTTTTTGCAGGGCCTTGGCACGTGTTTTCTGGTGCCATACGATATTTTAAGGACTCTGTTGCGATGTTTGGGGCATCAGTGCAAGTATCTAGGCCGAATTGATATTTCTGGGTTCCTGCTTTATGTTCCGAGGCCCAGGATTATTCTTTTCGGAACCCGTTGCGATTTTTAAAGTCCCAGCTGTATTTATTTAGGACCGACATGCATTTCTTGACCACTAGACGGAAATGTTTGGGGCCCCAGCGCGTTTTTGGGGCTCCGGTGTGATTATTTTTAGGAGCCCAGCGCTATTTTTCGGGTCCAGACACGAGTCTTCAGGGTTCCGACGCGAGTTGGCGGGACCTTGTTGCGAGTTTTCTGGACTCAATACGATTTCTCCAGGATCTCTTGATTTTTTCGCTGAGCCCTGGCCACTTTTCCGGCTCCCGGTGCGACTTGTGAGGCCCCGTGTGATCTTTGGTGGCCTACCCGGTACAATCATTTCTGGGGACTGCACGTTTGTTTGGGCCTTACGCGATCTTGCGGGTCGCTGGAGTTATATTTGGGAACCCTGAATCATTTTCCGGGCCAAGATTGTTTTTTCGGGGTGCCTGCTGAATTTTCGGGGTCTCTGTGTGCTTTTGGTGGTCCCGCCCTATTTGTCCTCCATGGGACATTTGGGATCCCACATGTCCAATAGAGAATACCTGGATTCTCCCACGAAGAAAACCAAATCCGAGACTGAGATAGACAGAATTCCATGGAGAAACCAGGACAGTCCTATCCTAGTCCCATATGCCGGGATGGGGGTCTCATGCGCTACATCATATAGAGCATGGGACCCCGACCGACTTTTAGGAGCCCGATCCCTTGGGCATCCAGGAGGCGTCCCCTTTTAAGCAACGGTCGGTAATATTCCCAGAGACTGGTCTAAGATATTTCAAGTGCGGTGGGTACTAAATCGTACGATCCCGTCGAGATCGTGGGAGCCACTGCCCTTCCCTCCCTTCATCCACCCCCAGTAGTGCTATGCCAATGGGAAATGGTTGCTACGTGGGGGGGGGCAGGTGTCCCAATGTGTGGGGGCGGTCCCCAGATAACACGCTATACGGGCCTCTGCCTCCACCGGAAGACGAGCTAAGCCCGTCCCTCATGTGCACCGAAATATTCCCCCGACCGGTGTGTGCGACCCGGGCGGCACCGGTCGCACACACCTGAACGGTGGCTGTACGCAGGGTACGACCGCCCATGTCGACCGCCAACCGGTGGTGGCCGAGGACGTCTGCCCCCAAGATGGGAGAGGCAATTTCTTCCACGAGGATCCGCCACGGGTAGCGGCGGAAAGCACCACGGTGTATTCGCCGTACCACAGCGTCGTGATGCTGCTGCCGTTGGCGGCTACAAGCGTGGAGCAGCTGCCGTGCCCACCTCGCAACCCGCCAGAAGTTGGGCTGGTGGCAGCACGCTGACCTGTGCCCCTGTGTCGACCATGATAGTGAGATCTGCGTCGATGAAGTGCAGGAATGGCGAAGAGCGTGCCGATCCCGTGGGCGGCGCTTGCTCCATCAGGCTGTTCCGTTTTCCGTCGGCCAAGCGCACTGACGAGCATCCACGTCGAATCGCCGGTGATAGTAACACAGCTGATCTTGGTACTCCGCCTGCTGTCGTCGTGGCCGTGATCGGGAAAACCGGCTCCACTGGCGAGACCAGGAGCGACGGTCACCCGTCCTTGCTCCTGGGCGATCGCTGAGTCGTCTCCAGGCGACCGACTTCGGCCGTCAGCGCGTCACGATGCCTTGGAGAGCAGTCGGCGCGCTGGCGTCGGACGACATCACCATCATCGACATGCCAAGTGTAACCTGGGATTTTGTTCCAAATGGAGTCAGAATCTAAAAAGTTAGTTTTTTTTTGGAGCGCGGCTAGTGATCGTGTTTGTTGCAGGAATTCTGATTTGAATTCAACGAACTTGCTTTCAAGGCAGCCGGTGTTCCACTGTAGAAAAAGTTCCATTGTCGGAACGCGTTTAGTGTCTGTGTCGTGTTAGGGAGAAAGGTTGGGCCGGTGGACGGAGAGGGTGTGGGAGGTGACTCAGGCAGAGGTGGTAGCCTGAATTTGTACGCACGGGTGGAGGTGGTAGCCTGGGAGGTGATGGGGTGGAGTAGCGGCGGGATTTGCGCGTGGGAGGTGCGAAAGGTTCGGATGGGAGTCGTTGTTCTGGGGTTTTAGGTTCGGGCTCGACGGGCTTGGCAGGAGTGCCTGGTTCGGTCTGGGTGGCGGCCTCAGACAAAGTTTCGGGATGGTTTGGGTGCATGCGCAGGAGATGGTGTAGAGATCGGTCTGGCAAGAGACGGTGGTCCCGTGTGTTTGTGGGAGGTCTGGGTGGAGGCTGGGGTGGCCGTGGACTTGTAGGTTTGTGTGGAGGCTGGAATGGCCGTGGGCTTCAGGGAGGTTTGTGTGGATGCTGTGGTGGCCTTGGGCCTGGGCCTTGGTTTGAGCAGAGAGTACGGGGGTGGGAGAGATATTTTTGTCTGGCGTACCGAATCATGAAGGTCATTTGCGCCACCTTTAAAGCGAGTACGTTACATGTATGTCTATTAAAGCGAGTGTTTGCAAGGAAAGTGTAGGCAAGTGGATATCTACGTTTAGGGAGTTTTACGTTATAGTTTGTGTGATGTTGATGAAGGTGGGGCTGGGCTGGGGACATCTCCCTAATGTCTAAATGGGTTTAATTTACTTTAGTCCTCGGCAAAATAATTTGTAGTTGGGATGGAGGGGGGGATGTTGAGAATGGCGAGAAGTTGATTTTCCCAGGGTGCCGACTTTAGCCTACTCTTATCGAAGAGCACCGAGGGATCTTTACCGTGCGAACAAGGAGGAAATTGTCCACACCGCCTATCACTCCGGCCGCCGCGTGTTAGTTGTTAGTAGCGGGTTAGTCTAAGCATGCCATGCAGGGCTGTCAGTTGGGTTAGTACGGTGTTTCGCAATTCGGCTCATCTACGTCCACTGTACCTCTGGGTAGCCGTTTTACGTTATGAGTTAAGCAAAGCAAATCAGCTCATCTACGTCCGATGGTTCGTTTGGGTAGTCGCTTTACGTTATGCTAATTACTTTTTTCTTTTTCTTTGTTTTCCTAAAGCAAGTTATGGTGTAAAAATGTACAAAATATTTTCGTGATAGGTTTTCTGTTCTTGGTTGTTGTCGGCAGCTAAATGCTTTTTCTGATCTTTACCGGACTGTTGGACCTTGATTGGAGGTCTCGCATGAGTCATGCCAGTGCAGAGTACCTACCTTCCCTATACTTAAACACATTTGCTTTATATATATATATATATATATATATATATATAAACATGTAAAATATATATATACAAACATATAACTATATACATGTATATATATTTGCATAGGGCGCTTCGAATATAACGTGACAAAAAGCCGAAGAGTTTTGGAAAAGTGTGAGTGCGTGTGGGGGCATGAGAAGGTATGGGCGTTCTTCAGATGTCCATCGCACTGGAGCAAATCCTGGGTACGCCATTGCCTCAGATGTCCTCGATGCACTGATCATGATGAGCACAAAAGGTGTGGGGGAGGGGGGCGTTCAGTTGGGGCGTTGATTGTAATCATATGATAATTAGGGTACGAAGCTTGAGCAGTATGCTCATTTTCATGATGATTCACCAGTAAAAATCGAATATTCACCTTGCTTGACGTGCAGCGTGATATTCATTTTTGCACTTTTAGTCGCCGCAATATGCACACTGGGATAAGTTGTGACCTAATTAAATAATCCAGCTGTTTATCAACACCCATCTTAGGTTTGATGCTCATAATAATCAATACATCGAGGACTGCCTGTGTACCAGTATTGAAGGAATTCTGAGAAGTCCGATTACCATGACCCTGACATTCACCTTGAAATTAACTCACCTGCTTATGAATACCTACCCTCTTAGCTTCGATGCTCATGATGATCAGTGCATCGAAGAACTAACCATGTACGAATTTTGAAGGGAATCTGAATCTGTTGGTAATTAACGAACGTGAGCTCGGTGGCGTGTGATGAATAAGGATATGAATAGGTGTGCCAAATTAACGGACATCATTGATTAGTTCTGTGCAGTCTACGGAGTTTTTGCGACGAGAAGTCCCTCACCCCAAGAAGTGAGGATTGCCTGTGACGCCGGGAATCCTCGTCGGGCAATTGTGTATTAATAATGCTAAAGATCTTGTTATTACCTACTTAATCATGTTTTAAACCAAGGTCGAACACCAAGGTCGAACACCTAAGACATGCAACAAATAGCTCTATTGCTACTTCTATATGGCTGAACCAGTAATTGTCCTGTGTTTACTGAACACAAAAATGAACAAGCTACCCATATTCAAATGGTTGCTTTCAATGGAAATCCTCGAACCACTTGCAAAGAGTAACTTTAAAACAGATAATTATTTCATAGTGTTTTACTGCATTCTGGACACCAAAATGTTTGTGTGCAGGATTAGGTACTTCAATGTAGCTGTTGTACAAGCTATTAGTAGCTGCTAAAAATACTGGTGTAATTGCAAAACAAATATCAGAGGTCACTTCCCAGCATTAAAGTAATGGTTTTTCATTAGGTGGGAGATGTTGAAACAAGCACAGTATGATGCAGAAATCTGACATGGAATTGGTTTCATTTAAAATGCTTTTGATGTGTTCCAGGCTCAAATTTGAGCCATTGTCATACTTATGACTGTGCCTTTATCATTTGTTTTTATATTCATAATTTAAGAAAAGCTATATTCAGGATAGTGGGAAAAATACCTATGCATAAACTTGTATTATATGCCATATCACATAGGTAATCCCCTTACCTGAAATTGCATTGCAAAATGTTTGTGTATCGCCATCCCATAACGACAGCATGGGCATGATACTTGAACAAGATGCTGTTAGAAAAGAGGCATGAAGACTACTCAATCCTGTGCAATCCTGCACACACCACAAAGCTGGATAGGGGACAAGTGGTCTAGGGGTAAGATGCTTGTCTCGCAATCAAAAGATTGTGGGTCTCACCTGTCGCTACTCTGCCTGCGACCAATCAGCGTGAGAGATTGGCGACGCTATATGACTCAGCGGTCGACGTGTCGTAAAACCAATAACCAACCAACAAAGCTGGGTAATCTTTACCTTTCGGCTGACACATACTGCCAAGGTTAGCGATTTGTAAAGACGTGTCGCATACAATGTCGCATATATTTCATGACGTCATGGCCGAAAAATTTGCTTCGGAGGATTCTGGTTTTCCGGTTAGGTTAGGTTAGGTTAGGTTAGATTATATTATATTATGCTATGATACATTTTGTATATTATGCTACATTATCTTAGTCTAGGTTAGGTGGTAATCTTTACCGACACCCGAGTCCTGTGACGTCACTTCCCTGACTCCTGTGACGTCACTGTTCCCCACTGTACACCTGTTTACAAATCAGTAACCTTGGCAGTATGTGTTGGCCGAAAGGTAAAGATTACCCAAAGCTGGATGTTGATGCTTCTTGGAGAAGGATGTTGATGGAATGTTCAATAAGTGGTATATTCCACCCTATTTCACAAATAATTTATCAGTCGCTTCCTTATGGTTTTCTTAAGCCAACTGCTCTTGGATGCCTACAAATGGCACCTGCAGACTGCTAGCTCCATACACAAAGTATCTGTAGAACTATGTGATCAGACCTTCATATTTTGGTAGAGAATGGTCCATTGTTTGTGAATACCACCATGTTTTTTGTTATTTATGCTCTGAACTTGACGTGGGAGACATCCAAAGTTCAGATGTTCAGATACCCCAGACTTCCCCTATATTGGGATGGCAAGCAAGCACTTTGGTGGCTGTTGGGAGGAGGGTCCTGCTGTTTGTGACTGGTGAGTTCAATGATGTAGGTACCTGGTTAGGTACCTACCTGCCTACCTACCTAACTACATAGACTGGGCCTTGAAACAGTGTGGTACAGTTCTGGAAGATTACCTACCAGCCATTCTTCATCTTGTTTTATTGTGATTGTATGAAAAAACAAAAGATAAATTTGCAGATCAAGGTACCTTTTGATTTGTTCGATAAAAAAATATGATGCATTTTAACATGATTAAGATGATGCAACCACTCATTTTCTCGACAGATGATTACTTTTAAATAAATGGTGGTTGATACAATTGATGACATCATAGGCATGATGCAGAGAAAATGTGCTATGATATTAACTATTTTATGAGTTAATGCTGCAAACATTTACATAACTTAATGGGATGGTCCAGTCTGTGGCAAGTCCGTTTGTACCTCAATGGTGTGGGACTGACCAGATGGCACTCATACTGCAGCTTATAAAACTGGTGCTTCAAGAAGGAATTTGTTAATCTTGTGGCCATGGAATTTCTTCAAAAACATATACTGACAGACCTTGAAACAATTTGGGCAAATAACCCTGCTGGGAACAACACCATTTTGTCAGAAAATTTTAAACTTGCATGATTGTCCTCAAGAGAAATCTTAATAATAATTACGTGAGATACAGTAGTGCAACCTGTGCACAGCGAAGCTTAGCCTACACTGATGTGTGGCTTCATGTAGTTTGTTTACTTACTTTAATGCTCAATCAGGAATTGAAAAATTATATATCAATATATGAATCAGAAAAACCAACATAAACTAACCTAGACTAAGATAATGTAGCATAATAAATCAAATATATTATAGCATGATATAATCAAACTTAACCTAGCCTAACCTAACCTAACTGGAAAACCAGAATCATCCCAAACAACCTTTTCTGCCATGACACCATCAAATCTTTACAAACATTGCTATCTCTGTCATTAATGTAAACAGCATTGCAAAGAATTTCTGGCCTTGATTGAAGGTTACTGCCTTGTGTGGCTGCAAATGTTCCATTTTTGGAATGAATATGGAATTAAGCCAGAAACAAGGTTTTTGATGTCAAAGAGTCCACGCATCAAGTGCATGAATTGTTGAACTTCTTTATCATGTCTGTGGCACACCAGGTACAGATAATTGTCAGATTGGCTATATCTGTAGAGCAGTGGTTTCCGCATGCGATAGGATGAGCGATAAACGATAAACGATAATTATCGCTGTTAAGTAAATCGGTTATCGTTATCGTTTATCGCTAAATTTTCAAAATTATCGCTCATCCACTTATCGCAAGTTCCAAAAATTATGAACGATAAACGATAAAATGTAAAACGGGATGATGGAAAAATGGAAGACGATCGACAGTGTATGCCGCGCGACAGTGTGTGTGCGCAACCTGTTGCCATCTGCTAAGTGTACAGATCTGTCAGACGGCCGACGGGTGGTATAAATTTGCGCGGCGGGCCGGGCAGAGGTCAGTCACAGGGGGGTCCACTCCCGCATATCTGGCAACTATCCAAATCTTCAGGTTAAAATAAGCCTATTTTCAAAGTTAATCGTCATTGAGATAATTGGATTATTTCATTATCATTTGAAAATAGCATTCTGTACTCAGTGTAAAGAACTTGAAATAACATGTAGTTATTGATTGAGGCTTATTTTCAAAAAACCTTTAAGAACTGGCATTGTTCTACACTCCTGCATATCTGGCAACTATGCATATCTTCAAGTTAATATTAGCCTATCTTCAAAGTTAATCATAATTGAGATAATTTTATTATTTCATTATCGTTTGAAAATAAAATTGTTTACTCAGTATAAAGAATTTGAAATAAGATTTTGTAGTTATTGATTGAGGCTTATTTACATAAAACCTTTAAGAACTGGTAGGGACGATGGACATACGAGGGTTTGTCAAAAGCATATTCCTCGCGCCGCAAAACAGACGACGTTACGCATGACGTACGAGGGTTTATCGAAAGTGGTTGCGTCGAAAATATAATTACTTCTGCCGGTATGTCGGTACTTACGGAGTGACAGAATATATGTACTTCCACTGTGCTAAGCGTTGTCTTGGACATTGGCGAATATTGGGATATACAATAAGTAGGTACCTATTGAAGACAATGTGTTAAAGTAGCCTATAATTGGTCTGTAGCTGGGCCAGATGTCTCAAGCACCGAACCATCATCCAACAAAGCGGCGGACTGAATGCGTCCACGGCGCTGAGTGTACAAGCGGCCGCTGAGTGTACTGCGCTTTTGCGGCGCTTGGTCATCTTGGTGAGTCGGAATCAGTGCCCCTCAGCGACGGGGCTGCATGGCAGCTGGGGTTTGCATGGTGCCAGGTATGCAACACCAGCATCTGTACGCGTCCATTTCTTGTAAACACTAATGCTATTTGTACTCTGTTTTGGACCTTGATTTTGGACGTGAAAATAGGTCAGGGGCGGACTCCGTGCCACTGAAAATCGCGTATATTCTGGACGTTATCGCTGTTAAAAAAAACAATTATCGTTATCGTTTTATCGCTATCGCTGTTAATTTTGTGAAAATTTTTTATCGTTTATCGTTTATCGTTATCGCAAACCTTTCTTATCGTTTTATCGTTATCGCAGGTCCGAAAATTAGTTATCGCGGAAAGCACTGCTGTAGAGTGAAGATTATGATTGTGTATTTCTTTACCAACCAAAAAGTAATCATTTGTGGAGAAAATGAGTGGTTGCATCATCTTAATCATGTTAAAAGGCATTGTATTACACAAAAATTCCAAAGGATCAAAATTACCTTGATCTGTGATAATACCAAACATTCATAGTAATATTAAAGAACAAAATCATGTTTATGCTTCTGAAACCCTATTGTAGACTCCTTGGGTAGGTACCTAGGAAGATAGATGCCCTACCAACTCCTTAGGCACCTACTCAGGTAGGTAGGTACCACCTAACTATAGCAATGTTTCAAACCTTTGGTGGGTAGGAACCTAGGTATTAATGCTTGGCATTTGAAAACTAATCTTTACAGTTTTCTTGAGCAGTACTTATCTGATGTAAAAAATTATTACCTAGGCATATAAGAAGCCCCAAGTGCATTTCAAGAAAAATGTATGACCTGGACATGTTGGGCCAGCTTACCAAGCAAATTTGGTATTATCATGCTTACAGACATCAAATGTCCTTGTTTTGTTTCTATGGAAATTTGTGTGCACACTTGTATTTTTGTTAAATGTTGGCAAGCATGACATCACTCTGACATCACTTGCCTGACCCATCATGACCTCATAGTTTTTGTTTGGAAATAAGCATATAATTGGTTAAGTGACAGGTATTAAAAATTTAGTGGAGATACCTCAACTCAGTTTCGAGTTACCTTAAATATTTTACATGGGTTGGGGCAGATTTTGCCCCCTTTCCAGGTTGGTGCTATGCTCAGAAATTACCCTTCATAGAGATATGAAAATAAAACATTTTTAATGTTTTGAAGCAATATTTTGTTTTCTAACTGAAATTGTATTGCTTGCTTGGTACATTTTGTACAGGCATAAACACCACATGTTTATTCATCAGTTTTGTAATGAATTTGTAGCAATGCTTGTTTGAAACATAAATTAAACCTGAAAGCTTTCTGGTAGAATGAATACTTGCTTAATAAAATCAAAGCAGAATATGTGATCTCAGATTGAACCAAAAGGTCATGCAGAGCAGCAACCTCACTAGCACTTGGGTATCATATACATTGCTTTAAAGTTTGTTCTGAGTTAAATATCTAGACAAAATGCAACATTTTAAGTGAAAGAATAGTTGCTGATAAATTTGGCCATGAATTGCAGATGTTGCAACTACCAGCTTTCAGTGATGGAGAGGTTATCAAATATGATCACAATTGTTCTTTGCTTTGCAATATTCACCCTGTATTGCTGCATGAAGCCACTGCGACCCTTGTTCTTTCAGTGATGTTCGTCAGCATGAATTACTGGATGGTAGGGACCTACTCCATGGGGTGGTAGTCAAAAAAGACAAGTCACTTTAGGTCAGTGCCAAAGCAAAAACACTGCTGTTCTTTTAAAGAGAAAGGTAAAAATCAAAATTCAATCCAGGTAACCACCATCCAGCTTTACTTCTGTTCTTTGTACTATGCTAGAATATATAGTTTGGAACAATTATTAGATCATTGGCTATCAACATACCTGTTGTGCAATAAAGTTGCTTTCAACCATGTAAATATGATGATCTGATGATGTGACATCTGGCAAATCTTGTATTTATTGACATCTTGACACAGATTACAAAATATGGGATGTTGCCACTGTGTCATACATGATCTGGCCAAAGATTGTCTTCTGCACCCTGACTTCAGACCAAATGTCATTCAAACCAATTAATTCCACACCATTGGAATGGATGCAATTATCATTTGTAGCTAGTTTGAATGCATGCACATATTTTTAATACCTTTTCTTCCATGTGTTTGGACATGTCCCAACATTGGCCCATGTTGGGCCGATGTTGGGTAGACATGCATAGACATGATACATAATTTGCAATATGAACACATGCAACTCAGGATCTGCTCCTCTTGGAATGCAACAGATATTATTGCCTGCCAGAGTCAGACATTCAATGTATATGTCAGATTTTAACATTCGTTGGAGATTCATGTGACCAAGGTTTTTTTGCATGGCCATGAAAAAGGTGCATGTGGGAGCACAGCTGCTCAGCATAGCTGATGGGTCATCCTTTGCTGACCTTATGGCTTGATGCAGTTGAAGATCACATGTCAGTCATCTGGCAGTTTGAGTCACACTAACAAATTGCATCATTAGTATCCCAAGATAATGATTTAAAAAAAAAATGTCATCCAATATCAGATGCAGCAGCAGCCTATCTCATTTGGCTGTATGCACCGTAATTGGGTCTTTCAATGTGGGGCTTCCCTTGGTGAGCTACCCATAGATCAGGGCAGCCAGCACATGGGTGCCTCGGGATGCAAACAAGAGATACAATAGAATATGATTATACCAATACAATTTGCATCCCTTCAGTATTTTCTTTTTTCTTTTTGCAGATAGACCACCACCAATTAGTAGAAAGGAAAATGCGACCCTGGGAAAGCAGTGGACTGGTTTCCCAGGGTCACAAGATGAAAATATTAAGGGGCGTACCGAAATGATAAAAACAGATTTATGCAGAGATAACTCATGCAGAATATTCATGGGTGTGTACTAACCTACCAATATCCTCCAACACAAAAAGAAACAACACAAAAAACGTCCATTTAATCACATTATACTTTTGTATGTTGTCACATATCAACACTGATACCCTCTATGGCAAGGTACAATTTTTAAAGTTACCTTTGTTAATTATATGAGCTATATACTGACTTCAGCTTTCATTTGATTTGTATAATTCCATAAAGTGATGCCTAATGCATTTCTTTAGCACATCTTTTTTCCTCAGCACCTGTTCAATACTGGGAAATATTTTGCAAATTACATTGTCCCAGGATTTTGGTGCAGAGCATGTAATAGCATACAACCTATATTGTTAATAAGTAAATGGTACAGAGATGAATATTGTGCTGAGTATTTCAAGTACGATGTTGCCATTTGTCAGAGTGGTCTTCAGGAAAATTATTTTTGCTTACGTCTGGTGGCAGCATCTGTGCAACAAGAAAAGCGAGCAGAGCGTGGTTGACCTATCTTGACTTTCTTTACCGTGGCCTTTCCACAGTGTTAAAATAATGGTTTTTCGTTAGGTGTGCGATGTCAAAACGAGTACAACAAGATGTCGAAATTTGCCATGGAATTAGTGTCATTTATAATACTTTTTATGTCCTTCCAGCTCACATTGGAGCCAGTAGTGTACTTACGACTGAACCTTTTTGTTTGCTTTGAGATGCCTGATATAGGAAGAGCCGTATTCGGGATAGCGATAAAAATACCCATGCTATGAACTGGTATTCTTACTAGATCACATCATGGATAATCCCTTTACCTGACATTGCATTTGGACACGTTCGTGCATCACGGTCCCTTATGGTGAACATGAGCATGATACTTATAAGCGGGATGCGGTTAGAAACGAGGAATCGAGCCATCAGCATGCATGAAGAAGCACGATTTCAATCCTTCTTTGAGAAGGATGTCGATTGAGCGTTCATTAAGTGGTGTATTCCACCCTATTTCACGAATAATTTACCACTGCCTTTCCATCTCTTGAATTTAACATATATTATCACACAGGTAGGGAATGGCACTCCTGCATGCCCATTCATGCATATATAAATTTGCAAAGCAAAAGCTGCACATCTGTTCTTGTTTGCACACAGGTTGCAGTACAATGTGAAAATTAAAATTGAACCTTAAGGATGATTAGCAAGGTTAACCAGGAATCAGGTGAAAAAGTCAGCTGTTGTGACACATCGTCGCATGGAACATGGTGGCCTTTGTTTCATGTCTATTTGCCTTTGCTTTATATTGCTTCACGCGCTGTTTTAAAATGCCAGAGTGGTGTTGGTTGCAACAACCCATCTTGTATTGGTGAAGGGTACATGATTGAGTGTTATGGAAAGTGAGAAGTTGTGTGGTTTGTTGAGTAAGCTACTGAGCTAGTTTGATAGTTTGAAATGTTTTGGCCTTGGTGGGAGCAAATAGTTCATTTGAAGAGTAGACATTATGAGTGAGCAATAATAAATAGTGGAGTTGTTGGAGAGCTGCTGGGGCTATGATGTGTAATTTGAGCAAAGCAGACTGAGTCATTAAAAACAAAATTTTAGCAACACCTTTTGATAGCAGAGGAGGAGGTTCCACTTTCCACAGATAATTTCACGACAATATCGTAAAACAACTGACATATGCCTCGATCTAGGTTTAACTAGTCAAATTTCCGAACCGTGGTATCCGGATAAATGTCACGATGTCATGCGATCTCGACGGCTAGCTTTCAGTTTTTTCCTTCTTTTTAGGAACCATGGTGTTGATTCAAAATTATTGACATTTCTGAAAGCTAGAGCCTATGTCATGATTGCTCAAACACGATGGTGGGCGCAAAATAACGAAGCACCCTTAATTTCAATTCATCATCACCATGAACATGAAATCTTGAAAAAAAGATCTTGGAATCTTCTTTGCTACCAAAGTTCAATTCAGACAGCAGGCTGTCGAACGCTGTTGGCGCGGATGCGGAGATTGTCCACAAACATAAACTACCCTGTGAGTCACTGTTATTCAAGACCTCAGTTCATCTATAGTTAGGGTATGAAAGCCTGTTATCAGGTTCATTCAGTGGGGCTAACAGTGCGTGAAAAGAAGGGCGTCTGTTATCGTACAAAATCCTAGACACAAATAATATTCCAAAACTTTGTCTTGGATGTTCCTTCTCTGTACTATGCAAGGAAACACAGGCATGCACCTGATGTTAGCTATTGTGATTTAATGAGTTGATGTTGGATGGGTTGATTTCTTCATGCAAGCAATGCTGGACTACACACTGGGGCCAAGAAAGTTACCGAGCCCGGGCATCAACGAGACCGAGGAACAATGCTATATTACCAGAGTGATCGACAACTGGAATTCAGCGTTGCATTCCGTGAACTCCGCGACTTCCCTCGACCGATAGCTCATTCAAAGCGAGTCCGTTCCATCACTGGGCTGGTATCAGGCGCCAAATATTTGACGAGAACTAAATGCCATGCAAATCCAATGGAAGCTGGGCGCCTCGGCCCAGTTTCCGCGGCGTATTGCGAGATGGTAGCTGACGGCGCCTCGGCCCAGTTTCCGCGGCGTATTGCGAGATGGTAGCTGACGGCGCCTGGGCCCAGTTTCCGCGGCGTATTGTGAGATGGTAGCTGACGGCGACTGGCGTACTTCACGGCCCAGTTTCCGCGGCGTATTGCGAGATGGTAGCTGACGGCGACTGGCGACTCAGATGGTAGCTGACGGCGACTGGCGTACTTCACGGCAGGCGTGACGTGCTTCAGCGCGACGTTTCCACTGCCGTTCGACGACGACCATGACGTCCGAGAGGAAGCGGTACGAGTGCTCGTTCCTGCCGCACGGCTGGAAGCGCGAGGAGCTCTGCCGCAAGTCTGGCATCTCAGCCGGGAAGATTGACGTGCTCTACTACAGGTGGGTGGGCAACGCTATGGAAGCGTCTTGCATGTATGGCATTAACGTATGGGGAAGCCTCATAAGCATCGTAACAACGAAATCATACACACCAAGTGTGTTTGTCACCGTGCTGATGAATTGGTGACGTCCACCAGAACACGGCTACGACCCGCACGTCTTCGGTGATCGGTGGGACGTTCCCGGATACCACTAGCCGTACGGAAGCTCAAGTGTCCTCAGCAGAGCTGCGTGTACCGTTGCTGATGGCTGGCGTTGGCGATCTCGCCTCTGCAGTTCGACACTCCGGTGCCGATGTGCTGATCACCGTCTGGCTACGTGAAACAATCGGCACTGTGTTAGGCGATCGTCGACCAATTAAGCATGCTTCTCTCGTCTGCAGTCCGTCCGGAAAAAAGTTCCGCACCAAGCCGGAGCTGGCGCGAGCATTAGGTTCTACTGCCGACCTCACCTACTTCGACTTCCAGACCGGCAAGATGTCCAGCGCTAAGAAGGATATCCGACTAAAGAAGGTGTCGGCGCAGGTGGACTACGGGTACGACCGTGGCCAGGGTTAAAGCAGGCTGTTCCTGGATTCTTGGTATCCAAAGCATTATCCTCTTCGGAAAATTATCCTCTCATTTGTTTTCCAATTTGGAGGTTGGGTGGTGGTATTTGACAAAGAACTGCTCCATGATAAGACGCTCAAGATTCAATGGAAAGTGCAAAGTAGGATTCTGAAGTCATAGGCTTGAAGTAAAACATATCCATGCTAGATTACTCTCTCCATATCCAGGATTGCAAGGCGCAAATCCAGCCGTGCCCGTAGATGACTGCGTTACACCCGCTTGCCATATGCAGTGAATGGTGGCAACACGCCTGCTCTGGTCCAGGTGGACGAACATTAGACAAACTCGATCCTTCCCCTGTTCAGCCACGTGGGCTCGATAGATTCGCCAACGGTGCAAGTATTGAATGTGGTGGCGCCCAGAAGACCATGACATTTTGTGTTACAGGTCCTCAGTAGATCGTCGGCCACTGTGTCTCTCAATACCACTGATCCGTCTATGTAGACAGTCGCCAACTCGAGTGCAGATAGTCAGTGATTTATCTGCGTAGGTAGTCACTGGTCCATCGATGTTGCTGATTCATATGTGCAGGTGGTCACTGATCCGTATATGTATGCAGTCACCGACCTGTCTGTAGATTGTCACAGATCCGTCTATGTAGACAGTCACTAATCTGTCAACATAGGCAGCATCGACTCGTCAGATACTGATCTGTGAACCATTCGTGACCCGCCTACGTGGCACCTCACTGGTCCTGGCATATCGATCGTTCCTGGTTCACTGTATGCAAATCGGAACAGTTTGGTAAAAATTACAGACGATAGAGACGTATTTACATCTTTCGTGGCATACTTCGCTTCTTTTCATCTCTCATCGACCCTCATGGAAGTATCCACAATGCGCATATATGTACTGAACATGATTTCTGTCAGTTGCCTCTAGCACGTCAGTGTGATGCCTGTGGATGGCATGCATACATTATATTATAGCATTCAATTATATGCGAATTTTGCACAAGCTTCAACATTTGTATTCGCGCATTGGAAACATGGACAATTTCTATTTACATCTGACACCAAACTAAAAGTGGATTTGGACTCAATTCATTATTGCGACCTTAGCCCTTATGTGCCTTTCGCTCGTCAGCCACCTGCCCGCCTCCATTGAAGCTCACCCCGTCCTTCACTGACCAGCTACTGACCTTCCCCATCTCCACTGATGCTCCACCTCGTCAGTCACTGCCGGTCATTGATCTACTCCGCCTCCACTGATGCTCCTACCCGTTATTCACTGACCGGACACTGACCTACTCCGCCTCCACTGATGCTCCTACCAGTCATTCACTGACCGGACACTGACCTACTCCGCCTCCACTGATGCTCCACCTAGTCAGTCACTTACCTGCCCCACTTCCACTGATGCTCCTCTCCCACATTCACTGACCTCCGCCTCCACTGATGCTCCACCTAGTCAGCCACTTACCTGCCCCACTTCCACTGATGCTCCTCTCCCCCATTCACTGACCTCCGCCTCCATTGATGCTCTACCTAGTCCATCACTGACCTGCCACACTTCTACTGATGCTCCTCTCCCCATTCACTGGCCTCCGCCTCCACTGATGCTTCTCTCCCTCTTTCACCGACCTGCCCCACCTCCACTGATGCTTCACCTCGCCCGTCACTGACCAACCCCAATTCCATTGATGCTCCTTCCGGTTCTCCACTGACCGGCCACTGTGTGTCGTTGGTGCAGTCGCGGAATCCGCAACGACGCGCTGCTGGTGCCACCCATCCGTCAAACGGCCTCCATCTTCAAACAGCCCATCACACTGGTCAAGAACTTCCCCGACGGCAAGGTGAAGGCCGACTACAAGCATGGCCAGCAGGAGAAGCCAAAGCAGGTGAGGACGGGAAGCTGCTGCGCTGATGGGATGGGGCTCATAGCTGAGTACATACCTGACCAAGTTTCGCCTGCTGTGATTTGGCTACTCGAAAACAATGTACTGACTTAACAAGGTACTGTTAAGTAGGTCAGTACCTTAACAAGGTACTGACATGCTGACTTTCAGGATATCACACATAATTATATAAGATACTTTAACGATACCGGTTGCTTAAGATGCTACCAACACAAATACATGGGGATGTGTGTATGTATACCACCAGCCCAGTTAGCAATGCACAAATTGCCAGTCATAGACGAACGTAGGCTAATGTCTGCATGTGGCTGTGATGCGCTACATGATCGCAACTTGTATTATTATATGTATTTCTACCAAGTTGCTGTACGCATATTACGCGCATTTAGAAATGATCGAGGTGAATGCGCTACGATTCAACAAAGCCTTTTAATGAGCGTGTGCGAAGTCCTATCGAATATACTGTTGTGTATATACGAAGCAAGTTTACATCAGTTACCTGGCCCAACCTGACCATCACACTTCTGAAGCTTCCCATGATACATTGTTCTCGTGTTTCCAGTCACTTTATTCACTCAGCATTATTCCTTCGCCTCGGTTGTTCTCGAGCCACTGATGTGCCAGTGATCGGTCGGCCGTCGGTGGGACGGATCTCGCTGCGGGTGCTCTCGAGCCACTGATGTGCCAGTGATCGGTCGGCCGTCGGTGGGACGGATCTCGCCGCGGGTGCTCTCGAGCCACTGATGTGTCAGTGATCCGGTCGGGTGCCGGCGGGACGGGTCTCGTCGCGCGGTGCTCTCGAACCACTGATTGTTGGTCGGCCGTCAGTGGGACGGATCTCCGCGGGTGCTCTCAATATGTGCCGGTGTCCCGCCGGGAGACGGGTCTCGTCGCGCGGTGCTCTCGAACCACTGAGCGATCGGGTATCGGCCGAGTGGATCTCACAGCCGGGTGCTCCCGAGCAACCGATATTCGCAACATCAAGTGAACACTGTTGAATCATTATTTGTAATGTGCATGTTCTCTCATGTTTGTCTTCCCATAATAATATAGGCTACCCATGTATCTGAAATTTTATGCACCCAAAAAGCACAACTCCACAAAATTATCATCTCATTTGTTTGCTCAATTGGAGGTGGAATGGTACTGTTTGACAGTAAACTGCTTTGTGATCAAGTGTTCAAGATTCACTGGAGGGTGCAAGCTAAGGTTCTTATGTCACAGGTTTAAAAAATCGAATTCGATTATCCCAGTATTGTCTGCTCCACATCAACGATTAGTACAAAGCACAAATCCAAGTCTGGCTTTGACTGAGATCTTGCAGAGAATCATGTATATATGATACTCAGACTCGGTCTTCAGTGACTGAGCCCACTGCCCAATTTATTATTTAACATTTTGTAAAGCATGGGGGTCTGAGCATTGATGAGACAGCTGATTTACCTGCATGGTAATCTATGTGTTTATTATGGTGAAAGGCTACAGCATAGAGACCCTTTCCTTATTATTCATTAGCTCAGCTGATGCATTTATATTTAGCAGATTCAGCTGTACTAAGACTAGTTTATTGTACTCACATTTATTCTGATTGCCCGTCAAGCCTCCTTCTGGCGCATAGGTTGGGAAAAGAGGCCTGTTTTTAGACCGTAAATGCGATAAAATAATGAAAACATGGAATAATAAATGATGACTTCTCTACTTAAAATGCATTTGTGAGCAGCCCATAAACACAGCTGAAAAAAGAATCCTGTTTGTAACAATTCAACATCAACCTGCCAAATGATCAAATGCTCCCCATTAACTCAAAGCTTGTGCCATACAACATACACTGTGCATGCAAGGAAAGGTTGCACTGTTTATAGAGCATTAGGCCTTTATCACATCTTGTTCATGCAATTATGTCAAATATGGCATGCTTTATTGGTGTGGCCAGCACTGTTTTCAGTCTGGCAAATTAATCTGATGTTTTTATCATGCGGTGTGATACAACTTTATCAGATAAAAGCTGGTGAGATAAAACCTTATCATGCCCCATCAGGTAAACTAAACAATCGGGCAATCCGTTTGTTTAACAATTAACCCTTCAGGAGTATGCTGCAGTAGAACCCCTTCGCACCCCTGGTCCACCTGAAAAGACAAACTTGATGAAATCGTGTGGCTGACATAGCGCAAGATTCCTCATTGAAACAATACTTTTGGGAAGCAGCGATACTATGATAGAAGCAGTCACCGTCGCTAAATAGTGAGACCAGTAAGGATGGACAACTGTTCCCATGTCCGGCACAAACGACTACAAAGTTTGAAGCGCATCAATAAAAACTAAATGTGCCATTTCGGAACTGGACCACGACCAGGATCTGTGACGAATCGGGACGTCTTGAAGCACTAGCTCGTCAGCGGGACACCGAATCTAATGGAAAATTATGACATCGGCAGCATATAGAAGGCAGGTGGAAACAGGGTTCAATTTACTTGTTGGGATCGTGGATTGAATAGAACAATGTTGGAACATTCGAATTCGAAGAGGATGATATTGTCCATGCACCTGACAATAAAATTTATTTTTTCCAAATACATTTGTATGTGAGATTCAGATATGCTTATCTAACAGCAATAAGTTTGCTAAAAAAGTTCCATTCAATCTTTTGACAAAAGGGAGTGGATACTTTTGGGGAGAGGAGAGGATAATGTTCTGGATGACAAGCATCCTGAACAAGGTCATGCTTCCAACCATGGGCGGGAGTTCTCATTTGGAAGCTCGTCGATGTATATTAAAACAATAATGAGCACTAGCAATGCTCCTGGAACGCCTAGTCTCACTATTTTCCAATCAGAGATCTCTCGTTCACGACAACCCTCCGGCGCCTATCGGACAGATACGAGGCGAACCACTTCAACGCTGATTCATGCCTTATAGCTTGCGAATAATGAGCTCGTGATTAACGCCTTGCAATGCTGCCGAATAGTCTATAAATTGTGTCCCGTCTGATATCCGTCCGATATGACCTTCCACGCTAATGATCAAGAAGCACCCAAGTTTTACACACATTGCCGCCTCGTTACAAAACCGTGTCGCTCGAAGCACAGCACGGGCGCGACATGTTGCGACAGGGCGTCATACACAGCATGGGCGCGACATGTTGCGACAGGACATCATACACAGCACGGGCGCGACATGTTGCGACAGGGCGTCATACACAGCATGGGCGCGACATGTTGCGACAGGACATCATACACAGCATGGGCGCGACATGTTGCGACAGGGCGTCATACACAGCATGGGCGCGACATGTTGCGACATGTTGCGACAGGACATCATACACAGCACGGGCGCGACATGTTGCGACAGGGCACCATACACAGCACGGGCGCGACATGTTGCGACAGGGCACCATACACAGCACGGGCGCGACATGTTGCGACAGGACATCATACAAGCACGGGCCATATTCACAGGAATCTACACAGCACGGGCGCGACATGTTGCGACAGGACACCATACACAGCACGGGCGCGATATGTTGCGACAGGACATAACACAGCACGGGGCGGGAAGGAAACAAAGGGGCATGCACAGCACGGGCGCGACATGTTGCGACAGGACACCATACACAGCACGGGCGCGATATGTTGCGACAGGACATCATACACAGCACAGGCGCGACATGTTGCGACAGGACACCATACACAGCACGGGCGCGATATGTTGCGACAGGACATCATACACAGCACGGGCGCGACATGTTGCGACAGGGCACCATACACAGCATGGGCGCGACATGTTGCGACAGGGCACCATACACAGCACGGGCGCGACATGTTACGACAGGGCGTCATGAGATATGTTGCGACAGGACATCCCCTGGGTAATTTCTCAGTTTGAATACCCCTGGTTTCGATGGTTCACAATTTGACGCTGAAATAATGGCTCACTTCTCTCCACCATCCGCTACAGTACGTTTCATGGCGACTTCGGGGAGGAAATATCTGTTTATATAGGTACCTTAAACTACATTGCCAGTAGCTATCCTTTATCATCATCTAATGCTTCGTTCCCCCTGGAGAGCCCTGAATTCCCCTGAATTCCCGTGGAAAACTCCCACGGTTGAAAGCGCGGTGGCGGCAAACACCTTCCTCATTCCTCTATCCCATATAACAAGTCCATAGTGATATGGATTGGAGATGTACAAAAATAAACAGCTGGGATGAAAATTTGAATATGAATATACACATGCTCGAATTTGGCCACCCTTGCACGGCGACAATCGACTTATGGTCAAGACTGGTACTATATCAATATATACATACATACATACATACATACATACATACATACATGCATACATGCATACATGCATACATATATATATATATATATATATATATATATATATATATATATATATATATATAATTTGGTCGGCCTTATTCTGCGGTATATGACTTATTCAACATTAAGGGGGATGGTAATGATGGTTTATTGTTACATACATATATATATATATATATATATATATATATATATATATATATAATGTGTGTGTATATGTGTATGTATGTCTATACGCTTTATATTTTCTTGTTAGATTCAGGTACCGCTTCCCTTAGTTTTTATTAGCGTGGGTTTTCATATTTAACGTTATCGATTTCATTTTTATCCCTGTTCCTACATTCCATTTGACTTCTCGACCTTTTTACTTTTGTCCTTTTGAGTTCTTGTCTTGCGACTTTATGTCTGTACACCACTAAGCACACTGTGCTTATGCTTTGATCTTGTTAATCTAATATGTCCATTTCGAATGACGAGACTGTCGGCTCTGTCGTATTGACGTGTATTCCGTCGTCGGTACCCAGCTCAGATCAAAGGCAGCTCGCTCGCCTATGTGAACACAGGAGATGTATGATTACGGTTATTACCATTCCATGAATATTAGGAGTTGTTTTTGGAATAGAGAGCATAATTATCCAGATGGAAGTGGTATCCTCGGTGCATTACAAGCAAGAGTGCATCTCGAGTGAATTTACATTCGTGTATAGATGAAAGAAGTTCAAACCAGTGATTCATCCCGGCCGGGTTCGTCACGACCCGGCGCGGACTGACACGATAACCCGGCGCGGACTGACACGATAACCCGGCGCGGACTGACACGATAACCCGGCGCGGACTGACACGATAACCCGGCGCGGACTGACACGATAACCCGGCGTGGACTGACACGGTAACCCGGCGTGGACTGGCACATGATAACTCGGCGTGGACTGACACGATAACCCGGCGCGGACTGACACGATAACCCGGCGCGGACTGACACGATAACCTGGCGTGGACTGACACGATAACCCGGCGTGGACTGACACGATAACCCGGCGCGGACTGACACGATAACCCGGCGTGGACTGACACGATAACCCGGCGCGGACTGACACGATAACCCGGCGTGTACTGACACGATAACCCGGCGCGGACTGACACGATAACCCGGCGCGGACTGACACGATAACCCGGCGCGGACTGACACGATAACCCGGCGCGGACTGACACGATAACCCGGCGCGGACTGACACGATAACCCGGCGTGGACTGACACGATAACCCGGCGCGGACTGACACGATAACCCGGCGTGGACTGCCGATATCCAGGCGTGGACTGCCGATATCCAGGCGTGGACTGACGATAACCCGGCGTGGACTGGCACATGATAACCCGGCGTGGACTGTCACGATAACTCGGCGTGGAATGACACGATCCGACGCAACCTGAACGCCACACTACAAACCTGAACGTGTTTTTTTTATACCGTTTTCAGATCCTTTTGCTTGGAACTAGGCCTGTTTCATTTGGTATTTTCCTAACTTTTGGCATAATTTGTCCTCAGTATTCGCTATGCTTCTTCTGAGGTGGAGTTTTGTACCTGTCGTGAGAGCACTAGCTCGATGCTGACCTGTGACGACTGCTGGGAGTTTTGTACCTGTCACGAGAGCACTAGCTAGATGCTGACCTGTGACGACTACTGGGAGTTTTGTACCTGTCGTGAGAGCACTAGCTCGATGCTGACCTGTGACAACTGCTGGAAGTTTTGTACCTGTCGTGAGAGCACTAGCTCGATGTTGACCTGTGACGACTGCTGGGAGTTTTGTACCTGTCGTGAGAGCACTAGCTCGATGCTGACCTGTGACGACTGCTGGGAGTTTTGTACCTGTCGTGAGAGCACTAGCTCGATGTTGACCTGTGACGACTGCTGGGAGTTTTGTACCTGTCGTGAGAGCACTAGCTCGATGTTGACCTGTGACGACTGCTGGGAGTTTTGTACCTGTCGTGAGAGCACTAGCTCGATGTTGATCTGTGATGACTGCTGGGAGTTTTGTACCTGTCGTGAGAGCACTAGCTCGATGTTGACCTGTGACGACTGCTGGGAGTTTTGTACCTGTCGTGAGAGCACTGTCTCGATGTTCACCTGTGGCGACTGCTCGTGTTGCAGCTGTTCTGGGAGAAGAGCCTGCAGGGACTGCGCGCCTGCGACATCACCGAGCAGCAGCTCCTGAATGTGCAGCTTCCGAAGGCGCTGCGCCACATCGGCCCCAACACGGACGACGCGGTGAGGCGAAGTGAACTGCATCCTGCTCCCCCTGCACTCTACACTCTACACCGCTGACCAATCCAACTTCTACCTGGATGATATTTATTTTCGCTGTCCACAAAAAATGAACACCGACATGCCGCTGACAATTTTAAGCTGTGGTTTGGTATCATTGGCGGCGGTCTTGGTAACTCAGGTGTTGCGTTAGCTCAGTCGGTAGGGCGTTGGATTCTTGATCGCAAGACCGCGGGTTCGAACCCCATAACTGGCGGGATTACCAAGTGCATCCACGACCAACTGGCGTGAGATGTTGGCGATTCTATGTGGTCTAGCAGTCGAATGTGTCGTAAAATAGCCAATGTTCTTATTCTCCACAGCATAATAAAGGGATATGGCTGTCTGGGGCACGGCATAATGCGGAAACATGACTATTCTGAGTCGGAGCGAAATACTGGGACGTGGCTAACTTGGATCACAGCACAATATGTTGTCATGGCTACTCTGGATCAAACTGGCGAACACTGGTGCCAAATTGCTGATTGTAACAGGACATCAAGTGTTTTCTTATATAATTATAGTTTGAGAACTGGAAAATTCCAATACCTTTTCCCAACACTTTCCCCACATTAGTTTCAGCTTGTTCTGTTGAGACACGGGCTTTGATTCTTGATTCACTCGATTCTTGATTCTTGCCACGTCGTGGTGTGTTATGCTTGAAGTAGATCCATTCAAGTATTTAAATTGGGCACAAATTGTATCTAATGTGCCTAGAGCGACCTGACACTAAAACACCGAATCACGATTTAGTCCTGATTCACCAATCACTGCGTGACGCAAGAAAGTTGTGATCAATGTCAGCAGTGCCCGCAAAACAATGCAGCCGTTATCACAGACGGTTTGATTAATGTAAAATTCACTTTCGGAATTCCTCCAGCACATCACATTGGAGACAGCTTGATGAGATTCGCACTTCCTTTCCTTTCCACGTGGTAATAGCGAATGCATAGACTGGCGCTCATGCATGCGAGTGTAGGTTGCAATCTACTTGTCCCTGTTCATGATCCATAGATTGACGCGGCGAGCCCCAGCAGCAGAACCATAACTACACCAGCGCACGTGAATTTGGTTCGGTCTTATCCTGCGGAATGTGTCCTATTCAGCATAAACGGTGACAATAATGCTAGTTTATTGAAGCTCAAATCCATCTGGACATTTTAGTTGCCTTTAGCTTTTGATGAAAAGGTAACTTCTCTACATTTTTATTAGGTACCACTGTGCCTCATGACGTGGAGTAATTCGCAGTTAAGGTTCAGATAGAATATGTCAAATGGAATAGAACATGACACACGAATATTCAGCTTTCCTTCATTCGATAGTTGGACAGGAGAAACTTGGACACGGTAACAACTTTGGATACAGTATTTCATGTTAATTCTTTCAATGTAAAAGACAATTGGCGTTACTTCTACTATATTACGCCAACTTCCAAAATATACAGGTGTCTATCCCTGACATCCACCACTTGTGCGTCTCTGGTTGGCAGTACACACCGAGGTGTTGCTTCAAAATCGTAGGTATTTCCACCAGGAACACGAGGATGGATTCCATGCATCTGGTAACCATTCAGCCATTCATATTTTACTAGCTAGCCATTCATGATTAACAGGAATGGAGGATCATGGGCACTGAGCCAGCCCGATCTCGACTACCAGAAACGCAAATAGTTATGGTTGCATGCAAATAATTGACAAGTAGTAAGTCGTTGGTTTTATTGAACTAAATAACTGAATAATGAATAATACCTAACAAGCATGTCCCAATCAAAGAACTTGCTTACAAAGTCCCCTGCTTTCCCGGCCCTGCTCCCTACCACATACTTCTTCCGATGTGTCCACACCCCTCAAATTATACTCCAATCAGATTTGGATTGATGCATCTACATATATTACGTTCCTCGTCCTCGTCTATGTCCTCTGTACGTTCTGTAAATCCTCGAACAACATTTCCCCACTCTACAACAGAGATAAGGCACCCAGGGCAGGACTCGCACATGGTGTGCAAATGAACCTATATCCATAGACAGGATAATGCGCTTGTGTTCGGTGAAGTCTCATGTCCCCTGTTAATCTGAGCATGCTTCTGTGCGCGTGCAAACTCAAGCAGTTGTGTAGACATGATGAAGATAGTTTGAGTGTAATGGGTACAGCAAGCATTGAAGAAGCTCTAAATGATGCACTGAAAATTTGAGTTAGAGATCCTGGCTGAATTTTTTTTTTTGAAGTCTAATACCCAAATCTGTATTAGAGATTCTAATAAATTGTGTAAAGAAATGAAAGTTGAAGTTTTTTGGTCAGTTTCGCCAATGTCAATCTCTGTTTTTCTTGCTGCTTCCCTTACCGCAATTCTAAACCCAGAGCATCTAAAGCCTTCTTCGTTGTATTAAACGATTTAATGAAGTTGAAGTCTAATGTCAATCTCTGTTTTTCTTGCTGCTTCCCACTTTTATGATATCCTTTCCAGAAAATTTTAAAGTCTAATACCCAAGCTGAACATGGATTTGGTGTACTGTGGTGTGTCCCAAGCCAGATTAATCAACTGACTAGTGTGTTACCGTATGGCCTGCTGTGGCTGGCACCCTGTTTAGTATCCCGGCTAGTTCCACGCCGTTGACGGGTGGCGCTGACGTCGTTGTCCTCTGTTGTAGGTGGCGCTGCAGTCGCTGGCGACAGCACTGCACGCAGGTAGTACGCCAATCACGGGCCAGGCGGCCGCCCGACATGCGCTGGAGAAGAACCCGGGTGTGTTCATGAACCCGCAGCAGCCGCTTGTGCAGGTATTTACATGAAGGTACCCCTCGTGGCGCGTCACATTGTGTGACTCGGCTACTGTTCCCATTGCAATTGATACTGTAGTGCAGCAACGCAACTCGAATGAAGCTAGGTAGCTATTTGGGCTTTAGGGCGCGTCGACATCTATGGTCGGTTGGTTATTGGTTTTACGACACGTCGACTGTTGTCATGTAGCGTCGCCAATCTCTCACGCCGATTGGTCGCGGGCGAAGAGTAGCGACAGGTGAGACTCGAACCCACAAGCTTTCGATTGTGAGACGAGCATCTTACCCCTAGACCACTCGTCCCCGACATCTATGGTCATATTGCGCCCATCGAATAAAGCTAAATCAGATAAATGCCATGTGCATCAAGTATAAATAAAATCCGTGAACATTGGCGGTGCAATCAGAGATCGGGGTCCTTTAATTACAAGGTTACTCATGCCACGATTACAAAAACAGCGCTGCAGCGCCACAACTTGTGCGACGCATGCCACCAGGGGAATAGACCGACGCCGCCAACCTGACCTTGCCGAGTGGCCACCCGGTCTCGAGTACACCGTGCGTGTGTCATGACCCCATGCCCACGCAATCGGCGGCAAGTTGTTAGTCAGAGGTGTATTGGCAAACTACGGCTAAGCTCCGACGTAGACTGGCCTTTCAGTAAAATGCTCACACTTTGAATAAAATATTGCGACGAAAGCTGCTAACAAATCAAAATGACTAAACCAGCCTAGCCCTGAGGGGCGGAATTAAAAGCTTCGCTTTGGCGTAGCTCTCTCGATTTATATCTCTGTACCTATCTATCGATCTATATCTATATACCTATCCAACTATATCTATATATATATTCTTTTATATCTACATCTATCCAATATACCTATTTATCTATCCATCTATATCTATCAATCTATCTATCTATCTATCTATCTATCTATCTATCTAGATCCACAGTGTGAAAGGCTTTCCGAAAGTAAATAAATACGAAAAGTAATTTCGTGTGTTACAATGATTAAATGGTTCATCGGTTCTTCCGGAAGCTAAATTGTTTTTCATTAAAGAAATTGTTAGCACTGAAATGGTCTCAAACTGAAATTTTCAATATTCTTTCCCTAAAATGTTTGACAGGTATGCATATTGACCGATAGTTTGTGAAACATTTTGGATCGCAATTTTTGTATATTGGTTTTATCAGCCGATTTTTAATGGTCATGGAAATATTTTGCATTGAAGACAAAGATTGAAGAAGAGCGTTATTTGGGTCGAAATGCATTTGTATGTCGGCCGCAAAATTTTTGAATTAATGGCATCGATCACTGCGCCAACATATCTCAAGTTTTTGATAATGCATTCAGTGTGTTTCCGTGATGGTGTTCAGAGTCATTGAATTTGTATGTATGTCACCTACATATATGCTATGGGGTGTTTATCAGCCTGCGGTATTTGAGCCTGCAATCTAGGGTTCGTTTTAGTAAAGAAAGCATTGAAATGCTGATAAATTTCTGTTTCAGCAGGAACTGGCACATTTTGATTTAGAATGAACTCGTTTGGAATTGGTGCATGTCCACGCATTTTCCCTAATAATTCATTTAGATATGCCCAAGTTTTCTTTGAGTTGTCGGTGTTCATGAAATTTGTTCTGATAATGCATCTTTTTTTGCATCTTTGATATATTTGATATATTCTTTGATATATGGATATATTTTGTTTACATGGTGTGAATTTGTTTTCATTCAAATACAACCCGCCTACGATTAATTGATGTCAAAACCGCTTGTGTTGCCCAAGGCTCAATGGTGTGTTCCTTCCTATTATGCTCCTTTAGATATGAAAATTGTTTAATGCCCTCATTGTAAGACCGTGATTATTCACAAGCAGACCTCTCTGGGTCAGTTTCTAGATGAACACGATGTAGGCTATTTAGAATCTGTAGTTTGACTTCATCAATTTTCCGAAAATCAAAACACGTCAATGCTGTTTGATGATTGTTTTGTCTGCTTCCACAAACATGTCCAAATAAATATGCGCTGCTAAGTGGTCCGTAAAGAGTGTCTTGATGACATCAGAAGCAAATACGTTTCTTAAATCATAATATGAAATGCTGTCAGTTGTTGTTAATTATGTTCGTGTCCACCTTGTACGTGATATGCAATGAAAATATCGTGTGAACAAATCATATTGAAGAAAAACACTGAGTTAGCACCAGCTTTGATTGCAAATAAATCAAAATTGAAATTATCTGTTACATATGTGGGAACTTTTAATTGTAATAATCTGATTAAGCATTCTTCCAGTTCATTCAAGAATAACACATGTGATGGTGGGCGATATATTTGGCGTATGAAAGCTGTTTGTTTGTTTCAATTTAAAAAAGAAAGAAAATGCTTTAAGGTGTTGTAAACTGATATGGGAACATTCTTCTAGGAGCGAACTGTTTCAGGGCATGTATTGCTGAGCCACCCACTGATTTCTCTGTGCGGCTTTAAGGTCTGGCAGGCCTAAGTAATGCAGGGTATTCATCCGAGCAAGACTAAAGTAAAAGTATTTCTTTTACATGCATTGAAATGAGTAATCTTTTCTCCAAATTTCATTTGAAGTTGTATTTACTGTAGTTCTGTTTTCGGCCTTGCATTTTGCAAGCATTTTTATATTCAGAACATTGGCCATGGCCATGGTTGTCGACGCGCCATAAAGCCCACATAACTAACTAACTATTCAGAACATTTTTACAAGTAGAAGAATAAGATACACATGCAAATATGATTGCTATCAGTGGCGCAGCCAGGGTTCTCCCAAGGGGGGAGGGGCGACGAAAAATGTGATGAACAGAGAAAGGTTTCGTTGCGAAGCGCACCAAAATGAAGGATTTTTTCGTGGTGAAAATCTCAATGTCTCGTTTCATCTAGTGTATTATTGGGTACTAGAAAGGCCCTTGGCTGCGCCTCTGTTGCTTATTAATTCACCTGTGCCAGATAATCAGACACACACTACCTATCATGCAGGATACTTTGGGAGAGACAGAGACAGAGGCGCGAGCGTTCGGTGTTGCAGAGTGCGTTTAAACGTAAGCGCAGACTAGCGTGTGATGGTGTGCTGTTGTTCGGTGTAGGTGCCTACCACGACAAGGTAGACACCGTGTGATGGTGTGCTGTTGTTCGGTGTAGGTGCCTACCACGACAAGGTAGACACCGTGTGATGGTGTGCTGTTGTTCGGTGTAGGTGCCTACCACGACAAGGTAGACACCGTGTGATGGTGTGCTGTTGTTCGGTGTAGGTGCCTACCACGACAAGGTAGACACCGTGTGATGGTGTGCTGTTGTTCGGTGTAGGTGCCTACCACGACAAGGTAGACACCGTGTGATGGTGTGCTGTTGTTCGGTGTAGGTGCCTACCATGACAAGGTAGACACCGTGTGATGGTGTGCTGTTGTTCGGTGTAGGTGCCTACCACGACAAGGTAGACACCGTGTGATGGTGTGCTGTTGTTCGGTGTAGGTGCCTACCACGACAAGGTAGACACCGTGTGATGGTGTGCTGTTGTTCGGTGTAGGTGCCTACCACGACAAGGTAGACACCGTGTGATGGTGTGCTGTTGTTCGGTGTAGGTGCCTACCACGACAAGGTAGACACCGTGTGATGGTGTGCTGTTGTTCGGTGTAGGTGCCTACCACGACAAGGTAGACAGCGTGTGATGGTGTGCTGTTGTTCGGTGTAGGTGCCCACCACGACAAGGTAGACACCGTGTGATGGTGTGCTGTTGTTCGGTGTAGGTGCCTACCACGACAAGGTAGACACCGTGTGATGCGTGGATACCAGACGCCACTGCGAGTGCCGTAGTGTCAAGTGTAAGTCCGGTCCCGTTTCGTCTGTAAGGTGACTCTCTCGACCAGAAAAGAGAATCCGAATTAGCCGCACCCGTGGACCTTTCAGCTTTCGCCCGTGGACCCTGCCCCGGCTTCGATGGCTCAAGACAGTGGGATCGTCACCGCTGGATATCCTCGGGAGGGGGGGGGGGGGGCTTAAAGGTTAGATGGGAGACAGATAATACTTTGGTGAATACTTTGATGATGACGATTTTCTTCGCCGGGTCGCGGCAGAAATCTGGATCACACAGAGCCCCGAGGAGTCTGTACGGCACCAGCAAACTATCGTCCGCTTCCTCGAGGGTGCTCTAGAGCTCGTGTTTGCTGGTATCGCTCTTCCGTGTCCGTGGCCCAGCGCGATCGGTCTTGCGTACGCCTCCTCGGCCCACGTCTGATCACACATTCAATGTTATACAGGTTATGTACAGACTTATCCACACTCCAGCTTCCATTGTGTGGGCGCTGCATGACCGACGCAGTCGATGTGCCCCTAAATCCCAATAACCAACCAACCAACCAGCTTCCATTGTACATGTGAACAAGCTGGCATTTCCGGAGAGCCGCTCCGTGTACGGCGGGTAAGCCACCGTGCGGCACTCCGGGGAGACAATGCCGAGCACCTCACGCGCAACCTTGGCCTTTTCGCGTGCCCTTTCGGAACTGTTTGCGCTACAGCTTGGTTAATTGTCCTGCCTGTGGAATGAAATAAATCCTGGCCGTTTGAGGTGGCACCGATGTTCTGAAGGCAGCATCTGTCATGCTTGCTGTTCCTGTGAAAGTCACGTCACGCATCGCTATTTCCGGCATTATGGGCAGGATGAAATACGGTTGATGTTTATTTCGTTTTAGGCACAGCATGTTTAATAAGATATTCTAGACATTTCGTAGCGTATTCAGGGAGTGAAGCATAAAGACTTAGAATACAAGTGTTATGCACTGAAGTGAAGGTACATTATAATGCAGTAAGTGCCAGATAATTGTGTGTCATGTGGCCTCGCTGTCGGTGCAACTTTAGACCTCAGTAACCTACCACTATCAGAGAACAAATGCTCTTCAGGGAATTGCTATATTTCTATGATCGTTGGTAGTTCAGCAAGAAACTTTGGGATGCTCAACATTTTTGCTTCTGCCGTCAAATTTGACACATGAGCACGCTCGATTGGTCATATATGGGGATGCATTCCATGCCCTGCAATTCTAGTATAACATCATAATCAGTGGCGGTTCAAGGGAGGCAGTTAACACGGGCTGGGGGTGGGGGAGGGGGCAAGTTGCATACACTGGATTTTCTTCAAGTGCAGTCTACCCCGAAAAGCAATGAAACACTTCACCAAATATTTCACCCCCTCCCCCCAGAATTTGGGCCTGGCTACGTAGTTTGCAATGATTCATATCCGCAGACATATTGACATCGATAGCATGTTTCCTGCCCACGTTTTCTCCTTGGTATTTCAACACGAGACGAAACGCAGCGGAATTCCCTCCCCTTTGTACTCGCCTTCCCGTATCAGTCCCCGATGTTCTTCATAAGTATGTAAGGAGTAAAATATACACGAAGAGCAAAGGCACTGTTAGTTAACTGACATTAAGATTGTATTATAATAACAAATAAATATCCGCAATCTCCCCAATTAGGAGTGCTTGAATCTGGCATTGCCGCCCGCAACATAAACATTAAGCCCAAAATGAACAGCGTAGGCTTAAAAGTGTTGCGGTATCACAGGATGAAATAAGACGAAGTTTTCTAGATGTAAGCGGATCAGTCTACAACACAAAAATCAACCCCACAATTCTGCTGTTCTCAATTACACCTTTGCACTCTTGAGCCGTGATTCATGTTCATACATAAATGGTAGTGGGCCTTTAGAAATAATTTGAACATTAATGCACGGATTTTTTTTTAAGCTCAAGGGGTCCTAGAGAAGAACGGGAATAATTAAATATCCATCGGAATGGTAGTTTCAGTCCACTCCGGTAATTTTACTTAACATTTTCCGAATCCAGATGGGTAGCTTTGTCACACAGATTCCTTTGTGCTATATTGCATGATACTCGGACGATGAGTTTCCAGGTTCTCATGAGTTCCACACACACACACCCCCCATCCCGCATGGGAATCTGGCTAAAATAACCGCAATAGAGTAAAGCCAATGTGCAGCGTGCGTTTATACACTGCCGAATAACTATTTCACATGAAGTACTTTTTTCTTACGGTAGTGAAGGTCCGTGTCTGGTCTTTTAATTTCGATTTCGAAGAGTTTTCGCCACGATATTTCCCTCGACGTGTGTGCATTTTTCGTTGAAATGAAAGGTTTTATGGCGGAACTTGGCGGTGGCCCGTGGTCACTGGCCTAGCGCCAGCCAGCCCCCGCCGACCGCCGTCTGTGACATCATGTCACCAGGTGGCCTGCCGGCTCCGGAGCCGAGCAGTGTCAGTTTCTCGGCCACCCGTCACGCTGAGGGTGACTCCGCCACGTCCAGCGGCATACAGTGAATGTGATGCCCGCATGCACTGAACGTGTTGGCTGTGAAACGAAACTGGTCGTGGCACAGCACGGCAGCCGTGATAATCCGACAACTCGGCGCAGCTGATTAAGTTGAGGTGCAAACATCATATTCGGCAGATGAGTCGGATGGCTGCAAAACATGGCTTCCAATCTCGGTAAAATCAGACTGGAGTCCAATGCACACATGCCAAAATTGGAGGCAGTGTTCCTGCGATCGAACCGCTATGTCCAATATGGAGCAAGCGTCCCAAATTGAATGCACTGTAACGATTGCCTAAATATGTTCTACATGTTTCCGAAATCCGTGCACTTCCGCGAAAATTGAACGCAGTAAGATGCGGTCATGGGCTGCCAAGAGAGGACAGCTACGGTCCGTCCACAAGTTCTCTTTCGTGGTGGGGCCGCGGTAGCTCAGTCGGTGGAGTGTCGGACTCGTGATCGAAAGATTGTGGGTTCGAATCTCGTAACCGGCGGAATTACCGAGTCCACCCGCGACCAATGGGCGTGAGAGGTTGGCGACGCTATATGACCTAGCGGTTGAATGCGTCGTAAAAGAACCCAAGGTTCTTCTTCTTTCTTCTTCTCGTTCGTGGTATGGTGGCCGATCATGTCCCTGCAGCAGGAGGCCCCCATAGCCCACCCCTTGCCATCGCCCGTCCAGCACACCTCATGGCGCCTTATACTGGCTCAGTACAAGTAAAATTTACAGCAAGCACTGTGCAAACTGAGATGATTGTCTCTGGAATACGCGCCATACGTCTTAATTCACCAAACATTTCGATCAAGTTTGGTGGCACCTCTTGGGCAAGGAACCTGACTTTAACCAAGAATATATAAATTCAAACTAAATACCGTAGGGTGTAACTGAATAAGCAAAGAAGTAAATAAGCAATAAAGCCAATACATTAAGACTGCTAAATAAGGAAATAAGCAATGAAAACGGATAAGCTTAGTTAAGAACCTATAAAGTGCAAACTTAATATCTGATGTATATTACATGCACAACAAATAGTGCGCCTATAGCAAATACTTAACATGCAAGAGCGAGTGGATAGTATCGTAGCCCAACGCACTGGTGTTTTGGCCCGTACGTGACACGGCCGCGGTGCTATATCGAGCCTATTGTGATGTCGCTGGTGGTATCCATGATAGTATCGTAGCCCAACGCACTGGTGTTTTGGCCCGTACGTGACACGGCCGCGGTGCTATATCGAGCCTATTGTGATGTCGCTGGTGGTATCCATGTCGAGATCTATCGCAATCTATAGCACATGGTGGCACACGGAACTACGCCGCACACAAACATTACTGAACTTCTGGGCGGCAGATATGTTATGATAATTGACATGGCTGACTGACTGCGTAGAACTCAGTGGCTTATATGTGTGCAGTTTGTAGCGTCATCCAATGTGGACAGCCTGGAGCAAACTCTCGGCGTCTGGTGAGGAGCGCTGTGCTGCTAGTCGCAACACATGCAATGTACAGATTCAGCGGCTGCCCACAATACCAACCAGCAGAGGCGAGCGGCAGCTTATCCACACTCATGTACATGGCTGTGTACATTTTGTCAGGAGTACAAGACTGCCGCTGGCACGATCATTCACAAAACGGTGGCAAGCCTTTTATCACCACAACACCTAGAACAGCAATAGATAACTAGATCGTGTGCACGCATACAAATGATTTCGTGACACGTTTGGTTGGTTATTGGTTTTACGACACGTCGACCGTTGAGTCATGTAGCGTCGCCAATCCCTCACGCCGATTGGTCGCGGGCGAAGAGTAGCGACAGGTGAGACTCGAACCCACAACCTTTCGATTGTGAGACGAGCATCTTACCCCTAGACCACTCGTCCCCTTCGTGATACGTTTGTGAATGTTATGGGGTGTGGTATATTCATGCTGCGTTTGTGACGTATATGACATGTGCATAAAAAAAACACCGACGTGGACTGTTATTCCAAGCAATGAACTTGTCTTGGTACAAATAATACTGTCTTGTACCTTTGACATTCAATATTTTTAATTTCTTCGATACTTTATACTATGCTACTTGATACTTCATACTATGCTACTCATATACGTGGCCGTGTACACTTTGTCAGGATTCTTGAAGCGATGTTGCCGCCTCTGAGTTAAGTTCCCGTATACTAGTACATGATTAATGCTATCTCGAGACGGACGCCGTTGTATGCACGAAACAGTTAGATTATGTGCTACGCTATGTTTCAGAGTGTTTGCATCACTGAGGAGGACGTGCGTCTTCAGGAGGAGCGCGTGTGCCGGGCCAGAAAGGTGCTAGAGAATGCCCTCGGCGGACTGCGACCTTAGACGTACCCGACGTCGGCTTCCCATGTTTCCACGACGAGCCTGAGCTGCACAAGGTGCACGTGCTCTGGCAGACCGTGCGCCAGGCGGGAGAGACTTTACATCATCCCTGCGTGGTGGCGAGGTTCCACTCCGCCCTGAACACGCGACGTGGCCGTCTCCTCAGTGTGGTGTTGATGGGCGCTGTCGTTGGCCGTGCTCTGTGCTCCGGCTGTATCTCCGGCCGGTGTCGATCGTCGACACTGGGGTGTGTCGCCGCTGATCTCGGATTCCAGCCGCGACTTGTGCTTCACTGCAATGCCTCGTCCGTGTCTGCCACCGTGTCCTCGCGCCGTCCTGCCGGGATTTGTTCTGCCCTCTCGAGTCCCCTGTCTCTACATGGTGCGCACCGTGTGGTCCGCTCTGGATCACTCCCAACCAGAGCGCTGCAGGCCCAAAGCGGCAGTGTAGTGGGTGCTGCTCGAAACACTGAGGTGCTCCCATCACTACCTGGCTAGGGGCAATGTACTACCAGTGCCGGTGATGCGCAATATAACCTCAACGACAGCCGACATCTGGCCAGGACCTACCACGTCGCGGTCAACTGGGGAGTATGTGCTGACCATGTTTCTCGCCTGGCCAGATCAGAGCTGTTCGCCAGGACCTTCGACGCGACGGTCCACTGGGGAATGTGTTCTGGCCATGTTTCTCGCCTGGCCAGGTCTGAGCTGTTGGTTGTCAAGGTGTGCACCGGGCACCACTGATCCAGATGTGCCGGAGCGTAGCCCACGTGTGTCGGAATCCAGTTCCGATTCCGCCCACCACTCCCGCCCCATTGTCACCAGTCTCTTTATGTTAGGCTTCCCGGTGAAACCTTCAATCTTCGCCATCAAAGGTGCAGGACGTGTCAACATGTAGGCACCTTTGCGTTAATCGAGCAATCACAGTTTTTGCTCGGGTTCACAGTTTCTAGTGGCCAATAACAACATGAATTCGAATATTGAGGAGACTGACGATAACTGTATGCCATGTATCTCTAGTATCCAACTCGCATTGGCTAGCACAAAATCCACACATGAAAAGGCCAAATGACATAGGATATGCTGCTTTCGCGTAAATGAAGTTATCTAAATACATCTTTCCAGGTTATTTTCCACCTAAGTTTCAGGATTTGGGTATCCTGATCCCCTCTCCACCGGCAGGCTGATGCAGATATGTTGGAGTGTAGACAGAGTGCGCCAGGGTGCAGCGCCGACTTCCATCCACGTACGGATCTCACCTTGGCACAGCCATATAGTGTGCGTAGCCCGCCCCCGGCCACGGGTTGGCACAGTCACATAGTGTGCGTATGCCCGCCCCCGATCACGATTTGGTCTTGTGTGGCGTTTGATTTCGTAAGTTTTCATAAATACATCGCACAATGGCGCGCTACACTTCGTTCCCTCGACAACGCGCAGATGGGAGATGAGGTGTTCTCTCTACGACGTGCCCACTTCCCCTCGAGAAGCGCCGGAAGTAACATGATTGCAGGCGTTGTACTCATGCATCAATGTCGACCAAGACGGGTAAAGGCGAAAAGGGACACCTGGACCAAGACTTCGACACCTGGATAATGCGACACTTACACTGTTTACCTGCATTCGATTTCATTGCGGCCAGGTGAATCTGGCCTAAGTATGTTTACAAATTAGACCGATACAAGCATAAAAGTCACCTCATTATTGGCCATTCCCGTATATTTTGTTTGAGCATCTGAAAGAACAACCGTCCTATGTACCTGTACCGCGCTTCCAAGGAGGTTGGTTGGTTATTGGTTTTACGACACGTCGACCGTTGAGTCATATAGCGTCGCCAATCTCTCACGCCGATTGGTCGCGGGCGAAGAGTAGCGACAGGTGAGACTCGAACCCACAACCTTTCGATTGTGAGACGAGCATCTTACCCCTAGACCACTCGTCCCGACTTCCAAGGAGGTCGTCTCTGATTCATGCCACGTACACTAGCTCTGCCAACTGGGAGAGGAACGCATACTGTGTATACTGGCTTTGCCAACTGGGAGAGGAACTCATGCTGCGCACACTGGCTCTGCCAACTGAGAGAGGAGCTCGTGCCACACACACTGGTACTACCAACCGGGAGAGGAACTAATGCCACACACTGGCTCTGCCAAATGGGAGAGGAACTCATGCTGCGCACACCGGTTCTGCCAACTGGAAGAGGAACTCATACTGTACATACTGGCTTTGCCAACTGGGAGAGGAACTCATGCTGCGCACACTGGCTCTGCCAACTCAGAGAGGAACTCATGCCACACACACTGGTGCTACCAACTGGGAGAGGAACTAATGCCACACACACTGGTACTACCAACTAGGAGAGGAACTAATGCTGCGCACACTGGCTCTGCCAACTGGGAGAGAAACTCATGCTGCGTACACTGGTTCTGCCAACTGGGATAGGTACTCGATTGTGTGGAATCGTGCGGTGTGATTATATGATAATCAGCAATCTCAGGACTGCTATCTGCTACGCGTAAGTCGCAGCAAGGTGAGGTCAAAGCATGCCACGTAGCCAGGGGTAATGCCAGGGGTTCACGAATTAAGAATAGGACAAACTAAAAACCTGAAATTGCGACATGTGACGTGAATAATGCAACGTTCGGTGATTTATCAGAGTTAATAAGCTTCTCGGATATCAAGAGGAAGAGGTGGGGTCAAGTACCGGTTTTACAATTCGGACTTGAGACCCAAACTTCGCTGAACTATTTTTTTTTCGAAGCCACGATTTCGACATTAAGTAACATTAAGTGAAATTAAGCTGAAAATGCAAGTTTGGGAAACGAAAATGAGTAAGAAGTATCACTGTGCCACGATCTTTTCTCTCTTCTCTCTCTCGCCTCCTCTGCCCTCCCTCGCCTCCCTCTCCCTCCTCTCGCCCTCCTCTCCTCCCCCCCTCCCCTCCCTCCCTCGCCTCCTCTCCCTCCTCTCCCTCCTCTCTCCCTCTCCCTCTCCCTCTCCCTCTCCTCTCTCTCTCTCTCTCTCTCTCTCTCTCTCTCTCTCTCTCTCTCTCTCTCTCTCTCTCTCTCTCTCTCTCTCTCTCTCTCTCTCTCTCTCTCTCTCTCTCTCTCTCTCTCTCTCTCTCTCGCTCTCGCTCTCGCTCTCGCTCTCTCTCTCTCTCTCTCTCTCTCTCTCTCATTCATCTCCTCATCTCCTTCCTTCCTCCTCCCCTCTCCCTCTCCTCTCCCCACCATCCTCCATCCATCTCCATCTCCATCTCCATCTCCTCTCCTCTCCATCTCCATCTCCATCTCCATCTCCATCTCCTTCTCTCTCTCTCTCTCGCTCTCGCTCTCTCTCTCGCTCTCGCTCTCGCTCTCGCTCTCGCTCTCGCTCTCGCTCTCGCTCTCGCTCTCGCTCTCGCTCTCGCTCTCGCTCGCTGGACGGCAGCATGTACAAACATCTCCACAACTCGAATGGAGGTAAATCAGCGTGTCGATTTGCTAAAAAGCTTGGTGAGTTCACTTGATAACGTCGTCAAGTTGAATGCTAACGATGCGGGGAAGGTAGAGCGGAACACTGAATAGCGAAATTCGGGGGGCAATACGCGTCAAGCGCAGGCTTCGATGTCCAGAGAACCCATAGCGCCGCCAAGCGGAATATTTTGGAAACGGACATGAAGACGCTCCACTGCCCGTGCCGGGGGAAAGGGGCTCCCTAGACCCCACTCCCTGTTTTCCCGCGATAGCGGCCGAATTGGTAGATGCAGAAACACCAAATTTTCAGTAGCTTTATTATACATCTCCTTTGCATATATTGTAAAAATTTCAGGTCTGAGTCATCACAGGTCATTTACTTGGAATCGGCCAAGGTAATGATGTTCCAAAATATTCAAAGTACCGCCAATCAGAGTAGTTGCAACATTTGACCACCAAGCTTAAACCAAGCTGTCCTTTCATGAAAACGAACACACTTCTATCTGGAAATTTTCGTTGAAGTCAAGGTTACTGGTCTGACATCAGATCAACTTTTGCATATTTTTACCGTATTCGGTGGGGAAAGTTCGATTTGGGGGTAATTTGTCACGCCAAGAATGATACAAAGCATGAAATAAGCATTCTGGGTTAATTTATGTCACACATGTCAATGACATCAGGTCAGGTCACGTTTCATGTATATTCCAAACAATGCCATCTTATGCAGAATGCTGCTGTTCCTCGCCAAGTGATACCTGAATTCGCTTCAGCGCTGCCCAAGTCGAGCGATGGATGCATTAGATGATACACGAGTGACCTGAGATGATCTGACCTCGTGCAAGCTGACCTGATTTGACATTCCTTTTTAATTGCTTCCCAAGCAGTGCACACAGGTGAAGGTTGAAGAGATCGGTTTATCAATTTGTGCACTGTCCCAACGTGACCTGCGGTCAGGCCACGACGTCATAAGCTGAGCAGTTTACTTTTTTCAGTGTCGTAACAGTCCTTCTTGGAACAATTTTATACTTCAAAAGTGATATTCAGGAGAAAGCTTGAGCTTACTTGACCTGACCATATGGCATGACCACGTGACCTTATAATTTTCGGATGTCTATTAGATATATATATTTTTCCTGAATGGTTATGTTGGAAGGACCCGAGACATAGGGAAAGCTGGGGTAGGCCAGAACCCGAAGCCTTTTCGGGTTTATATAGCACACTGCAAAGGTTATTTCAGCTGTTGATATATCGCTGCTTACTTTGGACATTTTGATTTCTTCCCAACAAAAAAGAAACATTATTAACGAAACATTAAATATTTCTGAGCCAGTAAGCCACCCAATATTCCGGTAACTTTATTGGCTCCCTCCGTCCGGTTGATTCCCCGGACGACCAACATGTGGAGAAGATTCGTCAACTACTCACGAACGACCGTGAGCCACCAAGATTCTAGAACTAGATCCTAGAACTAGATTCTAGAACGCCGGAGAACTGGAAGTTCTCCGGCGACTCAAGAGGACTCCAGAAGGAAGAGGCCTGAGCTGTGGGCATCCGGCGACTGGGTCTTCCACCAAGACAGCGCGTCAGCGCATCAAGTCTGCTAGTGACCGGCTGGATGACAGATGTGGGGATGAAGACTGTTCCTTACCCTCCCTGTTCGCCAGATCTGGCTCACAGCGATTTCTGGCCGTTCCCGAAGCTGAAATCTGCGCTGAAGGGGAAGAAATTCAGCAGCGTGGAGGTCATGAAGGATGCAGCACAAGACGTTCTCAAACTTCTATCGACGAACGACCTAACTTCCACAGGTGCTTCCAGCAGTGGAAGAGTCCCTTGGGCTGGTGTGCAGATGCGGGCGTAGAGTACTTTGAGGGATGTTATGTTTTTCTGTGCCGCCTGGATAACTTGTTCTTTTCAGCATTTTCTCATTCCTTTTGATCACACCACGTGCATGACGTCATTTAAGACTTGGACGGACACCCCAAAGGTCATCTGAGAAACAACGATCATCGGGTCGAAGTCGCGGCCAGACAACTGCCAGTTGCACTAGAGATGAGTGCAGTTGCCGTTTTGTAACGTCGGCTGGACGTTAGTTGTGGTTTCTGCAAGGAGTTATTTTTCATTTGTTAGTTTTCCTTCCGTTCCGTTAGATAAAATATTTCCTATCTGAAAATGATATCGTCATTGGAACTACCATTCGATTTTATTGTTAACTTAGCATTATTTTATGTCGGTTCGCTCTATCTCGGTGGACGAGGCTTTGGGCAAAAGAGCAAAATCCGCTGTAAAACCGCCTACAGTCAGCTTTGATACAAAGTTAGCTTGTGACACAGTCAGTTTGTGACATACAATCAGTTTGTGACACACAGCTTGGAGCTTGCCAAACGAGAATTCGGCCGAAGTCGCATCCATTGACTCGGGCCACAATGGCTGACAGCGACCAAAGCGGCCCGAATGACGGCCTGCACCTAGCCCGGAAACGGCCATCAATGGAGCAGTCGTCCCGTGCTATTGTAACCACACCGTGGCTCGCTGGCGCTTCGACTGTGGGCGTAGCAGCGGGGACGTTGTCCAACTCGTCGCCCGGAAGCCATAAACGTCGCTATCTGCCACAAGTTGTCCAGCTGCCCACCTATGATGGTGTGGTGTGTGATTGTCAGGTGTTTGACCGGATCCAGGGTTCCTGCAATAATCGATTCATTTTTCAGAGGCCCGCTACGGCGTGACCCCCTCAGGATGTCCGAACCCCTACCGGACCCCTAAGGATGTCCAAAAAATGGACATCCCTATGACACAATATTTTTTATCACTTGACATTATGCATCCCTCCGTTTCTCTGTCCTTTTATTGGTTGGCCAGTATTGTATTTGCATTCAACTCTGCAAGAAAGACAAATTTTATATAATACAAAATCTTCGTGCGAAAGTTACCATAGAAACGTGGCGTCGCTGGTTATCGTGGGCGGAATTATGTGTCGTCGTGTGTCGTCCGATAATATTCGGTAAATATGGTTCGCTTTCCTTAACGCTTACCGTTCCTTGTTTCGTGTTTTGTTGTTTCATGCTTCCGGTGAATAGCCCAAGTAGTCGAGCATTGCGAAGCGACATATGGATGTCGAAGAGACATCTAGCGCACAGAGCCCAGGTGCGGTCGGGCGCTCCCACTCCCGGCCGGCCTGCAGCCGCCAGGTGGCGACCTGTTGTGCGTCGCATTAGCCGGTTTTACAGCGAAACTTGCTCGTGTTTGGTGTATCTGGTAAAATAACTTTATGGATGGCATAGTAGTTAGTGGCTGGCGTAACGTCAAGAAAGTTTACTTTTACGGACATTTCATGTTGATTATAGTGAAGGAATGGTCCGTTATTCGGCGCACGAACTGATCTTGTACACACAACTTAATTTATATTTCACATTATTTTCATTTCAGGATTTATATTTTTGGTTCCGAAAACTGACTTGCTCCGCCAGTTCCTCTTTCTCCAGCGCTGCCACTATGGTACGATCGTGCCAGCTGTGGTACGCTTTCGACAAATCTGGTGCGCGGGCAAGATATCGGTTTCAGGTCTTGCGCCTGTCGGGGTCCGGGGCACGCATTTCGTGTTTGCTTTTTCCCAATTGATTCAACGATTGCGGATCGTTTGCATCGGATTTCACGACGCATAATTGATCAAAGAACCTCACCGTTGTTTCTTTATTGGGTTATGATGCTCCGTTCATAATTGTTGTGGTGTAAAATGAAGGCATTCGCGACAGGAAATTATCCACGTGAAAAAGAGTCGGACAACCGGCAACTGGTAGCATTGCATAGCAAGTCGATCAGACGGTATAGTAGCGTCGCCAACAGGGCTGTAGATCTCTCACGAAGCGAGGGGAGTCCATGTCCTTCTTTTCAACACACATTTTCAGATTGAATAGACTCCCCCCTCACCAATAGCACATTCGGGATCTCCAGCCATGGTCACCAGAGAGGGCAGGGTGCAAAGGCGGGTCTAAGGGGGAGGGGGCGAAGGTGAACCTGCTCATAACCCAAAAGGTAAAATGCCGCTGTAAAGCCGTCTATTCACATTGATATTCACATGTGCAATGTACGTTGCACATCGTACCTGCATGACTCACAATTCTCTCAAACTTGGATCACTTCTTAGCATAGCGAAACAACGCTCCCCCTCTCAGCCGCGCCGCACAGAAAGAACAACACGACGACACCACGGCTAAAGCCGGACGGCGGAAATCTCGCAACAAGTATGGCCCGCATTCAGAGGACTCGACAGAGATTGGTGGTGATGGTGGATTGGTGCTTCAGGACTACCTGGGTCATTTTGTGCCCACACTCGAGATTCATCGTCGTAGCAATCCATAAACACCGCAGTTATATGTGGCCACACTGGACATAATTTGAACACAGTGATTGATCTATTTAGCTGTGACAATGTTCAATGTTACTGCGAGTCAAAATCAAGACATTTTGTTCATCGCAAGTCATTTTGTCCACTGCGCTTACCGGAGATGTGACCGCCCACCAGTCGGTGCCGGAAATGCCCGGCTCAACGGCATCTCACCGCCCACGGCGGTGAGATGGAGCTTCGTCCGCATCCGCGTCCCTCACCGACGCTGCGTCCCTCACCGCCTCTGCGTCCCTCACCGACGTTGCGTCCCTCGCAGCCGCTGCGTCCCTCACCGACGCTACGCCCATCACCGACTGCGCCGCTGCGTCCCTCACGCGACGCCCTCGACGCCGTTCATCACCGCCCTCTGCGTCCTCACCGCCCTGCCCTCACCGCCTGCGTCCTTCCGCGCTGCGCCCATCACCGACGCTGCGTTCATCACCGCCGCTGCTGCGTCCCTCACCGACGCTGCGTCCCTCACCGACGCTGCGTCCCTCACCGCCGCTGCGTCCCTCACCGACGCTACGCCCATCACCGACGCTGCGTTCATCACCGCCGCTGCTGCGTCCCTCACCGACGCTGCGTCCCTCACCGACGCTGCGCCCATCACCGCCTCTGCGTTCATCACCGCCGCTGCTGCGTCCCTCACCGACGCTGCGTCCCTCACCGCCGCTGTTGCGTCCCTCATCGCTGCGCGTCCCTCGTCGCCACCCTGCTTCTCGTCGCCATCGCTCTCCTCGCCGTCACTGCATATCCCCGACACGACCCACGCCATATGCCCCAGTGCGCTCGACCTCGACCGGTGACCGACAGGCTGCCGGCACGGGCCGCCCACTGACCCGGGGCGACCCGACCAGGCACGGGCGGCGCCAGGTCCCAGCCCCGGCCGGCGACCGACGGGTGGCCGGGACGTGGCCGCCCACTGACCCGGGGCGACCCTATCAGGCACGGGCGGCGCCAGGTCCCGGCCGCGGGCGGGCGGAGGCCGGTCTTGCGTCGCCGATGAATTCTTCACCTGTCTGTCCACTCGCTGACCACGGGACTCGAAGTCTGCCTTGACGTTGGCCAGTCCTCTCCTTGTGCAGATCGTGTAGATCCTAGCGGTCAGTTCTGCGTCTAGAAGGCAGTTGAATAAAGACTGGCTGGCGTTAGCGACTCGTTGATATAGAGGCGCGTCAAACGAGGTCCTCCACCTCTGAAACTCCGTGTCAGATGCATTCTCCTCCGCGCACCTGATCTCTGACGCTGGTTTTGCGAATTTATAGATCACAAAATGGTTGTCTTGCAGTCTATGCACGGTTTCGAAGCTTTTGCTAGTGATGTACATATCCGAAAAGCATTTTGTCAATATTTGCACGTTTTTACCCTGAATGTTTTCATTAGCCCCTTCCACAACGGCCACCAGTGGGTAGTAATCGTCATGACATCCCAATCGCGAAATCAGGCCATATAAAGTACGTTTAAAGTCTGAGCATGTTTAAATAGCATAAGTGGCCAAGTCAGCCTATAAATAAACAAAAAAGCACTCTCGTTTCCACAAGATGACCAGTTTTTGGTCCAGGTGACAGCTCGTTTATGCACAAAGTCTGAAACTATGTATCTAGGTCCGCGCCTGGGATGTCGTCTTGTAGGAATTTTAGAATACAATGGCCACCAGCGGGAGGTAATCGTCATAACATTCCAATGGTGAACTCCGTCCGACCATGTCAATTGAGTTGATCTGAAATGTTTAAATTACATCAGCGACGAAGTTAACCTGTAAATAAACAAACAACGCATGATTACTTCTTTAAAATGATCAGTGTTTGGTCTAGTAACAGCTCGCTTATGCATATTCTCTACATATGTTTATCTAGATCCACGCCTGGGATGACTAGTCTTGGACCTCGGAAGTGAGACCACGCGAACCTGACTTTCGAAGTAAATGCGATAACAACAGCTGTTTGCGAATTTAGTGGTCTTCAAATATCAAGCCTTGCAGGCATGTTTCCGCTCTGGTCAATATCGCCAACCAGCTTCGGCTACGATAAATGATTGGCTAATGTGGTAGTTATAAGCAATTATAATTAACGTCTAAACATGGCGTGCTCATTTGTGCTCTCATCAGTGGCGAATCTAAGATTTTCCCAAGGGGGTGGGTGCATCCCGAATTTTGGTGTCGTCAATGCCCTTTCAATAGGCATTGACTAGGCATTGACATAGGCAGACAATAGCATACAAAACTTCAATGCCCCTAGCATGATTTTTGTTTGTTTGTTTGTTTGATTGGTTGGTTATTGGTTTTTACGACACGTCGACTGTTTGAGTCATATAGCGTCGCCAATCTCTCACGCCGATTGGTCGCGGGCGAAGAGTAGCGACAGGTGAGATTCGAACCCACAATCTTTCGATTGTGAGACGAGCATCTAACCCCTAGACCACTCGTCCCCCTGTTTGTTTGTTTGAGAGTGCGCTCCGAAAACATCTGGATTTGCAGGTAGCATTGTGCCATAGCTAGCGTTGGTCTTCTGGCGTTTTGTGGCATTGAGACAGTTTGCAGCTCATATTCTTAGTACACAAGGGGATCAAGGCACACGTCTCCACTCATAGCTTCGGAAAAACATTCGCGAACGGAAAAACGTTAACGTTCTGTACTGCCTCCAGCGGTTGACCGTTCAGCCGGTAGTCGTGCCGGTCTTCATCGGATGATTTTCTTCTTTGCTTCCGTGGACTGGCTTTGTCCTGTTATCTGACTACGTAGGTCTTAAATACGTGACATGTAGCTTGAATGCAAATAAATATTCCACTGTAATTTCTTTTTCTAATTGAGGACAATATAAAAACAGCCAATATTGGTTGATGTTCAATGCCACCTACAAACACATGGTTAATAATGATGATAACTAGTCTTAAGTTCCTTGTAATGCATTACAAAATAGTCCAAAATTCTATTCGATCACTAGTGCTCGAAGACACTTTTGAGCTATTTTGTAGTGTGATAAGGAGCTTAAGGTCAGTTATCATCATGATAAGTCTTAGCATCATGTTCAGGACAGTGCTTCAAGAGATAAAACATGAAGAATACATTCAATCCGACAGAGTCCAGCATGCGAAGTATGAGAGTATTCAAAATCTTGCTGCAGTTCCTCATCGCGACATTTAACATTCTATGCTTAGTTTTTTTTTCAATTCCGACTGGTGTTTGTTGTTGGCAATCTGCACTTCTGAAATATTGCCTTGGGGCTAGTTTAGTGTGTTTTGGTGTCTCACATTAGCCTGGTCATTATGATGGTCACAGCCAAGAATAATGCATGGGAATAACCTCCGTACATAGCACATCAAGCTCACGCATTTCACCGGCTTCAGCTTTGTATCTTCGCAAAGTGGCTACAGCTTGAAAGTGAACGTAAGTTTTAGCCGGCAGCTATCAGGAGGCTAAAACAGTTCGGCCAGTCTGTTTAAATCATGGATTAAACCGGTCGATGCCACCACGTGGCAAAAACGTCCCAGCTCGGCTTCAAGACAGTGCTTGTGGAGATCGATCGCGTTGCACAGCCGTGAACCTCAAATTGAGCAGCATCTGCATCTTCATCTTAACACGCGCCCTGGAGGGCCTCTGAAAATTACGCGCACTGGAGGGGGGGGGGGGCGGATTCCGCCCCCTAAGATCTCGGCTCCTATTAAATCTGAAGTAACGAAATTCACAGGGTGGATGGGTACAGTAGTGAACTCTATTGTGTGTCAATTTCATTCATGACCTTAGGTCAATATCTTCAAGGTCAAATAAGGTCACGTATGTCAAAATGTTCTTGTTTTGCGTGGCTTGGCTTGTCATTGCTATGGATCGCTGTGATTGTGTTTAAATGCTCCAAAATGGGCATCAATGATGTTTTGGACATTACTAATGATGCAATGCTAGACTCGGCATTTGACCTCAGGTCACCTATATAGCAGCACTTTATCAGGTCAGTTACCTGTTCCAGTTACCGGAACCGGGTCGCCCGCCCGACTGCTCCGTCGGGCGGCTCGGCGCAATCGACTTCGCGAAGAATGGAGTGTGAAGTACATGAATAAAGTATGGAAACGCTTAGGTACACAATGACAAACAGTAGTTTTCAGGATGTGTAGGGAGTAACATGCAAAGTGACATCAATCGTATGACAGTCATTTGCATTTATGACAACATTCCAGTTGACCAAGTTTGGTTCCATTAACCTGTCATGAACTTGACCTGACTTGACCTCGGTGACCTAACATGACCTTGAAACTATATACATAACAATATACATCAAACAAGTCGCTAGTGTTGCCAAGAACACTTTCCTTTTGCCAATATACGGGAAGCGCATCAGCGCCTATTTTTTGTGGTCTGGCGCTACGAAATGTTTTGACTTTAACGGCCTCTAACCCAAAAAATGTACGGCCGATTTCCGTTTTTCTTACTTTAAACGACGCGCAGGACATGTCTAAGTAGGTACGCAAAAATGGCGCATATCTACCGGTAAAATCTGGGGTTATGTGGTAAAAATCGGAGGGGTGGGCGGATTTCGCCCCCTCCAGTGCGCGTGTTAAGCTTCTTTTCCATGAATTCCGCACCTGTTCGTATTATTTCCATTATGGCGGCGCGCTCTGCCTGCATGAATGCCATGCGTGTCTGGTGGTATTCATCAGTCAGTTGAGTGACGGCAAACAACGTCACTGTCATGTGTGGTGCGGAGGTGTGCGCCTGACTGTGCTTGCGTTTGCGTTTTGCGCTGGACGCTGTTCACTGTCATGCGTAGAGACCGCTGTGCTCGACCTGTGCGGAGGTCATTGTGCAACATCAGCTGCATACATCTGCCTGGTCCTGGTTGGCGGATAATTTCATAGACGCATTATCTGCCAGGAGCACCTATTTGTCTTCGGTATTGTCGTCCGACTCCAGGTAGCAGAAAGCAAGTGTGAATTGTGGTTGCGAATTGTAATATGCACTTGTAAAATGTTTTCGGGCATAATTTTATCATGTGGTTGTTCGATTAAAGGCGCAGGAAAACAATGACGCCGGAAGACAATGACGCCGGAAAACAATGACGCAGGAAGACAATGACGCCGGAAAACAATGACGCAGGAAGACAATGACGCCGGAAAACAATGACGCCGGAAGACAATGACGCCGGAAGAAAATGACGCAGGAAGTATACTAAGGTTGGAGGGTGTGGTTAGTCAGCAACCCCCAGCACCCTTAAACGAAATTCATGGGATTTCGATCACTTGGACACGTGATCAGGATATTTTTGTCAACTTCCCAGGAGGACAAGATCATTTTTGCAGAATTTATTCAGGGAATGGACATTTACCCCCAGCTTGAGAGGTAGGAGATTATCTGCCCCTCTTGGCTTTCCCCACCCCACGCGGTCGACCGGATGTTACTTTTAAAGAAAGGATTTATGCAGGCTTTTAGTGCGATATATTACGCCTTCGAAACTTCATGTTATTCAGGTGTCAGGTTTCGGAGATCATAAGGGAAGGACTTAGGTTTCCACCAATCGACGCCACAACTACGCAGTGTGCACAAATTCATATTCAGTTGTGTAGTAGATTCATGTTCAGATGTTCATGTTAGATGTGAAGAAGAATCGTCTATTTTTGCCATCGAAGATGCAACTATAAACGAAATTTCATACCTCCTGCTGAAATACAATGGAGGAAGAAAATCTACGTTCTGTGCGGTGCCCAATAGCGCTATGCAGATCTGAAAATGAAGCAAATCATGCTAAGTGCACTTTACTTATCATCGACTTCTAAAATGCAGTTGCCATTTGCCAGCTAAAGATGCAACTAGAAAGGACACACTCACACGCAATGTAAATATGTGTCTAATTACTTGCTGCTTTGCACTCATATTTTCCAATTTGGACACACTGCAATTGCGCAACCACCAATGCTGAGATAAGCACGTCACTCAGCTCAACTGAATGGCCGTGCGGAGAGATGAAGTGATGTGGCAACAGTTTAATTAATTCATCTCTAATTAAGTTGGTCGGCCCCGGTGTGAGGCTGGCGGTGGGCGCCACCATTCGCCAACTACTGGCGTCTGTAGCGCGAGGTCTATCCTTTGCCCTGGTTTTCATGTTCCGCGACATGATAATCAGACTCGTTGTTGTTCTTTTGGTAGCTTTAGCATTGACACTGAACTTTACAATTATTTCTTCATGCACACATTTTTCGTTCTTTTCACCGTGCCTTTGTCATGCGGCTTCTTTACACGTACTTCAATGTAATCTTTCATGATTCCGATCAGTATGTTTTTCTCAGTTGTTCTAGCTTTCAAACTCCGCCTCTTCTGCGCCTCCATGGTCGCCGCAAAACCGGCGCTGCTGCGACAATGATGAAGTGTTGCGCCCGCCCATATCGTGTACCCCGCCCATATCGCCCGCGCATATCCATGTCGTGTACCCCTCGGCGTCGGGGGCGGGCACATTGGCCACGTGGGATCCATTCTAAGGTGCTACACTGTACTCTGTAGTAATGCTTGGTCCTAAATCGAAGCAGTTAGATGCAAATTGAGACGCATGGATCCCTACAAAACCGAGATGCGTCCAAACAATGCAAGATAAAGTAAAAACTACGTTGATAAATAAGACTTACGTTCACTTGGATTGCTCCAGGCAATATCACCAAAACAGACGACGCGTCGTAAAATCAATAACCAACCAACCGGAAGAGAACCAGCCAACTATCCGTGCTGTGCTGGGCAGGGCTCCTGCTGATTTGAGCACGACAGGCACTTACGCGTCGTGCTCGATTGCTATGGGTGGAATTACAATTTTGGACAGGACACATGGAGTCATATTGCATGATTAGTGTTATGGTATGTTTAAGGACGAAATTATTATTTATATTTGGTACTTCGCTTTCGTCGTGCTTTTTTCCTTGGATGCTACTAATACTGGTGCACTTGTACTGATGCTACTTTCTACCACGTTAATTGGTAGGGTATTTTTTCGCTTGCACGTTAGTTTACTTTCCCATGTTGATTGAGTCTACTGAAGAACCTTGGATATATTTCAATCACAGGTCATACATATGGTGAAATTCTTACCTTTGTGATTATTGTCAAGAATGTGTCACACTGGTGGATTAGACTAACTACGTTATTGGAATTCATAATTAAAATGCAAGAAGAAACTGTTGTGTACGACAAAGGACGTCTTTGACCTATGATAACACTATTCGGCAGCATTCCGCCAGCATTTTGGCTGTAAAATACTATCAACGTTCTGGTGAAGAACCAGATACGAACACAATCAGTAGGCTCATCTTATCTTAGGGTTCTCATCTTAGGGAATGAAAAAGTGTGTTGATCTCTGAAGTAGTTAAAGTCAAAGAACTTGAAGCCTGAGGTTGTAAAAGGGCGAGTGTTACCGCTCGCAGTGCCGATAAGGGTTTTCCTCATCCGTCTTACTTTTCCGTTGTATTTCGTGTGAATGCTGCCGGCTCTGTCTTAGGTTGATTACTGCTAACCGCTCGGTCACTCCATCGTGTGAATGCTGCCGGCTCTGTCTTAGGTTGATTACTGCTAACCGCTCGGTCACTCCATCGTGTGAATGCTGCCGGCTCTGTTTTAGGTTGATTACTGCTAACCGCTCGGTCACTCCATCCTTGATCAGCTTGTTTGAAATGCTCGCTTGCGTCACTCCATCCTTGATCAGCTTGTTTGAAATGCTCGCTTGCGTCGCTGGGTGTTGCCTATGGAATTGTAAAATTATTTGTCGTTCGATTATATCAGGACATGTTTCTTTTAACGACGTCTGGGGAGGGGGCATTTTACACCCTTTAAGGCTTTCTGCGGATAGTAAAAAAGAAACTGCGCGAGGCAGCGGGTCGAAATTTGGCATGAGTTTTCCCACATTAATTTGGCATGTTGCGTGAAGATCTTGAGATCGGGTCATCTACGGTCAACGAGTTAGTCATGGTCAAGTGAGGTCACCTCCAAAAAAAGTTCAAACGGTCGTCATGCTTTAACAGATAGAGATACTTTAATGAAACTTTCAGCGTTTGATTGTCTTTAGGGATGCAACAAAAGGCAGCAGATGATTTTGTGATTTTTAACGTGTGTTTGATGACCTATTAGTTTTTCAACTTCGCCCATTAAGGCTAAAATCGAAGATTCTGGCTAAAGTAAGCACTTTTTATGAGGACAAGGTGACTTAAAGCAACGTCAGTCGTGATCCCAAAGACAACCCTAGTGAGGCCTTTTTTGGGGGGGGGGATTTGGGATGGTTTCGGGTCATACTCGTCGAGCACGTTCCGATGACAACACTTTCGTTTTCGCGCAACGCTTAGTTTGGAGTTTTGCGGGGGGGGTATAAAATACCCCCGAAATGGGGTGTGAGGATCTGACCGGAAGGACAGCTTGGGTTGAGCTCTTTTCTTAATGATATTTACTGCCTCATGTTATCGATGAATAGCCGAATTGTGGAGCATTGGAAGGAATAGTTCTGTTGCTGTGATGCGTGACAAAAGAGGTACCTAAACGTGGAAGGATTTGTGAATGAGATGCAATATATATGAAATGATGAATGGTGGCAGTGTTGGAATGTCAGAAATGCTATGTTGATGTTTCATTGCTTTTTTCACTCTCTCTCTCTCCAGAAACCGGGGGAATACAAGTTAGAAGAACTTGCATTAGTGCTGTCACTGAGGTATCGTTTTGGGAAGGTGGGGAGCCAACAACGTTTTTGAGGGAGGATCGATAGCGACAAAGGTCATAAATGTCATCAAGGTTTGAGTCTTAATGAGGGCCACATGAGCCCATCTGAGTTAAGCATGTAAAGGAAGATATGATAAGAAGAGAAACGAAAATCAACGAGAACCAGAGAACCCATCCTAAAGGGATCTGAACAGTGCGCATCAATCTCATCCTATTCACACTCAATTACCATTCCCCTACTGCACAACATTGAAGTAAAACAAGGTTCTCGGACGAAAAGGCTGTATCCATCTTATGTTAAAATATATTTAATGATGGACGCCCCACTATATCAGCATGCAGTTTACTCCATTCCTCAACCACTTTTTGTCCGAAAACATGTTCACGTTTAATTGCCCCACAGCTCGACTTGTCTACTCTGAGTTCATAACCGCTTCAGATTGACTTCATCCTATTAATTTACTATCTGAAGCATCTCAATCATATCACGCCTCGCTATCCTATACTCGAGTGAGTGCACATGTATTAAATATCATAAGCTTCTCCTCATATTCTAATTTACCTAGTCCACTGATTAGCCTTGCACTGCATTCGTTCTAGTCCACCGATGTCCCTTACTAGGTCTACTTACTCCATCATGCAAGTTCGCAATATTCCAAGTGGTCTTCTAGCAAATAGACAAAATCCATTTTTACAACCTTCTTCCTTTTATATTAAACATTCAACGTAATGATCCCTAACATTATAATCGCCCTTCTCCTAACTATGTTACATTGTCTTTCTACTTTAAGGGCCTTTGAAGCCAACACGGCTACATCTTTTTCCTCTTCAATAGCATCCAGTTCTCTACTTCCCATTGTCCATATAAATGTATATCTCCTCCAGAGCCCAGATGTATAATCTTACACTTATCATAGCTGAAAGACATCTACCATTAAGCAGCTCACTGTTTAAGGTTATCTATGTATAGCTGAATATCACCAGACTCATGGCTATTGTTAAGCATTCCTATCAGTTTGATATCGTCAACAAATTCAAGCACCCTACTTCCCAGCACTACCTAAATGTTGTTCACAAATATGATGGAGAAGTAGACCTAGATAATGTACTCACCCCTTCACACCTACAGACAGTAGCATTGCCAGGATTATTTTTATTCGCGGTGAGGATGTCCTGCCTATCAGGGATGCCCCGTACGATAAAATAATACCCGTAATTAGAAAGAGTGTATGTACGTAAGAGCGCTTGAAAATGTAGCCGAAAATCCATAATGCATCGACATAACAATAGCAAATGTTGTTGAAAGGGGGAGGAGCGTTCTCCTCAAGTTAAATTTCACTGATTAAACCAACGGAGCTGTACCTAATTACTATTTTCCATCATATGTTGCACTCCTTTCCAGTGGGGAGATGCTGGCATTTTGATCCTTGGGTTGGTACTGTTATGATGGTGTGCTTTCCAACTGTGTGGCATGTTGGCCTGCGAGTGGACAAAGTGTTATTTTAGATACAACCAAGATACATTTCTCGGCCACACCGTCATACCGGAGGGATATTCACTTTCGGCGGGCAATGTTCGCGTTATCGCGGAGTGTCCAACATCAGTCAACAAGAAGGAACTACCGACGTTTCCTCTGTCCAACTAACTATTGCCGATGCCTCATATCAGACGTGGCTAGCACTGCCCGCTCGTTGTATGAGTTCACGCGGAAAGATATACACCGGCCCTGGGAAAACTCTGAAACGAGTTTCACAAAGCATTAACATGTCCTCACGTTATCTCCTATGTTGGCATAGCCAAGGTCGACGAAGCAGCTCTTCATCGAGGTCGATGCATCCGCCACATCCGCTACATCCGCTATATCCGCTACATCCGTCCGCACTATTATGTCCCAAGAAGATGGTAAGTTAAGATTAATCGCTTATTTTTCGCTTTGCGTCACCGAAACCCAAAGAAACTCTCATGCTAGCGGATCACAGCGTCGGGCCATCGTTATCGCAACACGTAAATGGAGCGTGTAACTTGGAGCGGCTCGTGTTTTCCGTGATCAACGAACACGAACCGCCGACATGGGAGTGACCAGCGTGATTAGCGACCACAACCTGCCGACATGGGTGTGACCAGCGTGATCAGCGACCACAACCTGCCGACATGGGTGTGACCAGCGTGATCAGCGACCACAACCCGCCGACATGGAAGTGACCAGCGTGATTAGCGACCACAACCTGCCGACATGGGTGTGACCAGCGTGATTAGCGACCACAACCTGCCGACATGGGTGTGACCAGCGTGATTAGCGACCACAACCTGCCGACATGGAAGTGACCAGCGTGATTAGCGACCACAGCCTACCGACATGGGTGTGACCAGCGTGATTAGCGACCACAGCCTACCGACATGGAAGTGACCAGCGTGATTAGCGACCACAACCTGCCGACATGGAAGTGACCAGCGTGATTAGCGACCACAACCTGCCGACATGGAAGTGACCAGCGTGATTAGCGACCACAATCCGCCGACATGGGTGTGACCAGTTTGATCAGCGACCATAACCCGCCGACATGGGTGTGACCAGCGTGATCAGCGACCACAGCCTACCGACATGGGTGTAAAATCAGAAATATCCGAGGAGGAAGTTTGCTAGACCAAATTCCCAATTGGGAGGTCTGAGTGGCAGTGGAATTTCGCAAGGGAGTTCGCCACCAGGCGCCAGACTTACACAATGGAATGGAATAATGCATCGACGACGTGAGTGACGAGACGGAACACCACCAGTGGCATGCTTGCGCCGTTCAATCATCCGGTGCTTTCCTAACAGATTTGCGAGAGCATAGAAAGAAAACTCCATGCATAATTTCCAATGCAACTACAACTGTCGATAACGATAACCAAGGGACACTGCAGGTCGTATGGAGGCATGAGGATGAAGAACGGTTTAGTTATGAGAAAGATGCTATGATTGGCGCTGAAGCTATGACAAAAACAATTTGTGCAAGAAAATCAGCATCATACTGGTATTGGTAAATCGCTTCAGTTCCTGTGTCAGTGGTACTTCTGGATTGATATGCACGCATATGCGCAAGCTATATATAATGGCCTGAAGACACGGGCACGTTTGTGACGCGTCGGACGCGCGCAAAGGCCGTCGGCGACGTCGTCACAAATCGGGCGACGTTTCAGCCAACAGGGAGCAGGAAGTTGCTCGGGACTTGCGATGTGCGACGTATGACGTGGGACGTTCGACGCGTGACGTGTGATGTGGGGCGTGTGATGTGGGGCGTGTGACGTGGCACGTGCGACGTGGCACGTGCCTGGCGAGTGTCAGGCACACGCAAGTCGAAATGCTTCGAGTCGTCTGAATTCTGCATTTATCGGTACGCGCAGTATTTAGTGTTCTATATCGGTGAGTACGCGTTGCTCGTTGCTCGGGTTTGAGTGCGGTGTGGTGAGTGTGCCTCGTGGGTAGCACAGGTACGATCGTTCATACGAACATGGCCGAGTACGTATGAGGGGTATGTTTCTTCCAAGTTTATGCAAGTATTTCATTGCATGTCGTATGATGTTTACGTTGGTGTACGACATAGCGTCCGACTAAAAAAGCAGCGACGCTTTGATATGTCGACGTAAGGCACCGACAAACTTATTCGTGCGATCACGCCATTCATTATTCATGCCTGGTTCGCCGACAGAACAAACAATCGACCAAACTCAACGAGCCGCAACAAGCTATATCACTGGGGACGCAAGCCCCGCAGCACCATATCTGTGGGCGTGGCTACACTGTCGTGGTTAGCTGGTGGTTAGCAATGGTTTCCGCTGATTGTCGGTTTATTTTCATACATGCCGAGCTGGTACCGATGATAAACTACAAGGCGGATACCATATGTACAACAGGCACGTGTCACTGGACTCAGCTACATGCCACTCTCCTCATTGTTGTCACGAACACGGCACTCACCTCAGTGTTATCACGGACACGGCACTCCTCTCGGTGTAGTGTTACCACCCGGGTTACCACCGACACGACACTTCCCTCAGTCTTATCACAGACACGGCACTCCTCTCGGTGTTGTGTTACCCCCACACGGCACTCCCCTCGGTGTTATCACGGACACTACACTCCCCTCAGTGTTACTACCGGTACACGGCACTCCCCTCAGTGTTACCACCGGTACACCACTCCCCTCGGCGTTAGCACCCGACACACAACACTCCCCTCAGTGGCATCAACGACACGGCACTCCCCTCTGTGTTACCACCGACACGGCACTTCCCTCAGTCTTATCACAGACACGGCACTCCCCTCGGTGTTACCACCGATACACCATTCCCCTCGGTGTTATCATGGACACGGTACTCCCCTCAGTGTTATCACGGACACGGCACTCCTCTCGGTGTTGTGTTACCCCCGACACGGCACTCCTCTCGGTGTTACCACCGACACGACACTTCCCTCAGTCTTATCACAGACACGGCACTCCCCTCGGTGTTACCACCGACACACCATTCCCCTCGGTGTTATCATGGATACGGTACTCCCCTCGGTGTTATCACGGACACACCACTCCCCTCGGTGTTATCACGGACACATCACTCCCCTCGGTGTTATCACGGACACACCACTCCCCTCGGTGTTATCACGGACACACCACTCCCCTCGGTGTTATCACGGACACACCACTCCCCTCGGTGTTATCACGGACACACCACTCCCCTCGGTGTTATCACGGACACACCACTCCCCTCGGTGTTATCACGGACACACCACTCCCCTCGGTGTTATCACGGACACACCACTCCCCTCGGTGTTATCACGGACACGCTACTCCCCTCGGTGTTACCACGGATACGGCGCCGAACACGATGATCTCATGGCGATGATCGCATTACGCCGGCGCCCGAGCATTGATAAGCGCCGATCGTGGTCTCACCACCCCGACGGAGACGGTCTGGCCGATATGGCGACCGTCGCCTCACCACCCCGACGGAGACGGCCTGGCCGATATGGCGACCGTCGCCTCACCACCCCGACGGAGACGGCCTGGCCGATATGGCGACCGTCGCCTCGCCACCCCGACGGAGACGGCCTGGCCGATATGGCGACCGTTGCCTCGCCACCCCGACGGAGACTGTGTGACCGATATGGCAACCGTCGCCTCACCACCCCGACGGAGACGGCCTGGCTGATATGGCGATCGCCTCACCACCCTGACGGAGACTGTGTGACCGATATGGCAACCGTCGCCTCACCACCCCGACGGAGACGGTCTGGCCGATATGGCGATCGCCTCACCACCCTGACGGAGACTGTGTGACCGATATGGCGACCGTCGCTTCACCACCCCGACGGAGACGGCCTGGCCGATATGGCGACCGTCGCCTCGCCACCCCGACGGAGACTGTGTGACCGATATGGCAACCGTCGCCTCACCACCCCGACGGAGACGGCCTGGCCGATATGGCGACCGTCGCCTCGCCACCCCGACGGAGACTGTGTGACCGATATGGCGACCGTCGCCTCACCACCCCGGCGGAGACGGTCCGGCCGATATGGCGACCGTCGCCTCGCCACCCCGACGGAGACTGTGTGACCGATATGGCAACCGTCGCCTCACCACCCCGACGGAGACGGTCCGGCCGATATGGCGACCGTCGCCTCACCACCCCGACGGAGACGGTCCGGCCGATATGGCAACCGTCGCCTCACCACCCCGACGGAGACGGCCTGGCCGATATGGCGACCGTCGCCTCACCATCCCGGCGGAGACGGTCCGGCCGATATGGCGATGCAGTCAGTGAAACAGACAAAGCGATGTATGCTCCAAGGCGTGAAATACACCAGAGCGTGAAATGCACCAGACGAACTGGCCACCACGACTGAGCGAAGTGCGGAGCGCATACAATGCGCTGTTGAACAGCTCGACCAAGCACCAACCCAACGGGCTGATGGATGAGGTCAAACTAGCGTCGGCAAATCGATCATTGCATATCGTCTCCTCTCGACCGCACAGAGAAGATGCATGGCCCTGAGGGTTATTAGAGGTCAACAGCGCAAGAAAGAGCCTCGTGAGACGAGTGGTGGATCTGACTCTGGTTTTGCTCTCAAATGAAAATATCCCGTCCTCTTTGAATTCCATTTTCGAAAGCCCTTGCCGAGAGAAGGCTAGCGTTTGGATTATTGTGAAGGATGAGGAGAACGTTATTCACTTCAATAGATGCCAAAAAGCGGGTATCGGCAAGAGCAGGCCAATGTTTGTGTCTGCCAACAGAGTCATTAATAAGCGGAGGGAGAAAATCGCCAGAGTTATCGACATCTGGGTAGGGTCTAGCCGTGGAAGAGCGGGCTTTTCTATAAGTCAGATCTAGCCGCAGAAGAGCGGGACTGCTCTTTGGGTCGGACCTAGCCGCGGAAGAGCGGGGCTGTTCTCTTGCATCGTGACGCGTGACTCCACCGTTATTTAGAACCCTGGCAGAAGTAAGACTACCGAAAGGCGTTATGTAGTTGGCTGCGTAGGCTACCCGCTCGATATGATGCCCACCAAATGTACTTGTGGCTCACATTGCTCTTGATATATGTGTTGCACAGTTTGTGACGCCTGACAATTGTCTCTTTAAAAAGAGCGTGCTTCGAGTGCATGTGCGGATGCCACCCTTGGACCCCAATGCTCACTTTCCCTGATGAAATAGCATGTGCCAATCCTTATGCTTCCCAACTAGCATGGGTGGATAATTGGCCACTGCCGGTGTCGCAGCTGCAGCACAGCCCATGCCACATCTTCGCCTTTGGAGTAGCAGGAACAAGAGGTAAGGGGACGAGTGGTCTAGGGGTAAGATGCTCGTCTCACAATCGAAAGATTGTGGGTTCGAGTCTCACCTGTCGCTACTCTTCGCCCGCGACCGATCGGCGTGAGAGATTGGCGACGCTATATGACTCAACGGTCGACGTGTCGTAAAACCAATAACCAACCAGGAACAAGAGGAGAGGGAGACCAATTACCATCGCTACCCCCTTCCGACCACCACCATCACCAAACGTCGGGTGCCTGGTCCCTGGTCCCTGGTCCCCAATTCCTACGCTTATCTCCTTTTCGTGAACGCTCTCCTTAGAGACAGGACTTGAAGCAACGCAGCAACCTTGGGTGCTCAAATAAGGAAATTATGCATTAGTGCGAATTATATAGTAGTGCAATTGCGTTAATTCCTGGCATAGGAGACCACCAATCAGAATGCATATGATAGTTCAGATGTTTCTTAGATTGTGCCTATGTAAGTAATGGTGTTCCTATCTGAATAGTGTCTAAAAGAAAGGGATTTCATTACAACGTCTTGGAGGTCTATTTCCAAGGTCATAACCTCAGTTGTGGGCCGCAATTGACCATCTTCCTAGGTGTGTGCAGTTATTGACAGTGCGCCTCAAATGACCACGTTTGTAGGTGTGTGCAGTTATTTAATGGTCACAAAAAACGGTACTTATCCTATGTGCGACCCCACGTGGAATATTCTGTACCGGCATGTAGCCCGTACTTCGAAAAAGATATAGCTATGCTAGAAAGAGTGCAGCGCAAAGCCACTAGACTCATCAGTGGACTAGGTAACTTAGAATATGAAGAAAAGCTGATGGCATTAGATATGCACTCACTCAAGTATAGGAGATTAAGGGGTGATACAACTGAAATATATAAAATTGTTTAAGGGTTGGAACAGGACAATCTGAATGATGTTCTTCTATTTATAGTATCACATAAGAGTCATCAATTCAGATTAGACAAGTCGAGGTGTAGGACAATTAAGCGACAACAGGTCTTCAGCCAAACTGTGGTTGATGAACCGAATAGGCTGCCTGCTTATATTGTGGGCAGTCTCTCATTGAATGTATTAAAAAAAAGATATATTGGTGGATACATTTTTTTCGGCGGGAAGATTTTGTTTTGGAGTTCTAATTAGTGGTGGATTGGGTGAGATTTATGCTAATTAGGTGTGCACGGCACAGACCCCTTTAAGCAGGCATGGGTGGAGTTTGAAAATTATTGGTAGGCCACTCGATCCACGTGTGTGTGTTACGCGGGATCAAGTGAATAGAACTGGATCGGTAAGGTAGATAGGTATTGATGGGTGTGTGGGATGTTGGTGGATGATTTCTTTGGAATTTGGGATGTGGTATTGGTTGGGGTGATGAGTGTCTTTTTGTCCAGGCTTATGGTATGTCCCCTTTACAGACTTAATCTGAATGGGCACTGGTGGCTCTTATTAAGTCTGAAAACTTTATGGCTTTATGACTTCATGAACATGTTATCTAGGTGCTGTTTGTCTTCATAACCTCAGGTATCCGCCGCAATTGACTACTTGTGTAGGTGTGTGCAGTTATTTCTTTTATCATGCGCTCTAGGTACTGTTTGTCTCCAAAACGCCTCGATAAAATACACAGAAGAAATGTTCTTGCACGATACCTTCGGTTTTTATTGCAAATTTTAAGCTTAAGTTAAGTGATTCAGCACTATATCACCGGTCTAATTGCTTTTCCCAGCGGGTTTTCAGTGACGTCAGGCTTAAGTCAACCTTGGCACGAAGTCTAGGATGCCATCAATATAGCGACAGCAGACAGTAATGCCACGGGATCACGATGGGATCCTGTAAGATACGTGCATCCGCATTAGTCACATAGGCAACAAAACACCCAAAGGAAAACACTAGCAATCAGACCAGTAATGCATGTTATAAGTAATGCATGTAATACAAGCTTTGTAGGTGGTCCTTAAAAATAATTGCTTCTAATTTGGCATCGTGCGTTAACTTGTCCATGATGACACATACTGCAGGCGTGTGCGTGTGCGTGTGCGTGTGCGTGTGGGTGCGGGTGCGGGTGCGGGTGCGGGTGCGGGTGCGTGCGGGTGCGGGTGCGGGTGCGGGTGCGGGTGCGGGTGCGGGTGCGGGTGCGGGTGCGGGTGCGGGTGCGGGTGCGGGTGCGGGTGAGTGTGATTGTGCGTGTGCGTGTGCGTGCGCGTGTGAGTGTGTGTGTTCTTGTGTGCCTTACTGATCACATCCTTAATATTTCGCGTGATGCCTTTGCCGCCTGGCGGAGGTGACGCGGCGGCTATGAACACTGCTGTCTTTCTCCTTACTTCTTACTCCCCAACATTAGCTCTTCCTGAATTTCCGGAATAACTGCGAAATTTCTTTGGAGTCTAAGCTTTAATTTGTTTCTGGCATGGGCTTTGCAGCTTTGCCTTCTTATGCTATACAAATTTTGAGAAATATGGCGCTCGCAACAGAGGTGGAGACAGAATTTTCTAAAGGGGGCCGGACCACAAAAATATTATGACATTGTGATCGCTTTCGGCGCACCTTGCGCGCCGAAAAAAATCTGATTTTGCGTTTTTAAAATCTCAAAGCTTCTTGCCTGATCTAGTGTATTTTTGCTTGGTAAGGAGGGTGGGGTGGGCAAGCCCCCTTGGCTGCACCTCTGGTTCACACCTAATTTCAACAATGTTTTATCGTCGGACACGCAACTGTTGTTAAGTTGATTTAACCATCTTTTCGTTCCGGTAGCGGTACCCAGTAGCCGTACAATTTACACAGCTCTTCCGTATCCTGCTATTTACAACATATTTATGCTGCAGTAACTTACAGTTTAATGCTTCGTTTGTCTTAGTCCGTAACTCGTCTTCTATGTTGAGCTCAGCATGTCGTTCCTTTTCGTCCGATTGCCGAGATTGCAAGAGATGTATGTCTCTTTATTTGTGCTTAGTCTGGCTTAAAACCAGATTCCTCTGGGATTCCAGTGTAAGGCTGGTTCGCCGCACTGCTTCACCGCGTATGCATACATTAGAACACGTTGGACACCAATTGCTTTTCAGGCATCGCTATTAATTATCACAGCGTCTTTGTTGCTATAATTATTCCTCGTTGTGATTTCCTGTCTCCGTATAAATAGTTCATTGTCTGGTCGGTGTGCATTGAGTACAGATCCAAACCTATGCACTTCATTCTGTATATTCACATTGTTGGAGGTTTGAGTTCGAGGTTTCCTCCGTTGAACATGTTCAGGAAGAACACTTGCAAACACAAGACCGATGGACAGGCATAAATATAGACAATCTACATTATCGGCCGCTGAAGTTTTCGTTATTTCAGTTCAAGATTCTGTTTTTTTATTGAGATCACAAGCTGTATGGCAATCGTTTGACAACTATCCAGGAACGCGCATATCATATGAATAACATCTGACAATACGAAATAATAAAATATTCAGTACAGATATCGCATCGGGAGACCGAGCTTATGTTTGACCGTGACTCCACAAGAGGTCCATCATACAAAAGCGTGGCACCACGTGCCATGCATTTGCCATGCCATGACCTGACTGTTAATTATGAGTCCGTCTTTCAGGTCAGGATGGACTCTAAAGCTTGCAACCTCCTCCCATCTGATTATTTTCACATGATACTGGTGATCGATGTGAACACATTCCTGTTCAGGTGACCACTATGCTGTATCACAGTATGTGTGCATGGTCGACCACTTTGCAAGTGAATTGTCAGACTTAGTCGCTTAGTGTTGTAGTAATGAGTCCTATATATGAAGCAGATGTTAGTTAATACGAACTACCCAATCTGAATCGTTGATGAGAAAATAAACAAGGCTATCTCGCTGCAAAATGGAACTTACCTAATCTGCACCAGTCATCGCGCATAAATTATGCTACAAAACAGTATGTCCCCAGTCAATAAGCAAGAATAATACAATATACTTCAGGACATCGCAAGAAGTAACTGGAAGACTACTCCCCAACAAGACTAATTGGAATTTGTGGATCGAAAGTGGAGCGCCATACACCTACCATGGCACCTGGTATACCATGGGACACTACAGTCATCATCTGGACAGGAGTGAGTGTGAGTGTGAGTGAGTGAGTGAGTGAGTGAGTGAGTGAGTGAGTGAATGAGTGAAGGAGTGTGTGGGTGTAAGCGTGGGTATGGATGTGGGTGTGGGTGTCTATGTGCGTGTGTGTACTTTTTGTGTGCGTGCGTTTGTGTGCCTGCTTCATTTTTGGAAAACTTATTACCTGATGCATTCATTATTGTCAGCAGGGATCCCTATGGCATCTCACTATAGGCAGCCATGCGACTATTTTCAACGTAGGAATCTCCGCCTGTCAGGCTTTAAAATCTTGGACACCTCCAGCCAGTCCCGAGACATCGCCGTATATTTTTACCTAAAATAGATGGAAAGCAATTTGCATATCTGCCGCATTAACGACCCAAGGCGAGATGTAGGCTGTTAACCATCTCCCACGCTGCTCCAGCTGCAGCAAATCGTTTCCACTAGAATATTACATCCAATACATATTCAAGCTATTGCCAGGAAAATCCTAGTCTGCATTATGGTAAGCTTGAACATGTGTAATTGACTGCATTTGCATTTTTATTTATACGTGGAAGAAACTTATGGTTATAAAATTAACCTATGGAAATCCGAGATGATACGCGCAACTTGTCCTCGCGGCATACTTTAATTCAAAAACAAAAATAGAGCGGGTAACTTTCGGACACTTCACCGCAACATCTCCGATATACCTGACGATTTACATTCGGGAATTTCGCGCCCAACTCGCGGCGTGACGAATTAGCGAACTCCAAGTGTCCACTTCGCTGTTTGATGATAGACGGCTTAACAGTATGCAATACAATGCGTGGATATATTTAAACCCCACTGAACGTTTCGGTCCGATCCTGAACCTCACTCATGGGATGACATTATTTTTTGGATGAATTTCCAGTGTTAGGAAAGCGCATGGTCACAGCCCAAACGACCACGCGACGCCATCCCTGTCCGGGCGACAACGAATCAAGCATATTTCTGACCGGTCGTTCCATCGTCACAGCTTTGGAACAGCTATTAATTATGTTCAATTTGTTGCAACTCGGGTGACGAGAAACTGCCAGACCGGGTTGGTGCCATCAAGTTAAAATAACCTCTTCGGTCTGGTGTTCAATTTTCCATACGATAATCATCTTCACGAAACACCAAAGGGCAATCGCTTTTGACGCCCGAAAATTATGTGGTGTGTGGAAATTGTGTATCATTATACGAGGAAGTACTTGTATCTCCTGGCTGCGCCGGCTTTGGTTGAATTTTACTTTGCTGGAGTGCGCAATCACTTTAATAATATTTTTTCCAACATTTTATGCTCCAACCTTAGTTTGAGAACTTTAATGCCCTGACCCCAGTGTTCAGACCTTGGGCATCATACTCATACACATCATACATGAATACGCAGTTTTTGCGGCAATTACTAAGTTCTGTTAATTCCATCGCAGGGCCTCGAAGTTTTCCATTGTGTATGTTCTGCACGGGTCTACACCGGATGGATCGAAACATCGGTTGGGAAGAATTACAAATAACTCGGCCACCAAGAGCTCTAGTCTTCAATCCGAATGGCCTTGCTACCCCAGTCGCCATTTCGCATCTCATCGTGACAGAGATAATCAACGTGCTGCTTACAAAAGAAACGCCAATGGCACACCATTTTCATACCAAAATCTACTCAGGGAATTTTGAAGACTGACAAGAGAAAATCTGAACTGAATGAGAGGGCCCATCAGCTAAAGTAGAGACTCCTGAGCTGAATGAGAAGAATTCTGGGCTCTCATGGGGTCACTGAGCGGACAGAGAGGGCCCCTGTACTGAAAACTGGAGCCCTTGAGCTGAATGAGAGCATACGAGGTTACGGCCCCGGGGCTCATGTAGGGTCTCTGGGCTGTATGAGAGCCCGAAAGCTGACGGAAAGGGTCATGAGCTTACGGAGAGGGCTTTGAGCTGAATGAGAGGGCCCGTCAGCTAAAGGAGTCTGAGCTGATTGAGGGCTCCTAGAATGGGCCCCTAAACTGATGGAGGATCTCTTAGCTGAATGGGAGGAACCATGACCAAGCCAAGGGGCTCTTGAGAAGAAAACGAAAACCCTTGGGATCTCACTGAGCACCGTAGTTGACATGGAGGGTTTCTGAGCTGAATGGGGTGGCCCGTGAGCTAACGAAGAGGGCCCGTGAGCTCACAAGGATGGTCCCTCAGCTGAGGGAGGGCCCCTTGAGGTAAAGAATAGGGCCCCTGAACTGAATAAAAGGGCCCCAGAGCTGACGGAAGTTGCCCTGAGCTGAATGGAGGAGGGCTCCTGAGCTGACATGCAGAGCACCCGAGCTGAATGAGAGAACCATGAGCTAAAGGAAAGGGCTCTTGAGCTCACAAAGAGTGCCTCTGAGCTGACAGAAAACCCGTGAGCTGACGAATAGGATCCTTGAGCTGAAAGAGAGCCTCTGGGGTGACGAATACGGCCCCTGAGCTCACGGAGGAACTCTGAACCCACAAAGAAGGCCCCTGGGCTGAGGGTAGAGGAGGACCCCTGGGGAAAAATAATTCCTTGGCTGAATGAGAGAGCCTCATAACTGACGGGAAGAATGGCAAAGAGGGCTCCTGCGCTCATGGAGAGGACACCTGACCTGAATGAGAGGACACCTCATGGAGAGAACTGAATGAGAGTCATATGAGCTACGCACACAGAGAGAGCGAGAGAGCCCCTGAAATTCAAGGAGAGCCTCTGCGTTGATGGAGGGTTCATACAGCTGACGAAATGGACTGAGCTGACGGAGAGGACTCCTGAGTTGTAGGAGAAGGACCCTGAGCTAACAGAGGGTCCCTGAGCCGAATGATAGGACGCCGGAACTGAATGAGAGGGCTCCAGAGCTGAAGGAAAAGGTCCAAGTTGACAGGGGCCCTGAGACGGAGAGGGCACCTGAACTGATTGAGATTATCCATGAGCTGAAGTGAAGAGCTTCTGAGCTCACCAAGGGCCCCTAAGTTGAAGGAGAGGTTCCTGAGCATAAGTCCCCAGATCTGAAGAAGAGGACTCTTGAGATGACAGCCTGACGAGGAGGTCCGAACAGGCGGAGAGGACCGTTGCGACCACGCACCCAAAAGCCTCCATCAAGATACACCTGCCAGGGGTCGGCCAAGGGTCGGCCAAGGGGCGACATCTGCTGAAAAGTGGGTGAAGAGATCATTCCTGGTCTTGCTGGATATAGATATGTGGTTCAACTGATGAACATATTTCATCAGCCTGGGATGCAAAAGCGCACAATGTTGGAAAGCCTTCTACTGGGAAAGCCAGTGCGATCGGCGTTGTGATGAAGAAGGGAGGCACTAAGAACGGGCCATCAAGTATCGACACTAATTTGCTAGCAACTGAGCTGACAGTGTTCTGCAAGGACGATGAACTGCGCAATATGAACCATGCCCTTCAGAAGTTCAAGAGCATGGATGCATAACTGTGATGCCTCTTCCCACAGCTGGAGACAGTGTTTAGTACGCTTGCTGTCCTACCATCGTCGTCGGTGGCAGTGGAACGCAGATGTTCAGGACTCTGCGCCGACTGAAGACTTGGTTGCGGCCAACCATGACTCAGTGTCGGCTGGACTCAGTAGTCGTGATGCACGTCCACTGTGACCGTGTGGATACCGTTCGACTCCGAAATGCGCTTAAAAGTTGTGCATCACTGACCTGAGCGGAAAACGATTATCGGGCTCGTATCCGGCTCGTATCAGTAGACAGGAGGCCGTGTGGCGGCGCTCCGCCGTCGCGCACCCCCACGGAGGCGGTGCGCCGTATGTGAGGGCTCCTGCTATTTGATCATAAGCTGACGCTGCCTGCTGGCGCTGCCTGCTGGCGCTGCCGACGAGCATCGACTGCTGCCGCTGACTGTTGCCACTGGCTGCTGGCACTGACTGCTGGCATTGACTGCTGGCACTGACTGTTGCCACTGGCTGCTGGCACTGACTGCTGGCACTGACTGCTGGCGCTGACTGCTGGCGCTGACTGTTGCCACTGGCTGCTGGCACTGACTGTTGCCACTGGCTGCTGGCACTGACTGCTGGCACTGACTGCTGGCGCTGACTGTTGCCACTTACTGCTGGCACTGTTGCACTGGCTGCTGGCACTGACTGCTCGTCGACTGTTGCCACTGGCTCTTGCCACTGGCTGCTGGCACTGACTGCTGGCGTCGACTGCTGCCGCTGACTGTTGCCACTGGCTGCTGGCACTGACTGCTGGCGTCGACTGTTGCCACTGGCTGCTGGCACTGACTGTTGCCACTGGCTGCTGGCACTGACTGCTGGCACTGACTGCTGGCGCTGACTGTTGCCACTTACTGCTGGCACTGACTGCTGGCGCCGACTGTTACCACTGGCTGCTGGCACTGACTGCTGGCGTCGACTGCTGCCGCTGACTGTTGCCACTGGCTGCTGGCACTGACTGCTGGCGTCGACTGTTGCCACTGGCTGCTGGCACTGACTGCTGGCGCTGACTGTTGCCACTGGCTGCTGGCACTGGCTGCTGGCACTGACTGCTGGCGCTGACTGTTGCCACTGGCTGCTGGCACTGACTGCTGGCGCTGACTGTTGCCACTGGCTGCTGGCACTGACTGCTGGCGTCGACTGCTGCCGCTGACTGTTGCCACTGGCTGCTGGCACTGACTGCTGGCGTCGACTGTTGCCACTGGCTGCTGGCACTGATTGCTGGCGCTGACTGTTGCCACTGGCTGCTGGCACTGGCTGCTGGCACTGACTGCTGGCGCTGACTGTTGCCACTGGCTGCTGGCGCTGCCCACTGGCGCTGACCGCTGACGCTGCCGGCTGGCAATGCCGACTAGCGCTGACTACTGCCACTGATATTTTTGCCAGACTGCTAGCGCTGACCGCTGACACTGCCGGCTGGTGCCTAGATCGCCGGTGGGATGCAGGTGAATATTCTTGTGCGGGGATATCTGTGCCATCCTGCCAATTTCGGCCATTTCGGCCGAACTTTTAAAAGTTAGTTTGCCATCAATCTTCCCTTGTTCATTTTGACGGAAATCGTTGATCGACTCGGAAAGTGCAAGTCACGACACGTAAGTAGGTAAATAGAACTGGGAATTGAAGGGCAATGGGCGACGTCTAAACTACACTGATACAACTCCCCGTTTCATCACCAGGTGGTTCCATTGACCTTATAACAACAGTGACTTTGTTGTTCTTAAAATCGATAAAGTGTATGTGTTAGCGCGTCTTTGGGCGCAAGTCCACGGCTCGCAGCGCCCCGCAACACCCCGTGCGAGCACCAGGCATTGTCATAGTTATATGAGGACTCAAGAGCTATGGGGTGTGCTTGAATTCGAACCCGGCTTAGCTGTGTGGAAGACCGGTATCTGTCCCACGGTGACCATACTGGTTGTCTCGTACATGCACATCGGCCTCTCGGGCTCAACGGACGGCCCCATCTGAACTTAAGCATTACGAACGTCGACACCACTGGAGATGTTTGGGACGCTTCTCCGCCTACGTTTGATACCTGACTGAAAATGTATAATTTTCTCATCGAAGTTTTCTTTTAAGAGCACATTTCCGGGCCGGCTTCGGTCCAAGTTGAAAGCGCTCACCATTATAACATAACACACGGACTCTTGAGTTCAATTTGCGTGCGATACTGGCTCACTGGTTCATTTCTGAGGGTGAACATCTTCCATGTAGTGTTTCCTCTCGAAATGAAATCCCGAGTAGGGACGCGATCATCTTCAACTTTCTGGTTTATGGAATATCATGGTTTGACACGCATATAACTTGAACATTGTACTTTCATGGGGCCCTGGTTGCGCGTATGGGGGCCCGTGTGTGCGCCATGGGAGCCTGCCGGGCCTCCTTGGGGACCACACCTGGAAAATAAATGTGGCGGCGCCCCTGAATAATGTATTCATACAAGATTTATGTATGCATACTAGAGTGTTCGCCTATACTATAAATTTATGTATGCATATACTATACTAGATATTTATGTATGCATACTAGCTTCGCCTGTGTAAACGCTACATACCCGTAAGGACCCGCAATCTTCGTTAAAGGTTCGTAGACGTTCGTAAGGACACGTAGACGTTCGTAAGGACACGTATACGTTCGTAAGGACACGTAGACGTTCGTAAGGACACGTATACGTTCGTAAGGACACGTTGACGTTCGTGAGGACACGTAGACGTTCTTAGGGGCGCGAGAACAGACTCGGCGGCCATAAAAAGTGCCGTTGGCCTTTCCACCCCCGCCATGGCGATCCCGTAGTCAATCACGTACGATCACGTACGATCACGTACGATCACGTACCTCTGGCGCTGCCCGAAGGGTCGCGCCAGGGCCGTGGTAGCCCAAGGAGGAGGCGATCGCTCCTGTAATACCAAGTAGCAGTGATTTCGCATAGCAGCGTTGTTTGGAGCAGTACAGTCTGCAGTAGTAATGTCGAGTAGGAGTGACTTCGCATTGCAGTGATGTTTGTAGCAGCAAAGCATGTGGCATTACAGTCGCGTAGTAATAATGTCGGGTGGAAGTGATGTGTGAAGCAGTGAAGTATGCAAAGGAATGACGGGTGGCAATGGTGACGGAGTAGTTCATTTTTAAAATAAGAATTCTTGAAAATGCGTTTTGCACCTGTCCATGCTGAAAGTTCAGGGGGATCGCATATTAGGCATACCACCACCCCAAAGTAATGCTTATCGGAGAGCTCCTGGTGGTGTGTCTGCCGAGGACAGTCCAGGACACGCGCGAGCCCGAACTCGTCCCAGGCAATTGAGTAGTACGAGAAGGCGATGGCAGAATGACACCTTTGACCGAGCTCAGCAACTTGGTCGGGGTCCAAACGGTCGGTTGCTTAGCTGGTTGTTGTTTTCTTACGAAGCACCGACTCCTTTGATCACATACTGTCGCCAGCCTTTCATGTCAATTGGTTGTGGGCGAAGAGCGGTGATAGTTGGGACTCACAGCAAACAGCCTTTCCGTTGGAAGATGAGCATTCTACCTCCAGCTCACCGACATGAGCACTCCATCTGGCTGCGTCAGGCAAGGATGAATGACTTCTTAACTCACTTGGATCCGCTTCTGATCCCAAACGCTGCATCTAGGGAGCAAGAGGTTGGAGCAAGCCATTACTTCATGTGTACAGCAGCCAGGCACAAAAACAGCATACATGGCTAGTGTCTTAGTATCTATACGTGGTACTGGCCTCGCTAACTCTAAGCTACTTCAAGCGCCAATGTCTTCAAATCTCTTCATATAAACCAGCACTCAATTCTGCACAGCATATCTTATCGTTTGATATTATCAACGGGATGCCATCATCAGACTGGGAAGCTAACGAGCTACTAGCGCGCTCTCGCACACATATTCCGAATATTTCATCTTTCACAGTCATGTCCTGTCTTCCATCTCCGTTACAAAGGATTGTTGCTATTATTTTCGAGCGTCTGCCCATTTTGGTGCCTGAGTGCTCTACTTGATACATAGCCTTGCGTTAGTTGATAAACAAGCTTCCAACCCACCCAACGGGGTCGTTACTGACAATCCAGGCACGCCGATTCTGCGCACAGTGGCAAGTCATAATTTTAACTGAGTCTTGTTCTTTCTCAAAACTTGTTTTGTTTTCAGAACGCTCAGATGCTAACTAGGTAGGTACCTATCTGCCCACTCATTGAGAAGCTAGCGCGCGTCGCAGATTGTTGCTCCAAGGTTAAATGAAGGAATTAACTGGTTACGCGAGACAGTGCCACATAACAACTAATTGAATCATGGATGGAACTTCTGCGTTTCCTCCCTTCCACGACTACTACACGCGTCCGTAGTGATGGGCAAGAGCAGATGACCACAGTAGGCATGCCATAGCGAATCCAGGGGTGCCGTTCGCCTCCAGCATACACCATAGACGCTGAACAGCGGGACAGAGGTGGAAACTGTCTGAAGTGTCTCAGTGTCAGCCGTTGTCAGTTAATTTCTATGTGACTTAGCATCTGGCCCATGGGCATTGACTGAAGTCATTGGCCCTGGAAAGTGGTCATGTGCTTTACCCCGCCCCTCAACGTGCTTTTAATAGCGCCCCTGCCCCTAATGCTTGCAAAGCGCTATGTTTCAGAAAATTTGGCCGGAATAAGCTCTTGCCCTCCCGAACAACATGATTAGATCGGCTAAACTTGACTGCACAGAGAAGACCTTTCTTGTGAGCAGTAGCTCGAGCTATTCACCTGCGGGGGAAAGCCATGCAGCTCATGCTATGTTCAGAGCAGAAGTTGACTTCATCCGACTCATGAAAATCCTGATAGTGAAGTGCATGATTAGAATGGAAAGAACCAAATCATAATTTCCACTAAATTCAAAACTACATCCATGAATTCAAACAACGTTTCCAATGGTCGCTAAGAACGCTGGAAGTGATATCCACTCACATGGGCAGGGGAAGGATTACATTCACTTCCACACTTTCTAGACGAAGTGTTCTTTCCACACATTATTATTATAGCAGAGTAGTTGGAATAGCAGCAGTAGTTGATTGCTGACGATGCTGCAAAGAAGCGTCGCTTGTCGCCGCGAAAAGCACCCCCCCCCCCGACGGTATACAACGTACAACGGCAGCTCACAACTCCTCCTGTTCACAATGAAAGACCCTTGAAGCAGTCGCGCGCCTGGCGGCATACACCGGCGGCGAACAGCACCCGCTCCCATTAGCGAATTCCAGGTCGCTTATTGGAGAGCAGAGAAAAACATGCGCCCGGTGGAGCAAAACCAGCGCTAATGCCGTCGATAAAACCGCCGCCGCACGCCATCGTAATACCAGTGTGGCCGGGCAGCAGTGGCGACCGAAATGACCGGACCGGAGGGCTGCAGCGTGCCAGCTGGCCGGACAGGGCTGCATAGTCCCAGCTGGCCGGACAGGGCTGCATAGTTCCAGCTGGCCGGACAGGGCTGCATAGTTCCAGCTGGCCGGACAGGGCTGCATAGTTCCAGCTGGCCGGACAGGGCTGCATAGTTCCAGCTGGCCGGACAGGGCTGCAGCGTCCCAGCTGACCGGACATGAGGGATGCTGCATCCGAGCTGATCAGACAGGGCTGCAGCGTCCCAGGGTAGGAGGGCTGCGGCGTTTCAGCTGGCATCGGCAGCAGTTGCATATGCTCAGCTCGCAGATAATTGCTTGCCTGGGACCGTCAGCCCAGAACGGGAAGGTAGGAGGGTTGCTTATGAGTGCGGCCAGTGGCTGCCAGTGGCCACACATGGGCACGGCCAGTGGCTGCCAGTGGTCACACATGGGTACGGCCAGTGGCCATGTGTGACCACTGGCCACACATGGACACGGCCAGTGGCTGTCAGTGGCTGTCAGTGATCACACATGGACACGGCCAGTGACGGTCAGTGACCACACATGGACACGGTCAGTGGCTATCAGTGGCCACACATGGACACGGTCAGTGGCTGTCAGTGGCCACAAATGGGCACGGTCAGTGTCTGTCAGTAGTCACACATAGGCACAGCCAGTGGTTGTTAGTGGTCACACCTTAATGCGCCCAGTGGTTGTCAGTGGTCACACGTACGTACGGCCAGTGGTATACGACACCCTTGCAGGCTGGCAATGACCCCGTCACAGTTCTGTCTTTTACTGATGGTCGCCATTGAAACCAATACAAGAGCGTGCACCGAAAGTCACGCTCGAAGCTGAAGCTGGCTTTATGGCCATTTGGGCTCAGGGTGCGTCAATTACTGGAGCTATATAGCACCCGCGCTACCGCAATCAGTTCACGCTGGCAACTACTTTAATCTGGCCCGTGGCCAAGTAATTTCCCGATCCAATTACTGGTGCGGTAAGAAGATGTAAATTGTATTTTATTATGGCAGCAGCTGAAGAAGGTTAGGCTGCCAGCTGTGCATCCCCATATCATTGCCGAAATTCCGCAGGCAAGAGCCACATTGTCTCCGAAATAACTATTAGCCATAGGGACGTAGTGACGTGCATGGCTGCAACATGTGAGAGGATTGGCCTGGCGAACATGTTCCCCAATTTCATCCGATCTTAACCATTAATGCAAGGGCGTTGACCGGAAAGAATTGACCTAAAATCGATTTGTTCACTCCCCTCCACAATTTTCGAGCCGCTCTTACATCCATGGCCACGTGTCAAAGCTGTAGGAACGTATCGTTAGGGCTCCACATGCCAAGGGACGGCACCTGCCAGTGGCGCGAGATATTGAACAGCACGGTAGGAGGTTGTCATGGCCATAACAGGCCATACCTGGCTGGAAATGCCGCGTAAATCGAGGGGGCCGAAGAACAGAAGCCGGCGTAATTCAGTTGGTTCGACAGCACATTTTTATCGAGCTGGTAAGTTGTGTCGAGTTCTATCATGCACGCTCCTCATTTGAAGCTGCCTGGTGTCCAGGATTGCCCCTTCCTTTAAGCTTGGCTTGCTCAACCCTTCTTCTCCAGACCACCAGCCTCGGCTCGTGCTATCGTCCCAGACACGGTCGATGAAGCGCACTACAGCACGATTACGATTCGCAGACGTCGGTCTTCTCCGGCGCGCAAGCTTTCACTACAACCGAGACGTCCCGAAATGGCACAGTCGGATAAGATCACAACCTATTCCCATGCTCTGCGTGGTATGCGCCCTAAGTCAGGGGCGGGTCCAACCAGCCATTTTAAAGGTGGGGAAAACGGTCTGGGAAAAATGGCAGGGTTGAGCTGAATTATGAGGTGAGTCACCGACAACGGCACATATTGATCGAGTTGCAACTTCTCGCATTAGCTGTTAAAAGTGATATTTCAGCAAAAATACGCAAGTAAATATACCGCCATCTTGCGGAGCACAAAGTAAATCAGGCTAGGGGAGTGACGGTGGCGCGTCATGCGACAAAACATAAAATCCAGGTTTTCTTAAAGCTAGAGTAACGGAGGCTTGTAAATCCCATGCTCTTCTATTCAGCTTGTCTTCTGGGGGCAATCATACCCTTAATTTGTAATATGTGGTCTTCATTAGCTGCCTAGCACGCAATTTCGTAATTTGCGGGAAACGAATACTATATGTATGCCAGGAAGTGGAAATACAATGCATATGAAGCAGCATTGCGATGAAATATGTATGCTAGAATATGACGAATGTTAGTTTGGTAACATTCATATGCATGCTAAGATCTGCTCCTGCAGGATTTATAGGGCACCACACACTATACAAGATAGCTGTTCCTCGCCCCTCCCAGTGGCTGTAGAAGGCGGACAAAGCGAGTTTCCAATGACGTCTCTGCTAGCGTGTATTTGGCGTCGCTCGCCCCGCTCTCCTGTACACATAGTGATGCGAGCGTCTGTTTCAGCTGTTAGTACGTGATCTTTGCGCATACAAGAAGGAGCGTGATGGTGCAGTTATGCTGCGTGGTGTACTATTTATGAGGAAAGGCAGGCGCGCGGTTTCTGTTACCTCACGAGTCGACAGGCATACCAGAAGGAACACTAAACACTTTTGTTGGGTCAACGATAAAAAGTGCCCCTTGTTATTCTTCCGACGAATGCAGACCATCAACCATCTGTGCTATATGGCGAAGAACGCCGAGACTGAAAACCAGCCGAGAGCGAGAAAACAAACCGTTCGTGTGTCACGGACCAATTTTGTAAGTGCCGTTGGGATACCATCCATAACCTGTGGAATGGACAGGGTATTCTAGTCATAGCGAAACAACGCATCGAGGACCGTGTCCAACAATGCTTTCGAAAGTACCTGAGCACAAGCAAGACTGGGAAACAGCGACGAGATCCTCATCAGCTATCTCGGCTGAGAGATCAAACATTCTTAGAGGCATTGCTCGGCATCGGTCACTGTAGGTGCACAGTGAGTGAGGACTGCCACTGCCCCGCGACCATAAGGTGCCACCAGCGGAGTTTGATTTTCTGCACGACCAGCGTGGACCTCGGATAATGACGACTGGGCGAACGGACCACAAGGAAACGCTGCGACGACAGGCGATCCGGAGACTGCAGGAGATTGAAAAAGGAAGGACCAGCAGGTCCGACAGGATGACGCGGGTCCGCCCGGAGTTCAAACTGATACCGACATTACCTTCTATCCAGGTGAAACAGATTATTATTTCCCAAGCACTGACGTCAGCACGGAGATGAGCAGCCATCCAGCTGACTTCAGTAGTGATACTGTCACAAATGCAGCTCAGTATGGTTACCAACAGATCTGGTGTGTTCAACAGGGCAGCAGCTGCCATTATCAACGGCTTACAGATGGACATCGGACGCGTCACTTCATCTGAGAGCGAACTGATAGCCATCCGAAAAAGAACTTCCGTGTTAGAAGACAGCCTCAAAGAATAGCTACAGGAAAAAGCTGAACGGCTAATGAAAGACAAAAACCACTGTCCATTATGTTGACGAAAGGAAGGGTATAACCTGTGTCAGTTCCGCAGGTGATCCAGTTCCATCAGCTTGGAGGAGGTCAGTTCCGCAGTCTGTTGGAGCCTCTGACGTGCTCATGCTCAATAAACTATCATCGGTGTTCGAGGAATTCGATGACTAAGTGGTAGCGCTGGAATGCGATCGAACAAACGCATACCGATATGCATAGCGGTGTCATTAGAAGGTCCAAAGTTGAAAATGAAGAAGTAGTCGACTGGTTTATTTGTTAACTGCACGGAAACCAGCTGAATCTTCATCATATGTGCGTGTCACTGAATAGAGTGCCAACCGGGTCGCACTCCTTCACGGGACCTCTCGGGAAGGTGCGGCGGGTTCGGTCCACTCATAAGCCTGTCGCGAATTTCCAACCCATTTAGGGAAATGTTCCGAATATACCCACTGAGTTGGTGGTCGGAATCAGTGATGATCAGATGCTGTTCCATCAGTGATGATAGTACTCAGGTGCGCCTCATCCGCATTACAAATATTTACTTCAAAGCACAGCATTACCATGAGGTATTCGACTGGTCCACGGTAGCCATAAATGATCCTCCATTTACCAAGCAGCTGTCGGAAGACCATATCAGTCAGCTCCAAAGTCACAGAGCCACTGAGCGTCAGTACGTATATCCAGTCCACACCCAAGTCGTAGAGCACGCTGTGCAGGAGGCTACCCAGACATGTGTGGCCGTAGTCTGAATAAGGAGCGCAATGAGACGACTTGCGTATTTCAGTCTGAATAAGGAGCGCTGCGACATGACGACACGTGTATTTTCCTGTGAGTCATTCACTCCCATGTACAACTTTAAGCCATAATGTGCATCGGTTTTACATGGAAAAAAAACATTGATATTACACGACTTATGATGCAATTTACAGATGTATTTTGATCTGAGTAATTGAGACTGAAGAAAAACTGTAGGTCAGAATGTACATCTGAATTATATAGGACAAATGTTGCTATTACGTAATAATGACAACATAATATATATTTGTGGCATTAATTACGACGGGCGAGCTACAAATACAACATGATACCCACCAATCCTTATGCTCCCAGCCACACCACTGGTTTTTTACATGTGTATGCATGAACATCAAACGGTCCTTTGGATCAGTACTAATAGCCTATGCGCATCCATGCATGCATGATGATCTTCATGGCCCTGTAAAATACAAACAGGGTCTCAAATGGCTTCGATCAATTTCCGTCCAATTTTTTAAGGGAAAAAGGCAGAAACTAAGTATTTTCAACGTGAAGAAGTGTTTAATCAACTGCACGGAGTGTTGAATTTCGCCTTAATCACGTCTGAAAACATTATCTCTTCCGTGGTATTCCGAAAAATTAAGGTACGAGAACCGCTTGTGGATTTGCGCAACCGTAACGACGCGACTATGACGTCATCGTTCAACTTGAAAAGTAAGCACGAGAACCGAAAACGATTGGTCGCATCTTGCGAATCACGTTCATAAACATCGTATTCTGAAGAAGAAAAAACTGGAACGGGAGAAGATAAGTCTTCATTTGCAAAGTCCTGCAGATATATATATATATATATATATATATATATATATATATATATATATATATATATATATATATATATATCCAAGGAGTCCCCAGGCATGCGTGGAGCGCACCCAAAGGCAAATAATGCTTCGTGCCACGTTTTGGAAAAGATTATGCAGCTTGAACCGGTACCACCGATGACAACAATACAAAATAATGTATGGGATGTACACCAATCAACTGACAAAGCAACCAGAAATGCTAGCATCCGTTCTACCTACAATTTGCTCTGCTATCAATAGCAGTGCTCCTTGTTGCACACAGAAGAGAATGCGGCCTTCACAGTGGAAGCCAAATGACCGCCGCCAACGAGAAGCGGCACGAAAATATTCCCTAAGCTCATGTCAAACACCGCCTGGGTTGTTAAAATGTCCCGTTAGAATGTGAATTAGACAGATACTGATTTTGACAACGCCCGTTAATTCTTGGGCATCCCACCTACTGCATCCCATTGACTCAGCCCCCCACAGTGCACCACTGCCACGGCTTGACCACTTGGACCGGCTCACCTTCACTGTAACTGACTGTGACTGCGGTAACTGCAAGAAAGTGCGCGAGCGTGGAAAAAACGAGCGTTGCGCTTGACCGCTGCGACATGGGCGCTGATTGTCGTAACTACATCAGCTGATCGACCGAGTGAAATAGCGGCATCAAACTTCCTCAAGGCCATTTGGACCAGGGGCGAATACAGGGAACACTTGGAGCTTGTGGCCCCACCCATGGCGTCCCTCCGAACGGGAAAGCGTCCCGTACCCTCAACGGATTTATCTGCCAAACGTACCTCTTTCAGAAGAAAAGGGGTCCTTTTGAGACGAAAAGGCGCCCCTCAGTATGCCTGAGTGCATGCTTCCCGCTCAGCGAATTTTCCGCCGAAAGCGGCCTTCCGAGAAAATGTGCACGCCCATCAGCTTATCCACTGAGAGTCAGGAGCTAATCTATCACCATCAATGCAAACTACGTGCCTTTCATTTGACAAAAACAGCAGTATAAACTCTTACCGAAATCGCTCTGGCAGATTCAGGTTCATGTTCATGCGTGGTCTGAATCTCCGTAGCTTTCGTCGCCTCCTATTGTCAAAATCCATGCTTAATAGTCAGCTTGTTTTAATGTCCATACTGCTCAAATATAATCACTTGACAGAGAATTACTTGACAGAGTCTCACTCTCAAATATAATCATTTGATAATCTCAGATCAGAGAAACATTCACCATGGATGGGGCAGAGTATACTTTGGTAGTAAGTTTTGCTTCACTTTTACTACAAGTTGTAGTTGTAGTTGTAAGTAGTAACTTTTATGAAACAGCCTGCCTGAATTTAGCCCAGGATAGTAGTAAATAGTTTATTGTAAGTAGTATATTTGAAGCAGTAAATTAAAATGGTAGATTTTACTTTATGAAATATAATTTTACAACTACTACTTACTACTAACACCGAAATTTTGCTTTATGAAACAGGGTACAGTAATGCAAGCAAGATAATGAATGAGACCACGTGATATTGTCTCTCGTTAATTTCAGTTCGAACAGGCATTTTCATGTACCATGAGTTCTGGCTGCGCTAAATATAGCTATTTACACAAACCGGTGACCCGATCGGGGAAGTCGATCTCGTCAGAAGAAGTATAATTAAATGCATCAACAGCCCGCAACAACAGCATTCGCCATGCTGCAAGCGCTGAAGTCCCAGCTGGCTAGTTCCTGTCTGACCTATCATGCCATAGTGATACCTGCGTCCTTGTGGATTGCACGTACACACCTCACGATCGTGCCTGTAACAAGAAGAAAAGCGTATACAAAGGATTTGCGTTTTTGCCGTTATTCACGCACTGTAGAAGACTTCTTGATTTCCTTCTCGCCACAGCAGCCACAGCCTTGTGATCTTCCGTCGGATGGGTCTGACCAAAGGGCTCTGTCTTAGCCGTCATAGGGAGCTGTCTGACTCCTGGGAGTCCCGTGCCAGGTGTCGTGCACTGATCACTGATGTCCATCAGCACGGGAGCAGCGAATGTCCATCACCACTGGAACCGCCCAATGTCCGTCACCACCAGCGCAGCAAATGTACATCACCACTCGAGCCGCACGAAGTAAATCACCACTAGTGCAGCCCACGTTCATCATCATTAGAACAGCTTAGTGTTTATCACCATTAGTGTCACCCAATGCCGTCACCACTAGTGCAGCCCATGTCCATCACCACTAGTGTCACCCAGTGCCCATCATCACTGGAACCGCCCAATGTCCATAACCACCAGCTCAACCTAATGTCCATCAACACCAGAGCAGACTAATGTCCATCACCACCAGTGCAAGACAATGTCCGTTACCACTACTGCAGCCACACGTACATCACCATTAGTGCAGCTCAATGTTCATTACCACTACTCGGCCCACTTCGTCAATTGGAAGAAAGCACATGACAATATGAGACAAAAAGCACCATCTCAAGGGGCTGTAAGTGCCATTGTATGCTGAGGATTGGAAAAGGGATGCATGATGCATTATGCATCCAACCCAGAGTTGAAATTATGCTGTGGAATCTTGGATGTGAAGAGGAAAATTGTCCAGCCATATAATTTTGACCGGACAATATTCGTTCTCTTTCTTACATCAATATCCCTCTTTTGTACTTCTCCATGGGTTTCTGCCTATTTATTGAAGAGCAAGAAGTCATCAGTCATTGTTAAACAGCACCATTCAATTTCAATTATCTTGGCAGGAAAAGCAAAGGGTAATGTCGGGAGGAGGATAATGTTCTGGATGAGAAGAATCTAGGACACTGCTGTTATTCCAGCCATGACGCAATATCAATACAATGCAATGCAAATTAAGGCAGCATGCACCACATTGTATTGAGTGGTAGAATGTCACTAGCTGTAGGAATTCACATGATGATGAAGAGGGACAAGTCTTGCACACTGCCTGATAGGAGAGGTAAGGTGTGAATTAAATCAAGAAGTTTGATAACAATTATGAAAATGTGCATCTGTTCGGTGCGGGGTTGAATAAACAGGACTTCCCTGATTTTGTCATCCAAAACATTATCCTCTCTGGAACATTATTCCTCCCTTTTTGTGCAGAAGAGTTGTATGGTGTTGTTTGACAAGGACTGTGATCTTACTGATTATCAATGAACTGGCCAAATCACACAGGAAGGTATAAAAAAAGGAAATTCTAATGTCACAACAAAGAGAAAGAAAATTATTGTCTCTGAATTGGATGACCAAAATTTGTCCTCTCCACATTCAGGATCCAAAACATAAATCCACCCCTGTCTGGGTATCGCTTACTTAGAACGAATGGCAGCATAGGAAGTCTGATACACGGGTATCGCAAAATTCAGAATGTGTTCAGAACACTTTGTGAATTACGCAATCTCTAAAAGCATAGTAAGTTATTCAAGCTTGCATTCAGGAACATTACTAATACTTTATCTATGGAAGCTACGACTCATTCGTCTGCAATACGTTCTGACATCGAAAAACGAAGTGGATTAATGCCGAATACAACCAGGGCCTAGCATAGGCACCATATTTAAATTAGTTAAAGATCAATACACACATGTACACACAAAAGCAAACAAACAAACAAGCGAACAAACGCGAACACGAGCACTCGCGTATGTATATCTATCTATCTATCTATTTATATATGCATTACATATATATGCATATATATATATATATATATATATATATATATATATATATATATATATATATATATATATATATATATATATATATATATATGCGGTAGAAGCGACGGTGCTCAACAACCGAAGCAAAGACATAATATCACAATTAAACCTTGTCGCTGCACGTGGGTCATTTCTTGGCGCCATATGCAGCACGCATCGTTCACCCTCTCCCCAACCCTTCCTTCGTCCACCCTCCCGCCAGTCCTTCCATCGTCCACCCTCCCGCCAGTCCTTCCATCGTCCACCCTCCCGCCGACCCTATCGTGATTCCTCGTAGCGTCCATCGCATCTTATCCAATCACAGTGCTCTGGGCGTGCTGGCCTTTTTTCAAGAGCGGCTTAGCCGATGTCGGATTGGCTCGCGACATAATTTGGCGGCTGTTTGCCGAATCTGGGCACGAAGGAGACGAGCTGGTCGACGCATTTCAATCAGACGGACCGCCGTGTCAGCAGCGACGCCAGTCGACCCGCGCTCTCGGCAGCCGTTGCAAAGCACCACTAACTCATCTACAGCCACTGCAAAACACCACCGGTCACCTGCGTCCACTGCAAAATACCGCCAGCCACCTGCACCCGCTGCAAAACAACACTCGTCCTACGCAGCCACCGCAACACTCCGCTGGCTACCTGCAACCACCGCAACATGGTCACCTGAAGTGGTTGCAAAGCACCACGGCAGTCACTGAAAAACACCACAGGTCACCCACACCCACTGCAAAACCCCACTGGTTATCGGCAGCCACTGCTAAACACCACTGGTTAAATGTGCCCGCTGCATTGTTGCAATTCTTAGGCAGAAAAAAAAACTGTTGCGTCCCCCATCTACTGCATCCTATTATGGGAGGGATGCGTAGGCTCACGGAGAAGGTAGGAGGGTGCTCACAGGGGAAACTTCTCTTATCTCTAAAACTAGCCGAACGACTTTCTCGCGGAAAATGGATTCATCGCAATGCGATTCGCATTCCAATGAAATACAATGCTATAAATTATGCAGGCGGACACAGGAAATAAAACGCTGGGAAAATTGGAAGATATTCCACACCCGACTACTAGTATATTTCGTAGCCAATTGTATCATATCTGACGCCATTCTACAGCAAACGAAAAGGTGTTTCAGCTCGGGTGGGAACACACCCAGGCTATAGAGCAAAGATAGAACGCTCCGCTTCCAAAAAAGGAGACGCTCCTGCTCAGAGAAAGTGACTTTGAGCCGATCAACCAACGTTTGACGACCTCCATCGATCGTGACAATGGTAAAGACCATAGGGTGAAACTCGTGGATGCCATTATTAATATATTATTCAATTTTTCGTGCTGATTTTCCACAAAGGCGTTCTCGCTGTTTTTACCTTGATTTTAACACTACTTTACCGCAAAGGCACCGCTCACAGCAGAAACAATGGAATATTGGGTGAATCTTACCTGTTCCGCCGCGCCGCACTTAAGCCCCAATTTTTTTCCCAGTTTCTCACTGTATCCAGTTTTGTCAAATTTGTCCTTTCTTCCAAAATAATAATAATTAATTGCTTTAAGCTATTTGTGTGAAAGGCAAATCTAACAGTTTCTGCAATGCCAGCTGGTTTTGGAAACACGTTAGACTAGTTCAGTTGTATAGTCCTGTTGTTGTCTCAGTGCATGACACGATCTTCTTGACTTCATGACCGATTATCCTCTTCATGACACGATTAACACGATTCTAAGCTGCTCACTGTGATATCATTTCTTTCCTTTGTGTAAACAAACAAGATATTTGGCTCTCACATAGGTAGTGGGCTAACAAAAAGTGCTACCGAGTAAACCTAGCCATTTCAAACCAACCATCTGACGTGGCTTAACTGCTTGTTTTATCCTTGGTTAATTTTGCGATTTAGCCATATATAGCCATTTAGCCATTTAGCTGTTTAGCCACTTTGCAAATTAGCTAAGTAGAACGAGAAGTCCATGCACTTTAACTTGCACGAAGGGGATGAGTTCTACTGCTTTCTCTTTGTTTAGATCGGACTTCAATTTCATTAAAAAAACCTCATCGCTGGTGGTTCGCGAAGCATAACGACACCTAAATGAATCAAGGTGGTGTACGAAAATCCGCTATCTACAGGACGCACATTTGGCCCGACCGAGCATATCGAATTTTTCTGTATTGATGCGTGATAATTTTTCTGTATTGATGCGTGATAATTTTTCTGTATTGATGCGTGATAATTTTTCTGTATTGATGCGTGATAATTTTGCATAACTTGGGAGCTCCCATCCGGCGTTCATCAACTTTTCGAATCGCAGGATCTTCGTCCAGTAACTACAGTATGTGCACAATAAGCCTTTCCAATTTAGCAACCGGATTCGGGATGCAACCCAACCATAGCCATTTCAAGACCATGAATAATTTAACTGGGGGCACGACGCGCTGGAAAGCAGCGCATCATCAATGTTTTGGTATTGCTGCCGGCTTTATTGCCGGCTTTACGTGTAAGCAGGGCTACCTTCCATGCACTGTTCACATAGCCGTACCTGTGTGAAATGAAAAATAGTTGGGTAGGTACAGGAGCGGATCCAGGAATGTTCGTGGGGCGGACCACATTTGCTTCATCCTGCTTTTCATCTGAAAATGTCGGCTTTGGCTGGAAAAAAAAATCCACTGAGTGGGAAGGGAGCGGGTGTACTCGAGCCTTCCTGAAGGGGTGCATTTCTTGGCCAGAGGGGAGCCACCATTCCATGAGGAGGGGGAGTGTATGGGCCCCTAGTGCCCCCTCCTGTAACCGCTCATGGAAAGGCAAGGTATCCTGTTGGTGGACTTGAACCCATGCTTGTTGATTTGGGTAGGCAGGTTCAAGGGCATATGGAGCCGGTCGGTTTCGGGTAGGGAGAGGGGGGGAGACTTCTGATAAGCAGTCAAATGTTCCCAGATAAATTCCCCAAATTCTGGCCGATGTGTGCATGAAGGCTGGAAACAAAAATATTGAGGGGATGGAGGAAGGTGCGCTCCGCGATCCTATCTCCTTCTTTGTTGAGTTGAGGTGTGGACTAGAGCATACTGAGAAGCGCCTTTTCCTCTCAGAGCGCCTATACCTCTGAGATGGGTGGCTTTAGCTGAAAAATCCGTTGAGTGGTGGAGGAGGGGGTGAACTCGAGGTTTCCCGGTTGGGTGCGACTTCTCCATGAGGGGAGTCGGCGCATGCCCCTCAGTGTCTCCCCCTGTATCCGCCCATGGTGCAGCACAGCCTTCGCAATGGACTGCCACTCTCTGATTGGTGAGGCGCCGTTTTTTAAATCAATGGAGGGGCATGAACTCGCCCCCAGTGGCCCCACTCTGAATCCACCAATAAGCAAAAGGTTCTGAAAGCTGAGTACATCCGCCCTTCCTATTTGGGAGTGGATGGGGGAGGGGGGGGGCGCAATGCCACGATTCTTCCGAAGAGGGAACCCAGTAATAAAGGATGGGCTATGTTTTGATGATTAAGCAGCCGGGGGATAAGGACATCACTTTGGGGGGGGGGGATTTTGACATTGTATCTCATGCAAATCCCATGGGGTTAATATAAAATATCATATGCGGTGATAGCCGGAAAGAGCTTTTTAGCAACATGTATTACTAGTAGACCGCAAATGGAACTCTTTTCTCACGTTTTAATACCTGTTTCAACACATTTCTCTTTTAGTCATTTCCGGTTAGTTTTCGCAGGCAACACTTGAAGATCAAAAATGCAACATTCGCATGCTTATTAGGTAAGATGACCAGAATGAATCATGGCAAAATAAATTTCCGTAAGATACTTTTTGAAAAAGATCCGATCGATAACGTTCAATTGAGAGAACGAGCTAAAATTGCTGTTGATCCTGACAAGATGAGGCTGCTGGAGCTGCCACTAATGTCATGCAGCACATCCGTATATTACACGTGCTGTTCCGATCATTTTATGTTCTTGATCAACGATGGTTGTTGGATAGCTTCATGGTGGCATATGGTTAGAATGTAGGAACCACGCTGGGTAGGGCAAATCCTGAGAACAAAATGGTAAATGCAGAGCATATTCTACCTGGTAGTATGGGCCACAGCAGCACAGTAGCCAGGGTTTCCATGCAGGAGGGGAATAGTGTTAAAACAACATATAGCAATGACAAGGTTCATTTGGCAAAAAAAACAGCAGGTACAACAAAGATCATACGAAGCACGCCATAGGCAATATAGACTACCACAAAGAGAGCATAGCACTTACAACAAATGCAACATAAAGCATACAACAATAACATGCTTCAAACCGTGTTTACCATTCTGTAATCAGCATATTAATTCACATGAGAAAACATGCATTTTTACTGCAAGGGTGAGAACCGACCTGTCTAAGCCTCTCTTGGCATAATCAAGAGGTGAAGTATGATATTCGTTAGCATGATTTATTTGTGACCACCACGTTCAAAATTACCTTAGAAATGTTTGCAACGTCTGTTGAACGTGCACGTCTGATGAACGTCCAGACATGGTCGGGAACTAATCAACCATGCCGCGCTTTGTTGGGTAACCGTTTTCTGTGCAAAATGTATGTACTTAATTTGGTAACCTCCCCAGTGCATGTTAGAGGATATGATCATACAGGATGCATCCAGTTTTTCTTAGCTGTAGATATTGCTCCCAAAATGGCCTGCCCATATTTTTCTTTGTTCACACATCACAACAGTTTTTTTTCTCTTCGAGCAAATTCAACAGCTGCAATTGGGATTCAACATGTCATGTGCCCCAGATATAAATTTAAGTACCAGCATTTTACATTAATTCCGCATCCCTGTATTTTTACATGTCACATTTTGACCTCATAACCTGGCATTATTTTTTTTATATCAGACACTTGACTCAAAATTAATTTGAAAACACTGCGGTACTAGTGAGCATGGTGGCACAGGAATGCGCCGAGCCAGTGACGGCTCCTTAGTTTGGTTTGGTTTGGTGGCCTCCGTGTGGTTCGTTCCTTGACCGTTTGATGTTCGACTTGACGTGTGATGTTAATTTCGTGATTGTGTTGGGAAGGCGAGTCGTTCAAAATTGCAAGGATTATTTGTTCGTAAGGAAGAAAGAATGTAGTGTATGTACACGCCAAGAGGTGGGCTGCTGCCTGGTGCATGGGTTGGCGCATTGGTGACGTGACTGCCTGCCCTGCGGCGGGGCCCAGTGTTCGTGGGGCCGGATGCGGTGTCGCCTTTTCACTGCTGGATTCGACGCGGTCACTGGGCTTCTCGTTTTTGTAAATTGTAAGCTCATTGTTAGTTCGTTGTTTGATCATTCTAAGCGTAATATAGTACAGTAAGTATGTGTATGGTGGTAAAGATGAAAGAGACGGAAGCTATAGCAGGAGAAAAGACGTTGGTGTGGCTGATGCTTCGACATTATGTTCCTTTGAACCCACGCCTAAAAACAAGCTCAGCTGGAGTTAAAAACGCCACTGGCGGCGCCAAACTGCCAGTGGTGCACACTGGGGAGGACGGCCACGGCAGGATAGTGATTGGGTTAGCGACGATTGTGTGGCGGTGGCGCCGCTGTCAAGACGGCGGTGATGACGCGTGTGGTGCGGCAGCTGCTGTGATCGGCATACGCCAAGCGGTGCCGTGCCGGTCCGATCCACGAACTGGCTCAGCTGCTTACCTTCGGGTAATAGCTGGGTGTGTGCTGGTTATGCCAGTCGTTGAATTACATATCGTTACCTGAGTAGTGCCGCAGTTATATATTGACAGCAGACGAATCTTGGGATCTTTCACGATGCATTCAACTGCTAGGTTATATAGTGTGGGCAAACTTCATGCTGACTGGTCGCGGGTGGACTTTAACCCCGTTGTTTGTGATATTTGAACCCATGATCTTATGATCAAGAGTCCAACGGTCTAGAGCCCTTCATCCCTACCATATTGCAACAAACCTCACTTCCGTCAGGCTAAGTGCTGCTGGAACTGTTCACCTGTGCAGTCGTACTCATTACCTGTCCCTTCATCCCCACCATATTGCAGCAAAACTAATTTCCGTCAGGCTAAGCTTGCACAAAGTTCGCGTGCCCTGTTGACCTTTCCCATAGTCGACTGACTACGTTATCCCTCATCCAAGGCATGACAACTGGCCACACTTCGATGGTTCACGGCTGGTTCCACCGGTTCCGGTTCTGGTTCCGGTTCACGGATGGTTCCTTCAGGCCGACCCGTTTCAGGGGTTATCAACTATTTTTGGTCAGGTTAGGGCGATATCACTTCCTTGTGGTGCATCGCACTGGTTCACATTCGACAGGTTGCATGTGCATGCACGGCCGATTTGCTTTAATAAGGAATGAGGGTATTAATATACGCAGTATCATACCATTACAATATATTTACACGGTATTGTACGTTGTCACGCAGCCGAGCGCCTGGCGTGACTACTCTTACGTGCCGAGAGACAGCGCGGCAGCCGAGCGCCTGGCTACCCTGACGTGCCAGGGAACAGAGCGGCAGCCGAGCGCCTGGCGTGACTACCCTGACGTGTCGGGGAACAGAACGGCAGCCGAGCGCCTGGCGTGACTACCCTGACGTGTCGGGGAACAGAGCGGCAGCCGAGCGCCTGGCGTGACTACCCTGACGTGTCGGGGAACAGAACGGCAGCCGAGCGCTTGGCGTGACTACCCTGACGTGTCGGGGAACAGAACGGCAGCCAAGCGCCTGGCGTGACTACCCTGACGTGTCGGGGAACAGAACGGCAGCCGGGCGCCTGGCGTGACTACCCTGATGTGTCGGGGAACAGAGCGGCAGCCGAGCGCCTGGCGTGACTACCCTGACGTGTCGGGGAACAGAGCGGCAGCCGAGCGCCTGGCGTGACTACCCTGACGTGTCGGGGAACAGAGCGGCAGCCGAGCGCCTGGCGTGACTACTCTGACGTGTCGGGGAACAGAGCGGCAGCCGAGCGCCTGGCGTGACTACCCTGACGTGGCTACTCTGACGTGTCCAGAGACAACATGACAGCCGAACGCCTGGCGTGGCTACCCTGACGTGCCGATGGACAACGCGGCGACTTCATCGATCGATGCGCGATTCACGGTGACATGAAATACACGATATATAAATGACGGAGGCTGAACTTTCGTCGAAAGCATATCTGCGGTACTTCGGTTTCTGTATTTTGCGTGACCCGACATCAGCAATCTAAAAATGCTCTAAGCACTGAAATGCATTAAGCTGATACTTCGCACCTTGTCGACCTTCGAATGCACTTCAGCTTAACACTTAACGTCTTTTGGCATGACCTCATATCGCTTGACTTCAGATCATATGCATGATTGCAACCGTCACATAGCGCACCCCAGCCGTCTGCCAATCACAAAAATACCTGGCTTCATGTGGGGAACATAACGTGACTAAACGTCAGCTCTCATCCACTTTCAGCATGGGCTGTGGCCGTTTCCAATTGATTTAGACATCATGGCCCACTGGGTGGCACATGCGGTGCTGTCGATCCAGAACCTCGAAGCACGTCTGTCCACCGATCATCCCACATACCACGTGAATATTTTAATCAAATCGACCCGGCCGTCCGGGCACAGCATGCGCCGAAGCTCGGTAAATACACCTGTACACCCACACAGAATCAGCCGCAAACAAATTTGTTAGACTTCATCAAGGCTACGTAGTGCTATGTGGATGGGGATATAGAACTATGTGAACCGTACAGAGCCATGTGAGTTGGACGGCAGGACCTCTGATCAGAGAAATTGCCTGCTGGGCAAGCAATTTGCTCTTTTGTTGAAGTTTCAATCACATAGTTTATGCAGTTTCTGAAAGTTAAGTCCTGATATAAGGATGTCTCACAAAGAATACATGTATTTATTATTGCTGTCGGGTCCCCAGTCATAGGTCAACAAATACTGATATTTGTCTCTCATGAAAAACCAGGGAGCGAATGTTTTCCCGCAAACGAATGTACGAAGCAGCGAAAATTTGGCTTCTTTTCAAGCGGTAAGTGGCCGGATTTCGGACAAGTAAAAGCACACCTATGACCGTGCACGACAAAATCGACCTAAAACCCTCTCGCCCCCGATACCAAATCCGTCACGTCACTTTACCACTGGTCATCCAGCTAACTATACCTCGAGAAAACTAAATTTGTCCCCTGATTGACAACAGATTGTCGCCATCGCTACTACGCTAAAAATATTTTTTTTTTAGATTCCCCTTCCCATTAATAGGTAGGTGTAGGTAGGAGTGCCCTTCCATACCCGTGTGACCTAATTACGTTAAATTCCAGGGATGAGAAGTAGGTCATGGTAAGCAAGTCAAGGTAGGTCAAACCACTCCCCGCTCGTGTTTCTTGCTGGACAGATCACGCCACCAGATATTAGTAAAAGATGTTCCTGAAGCCCTCTCGGACAACTAGCAAATCTAGTAACATCGTCCAGGGCTCCAGAAAAGACTGTACTATAGGTGTTAATGGGAAAATAATATAAATCCCTGATATTGCATATGCATCTCCTAAACTGTTATTGCACATACGTTGAAAAAAAGGTCTTTGGCCGAATGGCTTTGCCCTGTTGCCTCAGTAACGTTGGAACAATATTGACCGGGGCTTGATGGCAGGGGAAACTCACGGCACTGCGGGATAAACTTTCACCGCAGTTAAAACGCGCACTGGAAGGCCTTTGAAAATAACTCGTCCTGAAGACGAGTCCACTTGCTTGCCTATGGATCCAAAAAAATGCTGTGAAAGTTAGGAACATCAAATTTGCAAGAGGGCTGGAAGTTACGGGATCTCTCATATGTGTCAATGTGGTGACCCTAAGTCAATTCGTACTGGGTGAAATGAGGTCAAATGCTCGTTTTTTTTTGCGTTTTCACGTCTTTTTCCTCATTAATGTGCACGCTTGACGGGAAATATAACACAGCTCGACATAATCAATCTAGTTGATATAGACTGCAGCAAAAGAAACCAGAAGGTAAAGGCATTTGACCTCGTGTCTGTCTCGCTTTCAATTTCCTCACACCGTTTCGCCCGGTACATTTGATTTTGTACGTCAATGACGTCCAAGATTTTCGACCCATTTTATGTATTTTAAGCGACGAGCAAGTTTCCTGTTGGAGGTAGAGAAAGAACGACGTCTGTCACCATGGATGCAAGTATGATAATATGAAGGGGAGATACTGTATCTTTATGGGCCACAGCCTACATCCAAATTAAAAAGTACCGAGCTTTCGATCATTATGTTTCGGCGGGCCCCTCTTTGAAGTTTTTTAATGCGATGATTTGTTATCTCCTTCCTATTATCTGCCCCTAATACTAGGTTTCCTTTGGCGACTTCCCGGCTGATTCCTATGGGGAACGAGAGCATATGGGTGTGGGATCCGGGAAATTATTGATATGGAAGATAGGGCTGAAGAGGCCATTCTACTCAGTTAATGCTTGGCATTGGCCCCATATTTAAATATAAAATTATTACTATTGATCATGTGGTATGTTTATGATGTTGTAAAAACTGATCAGTAACATGCCAAAATTAGTTAATTTTTTTAAATACAAATGTGGCCTAAACAATGAACGATCTTTCGGTTTGACACCATTGAGCACGATGGATGCAAGTAGGATAATATGAAGGGGGTATACTATATCTTTATGGGCCATAGCCTACACTCAAATTAAAAAGTCCCCAGATTTCGCTCAATATTTTTCGGCGGGCCCCTCTTTGAAGTTTATGTCGAGCTGTGTTATATTTCCCGCCAAGCGTGCACATTAGTGAGGAAAAAGACGTGAGCATGCGATGAGCACTAAAAGAGCTATCATGAATCGCCCATCATCTTAAATTATACATCTGCTCATCCGATGAGCAGTAAAAGAGCCATCATGAATCACCCATCATCTTAAATTATACATCTGCTCATCCGATGAGCACTAAAAGAGCTATCATGAATGCGGAAATTAAACGCGAATTACGTGTTTCATCAGACAAGCAAGGTATAGATCGCAGCATTAAACTCGTCACACAAATCTTCAGGGAACACTTTTGGATCCAAACACCATTATACAACAGGCAATCAGAAATATCAAAACACAGACCCCGCCCACAAAAGCACACACACTTACATGCGCCTACCATACATCAATGAAACTATAGTACGGCGTGTCAATGGCATACTCCGAGGCTCCAAGACATCCCTCAAAGTAGCTTGGGTATGTGGGGAGACTTTAGGCAAAAACTTATCACTTCAGCCCTCTCCGCCCTCCATGCCCATCTGAATATAGGCACCGTCATGCTTGTGACAGTGGGCTTCAGGGTAAATGTACGATAAAAAACGTGATGTACAAAATCACATGTAAGCTGTGTGAAGCCGAGCAGCGAAACGAGTTTTACATAAGTGAGTGCACTCGCTCAGTTCGTTACCGGTTTAATGAACATTTGGGTGACGCTCGGCCACGTAAACTAGATACGCCGTTAGGGGAGCACATCGTCGGCTGTCATCCGGATCTTTCGAACGCTAAAATAAACACTTCCTTTCGGATAGAAATTCTCAGCACAGGCAAAGACTGTGCCGAAGTAAAAATAACAGAATCAGTCCACATCAGAAACCTGAAGCCCACCCTCAACACCATGAAGAGTTCCTGGCCACTTGTCCATTGAAATTGTCACGTCATATGTACTGTACTGTATTGTACTGTATTGCATTGCCATGTTCTTCATCTCCGCTCTGGCTTACATTTTCCCTATCTCCAGTGTTATCGCCAGATCATATGTCTGCACTTGTCCGATATCTTCATCATCGAGGATCTGCAGTACTGAGTGTGTGCTTGTTGTTTTTTTTTATATGAAAGCTTAGAACTTGACAATGAAATGAAACTTGAAAACCGAAAGCTCGTTCCTTGTTTAGGCCACATTTCTATAAAAATTAAACTAATTTTGGCATGTTACTTATCAGTTTTTACAACATCATAATCATGAACATAATGCCAGCCATCCTCGCACACATTAATATGTGGTATGTTCAACAAAGCAAGTAAATGGAAGCCTCCACCACAACCCTATTGGCTTCTACCCTCATGGACGAGATGCATATTTGCTTCCTCTTTCCATTCATCGCCATAGACGAAGTGCTAAATTTGATTAGAAGTGTGGGGTAAGCGTCTCCCACGTCCCGGACGGCGGAACCGCCCATACAGGTTTCTACCACCAGGGGCGCAACAATGGGTTGATGCAGAAGGAATCTAAATTTCGCTCACCGATACCAACGACCCCCGCCCTCCACCCCAAGAGTCATATGACACATTTACAATGAGCACAAAACGAATACTGGGCTGTGTCAGATCGTAGCCTGATTGTGAATCATACGCGCTACCTCCTATCATAGTTCTCACGAAAAGCCAAACAACTATATTTCAGCATGCGCAGACCACGGAACTGAAATACGAAGGAGAGCGATCATAGGTAGAGCCACGTTTTAGTTCATATTCTCCACCGTTCCGTACCATGTGAGAAACGCAAGACGCTATTGGGGCGTTCCAGAAAAAAAAACACCAACACTAGGATGGTAAAAACATGATATCTCACATTTTGATCAAAATCACTCCATAGGGTTATTCGGGGCCCATAACCCACTTTCGAGAGTCTTAGGTTGATCCGGCCAAGAGTTAATGAGGTACGGATCATTGAACCTTTGACGTCATGTCTTGGGACCTTGCAAAGAACACAAAATAAATTTTATTTGTCTAGCGAAAAACAAGAAATCGGACGCCGTCAAAATGGGAAAATAACAAAGATTTTGAGCATGCCACTTCATGCGTTTTTTGAATCAGTGATTTTTTCCAAGATCATTATCTAAAAAATGTTCCCATTTGTGATATTTTTATTGATGTCAAAATGTTGGCCGTGCAATTGTTTACCATAATCTGACTTAGCAATTCGCCTTATTTCAGCATACATTATGCTAACGAGGTCTTGACTAATAGCCTGCAAAGGCCTCAAATGTTCCTATTTCGAAGCCTTTCAGAAAGTGGTCGACTTCGGCACTACATGAAAGCGCTCATTGTCCCTAACATTAAAATGGGATGCATTTGTGTTGCGTGGCACCTGTGTGATCTCGCAGGACCCGAAAAGGTCATAATTTGGTCACTGTTTATGGACTATTTTGCAAATTCGCATTATACATAGAGAGATCCACAGAAAGTCTCTGAGGATGTGGTTATCTCGCGAAATATTGGGCACAATCCTATTTCTATCGCATGAACCCACTCCCACGGTCAAACTGGGTCACACTTCCAGGCTTGTCGTTCGGCACAGAACGATGTCGGCGTCTGAAATAGAGGTGATACAAAGCTACACTCTCTCTTGAACCTTCCGGACTGTGACAGTGCTTGACTATTGCCACACCTTTTTATGCCCGAAGACAAGGAAAGAGGCATTGCTTAACAAGAGACTTGTCGTTACATAAGTCATAAAGTCATAAAGTCATAAAGTATTAAGGCTTAATAAGAGACATAGGGGCACATCTTTTTTTCTTTCTTTTTTATTCCCCTACCTATTAATAGGTAGGCAGGAGTGCCCTTCCATACCCGTGCGACATAATTACGTTAAATTCCAGGGATGAGAAGTAGGTCATGGTAAGCAAGTCAAGTTAGGTCACACCACTCCCCGCTCCTGTTTCTTGCTGGACAGATCACGCCACCAGATATTAGTAAAAGATGTTCCTGAAGCCCTCTCAAACAATTAGCAAATCTAGTAACGTCGTCGAGGGCTCCAGAAAAGACTGCTATGGGTGTTAATGGGAAAATAATATAAAATCCCTAATATTGCATATGCATCTCCTAACCTGTTATTACACATACGTTGAAAAAAGGTCTTTGACCGAATGGCTTTGCCCTGTTGACTCAGTAACGTTGGAACAATATTGACCGGGGCTTGATGGCATGGGAAACTCACGGCACTGCGGGATAAACTTTCACCGCAGTTAAAACGCGCACTGGAAGGCCTTTGAAAATAACTCGTCCTGAAGAGAGAGGGGAGGGGGTGAAATCTGCACTTGCCTATGGATCTAAAAAATGCTGTGAAAGTTAGGAACATCAAATTTGCAAGAGGGCTGAAAGTTACCGGGATCTCTCATATGTGTCAATGTGGTGACCCTAAGTCAATTCGTACTGAGTGAAATGAGGTCAAATGCTCGTTTATTTTGCGTTTTCACGTCTTTTTCCTCACTAATGTGCACGCTTGACGGGAAATATAACACAGCTCGACATAATCAATCTAGTTGATATAGACTGCAGCAAAAGAAACTAGAAGGTAAAGGCATTTGACCTCATGTCTGTCTCGCTTTCAATTTCCTCACACCGTTTCGCCTGGTACATTTGATTTTGTACGTCAATGACGTCCAAGATTTGGTACTCTCAGATCTTCGGGCGGTACTCTCAGTTTGGTACTCTCAGATCTTAACCTCGCAATACCATCCACTGCAGCTCGACCGCCCAATAGGCCACTCTGGACTTTCAGTGAACCAAAGATCGCGTACTTGCTCTCGGAGAAGAAATCCATTATCACATCGGCGGAAATTCTTGGCATCTTCCACAAGTTCGCCGATGACAACAATCACAAATCACTCATATTCACAGATGGGTCGAACCACGAGGCTAAGGTAGGCATCGGCATCACTGGTCCAGGTCTCAGACTTCCCAAGCGTCTACCGGATAACTTCTCCATCTACTCCGCTGAAGCAATGGCCATTCTGGCCGCTATCTCCATTCTCATTAGGCGTAAAGCTAGAAACGTAGTAATTTGCTCAGACACCAAATCTGTCCTCCAGTCAATTAGCAACACCCACGACTGTCCACATCACGTCATTAATATAATCCAACAAATCGTAGCCCATAACGTAAACAAGAACTTTTCCTTCCTCTGGATTCCGTGCCACGCCAACATCCCAGGTAACGAAGAAGCAGACCGGTTCGCAAAGCAAGCCGAAAGCTCGGTTCACACTTGATAATTTGGAGCGTCAATCATTCGTAAAACGAACGGATATCGAACGTTAAACAGAAGATAGACGTCGTAAAACGAGCGGAAATACACAGGAAATAACACACGCTGATTCCCCGAATGAAAACGTTCATTTTACGCTTCCCTGCGAATCAATTATGACGCCAATGGGACCATTCTGACGCGACTGCCGCCGATTCAAGTGGTGTGAAAATCCGGAATACTGGTACCAATGCAAGCTGAGATATATCGCGCGTTATATTCTGACATTTTTGCAGACATAAAGACATAATGCAGAAGTGCAACAATGATCCACAGGGGCTCTTCCTGGTTGCATTTTGTGGACACCATCAGCTAGTTGCTCATGCTGAACCATGAGTCCCAACATGCTGAACCATGAGTCTGCAGACGAAACAGATAGGTTAACTTTGCAGCCTAGCTTGAGAACAAAAATTAGCATGTACATATTTCAATATGCATATCATGCACACATCAGAAAAGAGAGCATCTGTAGTTGGCACTGGGCATGCACAACCAATGCTTTTTGCTCTGAAAATTCCAATGAACTGGCATTTACAGCAATGGAAATTATGAATATGTTTTTCACCATCATGCATAACTTGGCAGTGCCAAGTTGCGTTTGGTGTATTAGGAATTGTCGAGGGTTTTTAATTGCTTACAATAGGCACTTAGAACTCACTGGCCAATTATTTCCTGCATGGCTATGTTCTTCAGAGATACTTGCAAGATTTTGTCAGGGCTGCATGCACAGCCCCAAAATATTATGTCCCACCTTTCCATCTTGGGTGAACAAGCATGCTTTTTCAGTGCCAATGAAACACATTTGAAGGTGCCATTATTTGCCAATGGAATAAATAATGTTGCATGCTGTGATAGATAGCTTGCTCAGCTCAACTGGATAACAAAAGTTGCAAAATATTACATGTTTCACATATTTTTTTCTTTCGTCATAAGGACTCTCAACAAAAATAGTTGCATAAGCATGTGAAGTGATGAACAAGTGGCAAATGAAATGTAACTTTGATTAGTGCAAGATCATGCATGTAGGTCGACAGCATACCAGGGATGCATACTTGATGGGTGACCAATTACGAGTTGTGACTTAACAAAAGAAGGATTTGGGTGTTGTTGCGGAATATGCCCGACATAAAGGCATAATGCAGAAGTGCAACAATGATCCACAGGGGCTCTTCCTGGTTGCATTTTGTGGACACCATCAGCTAGTTGCCCATGCTGAACCATGAGTCCCAACATGCTGAACCATGAGTCTGCAGACAAAACAGTTGGGTTAACTTTCCAGCCTAGCTCGGGACATTAACTTATATGTACCTTGACAGAGTGAGGACCAAAATTAGCATGTACATACTTCAATATGCATATCATGCACACAGCAGAAAAGAGAGCATCTGTAGTTGGCACTGGGCATGCACAACCGATGCTTTTGGCTCTGAAAATTCCATTGAATTGGCATTTACAGCAATGGAAATTATGAATATGTTTTTCACCATCATGCATAACTTAGCAGTGCCAAGTTGTGTTTGGAGTATCAGGAATTATCAAGGGTTTTTTATTGCTTACAATAGGCACTTAGAACTCACTGGGCCAATGCTTTCCTGCATGGCTATGTTCTTCGGAGATGCTTGCAAGATTTTGTCAGGGCTGCATGCACAGCCCCAAAATATTATTTCCCACCTTTCCATCTTGGGTGAACAAGCATGCTTTTTCAGTGCCAATGACACATTGAATGTGCCATTATTTGCCAATTGAACAAATCATGTTGAATGCTGTGATAGATAGCTTGCTCAGCTCAACTGGACAGCAAAAGATTCAGAATATTACACGTTCCACATATTTTTTTTTGTCATAAAGTCATAAAGTCATAAAGTATTAAGGCTTAATAAGAGCCACAGGGGCCCATCTGGGTTAAGCCTATCTAGAAAAGGTACTAGAAATGTACATACTCCCACCCCAATCAATCCCTTATCCAAAGTTCCGAGGAAGCTATATATCCCAGCCTATCTAGCACCACTCACTTGCTACCGCATAACACCGTCAACAATCACAAGCTCCTCCCATCATACCCATCGTGCCACCATAGACAATCTTATCAGCATCACATCCCGAAGGAAGGTGCGTGCCGAATCCACTGCTAGGCACATCCCACACAAATTCATAAAGCGTTCAGACCCAAAATATTATTTCCCACCTTTCCATCTTGGGTGAACAAGCATGCTTTTTCAGTGCCAATGACACATTGAATGTGCCATTATTTGCCAATTGAACAAATCATGTTGAATGCTGTGATAGATAGCTTGTTCAGCTGAACTGGACAGCAAAAGATTCAGAATATTACACGTTCCACATATTTTTTGTGTCATAAAGTCATAAAGTCATAAAGTATTAAGGCTTAATAAGAGCCACAGGGGCCCATCTGGGTTAAGCCTATCTAGAAAAGGTACTAGAAATGTACATACTCCCACCCCAATCAATCCCTTATCCAAAGTTCCGAGGAAGCTATATATCCCAGCCTATCTAGCACCACTCACTTGCTACCGCATAACACCGTCAACAATCACAAGCTCCTCCCATCATACCCATCGTGCCACCATAGACAATCTTATCAGCATCACATCCCGAAGGAAGGTGCCGAATCCACTGCTAGGCACATCCCACACAAATTCATAAAGCGTTCAGACTTAATAAGAGACTCACTTGCTATTGCATAATACACTAAACAATTACAAACTCCTCCCATCATACCCATTGTGCTACCATAGACAATCTCATCAGTATCACATCCCGAACGAGGGTGCTGAATCCACTGCTAGGTACACCCTATATAAAGTTATAAAGCGCTTAGACTTAATAAGAGACTCACTTGCTATTGCATAACACACCAAACAGTTACAAACTCCTCCCAACTCCCAACTCCTCCCTGTTGATCAACCCTCCCTGGAATACAGAAAAACAATCCCCCTAGTCTGATAATGATTGTCTATGCCGTGTTTAAAGATGGTCAGTGTGTTGCTACTGACAATGGTTCCTGGCAGCTGGTTCCAGTGTTCTACTACCCTGTTGGTGAAGAAAGACTGTCTTAACCTTGTCCTGCTGTGATTAACTTGAATTTTGAATTGATGACCTCTAATTGCATCATTTCTGTTAAACTCAAACATTTCCCTGAGATATCCCTGTTCCTGACCATGAACAAATTTAAAAACCTCCATGAGATCTCCTCTCAGCCTTCTATATCTAAGTGAAAACATATTCAATTTCTTCAGTCTTTCCTCATATGCCAGGTTGCCTATACCATAAACCATTTTTGTTGCCCTCTTTTGTACTCTCTCTAAAAGCCAACAATCTTTATCATAACTAGGGGACCAAGCTTGTACACAGTATTCCAAATGTGGCCTGACATATGCACAGTAAAGCTTCCTGATGACCTCCTCACTTTTGTATGACACATTCCTCTGTATTGCCCCAAGCATTCTTAGTGCCTTCTTCCTGGCTTCTTTGGTCTGTTCTGATGCCCCCAATTTTGTGTTCAAAATAACACCTAAGTCCTTCTCCTGCTGAGTCACAGATAGTACTTGGCCACCCATCAAGTATGGAGCCTTCATATGCTGCCTACCTACATGCATGACTTTGCACTTATCAAAATTAAACTTCATTTGCCATTTTTCGGACCACTTCACTAGCTCGTCTAAGTCTTTCTGCAGCAAAACCTGCTCATTTTGCCCTGTTATTGCCCTAAAGATCTTCAAATCATCAGCAAATTTCAAAACCTTACTGCTAAGGCCGCATTCAATGCTATTCACATATATAATGAACAATAGTGGCCCCAGTACCGACCCATGGGGGACTCCACTAAGAACATTTTGCCATGATGACTTTGTACCATTTAGCATCACTCTCTGCTGTCTATCTAAAAGCCACAACTCTATCCATTTTAGGATGCTACCTGCAATACCATGGGCTTGAAGCTGCATCATTAACCGTTTATGGGGTACCTTGTCAAAGGCTTTACTAAAGTCAAGATATGCTACATCAACCTGATTTCCCTGATCAAATTGTTCTGTAGCAAAATTCAAAAAGTCCAAGAGATTTGTGAGACACGATCGCCCTTTTCTAAACCCATGTTGAGTATCTTGAATCAATCTGTTCCCTTCCAGAAAACTAACTATTCTATCCTTGATAATTGATTCGAGTACCTTGCAGACTAGGGATGTGAGGCTTACTGGCCTATAGTTTTCAACTTTCCCTCTTTCTCCTTTCTTGAAAATAGGAACTACTTTTGCCCTTTTCCAATCTGTTGGAATTTCATTTTGCGAAACTGATCTACAAAATATTATACGAAGTGGAATTGCCACTTCCTTTTCAGCTTCCCGCAATACCCTAGCATAAATTCCATCTGGTTCATCGAGAGGGGTATCAAGTTTACGCAAATGACCGTTGCTGAGGTGCTCGTTGAGCCGGAGCCGGACGGCTCTTGTAGTTTCTCCAACACAGAGTCCGGATTTCCTCTCCTTGTCGCACAGGGAACAGCTGAGCTGGTATATGGCGTTCTTCGTTGTGCATCGCCCATTCAGTCCATTGGAACATGTATGACAATGGCGTTCGCCAGCAGGGCAAGATGGCGGCTCCAGAGCAGACCGAACCAATTTTGTAAACAGGATTGGACCGCTGGTCCAGCCGATACGTATGCTGGCTCCAGAAGCCCGGACAATGTCCTCTACTCGTTCTCGATGCCCATTGTCAAGATAAGGAAGACGAATGTGCATGTGTCAGCGTTCTTCCTCGTGCGATTGGAATTGTTGTCGTGGGACGTAATCCGCTTAGACTAAGCAATCGCGGACCTAACTACCTTCTCAGGGAAACCATTGGTTTGGAACAAGAAGGCCACTTTTTACGGGCTACAGTGTTGGGTATCACGACTCGATGAAATGCTGATGACACTCCAAATCTGGTTGTGCGGGACGGCCTTCTTGGTGTTCATAGAATGTGCTGACTGATAACGGATGATGATGGGCGCCGCAAGTTGTTTGAAACGCAATTATGTCCCATTGTTTCCGAAGGGTGTAATGCTCAAGAGCGTATCCGTGAAGGCGAAGTTTTCTGTACATCCCGAATGTTCCAGGGTGATCTTGATAGTTGAGCAAACCTGGTTTAGTTCTGAAAATCACTGGAGTAGATTTGGTAAGCCATGGTGCCAGACACAAAAAGTGTTCATGTCAGGTGTAAAGACCTGTGTTTCGACGAGCGCGAACTTTGCGTTGTGTTCCAATGATTGATTTAGTTGTCCAGTATAACACGATGGCTGTCACTGTTTGCTCTTTACGATGAATATAAAACAACACGGAAATAATTGACACCTGTGTTTCATGGGTGCAAAATCAATACAATCGTTTTACACCCAGGACGAAAAACGAAGCAAAATCTAACACTTGTGCCATATTTTTCTTCTTTCCACACTCTGAATGGGATGGCAGCAATATGATCCAGCCGGGGTCGACGCACCCTAAAGCCATAAGAACTAACCCTCTGAATGGGAGTACCCCAGTGGAGTGGGAGATACGTAACGAGCATGCGCTCAGATGACAATTGATGCATGAACATCGCCGACCTGAAGAGGAACGTAATGATTCCAGAAGGCACGGCGCGCTACATTCAACCACTGGGCCAACACCGAAGGTCATTAGTTCTCTCCTAAAAGACTTGATGATGATGCCGACCATAAAAGTAGGCTTCTGGTGTCGTTGCTTCAGACAGTTTGCCGGGTTCTCTCGTAGTTGTCCATTGATTCAGATGCCGTCGCATTGAAATCATACAAATGGCTGCTAAGAACGTGGGCCGTGGCATGACGAACAGATATTCTGACTGGTTGTGACTGGTTGTGACTGGTTCTGACTGGTTGTGCAGGGATTGTCGGGGCGTACAAGTAAAGCTCGAGCTCATCTCTTCTGTTGATTCAAGCCTGCTGAAATCAGAAAGTAAATAATAATTGCATTCGGCTGGAAAAATCTGCAGACGACATTCGTAAAACGGTACAGAAACTTGCTCAGCTTTCTAGATGGGAGTATTATTAAACAAACAAAAAAATTCGACCAAATACTTCCATTACCATTCGCGTCGAAACATGGAGAACATAGCCTCAAATATTCAGGAACCTTACCAATTAACCTTAAGAGTAAGTGTAGCTTATGCCGGCGTTCAGCACTTCACCACCTTCGAAGGCACGGGGAAACAGTCGACCCATGTTGATTCCAAATGGCACGAGCCAGAGAAGCAAAATAACTCGTTCCTTGTCACGAGATTTCGGGAGTGAGGCCAAATTGAGGTGACTGTTGTCATTGACCTTCCATGTCAGGCCAAGAAATAAAACCAAGCAAAGTTGGCCAATTTTAGGATCAGTTCTATGCCACGCAAATGTTATATACGGCAGACCCTCAAACTCATGACCAATATGATACTTAGGATATTGTGAATAAAAAGAAAAGGTATCATAGCATTCATTCAAAATGCGTATGTCAAATGAAGGCACCGAGTGGACATGAATTCTGAAACTAGGAATATTGCTTAAAATAATTCACTTCAAACGGCATGGAGTAATAAGCAACGTTGCAATCAAATTCGACGCCTAAAATTAGCCGAAGATATTTCCAAATCCAAAAAGGTTAACTAAGGTCATACTATGCGAATGACATTTGCTGACCTTGGAGGGGCTACTCATCTGTGTTACCCTGCTAGTTGAGTTGTCAATTAACAAAAAGAACCGAGTACTGGTCATTCGGGGTAGCATTCACGTGCTAAACGACGAAAATCAGCGATTTCGCCGAAAAATGTCAGGAGACGCACTCATTTATGGATCAGAATTATGCGCCAAACATTGTGACGAATATTTGTTGCAAAGCGACGTAGAAAGGATGTCCTAATAGGTACCCAATATTTGGCGGAAATTGAATATGGGGTTTGGAAGCTACGCTTCAGAAACTGTGCCTGTGGACTGGCCACTGTGCCAGTGAAGTCTATTCCCCTTCCACCATATTTAAAATGCTTCTACTCTATGAAAAAAAAAATTTTTGTTCCAAATAATCATGTTGTATCAAACGAATCCAGTACCAAACTGAAAAGAGTTGTCTTACCTTGACAAATGCAATGGGACAGAATATGCATATCAAGCCAGAAACCATGAGGGACATTTTATGACATAATTTTTGATGCCAAGATGTTGCATGTGTCCACCATGAGGTTCTGTAACATGGGGATGAATTGTCATAATCAGGGCTCCGTTTTAGTTAAGAAGGCATCGGTGGAAAATCCGCCATTGAGGGGACAATGGCAGCCATTGCCCCCCCAAGATGTGCGAAGCGAGATCTTGCAATAACGCGTCAACAATATGAACACAATACATGGTATCACCTTAGCCAAGAGTTTCCGGATGGTCCGCATCGTCGTATTCACGATCATTGTAGTAGCCTTCCTATCTATATTGTTCCCGAATGTTATTTGGCGTCTTTTCCACGGGTTACTGATGTTTCTGAGTTGGATCAAGCAGTTGTAAAAATTACTTTGATATATTGGCATTAGCTTATCCGTACTCTTGTAGTCATAATGAATCGATCTTTGCTTTAGTTCATAGCATCTTCAGACCTCGCTGCACACTGCGTAAAGAAAAACTTGTCCAAGCAGTTTTGCACAGTGTTTTTCGTCGATACAGTTGATGTCGATGTCGAAAACCCAAGCAATCTTGTCTTGATCAGGGTGGCACTCGTCGCATTCATCTCACAAAAAGTTGTTTAAGCTGTACAACGCCATGTGCCTGATATTCTGCCCCGCACTGTGTTGTGCGACTTGTAAATATAATGTCTTTGCTAAGGCCCGTTCACAACGCCACCGGACCGGAATCCCCGGTCCGGTCGGGGAACATTTGTACAGTGGAGGTGTGAACCGGGCCTGCGCGCCAAGGGTCATGCTACCGTCGGGGAGAGAGTTGGGTCCATACTTTCTAAAGTTCATATTTTCCAACGTTTACAACTTCAAAATTGTAAGTGAACTTCTAAAACAACCCGGATAGGACGCGTTCCTATTTTCCAAGGCTCATATCTTCCAAAGTTCATAGCTTCCGAATTGGAGGTTAACACGCGCACTGGAGGGGGGGGGGGCGAAATCCGCCCACCCCTCCGGTTTTTCGTACATAACTGCAGATTTTACCGGTCGATATACGCGATTTTCTGCGTACCTGCTTAGAAATGACCGGCACGTCGTTTAAAGTAAGAAAAATGGAAATCGGCCGAAAAAATTCAAGTTAGGGGCCGCTAAAGTAAAAACATTTCCCAGCGCCGGACCACAAAAATCGGCGCTGATGCGCTTCCCGTATATCCGCAAAAGGGAAGTGTTTTTGGCAAGACTAGCGACTTGTTTGATGTATATTGATATGCTATGTAGTTTTAAGGCCATGTTAGGTCACCGAGGTCAAGTCAGGTCAAGTTCATGACAGGTTAATGGAACCAAACTTGATCAACTGGAATGTTGTCATAAATGCACTACCGTTTGTCGTTTGTACTGTTTGTCATTGCGTTTCCATACTTTATTCATGTACTTCACTGCTTTCTTCGCGAAGCCGATTGCGCCGAGCTGCCCGACGGAGCAGTCGGGCGGGCGGCCCGGTTCCGGTAACTGGAAACCGGTAGCTGGTAACTGACCTGATAAGGTGCTGCTATATAGGTGACCTGAGGCCAAATGTCGGGTCTAGCATCTGTATTGCATCATTCGTAATGTCCAAAACATCATCGATGCCCATTTTGGAGCATTTAAACACAATCACAGCGATCCATAACAATGACAAGCCAAGCCACGTAAAACATTTTTTTTGGGACAAATGTGACCTCATTTGACCTTGAAGATATTGACCTAAGGTCATGAAATTTGCACACAATAGAGTTCACTATCGTACCCATCCACTCTGCGAATTTCGTACTTCCAACTTTAATAGGAGCCGAGATCTTAGCGGGGGGGGGGGACGGAATCCTCCCCCCCTCCAGTGCGCGCAATTTTCAGAGGCCCCCATGGCGCGTGTTAACTCCCAAGATTGGAACGTTGGGTTAGGTTAGGTTAGGTTCCCATAAAATTTTGGTAGTTAGCTTCCAATTTTGAAGTTATGAACTTTCGAGGGTATGAACTTTGGAATACATAAATCCCTTCCACTCGGGCTGCTTTGAAAGTTCATTCCCAATTTTTGGAGGTTAACTTCCAATTTGGGTGTTTCACGACGCACTTTATGCACGATCACGGCTAATTTGTAAGTTCCAATTTGGAAGCTATGCACTTTGGAAGACATACGCACCCACCGCCGGAGGCCGGTCCGGGCGGGACCGCTGGATGCCGGCTGAGATAAACCTCGGTTATCCTTCCGTCTGTCTGCCGGTGGCAGTGGCCCGGCCGGCACCAATCTGCCGCCCCTCCACTCACACGCGTGAGGCAGTCTCAAGGTGCAGCAGAAGAAAACGCCTCAGCACGATTTTGGACGAGAACAGGTGCCATCGCGCTGCGGACACATCTGATCGTAAGCGCCCATGCCTTATCGTTTGCAGGCATGCTAACGACATGAAATCATTGTGTAGCTTATGCGGTGATTTAGCTTACCTCTAAAATGTATGCACTGTTTCCCAATACAGGTGGCGTTGTGTCGTCAATCAACTATGTTGTGAGCCATTGGGATAGGCATGACAGTTTCCATGCTATCGTTAGTCTATGCTGGGTATTAAAACCCAGCATAGACCAACAGTTCGAGGACATGAACTAGTCTGTTAAATCATCCCATCGGAACCTAAATTTAGCTATCTTCGTTTGACGAGCAAAAGCGAAAGGTTTCTATTTTGACACCAAGCGAACAGAGACATGACGACTATGGTGACCACCGAGTCGTGCGCAAGATCGCGTGACGTCATAAGCTGACCGGCCGGTCGAACGGCCGGTAAGCTTATGACGTCACAGGCCGATCCGTCATCGACGCGACGGCCAGACGTTGGCGCCGCGGAAGCCTGGCCAATATTGTCCAGGCCGGCCGAGGGAACATATTTTTTTTGCGGCCCGTGGTGGTGTGGACCGGCCTTTATTGCTTGCCTGACTCCGTCGCCGCTATGCAGTGTCGTCACGCCGTCCCGGCTCCGTGGCTGCCATGCAGTGTCATCACGCTGTCCCGGCTCAGTGGCTGCCATGCAGTGTCGTCACGCCGTCCCGGCTCAGTGGCTGCCATGCAGTGTCGTCACGCCGTCCCGGCTCAGTGGCTGCCATGCAGTGTCATCACGCTGTCCCGGCCCAGTGGCTGCCATGCAGTGTCGTCACGCCGTCCCGGCTCAGTGGCTGCCATGCAGTCGCTGTCCCGGCTCCGTGGCTGCCATGCAGTGTCATCACGCCGTCCCGGCTCAGTGGCCGCCATGCAGTGTCATCACGCCGTCCCGGCTCAGTGGCTGCCATGCAGTGTCGTCACGCCGTCCCGGCTCCGTGGCTGCCATGCAGTGTCATCACGCTGTCCCGGCTCAATGGCCGCCATGCAGTGTCGTCACGCCGTCCCGGCTCAGTGGCCGTCATGCAGTGTCATCACGCCGCCCTGGCTCAGTGGCCGCCATGCAGTGTCATCACGCTGTCCCGGCTCAGTGGCCGCCATGCAGTGTCATCACGCTGTCCCGGCTCAGTGGCCGCCATGCAGTGTCATCACGCTGTCCCGGCTCAGTGGCCGCCATGCAGTGTCGTCACGCCGTCCCGGCTCAGTGGCTGCCATGCAGTGTCATCACGCTGTCCCGGCTCAGTGGCCGCCATGCAGTGTCGTCACGCCGTCCCGGCTCAGTGGCCGCCATGCAGTGTCATCACGCGTCCCGGCTCAGTGGCTCCCAGTGTTCTGTCCCGGCTCAGTGGCCGCCATGCAGTGTCGTCACGCCGTCCCGGCTCAGTGGCCGCCATGCAGTGTCATCACGCCGTCCCGGCTCAGTGGCTGCCATGCAGTGTCATCACGCTGTCCCGGCTCAGTGGCCGCCATGCAGTGTCATCACGCCGTCCCGGCTCAGTGGCTGCCATGCAGTGTCATCACGCCGTCCCGGCTCAGTGGCCGCCATGCAGTGTCGTCACGCCGTCCCGGCTCAGTGGCCGCCATGCAGTGTCATCACGCCGTCCCGGCTCAGTGGCCGTAGCGCGGCGTTGTAACGCAATTCCATCGTTCCCATTCCCGTGATATGAATTCCACATGAACCACACACGTGACGTCATTTATCCGTAAAGATTGTCAACGGACGGGCGGGAGCCGGCGTCGGGGAGATGAGGCGCGTCGTTGGGGGGGGCTGGGCACGGTCCAGCCGTGTGGCTACATACCACGGCCCAGCCGTTGGCTGCCGACGGACTACGGCCCAGACGGTGGCTGTCGACGTACTGGGCACGGTCCAGCCGTGTGCCTGCCGACGTACCACGGTCCAGCCGTGTGGCTGCCGACGTACCACGGTCCAGCCGTGTGGCTGCCGACGGACCACGGTCCAGCCGTGTGGCTGCCGACGGACCACGGTCCAGCCGTGTGGCTGCCGACGGACCACAGTCCAGCCGTGTGGCTACCGACGGACCACGGTCCAGCCGGCCTCTATCGACGCGCCGTCGGCGGCTCACCAACGACCCGGTCCAGGCCGCTATTTCACGCTCACTGCCTATGCGGTCGGTATAGCCAATACGATTGGCGGCCGTGATTTGTGTGGACGTCGGATTGTGGTTCCGCCAGTGGAATGGGGGGGGGGAAGGGGCGGACCGTCCGGGGGCTGGCGAAGGTCGATCGGAGACGCCGACAAGTGGATACGGCACGCGTGTGTCGCGGGCATGCTTATTTGTGTTGACTGCGGTGCATTTATATAAGCAAAAGGCATACGTATTCAGTAGTGATGGAGTGATTAACACTGGATAATAAAATACCGACAAAGGAGGTTGCACACTACTCACATTTGAATTCCAGCATTCTTGTCATCAAAACATGACAAGCATGCGGACCAGGATGCTGACCGGGAAATTATATGGTTATCGGTGTATTTCTTTCTTCCAGTCTGAGCTTGCGGTACTTTTCCTATCCTTTTTTTCGAGAACTGTGCTGCATGCTTGTTATCAAAGTCTCGCATGTGAGAAATCCCGTTGCATATCTGAATTAATCCATGAATTGCATTAACACGCGCACTGGAGGGGGTGGGGGGCGAAATCCGCCCACCCCTCCGGTTTTTCGCAAATAACTGCAGATTTTACCGGTCGATATACGCGATTTTCGGTGTACCCACTTAGAAATGAACGGCGCGTCGTTTCAAGTAAGAAAAATGGAAATCGCCCAAAAAATGTCCAAGTTAGGGGACGCTAAAGTCAAAGAATGCTACAGCGCCAGACCACAAAAATCGGCGCTGATGCGCTTCCAGTATACTGACAAAAGGGAAGTGTTCTAGGCAACACTAGCGACTTGTTTGATGCATATTTATATGCTGTATAGTTTCAAGGTCATGTTAGGTCACCAAGGTCAAGTCAGGTCAAGTTCATGACAGGTTAATGGAACCAAACTTGATCAACTGGAATATTGCCATAAATGCACTACTGGTTGTCATTTGTACTGTTTGTCATTGCGTTTCCATACTTGATTGATGTACTTCACTCCCTTCTTCACGAAGCCGATTGCTCCGAGCTGCCCGACGGAACAGTCCGGCGGGCGGCCGGTTCCGGTAACTGGAACAGGTAACTGACCTGATAAAGTGGTGCTATATAGGTGACCTGAGGTCAAATGTTGGGTCTAGCATCTGCATTGCATCATTAGTAATGTCCAAAACATCATTGATGCCCATTTTTGGAGCATTTAAACACAATCACAGCGATCTATAACGATGACAAGCCAAGCCACGCAAAACCGGAAAATTTTGCCAATCTGACCTCATTTGACCTTGAAGATATTGACCTAAGGTCACAAAAATTGCACACAATAGAGTTCACTACCGTGCCCATCCACCCTCTGAATTTCGTTCCTCCAGCTTCACTAGGAGCCGAGATCTTAGGGGGGGGGGGCGGAATCCGCCCCCCCTCCAGTGCGCGTAATTCTCACAGGCCCTCCAGGGCGCGTGTTACAGCTTTGCAAATTGTCATTAGGGTGGATGAAATCGTCGATGATTTGTATTCCAGCCAAGTATATTCTTGGAATAAGCATTGGTCACTACGCAATACGTAAACTCCTATTAAACCACAGCATCACTATTTGAATGCGTTTCGGTTTACTTAACGGAATAACACTGAACGTCTGAAACTCAATCGGTATGCATACAACTCTGGCACCTCATGCACATACCTTGTTTTGGCGTAAGCATGTAAGGTGAGGTCCGATAACTCATGTTTACCTATGCGCGATGGCAACATCTTACGCCATGTACAGTCAGTATTGGCTTGCATATGTTTTATTCAGCCCATATTGGGGTATTCACAAAATAGTTCTACAAGGGCTTTGAGTCACCCGTGTACCAAGCCTTGGATGATACATATTTTGATACGCTTGATGGACGTCCAGACCACAAAACATCATTATTTTACTCTGAATATTTACTATATCCACCTTAGATATTTCAATACACCAACATAGATACACCAACTGTGATGCCAGAAGAGACTTTGATGCAGTAATGAGTCCTTGTGTTACTAAGGAGCTCATCTTCCACATAGGGATACATTTAGCTCTTTTGTCGTACACTGTTTCTGCAACAGAAATTTGCGGTGCTGAACCGGACATCCAAAATAATTACTTTATGATAGGCTCCAATATCACATACTGGCCGCCCTTTGCCTTTCAAGGATGCCAACCACCTTGCCCGACTCTTATTGACGTCTGAGCGGAGAGCAGATGTTTTGCTAAATGTATTTTTAGTATTTATGACTCTCTCCATGCATTTGAAGTGCTTGTGCAAAAATTATGGTACCATCTGCGTGTAGGTCTCTTCATTAATACAATGAATCTCATCATCTTCTCTTATTTTACTTGCCAAAATCTCTACTGCTAGGCGAAATATTGTACGTAATAGTAAAACCCTGGAATGTAACGCGACTGCACCCAAACCATCCATAGATATATCCGTTCATTATGGCTGTCAGATTTGCATCGATGTATGTCAGTTGGATCTATTGCACAGAAATACCTCCGAAGTTAGAAGCCTTAAGCGCTACCAAAAATAAATCCGTGCTCCACAAAATCAAATCACTTTGATTTACATGCCTCCAAACGCCTTCCAGATCAAATCCATCAGCAAGCTCACCGAGCTTTCCACAGGCGCCAGATTCCCTAAATTTATGTTCATCCCCAAATTTATGTCCCTACGATTCTGCACCCAACTCTCAGGAAAAAAACGTTGAAGTTCCACACAAAATAGCCTTTCCACGGGCGATATCCAACAGCCCACCTCTTGCATATCTAAGAAGGAACAATGTTCCACCTGGACGTCCGCTGCTGGTGCATAAACACCAACAACGAGGTTTATTGCCAAGTTCTCTCCGCTAGCTTTAATTTGCGCACCAATAATGCGTTGAACATACCAACACCGGCTTGATGTATGGCGCTGTGTGTACATATAAACTTTGCCCGAATTCGCTTTTCCAGAGCTCTTCCAGATCCAACGTGGAATGAGTGTCCTGTAACACTACCACGTATCGTGGGTACGTCACATGCGCGTGCCCGAAAATGGCCCTTCTCTTCAACTGTTCCAGGAAGCCTCTTGCGTTGGACGTTAAAATTGATCTTTCGTCTATCTAGAAATCAGTTAATATAACCGCTTTAATAGCCTCAATCAAGTATGTCAATGTATCATCCGAACGATGTCCATGTCGAACCGAGCCAACATGGGGCTCAGTAACCGTGAAAGCCAACATGGGGCTCAGTAATATTGCGAAACCGTCCAGCAGACACCACACCCCCCATATGTACAATACACATGCAAAGTTCTCTAGACCATAAATTGAGCATGCATACCTCAGATCCAACTATCTGACACAGTCCACGTAGCTGTTGCGAAGCCCAGCTACCCTCACCCCCTCACCACCGCCCTCTCCTCAGTCCGCCCACAACTCAGTCCACGCAGCCATCGCCAAACTCAGCTACCCTGGTCGGCGGCCGGGTGGCGGGCGCTTGACAGCGACCCCCGGCCGCTCCACACAGTTTCATAGATTTCTCCGGAGCAAGAGAGCATCGCTGTGCCATAGTGTGCTTACATAAATCCGAACATCTAACGGTGAATGTGTGACGCCGCCGAAAACTGTGAGTGTCTTAATCATCTGAAAACCGCTATATTAAGTTTGAATACTTCAACGGATACTGATGCTTGTAATGTGTGAGAGCGAGCCACATTATCTGAGAAAACCCTCTGAAGCGTGAGACAAGATTCGTAATTAGGCCAAGTTCCCGATTCAGTCATCGAAATTTCAACATCAATGCAAGTACATGAGAAAACAGCAAAACATACAGAACTATCGCCATGTACACCAACCGCCGAACAGCCACCAGTCGGAAACGCGCAGGCACACCACCATCAATCGTTTCGCACCTCTCCACCCCCGTCAACCCCGCCCCCTAGGACAGCCGCCGCAGATGTCTGGGTATCCGGAGGTCCGGACCGACCCCGGCCAGCCGAGCCCGGCCGCGGCCGGCGCTAAAGACAACATTGTCGAGCCTTCCCCTGGACTGGTCCGACCCGCCGAATCGGTCCCGGTCGGACGTCGGCGACGGCTGAGGAGGCGAGGATGCCGGGGCGGACAACAGGTGAAGAGAAGAGTCAGGCAACGAGCAATAACATCAGCTCAAAGGAGTGCTGCTTTGCAGACTACTCCCGGCACTGGGGAAGCCCCCCATCGTGTAGAGTGCCGCCCAACTCCCTCAGCTGTACAAAGCACAGCGAGTGCAATGCCACCTCCACGGCGAACATTCAGCCGGTGTCTCCTGCAGCCTCCGCGATTGACGCTCCGTCAAACGCAGAACGTCGGTAAAGTACAGCAACAGAGACGTTGTCGTCGACTCAAAATCGGCCACGGGAATGTCAGCTCGCTGACCAAACACCTAGACGACATCAACCAACTGTTATCGACTGAGCAATTTGACATATTCTGTGCCACCGAGACACTGCTCTCCGTAGATATGGACGACAGCACCCTCATCCTACCTGGTTTCAACATCAGGCGGAGGGAAGTGTCGCACGGGCGTGGAGTCGCTATTATCTCCCGTAATCGCCTCACTGTTGAGCCACTGTGGGTGCCTACACCGAACTCATCTCTAGAGTCACTGTGGATCACTGTGACTGATCTAACAACAGTTGTCATTGGAGCTGTCTACCGTTCCCCAAATAGTGCAGTGACACCGGCCAATGAGGAGCTACATGATCAGCTGGCACACGTCTTAAGCCTTGGCAAGCCCATCTTTCTTCTCGGTGACACCAACTTTGACGTGCTGCAGCCCGACAAACCAGGTGTGCGTGCTTATCTGCGTACGCTTTGCGATCTGTCCCTCAGCCAGCTGATAACCAACGTCACACACCCACCACGGCGAGAAGGAGACAGCCCGAGTCTCCTCGATCATCTCATTACAAATCGATCTGACTTGACCACAGAAGTTCGAGTCATTCGCACAGATTTCAGCGACCACGACGTCATTGCTGCATCTATCACAATTGACAGGCGTCGCCCTAAGCCCACCGTCATTACCATTCGATCGACAAGACGCTTAGATCAAAATGCTTTATGCCCAGATCTGCTGTTGGCCGACTGGTCCGCCGTTTATCAAGCGACCACCACCTCGGACAAATGGGACGCATGGATGGCTGCATGGCAGCCAATAATCGACCATCACATGCCCCTTCGTCAAATCAAGCTGAAGCACCGGTCGCCGCCTTGGTTGCAGCATGATGACATTCATACAGCAAGGGCAGCACTGAAACAGGCGCGCGAGCACACAGATGCAGCACGAAGCGAAGAAGCCCAGCGGAATTACCGTGAGCACAAGGGCGCACTCCGAACGGCTCAACATCACGCATGCGCAGAATACTTTCATACTGCTGGTACCCGCACACCGTGGAAGAACATCCGCAAGTTCATTATTGCCTCCAGCAAGTCAACGATAGAAGAGCCTGGCACAACCATTCAACCGCCTGATTGGCATGAACGGCTCAACCGGCATTTTACCGGCGTCGGTGCCGCGGTAGCTGCTGATTTAGCGATGGCGCCGCCCGGAGAGCCCCTCTGGCCAAGACCCCCACGTATCTGTAGCGGCGCATTCACACCGTATCCTGTGACGATGCCAGAGCTGTCAAAAGCGTTGCAGCGCATGGGTGGCTCACGAGCGTCCGGAGCTGATGGCATCACCATCCAGATGCTCAAGATGACGTTTAGCGTGGTGGATCCGCATCTGTTAAACATTATCAACGCATGCATCACAAGCTGTGAACTGCCACCGTCATGGAAAACGGCGATGGTAACACCCCTGCACAAAAGTGGTAACGCAAACGACCCAAACAACTACAGGCCAATATCGATATTGCCAGTGGTCGAAAAACTCTGCGAGCGTGTCGTGTGTACACAACTGATAGACTATCTGACTAGTCATCATCTACTGTGCCCAGAACAGTACGGTTTCCGGCCCGGCCTGTCTACCGAGATGGCTCTGCTAGACACGGTCATCCACGCTACCCTCAAAATCGACCAAGGCGAGATCACTCCACTGGTTACAGCTGGCACCTCAAAGGCGTTCGACAGCGTGGAGCATAGTCGCCTCATGGACAAGCTGGGATGGTACGGCGTCAACTCCGAATGGTTCCGAGCGTGGCTTGAGGGCCGTTCGCAAACAGTGAAGGGTTCTAGCCCTCTGTCGGTAACACATGGTGTGGTGCAGGGCTCGATCTTGGGCCCGGTTATGTTCCTAATATTCTCCAATGACCTCCCACAACATATCCCACACGACAAGATTGTTATGTATGCCGATGATGTCCAGTTCCTCGACTCCGGGAAGCGAAACGAAATCACAGCCATTAGCCAACGATGGAATGAATCACTGTCAGTCGCCTTTAACTGGTTCATCCAGAATCGACTAAAAGTAAATCCCTCCAAAACTGAGATGGTTGTTCTCCAATCTTCTAGACATACACCTGTGAAATTATCTGTTCGTCTGGGCCAGTTAGAAATAGTACCCACGAAGTCTATGAAATTACTTGGCGTGAAAATTGACTCACACCTGTCCTGGGATGCGCATGTATCTACTGTTGTGCGATGTATCTACTGTTGTAACTGCATACTCATTGGACTCGCTAGATTGCGTCATAAGTTTTCTCACATTACGAGACGGGTGCTAATTGAGGCACTCGTATTCCCCCACATAAGATACTGTGTGTCTGTCTGGGGAAGCTGTAGCAGAGCCCAGAAACGCGCATTAAAAAATGCATCAACTTTGGTGGAAGGATTGTCGCCGGCTTGCACTACCGGGATCATGTGTCGCCCAAGTTGAAAGAACTAGGATGGCTCAAATTCGAGGATTTCATATCCGAGGCAGATGCTCACTCAGTTTTCAAAATTATGAACGAGTTCACTGGCCCCGAACTCATTCGCGGTCAACTAAACTGTCGCTCAACTGTGTCGCAACGGAGCACCAGGGCCACGGCTAACGGTGAACTCCAGGTACCACGATGCCGCACAGAATTCGCGCGCCGCTCCTTCATACCGAGAGCTTGCCGGACGTGGAACAATCTGCCTCCAGATGTGAGGAACTCAGGTGGCTACAATGTTTTCAAACGGAGACTTTCGGCCATGCTGCGCATGTCCGGGCTCTAACCTCCGGCCTCCGGAACATCGCTTACATCAGCACTATGATGCCACTCGTTGTTATCGTCAAGGGCGTCGCCACCGGGGGGGCAGGGGGCAGTCGCCCCCCTGCCGTCAAACAGGGGGCGCCGCCCCCTGAAATTTGAGGAGGCCCCTATCCGGAAATGCACAGGGAAAAAGTGAGCAATGAGGCCGACGAGACACGAGAGGAGGCCTCCAAGACGTGAGAGGAGGCCCCTAATTTGAAGAAGGAGTCACCTAGGAGAGGATAGGAGGCCCCAGAAATCACGAGAGTGCCAACAATTGGCACGGAGGCCCCCAGGAATGCAAAGGATGCCCCCAGGATTGCAAAGGAGGCCCCCAGGATTGCAAAGGAGGCCGCCAGGATTACAAAGGAGGCCCCCAGGATTGAAAAGGAGGCCCCCAGGATTGCAAAGGATGCCCCCAGGATTGCAAAGGAGGCCTCCAGGATTACAAAGGAGGCCCCAGGATTGAAAAGGAGGCCCCCAGGATTGCAAAGGAGGCCCCCAGGATTGCAAAGGAGGCCCCCAGGTTTGCAAAGGAGGACTCAAGGATTGCAAAGGAGGCCCCCAGGAATGCAAAGGAGGCCCCCAGGATTGCAAAGGAGGCCTCCATGATTACAAAGGAGGCCCCCATGATTGAAAAGGAGGCCCCCAAGATTGCAAAGGAGGCCCCCGGGATTGCAAAGGAGGCCCCCTGGATTGAAAAGGAGGCCCCCAGGATTGCAAAGGAGGCCCCCAGGATTGCAAAGGAGGCCCCCAGGTTTGCAAATGAGGACTCCAGGATTACAAAGAAGACCCCCAGGAATGCAAAGGAGGCCCTCACGATTGCAAAGGAGGCCTCCAGGATTGCAAAGGAGGCCCTCACGATTGCAAAGGAGGCCTCCAGGATTGCAAAGGAGGCCCCCAGGATTGCAAAGGAGGCCCCCAAGATTGCAAAGGAGGCCCCAGGATTGCAAAAGAGGCTCCCAGGATTGCAAAGGAGACCACCAGGATTTCAAAGGAGGACTCCAGGATTGCAAAGGAGGTCCCCAGGATTGCAGAGGAGGCCCCAGGACTGCAAAGGAGGCCCCAGGATTACAAAGGAGGCCACCAGGATTACAAAGGAGGACTCCAGGATTGCAAAGGAGGCCCCCGGGAATGCAAAGGAGGACCCCAGGATTGCAAAAGGAGGCCCCAGGATTGCAAAGTAGGCCCCCAGGATTGCAAAGGAGGCCCCCAGGATTGCAAAGGAGGCCTCCAGGATTACTAAGGAGGCCCCCATGATTACAAAGGAGGCCCCCAGGATTGAAAAGTAGGCCCCCAGGATTGCAAAGGAGGCCCCCAGGATTGCACAGGAGGCCTCCAGGATTACAAAGGAGGCCCCCAGGATTGCAAAGGAGGCCCCCAGGATTGCAAAGGAGGCCCCCAGGATTGCACAGGAGGCCTCCAGGATTACAAAGGAGGCCCCCAGGATTGCAAAGGAGGCCCCCAGGATTGCAAAGGAGGCCCCCAGGTTTGCAAAGGAGGACTCAAGGATTGCAAAGGAGGCCCCCAGGAATGCAAAGGAGGCCCCCAGGATTGCAAAGGAGGCCTCCAGGATTGCAAAGGAGGCCCACAGGATTGCAAAGGAGGCCCCCAGGATTGCAAAGGAGGCCTCCATGATTACAAAGGAGGCCCCCATGATTTAAAAGGAGGCCCCCAAGATTGCAAAGGAGGCCCCCAGGATTGCGAAGGAGGCCTCCATGATTACAAAGGAGGCCTCCATGATTACAAAGGAGGCCCCCTGGATTGAAAAGGAGGCCCCCAGGATTGCAAAGGAGGCCCCAATACGGGAAGGGAGACCTCAGAAAATGAGAGAAGGCCCTAAGACGGAAGAGAAACCAGTGGATATGAGATGAGGTTTCGGAGACGTAAAAGCAGTCCCCGAAACGGGTAAGGTTCCACCAAGATAGAAAAGGATAATCCAGAAAAGTGGCAGGAAGCACCTAATTCGGAAGAGGACGATATAAGATTGGAAAGAGACCCTATGATGCACGAGGAAGCCCCTAAAATAGGAGAGAATGGCCATTAGATAAGAGGGATGGCTCCCAGGCGAGAAAGAAGGCTTCAAGACGGGTAAGAAGGTCCCCAGGAAATGACAAGGTAACTGAGATAGGAAAGGTTGCGTGTAATTTGGAAGAGGAGCCACCTAAGAGAGAACAGGAGTCCACCAGGAGATAAGAGGCCAACCTTAAAATGGGAAAAGATAGAATCAAAACGCGGAACAGGAGGCCCGAAGACGTGAGAGGAGGCCCCTAATTTGAAAAAGAAAGCCTCAAAAAGAAAAAAGGAGGCCCCTGCCGGACTCGAGAGGAGTCCCTCGAGATGGAGTAGGAGGTCTCCAGGGCCCAATGAGGCCCCGACGACCGGAAGGAATTCCCAGGAAATGGGAGAAGGCCCTTAAAATGGGAGTGGTAGGTAGCAGGTATGGAAGGAGGCGAGGTTTCCAAACTTGAAGATCCCCTCAAGACGGGTAAGCTTTGCGAGGACAAAGGAGGAGGCCCACGAGGCGTGGCAGGAGGCCCCTAATTTGGCAGAGGATGCCCCTGGAACATGAGAGGAAGTCCCATGCCATGTTAAACGGGCCCCAGGATGTGGGAGGAAGTCCTCCAAAACGGGAGAGGAGGACCATTGAATATGGAGGAGGGTAGGACGGACGAGAAGACGTCCAAAACCGGTAAAGAAGCTCCAGGAAATGAGACGAGCCCCCTAAGACGCGAGAGGAGGTATATAATTTTCTAGAAGCATCTCAAATGGCAGGAGTCGTGCCGGGGTACTTGAAAATCACGACATGTGCCCAAAAAGATCCGGCCGGGGCCCCTGAAAATCTCGCTGAGCCTATGGGTACCAAAAATTCACGCCCGGATCATGAAAATCACGCTAGGGGCACGATAAGTCGTACCGTTCCCCAACAGTATCATTTGTACACAAATGAAGCCGGGGCAACGAAAAACAATCCGGACATGGATAATCACTCTTGGGCCCCAACAATGACACCAAAAGCATCCAAAACGTATTGGACACCCACAAAGTGTCGAGGTCGCTAAAACTCGCGCTAGGGATCCAAGCAAATGACGTCGGAACACAAAAGATTACATTGGACTAAAAAAGTCGCGTCGCAGCCTTCGAAAATCTCACTGGGAACCAAAAAAGTCGCGCCTGGACCCCAAAGGTTGCTGCTGCCCCAAAAATCAATTATCAACCGGAACGTCACTCTGCGCACAAAAAATCAGGTCAAAGTCCCTGCAAAACCCGTTGGGCACTGGAAAAAAAACGTGTCAGGGCACCGAAAAAAATCGCACCTGGTGACCGAAGAATCGTACCAGGACCCAAAAATATCACATAAGGACCTATAGAAAAAATAGAACTCCTTCGGTGGCCGCAGTGACATATCAAAGGGGCAAATGGCCCCTCCCTCCTAAGAGGGATATGCTCTCAAGAATCGAGCCGAGGCCCCCAAAAGTCGCGCTGGGACCACAAAAATTCCCGTCGGTCCACCAGAATTCGCGTATGGGCTCAAAGTAAATACGTCGGGCCCCAGAAAACTCGCTTCGAGGTACGAAAATCTGCAACAGGAACCGCCAAGATCGCGTTGGGGTCACAGCTAAGTACAACGCGCCCCGCAAACTCGAACCGGTCCCACCAAATTTCGCGCTCGGACCCACAATTCGGTAGTACCAAAAATTTCGCGCTCGGACCCATCGGTAGTACCAAAATTTGGTCTGGGCATCAAAAATTAACGTCGGGCTGCCAACAATTGGCGTCTATGGCCCCACATAGGCACCGTGTGACCCCCAAAGTCCCATCGGTATCCGAAAAATAAAGCCGGAGCCCTCCAAAATCAGGAGGGATTGCAGAAAAGTCCGGGTCAGGACAATGGTTCTGGAGCACCGAACATGTCATCAGATGCCTTGACAAATCGCGTACGGCATCGAAAAACATACCGGAGCTCGAAGAAAATCGAGGTGAGATACAAAAACATGGCACCAGGGACTCGAAAAATCAGGGCGGGATTCGGAAGTTAAAGAAAATTTAGAAGAGATCCACAAAAATCGCGTTGAGCCCAGATAACTGGCGTTGGGTCCCGGAACCACGCGCCTGGGCGCGATAAGTCGCGCTGGGACCCAGAAAAATAGCACCGAAACCTCAAAGTCGTACTGGGGCCCCACAAATGTGCGTCAGAAGCCCCAAATAAACACAACGGGACCCTAAGAGCACAACAGGGACCGAAAATGCGACTGGCCCTTCAAAGCGCAGTCTCGTAAAAAGCGGCAGGGTCCGAAAACATGCGTTGTAGCCATAACTACATATATATACCGGGAACACTAAAAAAACAAAAAACAAAAACACCGGAAGCTCGCAAGGCACATAGGGGCCATATGACCGCACAAGGGCCTGAAAAGAGGCTGGGGCCGCAAAAAGCAACATGATCCCAAAACGAACAAAAATACCGGGCACTAAGTAAACACATCGAGATCTTTGAAAGCGCCCCGACAACTAAAAAAAAATATTCGGTGCGCAAAAAAGCAAGAAAACCCTAAAACGAGCAGGGGTTTCTAAAATGCGTTGGACCTCTAACAAAAATGAATTTGAGCCTTAAGACACATCCGTAGACGAAGAAATACGAAACGGGTCCAAAGAAGTACACTCAGGCAGGGCTTCGGTTCGGTAGCCAACCTGGAAGCATGTTTAATCAAAGATATGAGGTGCATCAAAGCTCAGCGGGTATCCGCATTTCTTCACCATAAAATATGGTAAGAAGGGAACTAATGATCGAAGTTAATTAATCGAATTTTCGCAGCGAACACCCATACGAAGCATTTCATCACGTCAGATATGGCGCAAGTCTATCATGTGGCAGCAATTAACAAAGCGTAGGAGGCCCAGCAGAATCCGTAGCATCGCACGAAGTGTGGCGAATGCGCCGAATGCGCAAGATGGGTGTGCACGTGCACTAACGTTGGCGTCGTGGCGTCCGGGCACTATGAACTGGAATGTCTGAAATTGGAAAATTTTACATTTTAAAGTGATTTGTGCAGGTGTAATTTCAGCAGTGCGAAGTGACTTGTCAAGGAATACCAAAAGAATACATTTGAACAGGTTGTGGGAGCTAGGGTTGAAATCCGACGAATCAGAAACGATAGTGGTAGATTAGGCCCCTCCACAGGATAATTCAGTTGATCACTAATTATTTTATTTAAAAAGTTCCCCTTTGACAAAATAGTGGTCGAAATCGGAAGACTATATTCAGTAGTTGGACCCCCTCCAAATACGTTTTCCCCTCCCCTTCACGCAAATATGGGTGCGTCACTGGTCTCCGAATAATTTTCAGAACTTACGCCCATGGAGCAAAGCCAACATTGCGGGGGTTAATTCCCCCTCACAAGCATACAAAACAACACCGATGCCCCATATTAAATGGGAGGAATGATGTTTTAAAATGTATTTTCTTCCTACAAAGTTGTCTTCTGTGATTACAGCCTGCATGATTAGAGCTTCCCAGCTTCAGTACCTTCTCAACGACATAATTTACAAAACGGTACAATACAGCGATAACCATGGACGTGACGGCGTGGAATTAGAAGGTTTTGCATTATTTATGCATTGTCATTGTTACATTGTTGCATTGCCATTGATGCATGGTTGTTCAATGCTTGTTCTTGCCGTGAATTTATTCGCGGAGTATTTATTAGTTTAGCTTCTGTGCCAAGTGCCTTGCAGCCAGCACCAAATGTTATGAAAAAATTAATAAATCCCTAAGATGACGATCAGAAAACCGATTCAATCTTGTCGTTGTCACCTTCGTGAAATTGTTGTCCTGGGACTGAGAAATGATCGTTTAAGTTTGTTTATGAGATCAAGCCGGTGGGAATGACTAACAGTAGTGATGAACCTAGCTATATTCAGTTAAACTTGGTGAACAAAGAAGTGGGTTGATCAATGGGAGATATCTTTAAGATATGCTCAGCACGAGCCCCACCAGCTCGCTACAATCTAGAGGCCAGCGGGAAGATTCTTCTCGTCGATAAAGCATAAAGATATTGGTTTGTTTTGGCACTGACGTATTTATCTACATTTGCTTATTTATACCCTGGTATGGCTCGGTTCTCAGCGAAAAAAAAGATTCTTGCTATTGCGCTTTGCGTAAATTATATACCATGCCAAGAACAAACAAGACATCAATATGAAATCATGTTCCCATTCGGGAACCATACTAAGAGCCTAAAAGCAAGAGGAGGCCCTAACACAGTGGAGGCCCCTTTTCGGGGAGCAGGAGGCCCCCTATCAACATTGCCCCCCTGGGAGAATTTCGTGGCGACGCCACTGCTTGGGGGCGACTATGACACAAGGCAATACACCGACCTCGCTGGGGGGCGACTATGACACAAGGCAATACACCGACCTCGCTGGGGGCGACTATGACACAAGGCAATACACCGACCTCGCTGGGGGCGACTATGACACAAGGCAATACACCGACCTCGCTGGGGGCGACTATGACACAAGGCAATACACCGACCTCGCTGGGGGCGACTATGACACAAGGCAATACACCGACCTCGCTGGGGGCGACTATGACACAAGGCAATACACCGACCTCGCTGGGGGCGACTATGACACAAGGCAATACACCGACCTCGCTGGGGGCGACTATGACACAAGGCAATACACCGACCTCGCTGGGGGCGACTATGACACAAGGCAATACACCGACCTCGCTGGGGGCGACTATGACACAAGGCAATACACCGACCTCGCTGGGGGCGACTATGACACAAGGCAATACACCGACCTCGCTGGGGGCGCTATGACACAAGGCAATACACCGACCTCGCTGGGGGCGACTATGACACAAGGCACACCGACCTCGGGGGCGACTATGAAAGGAACCGACCTCGCTGGGGGCGACTATGACACAAGGCAATACACCGACCTCGCTGGGGGCGACTATGACACAAGGCCATACACCGACCTCGCTGGGGGCGACTAAGACACAAGGCAATACACCGACCTCGCTGGGGGCGACTATGACACAAGGCAATACACCGACCTCGCTGGGGGGCGACTATGACACAAGGCAATACACCGACATCGCTGGGGGCGACTATGACACAAGGCAATACACCGACCTCGCTGGGGGCGACTATGACACAAGGCAATACACCGACATCGCTGGGGGCGACTATGACACAAGGCCATACACCGACCTCGCTGGGGGCGACTATGACACAAGGCAATACACCGACCTCGCTGGGGGCGACTATGACACAAGGCAATACACCGACATCGCTGGGGGCGACTATGACACAAGGCAATACACCGACCTCGCTGGGGGCGACTATGACACAAGGCAATACACCGACCTCGCTGGGGGCGACTATGACACAAGGCAATACACCGACCTCGCTGGGGGCGACTATGACACAAGGCAATACACCGACATCGCTGGGGGCGACTATGACACAAGGCAATACACCGACCTCGCTGGGGGCGACTATGACACAAGGCAATACACCGACATCGCTGGGGGCGACTATGACACAAGGCCATACACCGACCTCGCTGGGGGCGACTATGACACAAGGCAATACACCGACCTCGCTGGGGGCGACTATGACACAAGGCAATACACCGACCTCGCTGGGGGCGACTATGACACAAGGCAATACACCGACCTCGCTGGGGGCGACTATGACACAAGGCAATACACCGACCTCGCTGGGGGCGACTATGACACAAGGCAATACACCGACATCGCTGGGGGCGACTATGACACAAGGCAATACACCGACCTCGCTGGGGGCGACTATGACACAAGGCAATACACCGACCTCGCTGGGGGCGACTATGACACAAGGCCATACACCGACCTCGCTGGGGGCGACTATGACACAAGGCAATACACCGACATCGCTGGGGGCGACTATGACACAAGGCCATACACCGACCTCGCTGGGGGCGACTATGACACAAGGCAATACACTGAACGATCAAGGCGTGCATGCCGGGCAGCAACGGCAACAGTCATTGACGACATTTTGCGCACCTTGTACTACGCATTCTGACATCACTTTCTAATTAATCGCACACCACTGCGGAAGTTCACGGTTAAGTGGGACAATGCACTGTCCCACTGCAACACTCCATGCTTTCGGAAGGCATGACCCGCACTCTGAGCCGGTAGCTTACACACCTCCCTTCCATACTACACATGAATACACACTCGGGACCGGTAGCTTACACACCTCCCTTCCATACTACACACGCATGTACTACACTCGGGTCGGAGGGGCGGGATGGCTGAGTGGCTAAGGTGTTGAGCCCTGGGTACCAAAGGCCCTGGGTTCAACACTCGCACCACTTGGGACATTTCCCAATCCCGCGACCCACCGGCGAAACAGTATGGGCGGCGCCATTAGCCGTAATCGTGCATAAAGTGCGTCGAGAACCACCCAATAAACAATAAACAAACAAACACTAGTGGTCGGCAGCTTACACCCCCTTTCCTACTGCACACCAATGTACAATCGGGACCGGTGGTTTACACACCTCCCTTTCATACTGCACACGAAAGTACATGACTGGCCCACAGCTACCAGGTGACCACATGAAGAGATATCAAGTCACCACATCAACAACTACCAGGTCACCACATCAACAGCTATCAGGTCACCACATCAAACTAACTGGTAGGTCCATGTCTAACGTACAACGCATCCTTTAGGTCATTAACACCATGGCATGGAATATCGCCGCAAATGACGACATTAGCTGACAATTAAAACATTGCGTTACTGTTAAACGACGAAGTCAGCTGTCGCATTCAACGTTGAATTGACGTCCACAAATTTCACGTCTCTGAAAACGATACCTCAGACGCAGGTGTAGCCGCTGCCCCCGCCGTCACCGACGGGCCCGATCATTGCCAAAGAGCTGAGGCGGATCACGTCCGTCACGGCCCATCGGAGGACGGCAAGGCGCGTCAGCACATCGTGACGGCCCCGCAGCGTCCGCTCACAACACCGTGACGGCCCCGCAGCGTTCGCTCACAACACCGTGACGGCCCCACAGCGTTCGCTCACAACACCGTGTCGGCTCCACAGCGTCCTCTCACAACACCGTGACGGTCTCGCAGCGTTCGCTCACAACACCGTGTCGGCTCCACAGCGTCCTCTCACAACACCGTGACGGTCTCGCAGCGTTCACTCAACACCGTGTCGGCTCCACAGCGTCCTCTCACAACACCGTGACGGCCTCGCAGCGTTCGCTCACAACACCGTGTCGGCTCCACAGCGTCCTCTCACAACACCGTGACGGTCTCGCAGCGTTCGCTCACAACACCGTGTCGGCTCCACAGCGTCCTCTCACAACACCGTGACGGTCTCGCAGCGTTCGCTCACAACACCGTGTCGGCTCCACAGCGTCCTCTCACAACACCGTGACGGTCTCGCAGCGTTCACTCAACACCGTGTCGGCTCCACAGCGTCCTGTCACAATACCGTGACGGTCTCGCAGCGTTCACTCAACACCGTGTCGGCTCCACAGCGTCCTCTCACAACGCCGTGACGGTCTCGCAGCGTTCGCTCACAACACCGTGTCGGCTCCACAGCGTCCTCTCACAACACCGTGACGGTCTCGCAGCGTTCGCTCACAACACCGTGTCGGCTCCACAGCGTCCTCTCACAACACCGTGACGGTCTCGCAGCGTTCGCTCACAACACCGTGTCGGCTCCACAGCGTCCTCTCACAATACCGGAGCGGTCACGGCCGCCTCTGGGCACCACCAGGACACGGCAGCAGGGTCGGCCCGCCGGCTGGCCGCCGCTGGGGCAGGGGCGGCGCGAGCGGTAGCGAGCCACCGACCGATCAGCGGCTGCGGCTTATAATCTTCGTCCTCCACACGCACGTTCGATCCGCCACGTACCAGTTTACAAAGCATAAGTCCACGCCGAGAGAAAACACTTTGCACTCTGCCCCCATCCGCCTACTTCTTGACGCTTAGCATAGCGTTCTAGATCAGATGTTCCCTGTGGGGCGGGGGGGGGGGGGGGCCCCCTTCCTACACAAAAACCTTCTCTCGGGGGCTCGCTTCCCTCCCCTTTTTCGGGGGGGGGAAAAAAAAAATAAAAAAATATTTTTTTTTCTTTTTTTTTTTTTTTTTTTTTTTTTTTGAAAAAAAAAAAAAAAAAAAAAAAAAAAAAATAATTAAAAATTTTAAAATTGACGCTTAGCATAGCGTTCTAGATCAGATGTTTCCTGACCGTCAGGGACTCAATTATGAACAGCGATGCCATCTATTGGTGGCTCGATGAACTAGTTCCATTGTGTCGAGTCCGCGGACCACGGCTCTCGACTCAAACCGCTGCTCCGAAAGGTCACGAACTTCCCTTCGCACAAGCTTACAGATGAACCTGTTCTTTGCCTGTAGCCTATGGACAGTTGGCCATTCTGGAGAAGAGAGTCTGGAAATCTTCTTTTCAGAACCTTCACTGTATTTTCGGCTTTGTTCTCGGCGAATGATCGGGGCCCAAAATCTGAGCATGTGACGATCAGCGAGGAAGCTCTGTTGTTCTGGTCCATGCTCCCGATCTGGCCCGTCCGCACAGCTACCATCCTGTCACTGCGGTCCAGACGCTCAGCAGACGGTCCAGACGCTCAGCAGCACTTCATGGCAGTGTTCTTGCTCATGCATGCATTCTAGCACTACAATCCTGCACTAAATGCATTCAAACTGCGGCCCAAAACGCTTGCATGAATTTTCCTACGCCAGCTTCTATCACCTTCTAAACACCGCTAGCATTTCAGGATTGACATTTACGTTTTGTCATGCACCTTGATTTTGCATGGAACCGTCTTGCCACGACACACGCCTTCTTACTCACTTGGTTCACCCTTCCCCATTCTTCTTACAATTTCTGGGAAAGAAGCCTGCCGCTTTCTGCTGGTGCTGCTGTCTCGATTCGTTTTACAATCTTCGTTTTCAAACACTGAAGCTACGACGTCCTCCGAGTCTGTGTCGTTGCCAAAACCAGACAAACTTTCCGGTAGTACAAGTCACCAGTTCGCTACATCACTAATAAATGAATTACCTTTCAGCCAGTTAATTATTTCATGCTAATTATAATTAGCTCATACTAATTCACATATCCCGTTTACATGAGCAGGCCAGCGGCAAATGGAAACTTCCGTTCCGATTGATTCGCAAAAGCTTTGATCGCGCAACCCGTCTACGAGATCTAATCGGATTTTGCGGCTTAGCGACCGACACGATTTGGTGAAAATTGCCGAATATTTTGTGTATTTGCTTGCATTTTTGACGCTTCTGCTCCGAGCAAGGGTGCATAAACATTCAAGGCACCGATGGTATTTACACTTTAGTAATCCACGTAGTCCTTCATTGGTGATCAGTTATATAAATACCTCATTTTGTCTACAACTGGCAGTTTATGTGAGTTGTCAAGTGACAACATTCATAAAATGTTACAGCTTTGTAGCATTGGTAGGCACCACAGTCCTACTAATGCTGGACATCTTAGACCAGTCCAATGATTTGTGATGTCCATGGGAACAAAAGTGTTATTTCATGACCATACCTAAAACATATAGCACACCTTGCCAAATGACGGTAATTGTTCAGATTATCTGTGCTGAAAACTAGTAACTTCCATCAGTAATATGAACATTTTTTCGATTCCGGGGATAAAAGGCAGCATTCTTTTTCACCACAAACAGGTTTGTATGACTTGCACTTGCACACACACACACACGCACGTACATGCATGCACACGCATACACGCACAACCACGCACAGGTACAAAACACATCCACACACATGCGTGCGTGCGTGCCTGCGTCTGTGCGTCTGTCCGTCTGTGCGTCTGTGCGTATGTGCGTGCGTCCGTTCGTCTGTGCGTCTGTGCGTCTGTACGTTTGTGCGTTTGTGCTCTGTGCATGCGTCTGTGCGTGCGTGCGTGCGTCTGTGCATGAGTGCGTGCGTCCGTGCATGCGTGCGCACGCCTGTGCGTGTGTCTATGCGTATGTGCGTCTGTGCGTGCGTTTGTGCGTTTGTGCGTCTGTGCGTCTGTGCGTCTGTGCGTCTGTGCGTGCATTTGTGTGTCTGCGTTTGTGCGTCTGTGCGTCTGTGCGTCTGTGCATGCATTTGCGTGTCTGTGCGTTTGTGCGTTTGTGCGTCTGTACGTGTGCGTGTGCGTGTGTATGTGTGTGTGCGTGTCTGTGTCTGTGTTTGTGGTGAATTTAGCCAGCCTGCCACCGTGTTAGTGATGTCGGCTATTGCTGTGTGTTTTGCTGAATGTGTGGTTGCGTAAGGCTTAAAGGTCGAGCAATGAGTATTGAGTGGAGGGTAGTAGACGAGAAAGGCACAGAGTTGACTCGAAGAGAGTCGACGGGAAGTAGCTGAATGGCATCTTGGAGACAGACGAGTAGAGATGATCAGAGCTAAGTAAAGTTGCAGAAGAGTCGGAGTTGTAGAGTTGTTGACAGGCCGTAGGTGATGAGGTAGCGAAGAGTTGCCAGTCCGGACGGTATCTGTTTGGGGCATGGAGTGTAGGTAGAGGATGGTTGGAAACGGGTCATCCCCACAAGTAGAATCAACATTTCAAAAACAGGGCCTGTTCTTTATTTAACTTTGCTTTCTTTCTTTGGGGTTTTGTCTTTGTCTGGACAATTCATGTGCTATTTTTATCCCTTCATGTTTACCGCATCTTATGCTTGTTTTGTTTTTCTCATTTTTTTTTATTCGCGTTTTCTTTTTCTATCTTCCAGCGTATCTTTTTCATTTTCTCTTTCCATTTTTTTTACATCAGGTCATGAATGATGCGTGTAATTGAGAGAAGTGGAAGAGACGTCGTGTAATGTGGGATAGTCGTTGTTGACAAGAGTAGTGGGATGTTAGCGGGATGTTGTTTGTGGTGCAGTAGTTTGTGATGTGTAGTCTCGCGTTAATGTATTTGGTCCGAAGTATGAGTATGTATTTCACGGTAAGTGGATGATGACAAGTGGTGCATTGTGGGTGAGGTTGTCTTAGTATGAGGCACGAGTGAGTGAGTCTGATGTGTCAAATGCGTACCCATGTAAGTATGCGCTCTTTGTGTCTGTTGCTTTGGTTGATTGTGTTCCAGTGCTCATGTTTGGGGTGCATTTCATGGAGGGGTGTTCGTGAGTTGTTGCATGCTTGTTGAATGCGAGTGCTGATTGCCCGGTGTATTGTGGGCTAGCAGTCTGATTGTGAATACGGGCATTGTACTGTAACATAATGGTGTTGTAATATTGCAATAAACAAAACGTAAATTAGCAAATCAATGCAGGCATCAGAGGAGGGTCGTTCCCTATTTATCCATGATGATGAGTTTGTGGGCAGGGGAGAGGCGCATATCAGACGCAGACCACTCAATTTTGTGAGAGCTTTTCTTCGCATACTATTAGAAAATGGACAGTTTTGTATGCACCCGTCTGGCATCTGGTCGTGAAGAGATCACAGTATGGCACACGCTCTCTCTCTCTCTCTCTCTCTCTCCCTCTCTGCTGCACTGTAATCGGAGCGTGTCGTTCAATGCGAAGCTTACTATTAAATTGGCTGGTAGCCTGCTGGCATCTGGCCGTGAAGAGGTCACGGTATGGCACATCCTCTCTCTGCCCCACTATAATCCGAGCGTGTCGCCCAATGCGAAGTGCAGGCTTACGTTGGATTGGTGCTGAAGGCACACGTCCGACCGTAATCTGCACTTCTGACATTTCTGAGTCGGACATTAAGCGACTTTAGCCAGGTGCAGCTCAGTCAATACACCCGGCCTCCTGTCACGGAACTCGGTTGGTCCATCAATCAGCTGGTCATTCATGCGCTGGCGTTCGAATCATACTAAACAGTGAAATGCTTTGCTTGGCTAAACACGAGCAAAGTTTATTACACGACTGCTACTGTTGTGATGCTAGCTGGTGTCGAAACGCCACTGATGTACGTGTTTGTGTTGAGCGAAGAAAACTGAAGGTGGACGATGCCAACACACATTTTCCACTTCAATTCGCCTCTGGACAAGAATGGTACCGGATCACGTCTTCAATAATTTTCAGCATCTAGATGCTCTGTGTTCGAAGTAGTTCTTGTTTTGCCTATATTTTCATAAATAGCAGAATAGCAGTTATGGGATAATTTGTATTAGCAACATCATGATGGTTTCAGTCGAGGAAGTATGCTGGGAAGCATAAAGTTATATCGAGACAATTCGCATTGGGAAACATTAAAGACAATCCATGCTATTCAAGTTACTCCAGCTCCCACTCTGTTGTAGTCCCAAAATGTCCGGAATGAACTCGACATTTTGCAGCATCTTAAAGCTATTGTTTATGCGTGATGCATATTTCTGTCTGAACGATGTTAAAAAAATTAACCGAATTTTTTCGGTTAATTAACCGAATTAACCGAACCGAAAGCCGCCTTGGAAATACAGGTGTAGCTTTCTCAAGATTGGTGGATAATTGCATTGTTTGGGTGTCAAATAAGACAGTCGTGCACGTTCGTTTCAACAGCGTTTAAAGTTCGAAGGACCTATGAAGCAGATGCCTGAGTTACGATTTGATTAGGGTGCTATGTCGTTGTTTGGACGTGCATCCATTCTGTCAAGATAGCATGTTTATAAGCTATCGCCTTACGAACTCCATCTCCCTTCAGAGAGTAGTGCACTTCAATCCACATGGAAGAAAGTGATTTCTGGTGGTTTATGCACATCTACACTGTACTCTGTGAGCCATGTGCTCATTATCGCGCGGCAAGATAATTAGTGCGGGGCCACCTGAGCTGAATCGAACATAGACTGTTAACGTCGTCCGCCGACGCGATTTAATTATAAGCTCTTCCCTTATCATCAGACCTGATATATCGTGTTCGCTCGAAGCGCGTGGGCCTTGTTTACCGTGTGGAATTAGTGTTCCGTTCGCTGCTCGCTGCATAGCGTTTCGAAATTAATGAAATCCTGCGACGTCTCGGAATACTCATTGCATCAAGCCGCATAGCGACATACCCTCCGCTCCTGAACGTCTGCCACCACCAAACAAACATGGCGTATAGCGACATACCCTCCGCTCCTGAACGTCTGCCACCACCAAACAAACATGGCGTGTAGCGACATACCCTCCGCTCCTGAACGTCTGCCACCACCAAACAAACATGGCGTATAGCGACATACCCTCCGCTCCTGAACGTCTGCCACCACCAAACAAACATGGCGTATAGCGACATACCCTCCGCTCCTGAACGTCTGCCACCACCAAACAAACATGGCGTATAGCGACATACCCTCCGCTCCTGAACGTCTGCCACCACCAAACAAACGTGGCGTGTAGCGACATACCCTCCGCTCCTGAACGTCTGCCACCACCAAACAAACATGGCGTATAGCGACATACCCTCCGCTCCTGAACGTCTGCCACCACCAAACAAACGTGGCGTGTAGCGACATACCCTCCGCTCCTGAACGTCTGCCACCACCAAACAAACGTGGCGTGTAGCGACATACCCTCCGCTCCTGAACGTCTGCCACCACCAAACAAACATGGCGTATAGCGACATACCCTCCGCTCCTGAACGTCTGCCACCACCAAACAAACGTGGCGTGTAGCGACATACCCCTGCGCTCCTGAACGTCTGCCACCACCAAACAAACGTGGCGTGTAGCGACATACCCTCCGCTCCTGAACGTCTGCCACCACCAAACAAACATGGCGTGTAGCGACATACCCTCCGCTCCTGAACGTCTGCCACCACCAAACAAACATGGCGCATAGCGACATACCCTCCGCTCCTGAACGTCTGCCACCACCAAACAAACGTGGCGTGTAGCGACATACCCTCCGCTCCTGAACGTCTGCCACCACCAAACAAACGTGGCGTATAGCGACATACCCTCCGCTCCTGAACGTCTGCCACCACCAAACAAACATGCCGCATAGCGACATACCCTCCGCTCCTGAACGTCTGCCACCACCAAACAAACGTGGCGTGTAGCGACATACCCTCCGCTCCTGAACGTCTGCCACCACCAAACAAACGTGGCGTATAGCGACATACCCTCCGCTCCTGAACGTCTGCCACCACCAAACAAACATTCCGCATAGCGACATACCCTCCGCTCCTGAACGTCTGCCACCACCAAACAAACGTGGCGTATAGCGACATACCCTCCGCTCCTGAACGTCTGCCACCACCAAACAAACGTGGCGTATAGCGACATACCCTCCGCTCCTGAACGTCTGCCACCACCAAACAAACATGCCGCATAGCGACATACCCTCCGCTCCTGAACGTCTGCCACCACCAAACAAACGTGGCGTATAGCGACATACCCTCCGCTCCTGAACGTCTGCCACCACCAAACAAACATGCCGCATAGCGACATACCCTCCGCTCCTGAACGTCTGCCACCACCAAACAAACGTGGCGTATAGCGACATACCCTCCGCTCCTGAACGTCTGCCACCACCAAACAAACATGCCGTATAGCGACATACCCTCCGCTCCTGAACGTCTGCCACCACCAAACAAACATGGCGTATAGCGACATACCCTCCGCTCCTGAACGTCTGCCACCACCAAACAAACGTGGCGTATAGCGACATACCCTCCGCTCCTGAACGTCTGCCACCACCAAACAAACATGGCGTATAGCGACATACCCTCCGCTCCTGAACGTCTGCCACCACCAAACAAACGTGGCGTATAGCGACATACCCTCCGCTCCTGAACGTCTGCCACCACCAAACAAACGTGGCGTATAGCGACATACCCTCCGCTCCTGAACGTCTGCCACCACCAAACAAACATGGCGCATAGCGACATACCCTCCGCTCCTGAACGTCTGCCACCACCAAACAAACGTGGCGTGTAGCGACATACCCTCCGCTCCTGAACGTCTGCCACCACCAAACAAACGTGGCGTGTAGCGACATACCCTCCGCTCCTGAACGTCTGCCACCACCAAACAAACGTGGCGTATAGCGACATACCCTCCGCTCCTGAACGTCTGCCACCACCAAACAAACGTGGCGTATAGTGACATACCCTCCGCTCCTGAACGTCTGCCACCACCAAACAAACGTGGCGTATAGCGACATACCCTCCGCTCCTGAACGTCTGCCACCACCAAACAAACATGGCGTATAGCGACATACCCTCCGCTCCTGAACGTCTGCCACCACCAAACAAACGTCTGCCAGTCACCTAGCATCGACAGGAAAACAAGTAGTTGGCTAAGCGAGCTCCTCGGCGAATATGGAAGGAGGCCTAGGTTGCGGTACTTGGCGGCGACATAATGGCGCAGCTGTAGCTGAATGGCGCTGTGTTGACAGCCCGTCACAGGGGCGAATACCGGCTCCTCTCCGTCAGGCCAGGATGCCACGTTCAGACAGGTGAGACCCAACCTCTTGTGGTTGCACAGAACCAGACGTGGAATTATTCGCAATTTTCGTAATCGACCCTGTCGTTTTTTCATTGGATTTGTGGGATTCTAACCGACATTCATATGCGGACAGGAAGGGTACGTATCGTCAAGCTCAGCCTCTTTCGACAGCTTCTGCGTCGTCACGCGTAGCCTCTTTCGGCGGCTTTGTGGGGTTGTTCCTTTTCTTTTCTCAGGTATTATTCGTTGACTGATTGTACCTAATTTTTCGTCGGATGCCAAGTCGTGCCAGTCGCAGTTTCTGGGTCTCATTCTGCCGGTGGTCTGGTGATACATGATGTAGTGTTTCGGGCCGGTCTGCCTCATTGTCGGGGCGTACGGTTTCCAGGGAAGGGTGTGTTTTTGAGAGGTGCCATGCAGTACCGTGATATTCTTCAGAATACACGGGAGTTCCGATATAAATTGCTTCCGGTTTGCTTCCCGGTCAGTGTATTCGTTTTTTTGTCGTGGCTTTCCACGACATGCTGCTGTACATGATGGTAGGCTGGGTACAAATTTGCCAACATTTTCTGGACGTACCTCTCTTCCGAGCGTACTAATACCAACTGCAGCAGGTTGTCTCTATGGAGAATTGGGTCTCTCCCGTAAAACGTGAAGAACAGCGAGACGGAGACGGAACCTCCAATATTCGCTATCCAATAAACCGCGAGAGCAACAAAAAGCTTCATCTCCCAATCGTCGTGAGGTTTCGTCACTGCTTTGACAAGCATATATTTTTGGCAGCGATGGTACCGCTTTATTTTCCAGTTACATTTTGACCTGCAGGCACCAGTTAAAATATGCTGCATGTTGAAACAAGTTTCCAGCTCAACAACACATTTCTGAATTATGCTTCAAAATCCATGCGAATAACGCGAGGGTGAGAGTGACCAGCGATATTTCCTTCCACAAGTATGTTAGCAACTGCATCCGAGTCTTTTCTTTTGGTGCGGAAGTTATCAAATCAAGATGAGAAAAGGCCAATGATAGTGAAAATGTACTGGATAACGTAGTAACAAAATTGGTTACCATTTCGACTTGCAGGGAATGAACCACAAGTGTCAATGGCCAACATTTCGAACGGAAAGTACCGCACCAACACTTCCTGCATTAGTACTGGCTTTGGCACCGTTCCTGTCCCGCTGTTCTCCCTGCGCAAGGCACACACGCTTTAAGATAGGCAATGGCATCCAGCTAAATCACATTCCAGCAATACCGAAATTGTAGTCTTTCGTATATTTTTGCAAGTCTGATGTGATGTGTAATGAGGCCCCGGTGCATTTCTTTCAGCTCCTCTTTCGTCAGACATTTCGTTACAGAAAGTTACAATCCAGAAATTGACCGGCAGCCGGGACCGTCGTGAACTTAGTAAAGGAGTGTCTTTTACATGGGGAAACACAATGTCCTATAATCTGAATATTTTTTGTGTCGTTCACGGTTTTTATAATGTTTGCTATTTCATCGTGGGCCTTTTGAAATTGCTCTATGTTCTTCCATATTACAAAATGTTCTTGAATCTTTCCTACTTACGAAATTCTCCTCTGGGGTATTCACTGACGTTTTACGGAAGTCACCAGGGGGAATGTGGGCGGAGTCAATGATATTTGCCTTAGGTTTGGATTCATGCATGCGACCGAGATGGTCGGCTACTTTGTTTTTGCTGCGCTTGATGTATTGTCCATACATTACTTTCACATGTATGTTCCGAAAGCACAATTCCGGAACATTGCAATATCGGATTTTTCAATTCTGGTAGGTTCAGAAACGTAAGTGCACGGTGACGAACTATGATAATATATTTGATCAGAGAAGACATAGTCTTTTTTTTCTGAACAGCCCATGCAAGAGCAAGCCTTTTTCCTGAACAATGTACCATGCTCGCTGCGTTTCATTGCGTTGCTTCAACATAAATTATACCACCCGTTTGTCTTCCCCAGAATATAGACGAGAAATGCTGCAGGCGGCGGGAAGGTTCTGTGAAGTGCATTCTGTCGATCGCGACCTTCCCGCAGCTGGGTCACGGCCTGACTACCACCGAGCCGCGTCGTCGTCTTGACTGGTCATCAGTTTGCTGGTCGAAAGCTGGGCGTGGTCGGCGCTGCCTTTCGAGGAAGTCGCCGTGAGCTGGGGACGGCACTCCTTGGAGCCGTTCGACTCGATTATCGCCAGCTCAGCACGCTGGCGTGCCGCCTCCCACTCCTGAAGTGCGCGGTCTTCTGCAAGGCGCTGCGCCTATCGCCCTTCATGCTCGGCGAGCAGGTGGTCGACACAGTCCATCCGCCCACTTCGACAATCCTCGAGTTGCGGCGTGAGGGATGACGTACCCTCAAGGTTAATAGTTTTCAGCACGTTTGCGTGAGCGGTGTAAGTACGTTGTCGAGGTGTCGGGTCCCGGCGTCTCGCTGCTTTACGCCGATGTAAGCACGTTGCCGAGGTGTCGGGTCCCGGAGTTCTGCTGCTTTACGCCGATGTAGGCACGTTGCCGAGGTGTCGGGTCCCGGCGTTCTGTTGCTTTACGCCGATGTAGGCACGTTGCCGAGGTGTCGGGTCCCGACGTTCCGCTGATTTACGCCGATGTAGGCACGTTGCCGAAGTGTCGGGTCCCGACGTCCTGTTGCTTTACGCCGATGTAGGCACGTTGCCGAGGTGTCGGGTCCCGACGTTCCGCTGATTTACGCCGATGTAGGCACGTTGCCGAGGTGTCGGGTCCCGGCGTCTCGCTGCTTTACGCCGATGTAGGCACGTTGCCGAAGTGTCGGGTCCCGACGTCCTGTTGCTTTACGCCGATGTAGGCACGTTGCCGAGGTGTCGGGTCCCGACGTCCCGCTGATTTACGATGTGCGCCGTTGTCTCATGCTTCCTGGTGCTCCTTCTCATGCTTCCTGGTGCTCCTTCTCATGCTTCCTGCTGCTCCTGGTGCTCCTTCTCAGTTCTGTACGTAGCTTAATCGGCTTCTGGACACACTGGTGGTGGACGGAGGTTGGGAATTCGGGCGATATCTCAAGATGTATAACTTTCCTCGATGACATCATCAGCTGCCTTTGGGATAGTTTGTTTGACGATGGTGTGACCATGGGCGGATACAAGGGGATGGGGAGGGGATACTGGGCTCATGTGCCCCCTATGGAAGGTGGGCGCCCCTCCGGCAGGGAAAAGGCACGAGGTCTGGGAAGGCTCGAGTGCATCCTCAAATTTTTTCAGCCAGAGGCGCCCCTGAGAAGAAAAGGCACCCCTTGGAAGGAAAGACGTCCCTCCGAGAAAGCTCGAGTATGCCCTCCTTCTTGATTTTTTTCAGCTAGAGGCGCCCCTCAGATGGCAAAGGCTCCTCTCCAGGTACTTCCACAGTGCAGTGGCGGAAGTACATGGAGAGGCTGAAATACTGCCTGAAGTAATCAGTGGGGTACCTGAAATACTTCCAGGTACTTCCACCCTCCGAACATGCGCCCCCATGACAATTCCTGGATCCGCCCCTGGTGTAGGCGTGCAAGAGGCGGCAAAAAATGTGTCCTTTCGGGAGTGTTTACAGCCGGATATGGATTCCTGTATGTGGTCAACCAAAATACTTTGAGGGACCTCTGGATCTTCTGCATCGTCCGCTTACCATTTGTAGTTCACATCACAATGTCCATGAAAATGATGCAATAAGAAACGGGGAGATGATGCCGTCATGGTACATGAAAACGATGAAAACGATAAAGCATTGCGTCCCGGTGTACATTCCTCAACCGTCTACTGCTGTCGTCCCGCAGCAATAAAACAACTGACGAATGCACGAGCGCATGATTGCCATGGTTCCAGGTTGCTGTGTCGTTTTCGGGGATCCAGAACGATTTGTTTTCTGGCCCAGTTGTAAGTTTTCTGAGTTCCGGCGTGAGTTCGCTGAGTCCGACGTGATTGTTTTGGGACGTCCTCTGATTTTTTCGGAGTTCAGATCGATTTTCGGGTCCTGTCGTAACCTTGCGGGGCTCGGCTCGCTTTGTCAATCCCGGTGCGATTTTTGCGGGGTCCTGGTACGTCTTTCTGGTTCCGGCGCGTTTTGGGAACCTTTAGGGTGATTAGTGGGGCTCCGGAGGGATGTTCTTAGACGGTATGGATTTGGAGGGGTTCCAGGTAGATTCTGGGCTTCGATGCGATCTTGGGGCTCCTGTGCCATTTTTATGCAAAACAGATGTATAAGAGGGTACTACAAGTATCATGCCTCTGCGCCTACTCATTTGGCCGCCATACCTGAATAAAATATGAGGAGGGAGGGACTTGATACGAGTCCTCAAGACGAGTATTAACTTTGTTTGTGTGTGGGCTCGGCCCACGCAATAATCTCAGGTCCTAACCTGGCAATCTATGTGCTGCCAGACTCCATCGTGATAAACAGCTCACATTGGACGCCCACAATACGACCAAAAACTATAGACTTGGTGATCGTGGTTTCAGATTTGTAAATTCGGAAGGAATAATCTTGTTTCCCAGTTCAAATATACTTGCCGGGTCTCTGAACACAGGTGACGGGTTATGAAATCGATGAGGTGTGGGTGATGCAGATATTGGTTATGAGGCTCCCCAGGATTAAGAATCGTGGAATGATCTGATTAGTAAAAAAGTTGATCCAGTAAATGTAACGTAAGCAAGATGAAATCTGAATCTAAGCAACATGCAGTCAGAAAAAGGCTAGGGATCCAAGGCAGTGTCGGTTTTGAAGGGTTGACAAGATAAACATGCTTAACCCATGCGTGGAAGCAATATATATTTTTGCAGTAATAATAGCTTGAAGCATGCTCTAAAATATAAATAAATGGAGCAAATCTCCTCCTCTTTTAGTTTGGCCCGCCATTTGTCGCTACAAAGAAGCATAAACATAAGACAACTCTTCTTGCAACTGGGCTAGATCTCCAATTTTCCTCTATATTTCAAGCTCAGGATCAATGGAGGTGACGTGCTTGTAATGAAGCACAGTAGAAACGTATTGCGTAGCTGAAATTAAAATGAATGCTCTTACAACAATGAAAAAAACACACAACGGCAATTGTTGCAAAGATCCACGCCCGTTTACAAGATGTTGTCGAAAAACAGGAAGGGTGGGTAGATACCGCCGTCTCGCCCTTTCGGTACGAGTGTTAAAGCATATGAAGCCATTTATTTTACCCACCTCGTTCTTTAAACCAGAACGTGCGCTAATAAACAAGCACAATGTTAACAAAATCCAGGCAATACATGTGTCTTTATGCACCAAGACAACGAAAACGAGTATCTGATTTAATGTTCAGTAAAAAGGAAGCTAGAGCTGAACTGTGGGGGTGGAACGGAGAAGTGTCTCCGACACAGCTTGTCCAAGTTCACTGTCAGTTGGGTGTTAGATGTTATTAAAAATTTCACTTCTTTCCACTTAAATATTTAGCTAAATATTTGTGGGGGGTCATTTTTGCACACAATTGCAGGATGAAACTAATGTTCTGTGGTAGTCGCACAATTGCACTGCCAAGATTGGAAACTCAAGGCCAATATTGCCGACTGCCAGCTACATCAAGATGTATCTGATTCATCTGATTTATCGCAGTGAAAGATGCGAATAACAGCAGATATGTTAGCTTAAGATATAGATTCTGTTTTCGTTGCACGTCCTCCAACACCCAGATTTCTGAGTTTTGACCCACTGTTCGGACAGGCGTGAGGTGCTATGGAAATGATTGCGTGGAGCGTCAGAGAAGAGCATCGAGTTCACTTAAAAAACAATGAGGTTGACTCAGGCTACTGGTAGCTCTATCCGCTTTGTCCGATGAAATGTCTGTTCAGTGAGTGGGAAGCCGAGACGGGTGGGATGTGCTCTGAACTTGAACTTTTTTGACTAAGCACTCGGGCTGCAATTCAGCATTGGAGTGATTGACTGATATCTTGTTTTTGTGGATGGAATCGCCAACAAGATTGTTCCATTTACGACCGAAGTCTTCGTGAGAAAACTTCTTCAGACGTTCCGATGTCAACAATGCGGTCAGTTTTACTACCACCCATCAATGGCTGTGTGCACCGGAGCAGCAGAGAGTAGAGATGCTAATTTAGTGACGTAGCCGGGAAATTCTCTCGGGGCAGAGGTGATGGAGATGCCAATTAAGGACCAACTCATTGTCACGGTCGTCTGATGGAGGTACCGATTCAAGGCCGTTTCCAGCACTTGGGTCTGGAAAAATGAGGTACTGATTCAGAGATGTCATCAGGGAGTTCTATGGTTTGTGAAGATGCCAACTCAGGGGAGCCATCAGGACGTTTAGGGGTGGTGAAGGCAGAGGCATAGTTACATTTAGGCTATAATACTTGGTGTGAGATGAGGTCTCTAAAGTTCTCTGGTTTGAAATGATTTGGTAAAATTGAAATTAGAAAAACGTACTCCGACTAGGGAGATACATATAAACTCCCCCGCTTCACAAATGTTTCCACTTGTACGAAGTTGAATTTAGCGAATACGAATTTCACGACCGTCTCTGCAAGACTGCGCCGATTTTGCCATCGCTGCGCCAGGTGAATGGTCAGGTGAAAGCGGACAATTGTGTTACCAAGTGAAGTCATGTGAAAATTCTGAGGATTCGGATTGGTTGCTACTAATTGGCGGGAATGACGAGAAGAGATGCACTTTACCGCGACGGAAGCTCTGCCTTGTGAATACGCGAGTAAGAACATTCCGAAGCTATGCATAACCGGTAAATACTGGAGTTTCGTGTTGTTTGGTTAAAATTATTTGTGTATGATTGAAAGAAGTAATTGTGCATGTCATTCTACATGTATTGTGCTCTTAGGGTACTAAATTAAGGTTGCACTAACTGAATTTTGATGTGGACGAGTCGTATTTTCAGCTATTGCAAAATTCGTCTTCCGGATGGGCGACTTAACACTTGGTCTTCTACCATAATTTATGTATTCGCTTGCTATTTGTCAGGTTACACAAGGTAATGTGATTGGCATTGATGAATACAAAATGGCCAATGTAAGGGAATATGAAGATAGCCTTGACAGATTCAGGGGAGGGAAGGCGAGTACTTGAGTGGGGCATATGCCCCTCCTTATGAGGGGTGTAGGTCTTATGTCTTTGTGTGGGCACAAATGCACCCACAATCCAAATTTGTGCACTCACAAACATTGTTTGTGCATCCACAGCATCTTTAGGAAACAGCCGATCACCCCCTTCCCCGCCCCCATGCTCCACTCAACAGCATTATTCTTGATTTTGTCTTACACCTCCTGAAAAGTCCAATGATATGGTCAAACATATATTGCACCCACCACGATTAACAAAAAATCCCTGCCACTCTAATGATGGGAAGAGATATTACACTGGGAATGACAGACTGCGCTTCCGACATGGAATTTGTCATGCGACACCTTATACCTTTGTGATGAGTCCAGTTACCACATTGTCCAGAGAAAGACAGTTCTCTGAAATAATCCGGTCAAGATGGGGAGCTCCGAGTGGACCTCGTCCACAAATTGTTCCCTCATCAGTTGAACCCCTCCAGGAAAATGGTGCCCCTGGGCGAATGCCCCGCTCACCCTCCCCCCCCTCCCGGATAAAAATCAAAATCCGTCAGTGATGATTATACCGGTTAATGAGAGAAGACTGATGTACGCTAGGTACGACACAGGGAAAGCACAATCTTTGGAGGAGAAATTGTACCGCGTCACACACAAAAACTGGCCGATGTTATGATCACGACCGTGTGGATTGAAGGTGCAGAGGTGAAAAAACATGCTACTTGGCTACGAACTGTGGTGACATACTTCAAAAATATCCGCAGATACAGGGACAACTTACGAGTAGTGGCGGATCCCAGGGGAGCTATGTGGCTCTCCCCCTCCTTCAATGACCGATTTTCTGTCGAAATTGTGCACTAAATCGGTATTTTGCGAAAACCGTGAATATTTTATAACGTAAATATTGTCTTAAACAGACAAAACGAATGGTAGTTGTTCAAATCTGACCTTTTAAATTTTTTGTTTAGTCCCCACAAGCCAGGTTTCTGGATACATCCCTGCTTACGATATTATACTCGATGCACACCAACCCCACTACCATGTTGGTGTGTTCAAAATCGATCCACGCAAAATCGATCCCGACACAACAGTTTCGTTTTACGACGCTATTTGTTTTCGAAGCTTTGAAGCTGGACGTGTGGTGCAAGATCGCATGAGTGGTTTTAGTCTCTGGTGTCAAGATCAGTGTTGGAAACATGGTCTTGTCCTTAACATTGGTCATCCAGAATACTATTTTGTCCAGAAAATATCCACCATTTTTTTGCCAAAAGGTGAATTTGCTTTTTTTTTTAAAACAATATCTGCAATCTCCTTGCTGTTTGATCATAACTATGAGAAAAAAGATGGAACATGCTACATGGAACATGATCATGGAAAGTACAAAAAGGAGTTTTCGATGACAGATACGGAAATGAAATTGTCCTCTTCGACATGTAATGCCACACAAGTTCTGTCCAAATCCAGGATACCAAAACAAAGAAAATTATCCTCTGACGTGGAATGCCACATAAGTTTCCTCTCAAAATCCAGGATTTCAGGATATCAAGCCAACAATGCTCAAGACCGATGTGACAGCTTGCAGGCAACCTGAGTGCAGTACATGCTGAAGGCGTGGGTGTTGCTATGGCACCACCATTATATGAAATCCTGCGTGAGAAGGTCCTGGAATGCCCCGCAGTGTCCGTCCGCCGAACACAAGCGATCAACAAACGACAGACGTCGCTAACGACCCCCTTAAGGTTTTCCGCGGATAGTGTAAAAAAAACTGCGTGCGGTAGCGCACCGAAATTTGGCATACCCCTTCCCACATTAATGTGGCATGTTATACCAAAATGTTGAAGTCAGGTCATCTAAGGTCAACTAGTTAGTCAAGGTCAAGTGAGGTCACCTCCAAAAAAGGTTAACCACTCGTCACGCTTTAACGGATAAAGATATTTTAATGAAACTTTCAGCGTTTGCTTATCTTTAGGGATGCAACAAAATGCACCAAAATAATTATATATTTTTTTCCGTTTTTGATTACTTATTAGTTTTGCATATTTGCCCATTAGAGTTAAAATGGAAGATTCTGGCTAAGGTAAGCATTTTTTATGGGAGCAAGTTGACTTTGAACAACGTTTTTCTGTCCGCTCTACCCATTAGAAAAGGAAAATAAAACAAAACTTGAAAACCCAAAATTTTGAAATTTCAAAAAAAAATTGATTTTTGGGTGGACACAAATTGTATGGCCCTGGTCGATTTCGCTTTCCTTTTCTGATTCCAATTTTTTTCTTCAAATCTCCCCAAAAATGTACTCCCCAGAGCCAAAAACATGATGTAAATCCTGAAAACCTAGGCCCCCTAGTGACGTCACTTTTGGGGCAATTTTTTGGGGTGGTGTCTGGCCCTACTCGTCGAGCGCTTTCCGATGACACCTCTTTCGTTTTCGTGCGACGCTTAGTTTGGAGATTAGACGGGAGGTCCCTATCGACCCCCCCTCGAGACGGGGTGTGAGGATATGACCGGAAAGACGGGGAGGGTTAAAATAGACTCCGCTTCGCACCACATCAACGTCCCTGTTAGGCCCCATTTTGGATAAAAATTGGTAGGCATGCGCAGCACCAACGTTGGTGATTCCCACGATACCTTTGAATTTTCTCGATCTCTTTTTTTAGTACAATCAAGGTTGCCCTGAAACATTACCAAGCATCATTTCCGGCCTTCTCAACCGGCTCATTGCGTCGATGGATGGCCGGGTTTGCCAGCGCCAACTTCATCAGTTGAAAATTTTTCATGCGCACGTGCTGCCGCGCCAGCCAATCTACCACGAGAAGGATTTCATAGGACCGGGCGAGTGGTAGTAATAGTGGTAGTGGTAGTAACCCTAAAGATGTAGGGTAGTAAAGCTGTGTTCTTGCTCGTATGGAAATGGAGCGGGAAAATGCAGGGTGGGTGAGATCAAATGAGGTCTGCTTAGGTCAGATCAGGTCTTTTGGGGTAGGTTGCGTTAGGTTAGGTAGGTTAGGTTAGGTGAGGCTAGGTAAGGTTTGATGAAATTTGATAAGATCTGGTGAGACCTGGTGAGGTTCGGTGAGGTTAGGTTCGACTAGGCTAAGTTGGATTAGGTCAGGTTGGGTAGCTTAGGTTAGGATGGATTAATGTAGATTAGCCAATTTCGTGTTAGCTCAGTTCAAGCACCCTCGGGTGCGTAGCGGTCTGGGTCGATTTTGAACCCACCAGCATTCTGGGGGTTGGTGTCACTCACTATGGCATAAATAGGTGCACCTAGGTGCAGCATTCACCAGGCGCATTTGCATTGGTGCCATCTGGTGGCAACAGTTAACTAGTGCACCCCGGCGCAGCATTCAACAGTCGCGCTTCTACCAGTGCCATCTAGCGATTATAGTATACATAGGTGTACCCCGGTGCAGCATTCAACAGGCGCACTTGTGGTAGTGCCATCTAGCTTTTATAGTATAAATAGGTAACGCCGGTGGGAAGCGACCAGACTGACTCTAGAGGGCGCGAAATTCACCAGTTTATTTCGGACCACAACCTAGTACTTCTTAACACGGGACCGCCACCCACTACAACCCGACCTTAGGAGGATCGGACAGTTGCATCGACTTAACGTGCTGCTCCCAACGACTTAGCTCACTATTTGACTGCTCAGTTTCAGACGTTCCCGGGCTGAGCAACCACTACCCAATCACAATCAGGCTCAGCAAGGACGCTATCCACCACACTAAGCTAGTTCTTGGATCTTGGAACTTGAAAAGAGCGGTCTGGGCTAAATTCGAGGATCAGGTGGACGTCAACCTAGGAACTTCAGAGACCAGTAAAATCGAGACAATCCTAAGGGCCATCAGCTCAGCAGCACGAGACTCAGTCCCAAAAGTAACAAACCTACGAAAAAGGCATCTACGCCATGGTGGACCCCGGATTATCAAAGGGCAATCGCCGCATGGCGCCGTCCCCACAAACAATTCAAAAGATTCGTGTGCGAAGCACACCTATCAGCATGCAGACAATCTCAAAAACACTGCAGGTACACAATCCGAACAGCACGCCAAAACTGTTGGCAGTCCTTTGCCTCTCAATTCATCAAAATAGGTTCACCCCTACCGGCAGAATCTGGGACCTGATGACGCGTCTCAACCTGAAACGCTCACTACCAGGCCCATTCCCCCAGCTGACGGTGAAAGGACAGCACATTACTGACCCACAACAAGTCGTAGACCACTTTAAAATACACTACGCCAGCGTACTGGCAACAGCAACTACGACACCACTATAATAACCGCTATTGACGGCCTTTCCTCCAAAGCAAATTTTAGCTCTAGCAATGGAGAAATCTACAGTCAGTCGTTTACTTAACGACTCGAACGTGTTTACTCGAACACGTCGGTTGGGCCGGACGACATCCACTACCAGTTTCTTAAACGTCTTAGCAAAAATTCCCTAACGTATCTACTAGCGGCCATAAATGAACTGTACCAAAGCGATACCTTTCCGGCATCCTGGCGGGAGAACGTAGTCATTCCATTGTCAAAGCCGCACAAAGATCACTCCACCCCAAAAGGTTATAGACCCATCTCACTTACTAGCTGTGCTAGCAAGTTGGTCGAGCGCATGGTCAACACACGATTGAGGCCATTTCTGGAACACAACGACCTGCTCGACGAATTTTGTAAAAAGGTTAGGTTCATCCCCAAAGGGGGACCCCCCTCCCCGCCCGTAAAAAAAAAAAACCCCCAAAATTTAAAAAAAAAAAACCCCAAAAAAAAAAAAAAAAAAAAAAAATCTTACCTCCCCTCTTTCCTCTCCCCCCACCCACACCCCCCCCCAAAACACCACATATAAAAATAAAAAAAAAAAAAAAAAAAAAAAAAAAAAAAAAAAAAAAAAAAAAAAAAAAAAAAAAAAAATATTAAAAAAAAAAAAAATAAAAAAAAAAAAAAACAAAAAAAAAAAAAAAACCACAAAGAGAACAAAAAAAGGGGGGAGGGGGGGGAGGGGGGGGGGGGGGAGCCCCAGGCCGCCCCCCCCCACCACCCCCAAAAAAAAAAAAAAAAAAAAAAGGGGGCGGCCAGGGACCCAAAACAACAAACCAAAACCCACTAAAACACCCCACCCCCCCCCCCCCCCACCCCCCCACCCCACCGGAACGAAACCAAAACAAAAACAAAAAAAAAAAAAAACACACCCCAACCCGCGACAAAAAAAAAAAAAAAAAAAAAAAAAAAAAAAAGAAACAACCCCCCCCCGAAAACCCCCCAAAAACCTCCTTAAAACCCCCCCCCGGCCCGCCCCCGCCGGCCCGCCCCACAAAAAAGAAGCCGGATAACAAAAAAAACAGGAAAAAAAAAAGCCGGGGACCCAGAGACCCGGCCCCCCACCCCCCCCTCAAACCCCAAAAAACCCAAAACACACAACAAACAAAAAAAATTAAAAAAAAACAAAAAAAAAACAAAAAAAAAAAAAAACAAAAAAAAAAAAAATACAAAAAATAAAAAAAACAAAAAAACCACCCTAAAACATAAAACAACCACACCAAACACAGAAGGGGGGGGCGGGGGGGGGGGGGGGGGGGGGGGGGGGGGGGGGGGGGGGGGGTTGGGGGCCCCGCAAAGGGGGGGGGGGGGGGGGGGGGGGGGGGGGGGGGGGGGGGGAAGGGAAAAGAAAGGAAAGGGCCAGGGAAAGAACACACAACCCACCCCCCACCAAGCAGAAAAAAAAGAGGAGGAAAATAGGGGGCAAAAAGGGAGGGGGGGGGGGAATTTCAGTGCGGCTTCCAGCGTCAAAAATCAACTACAGACAATCTCATTAGATTAGTACATGACATCAAAAGTGGTTTGCGCATCAAGCGCACAACAATAGCTGCCTACTTAGATATCACTGCAGCATTCGACCGAGTACACAAGTCCGCACTGACAGACAAACTCCACAATATAGGCCTACGCGGACACATGGCACACTTCATTCTCAACTTCCTCAGAGACAAGGACCCTAAGGTCCGATGCGGCAGTGTCACATCAAACACCACAACTCAGGAACAGGATCTGGCCCAAGGGAGCGTGCTCTCACCGAGCCTCTTCATCATCATGATCAACGACATACTTGCTGACCACACGGATACTTCACTTCAATACTCACTTTTCGCGGACGACATAGCCATTTTGACAATATCACAATGCTTCCTTATAGCTGAAAAAAAACATTCAAGCAGGACTAGATCACATTGCAAAGTGGTGCAAAACTTGGGGCTTCACCCTGTCCGTAGAAAAATCAGCCACCGTCACATATAGTCGTCTCCGCTCCACACCCAAAACTCTACTTAAAATCAATGGCAAAGCCATCGAACAGGTGAAAAGCTTCAAGTTCTTAGGCATGCATTTAGACGAAAAACTCAGTTTCAACACCCACACCACCTCCATCTCGAAGCGATACGCGAAGCACGTAAACATACTCCGTGCACTTGCAGGTACAGACTGGGGCGGAGACAGGAAAACACTACTGCGACTGTACATATCAATGAAACGACCCATCCTATAATACAACAGCATCATTTTTTTTATCCACCATTTCAGAAAGTCAGAGCCGAAAGTTAGAAATCATCGAAAATAGCTGCATCAGAGCAGCCACAGGTGCCCTCAGTACCACACCGATAGCTAGTCTTCTAGTGGACTCAAACACGCCCCCACTCCACGTCAGGAGGACACAACAGCTGTGTCGCTACCACATCAAAATCAAATATATTAACAATCATCCGGCACAGCGCTGCTTTACGCCTGACAGATACGACAAGAGCGGACTTGCGCACAAACTTCCACCATACATCATTCTAATTGCCACGGCTCTCTCAGATCTTAACCTCGCAATGCCATCCACTGCAGCTCGACCGCCCACTAGGCCATTCTGGACTTTCAGTCAATCAAAGGTCGAGTACTTGCTCTCGGAGAAGAAATCCATTATCACATCGGCGGAACTTCTTGGCATCTTCCACAAGTTCGTCGATGACAACAATCACAAATCCCTCGTATTCACAGATGGGTCGAAACACGAGGCAAAGGTAGGCATCGGCATCACTGGACCAGGTCTCAGAATTTCCAAGCGTCCACCGGATAACTTCTCCATCTACTCCGCTGAAGCAATGGCCATCCTGGCCGCTATCTCCATTCTTATTAGGCGTAAAGCTAGACACGTAGTAACTTGCTCAGACTCCAAATCCGTCCTCCAGTGCCAAGTCGCCAACCTGCTAACTCACCTACCAGCGTAGGTGACAGATATGGACTAAAACTGTGCTGTTGTTGTCACAGATAATCATTATTCGAAGAAGAAAAAGTATTCACCACATAAAGAAGATATGTTACTTCAGCAAAGACATTTTAACGGAAAAAAATAGTTCACGTACAGTTAATTTTGGCTATTTCACAAACTATTCGCTTATATTTCGGTAAGTTATCACTGCAATTTCGGAACAGGACATTTGGCAGCGCTAACTCTTTTGGGACAGATCCCGGTGCACAATATCGGCTGCACGCAGCCAGCTCCATTAGGCTGAACCATGGCGCAGCAGGCTGTCACAGATACGCCGTGACAGTTGATACGGTTCGATTTCGGCGACCTGTGCCATTGGAGACCTGTGCTATACCGTTTTGGGAGACCTTTGCTATTAGAATAGGTTAGGTAAAATCCGAAAGTTTCGAAATGTGACATGTTTATGGGTTTCAATGCTTGTAGGTGACATTCTTGACGTTTTGTGCACCTCTGAGGTGCACTGTAGGCACCACACCACCAACGCTCACATCAACTCGCAATGCATGACCGTAAAACACCCGTAGGAAACACGTAAAAAGCCATCCCCGCATGGCGTCGAACGTACGCGAGCCAATTTGCTTCCCAATTAGAAATAAATGGCTACCTAGCGGTGCCGTCGGAAGTAGATGAGCCCGACTTCCTTTAGGAAAACATAAAAACTAAAACTAAAAATAAAAATTAGCATCACGTAGAACGACTACCCAGAGGAGCAATCGGACGTAGATGACCTGATTTGCCTTGCAACTCATAACGTAAACGGCTACCCAGAGGTACAGCGGACGTAGAAGAGCCGAATTGCAAAACACCGTACTAATCCAACTGACAACTCTGCATGGCATGTTTAGACTAACCCGCTACTAACAACTAACATGCGGCGGCCGGCGTGATAGGCGGTGTGGACAATTACCCCCTTGTTTGCACGGTAAAGATCCCTCGGTGCTCTTCGAAAAGAGTAGGTCAAAGCCGGAACCCTGGAAAAATCAACTTCTCGCCACTCTCAAAACACCCCCCACCCCCCACCCAAACTATAAATTATTTTGTGGAGGAGTAAAGTAAAATTAAAACCATTTAGGCATCAGGGAGATGTCCACAACCCAGCCCCCGCCTTCAGCACCTAACACTAGATGCACACCAACCCCACTACCATGTTGGTGTGTTCAAAATCGATTCAAGCCATCACGCTCTCCATCGGGTTTGAACAGAGTTCACCCAAAATTGGCAAATCTACACTAACCTAACCTAGCCTAGCCTAGCATAGCTTAGCCTAACCTAGCATAACCTAAACTAACCTAACTAAACCTAACCAAACCTAAGCCGATTCGGCGCAACCAGTTCTCCCATCACATCGGTGTCGCTCACGTGCAGCACATTGACTCGATCGCACCAAAATTGTGCCCAATGGGTAGCCAACACTGGGCTTTCACGTAGTGTGACACATCCCTCATTCCCTGCGATGTGAGCCGAGCCGGGCGCCAATATGAAGGCGGTCGCGTTTTTCGTCGGGATAAGTCGTAGCCCCATGTTAAACAGGAGTGGAGGTGTTGCTCGAATATGAGTACATGGTACGCGCTACGCTTCGCCCACATCTACAAATTGTACATTGCTGGATAGCCCATGTGACGGGCTATCCGTCCACCAAATTTTATAGCTCTAGTTCGCGGCGCTCTCGGCTTGGAGGTGCCCAACCCAAAACGGATGCACGCACCTGGCGGTCGCACGGTACGGCGCACGCGACCGCCGACCACAAAAGCACGCAGTTCCCTATGGGGGCCCGTGTTTCCACAAAGTTTCACATGCGTGCGACCTGTGGTATATGCTGTGGCCCTGGCTAACTGGTCTCGACATGACCCCAGTTAACGGCACGTGGCACGTGCCCACGTGATACGCGTAACCCGAAACAACCGCCATAGTCTGTCCCCCGTACCGGCGCATCACGTGTGAAAATTTGAACGAAATCCGCCCGGCCGTTTTGGCACAGCATGCGTCGAAGCGGCACATCTGGTGCCAATAGTTAACAACGTGCACCCCGGTGCAGCATTGAACAGGCGCGTCTCTACAAGTGCCATCTAGCGATTGTAGTTTAAATAGGTGTACTCCGTTGCAGCATTCCACAGGCGCACTTGTACCAGTGCCATCTAGCGATCATTCAAAGTCGTATAAATAATTTAGAGGGACTGAGTCACGAGAAATATCCATCGGAGATTTAACACTTGACGGTCGGTTTTCCAAAGTTGTTGAAAAATTATAGAAATGTTTGCCTGTGTCTGTCTGTCTGTCTGTCTGTCTGTCTTTCTTTCCGTGTCTGTATGTGCCTCTTCGACGCAAGCTATGCCAAAACGGCCGGGCGGATTTCGCTCAAATCTTCACATGTGATGGGCCGGTTCGGCGCAGAGATTATGGCGGTGGCTTTGGGTCGCGTGAGTTACGTGGGCCCGTGCCACGTGTCGTCCACTAGGGTCATGTCGACATCAGCTAGCCAGTGCCACAGCATATCCACAAGTCGCACGAATATGAAACTTCGTGGAAACAATCGCCCTATAGGGAACTGTGTGCCTTTGTGGTCGGCGGCCCGGTGCGCTGTACCGTGCGACCGTCAGGCGCGTGCATCTGTTTTGAGTTGGGCACCTCCGAGCTGAGAGCGGCGCGTGCTAGGGCTATCAAATTTCAGAATGAAACTGTCAGCATTTACTGATATTTAAAGACGCAACAAAACACACCAGAGGAATTTCTGATTTTTTGGCGTTTTTCATGAGTTATTTGATTTCAATATTTGCCTATTGGTGTTATAATCGAAGATTCTGGCGGGGATAAGCACTTTCCATGAGGCTAAGGTTACTTAAAACAACGCTACCGCATACGCTCTACCAATTAGGAAAGGATAAATAACAAAATCGAAGACTGCAGTTCGCAGTTTACAAATATTAAAACTTTTATGTTGTGTGCAAATAATTTTGGAGCATGGTCAATTTCGCCTTCCTTTTCTGATTCCAAGTAAGTTTTGTTTTTAAAATTATCTCCAAAGTGAACTCCAGAGAGCCAAGAACATGACGTCAATCGTGACCACACACACTCCCTAGCGACGTCACTTTTTGAGGGCATAATATTTTGTGGATGGTTTCTGGCCCTACCCGTTGAGAGCTTCCGATTACACCTCTTTCGTTTTCGTTAGACGCTTCGTTTGGAGGTTAAAGGGGGCTTATAATAACCCCCATCCACCCGCCGAGACGGGGTGTCAGGATCTGACCAGAATGACGGGGCGGGTAACATGGGGCTATGCTTCTTCCGACGAAATGTGCGACCCCCATATATTGGCGCCCGGCTCGGCTCACATCACACGTTACGGGGGATGTGTGACACGACGTGAAAACCAACAGTGTTGGCTACCCTTTGGGCACAATTTCAGTGCGATCAGGTTAGCAAACTCCACGTGAGCTCGTTGACCTCATTGTCGTCATTGCGTCATCGGAGCCCGTTACTTTTCCTCATCGCTGTCTTTCCAGCACTGATCACCAACTAGCTTTCCCGAGCCCATGCTGAGATTCTGTTTCCCAGTCCCGGCCATATCCCGGTTTCGTTCCTCGGTTCCGTTTCCGGGTTTCGATTCCGTTTCTTGGTCTCCTTCACCAATGTCCTTCCCTGGTGCTGGTCGTCACCCCCTAGGTTTTTTTTCGTACCAAATTCCATGTGGTGGATAGTGCTGTTGTCATTCTTCCATACATTGTGCAACGGTTTCACATCACGCTCCCTTTTCTCTATCGCTGGCATAGATCGCTTTGAAACAGCGACCTATGCCCAGCTTGGGTTTCTGGTCCCGTTCCACGGTTCCATTCTGTATATAACTACCCAGTATTGTTCTAATAGTTTCCTTTCCAAGTCCCGTGCCCGGGTCTCGTTCTCCGATTATGTTCCCTGGTCTATTTCCTCGATTCCGTTCTCAGATCCCATTGACCGGCCCTATCCCTGATCCAGTTCCTCCGTCAATTCCCTGGTTTCATTGTCACTCACTGTCCCGGGTACTGCCCCGGTCCATTTTCCGATCCCATTGCCTTTCTTTTTCCCATTGGAAGTTTAATCCTTCGACCTTTACCCTTTCGTTCTTTGCTCTTTTTAACTTAATCTCTTCGACATCCATCCTTCCAAGTTTTAGTGCGTTATACCTTTTCCCATTCGACCTTTGTTTTTCCGACTTTTAGTCCGTTTGATTTTTCCCCATTTTACTTTTATCCATTTGACTATTATCCCTTCGACTTTTTGTCCTTTTATTTTTTGGTTCGTTTGACTTTGATTCTTCGACTTTTAGTTCATTTGACTGGTTCCCATTTGACTTTAGAACTTCGACTATCCTCCATTCGACATTTTGTCCTTTTGACTTTTTGTTCGTTCGACTTTTTGACTGTTCTATTTTATCCATTTGACTCTTTTGCATTATACTTTTATCCGTTTTGATTATTTTCCATTCAAATTTTTGTCATTCGACTTTTTGTCTCTTTACTTTTTCCTGGAATCCGTAATAATGCACTAGAATAGCACATAGACCAGGTGACTGTATGATACATATCTACGGGAACAGAAAACGAGAATTGTGTTTACCACTGAATGAAAACAAAATTAAATGAATTCCATGTCACCTGTGTTTCAACACGTGGCAGCCTGGTGGTGTGTGGTATTTTGTAGGTGACAGGCTGGACACCTTTTTCACCTCTGTGAAGGCTCTTACTTGAAGTGGTGTCCTGTGTAAAAAGGCCTGAGACTAATAAATGTGCTTTTTGGCACACACATATTCACTTGTTATATATACGTTTTCACGAGTTGCAATCTAAACCAGACTTCCCTATTATGGTGCGGCGCTTTTAATGAATGTCTTAAGCGGTTGAATTTACATGCCTCCTCCATTGAAGTTCCCTTTTTCAACCTGCAGTTCCAATTATGGAAGATATTTTAAATGATCAAACGCATCAAAAAACAGACACACGAAACTTTTATCCCTTAAAATGGCTAATGGGTATTACGGAAGTGGGTACCTAAGCAGGCAGGTGCCTACTATCCAGTATGCACCTCTGCCAATCCCTGCCTCTGCCTGGGTATTCCACTACTGAGGTGCCTGTGTATCCCAAAAGTATCCCACTTTGGAACTTGTTTCCCCTACGGTTGCAATCGTACGACTCTTGTTCATGCGGGTTTCTTGAGGAATAACGATATGTGTGGACTTCTCGGGGGATATTCAAACACTCCCACACTCGAAATAACGATTAAATTGTAACCAATTCTGCCTCCTCACAACGCACGCCCTATCTGCAAAACTTCCAACTGTGCCGGTCGTAGTACTAGGGATAACTGGATAGAACTCGCTGCGGTTCAGCGCCATGCACAAGTACTGCTATCTCCTCTCACCTGCCAGTCGAGCGTGGATCCGCAGTGGATCAGCCAGGCCTCATGAAACATGAACGTGCAAACATGTTTGTCCATCACATGAATCATTTCAGGTACTTGCATGATACTAGCTTCGACAAAAACATGACAAATACATACTTGTGAAAAAAACACACCAAACTAGCATTCTGCTATGTTGTATTTCATGTTGGATCTCAAATATCTTCAGTAGTTTAAACAATGCAAAGGCAGGCTCTTTGTTCTAAGTTTCAAGTACCTAATATCTAGCATTCTGCTATGTTGTATTTCATGTTGGATCTCAAATATCTTCAGTAGTTTAAACAATGCAAAGGCAGGCTCTTTGTTCTAAGTTTCAAGTACCTAATATTTGGCAAGCCTCGCATATGAACGTGCCTATGGTAGGTGCTCTATTTTTTTTAACGGTCCGCCACCCAAGATCAGGTGACCAGGAGTGCCCCCTCCCCATACCCGACGACTGCAAACACCTTACGTTAGCACCATAAAATAAACATTAATGTCGTGGCACTCCCAGCTAAGAGATGGAAAAGAAATAAACAAGCATACAAAGCACTCAGTGTTAGAGCAATAAAACTAGCAATAAAGAATGCTGTAGGTAGTCATACCCAAAGGAGGGATATGACTGGCCCTAGATCCATCCCAAAAAGAAGTTAAGGTCTAAACTATAATGTTAGTAGCTGGTTTGTGACGAGATGGTAGTGAGCACTTCTAATTTGAAATGTTTTTTTTTTACTTAGGCTCCTCCCACAACTCCATCCAGCTAAGCATAAGCTTGTTGCTGGGTGGAATGTTGGAGGAACTATGATTGGGTGTTTTTCAGCTTCTATGTATAGTTAAGCACACACACACACACATACATACAAACACACATACATACACACACATACACACACATGCACACACACACACACACGCACACACATACATACATACATACATACATACATACATACATACATACATACAACTTAGGTGTTATTTTGAACACAAAATTGGGGGCATCAGAACAGACCAAAGAAGCCAGGAAGAAGGCACTAAGAATGCTTGGGGCAATACAGAGGAATGTGTCATACATAAGTGAGGAGGTCATCAGGAAGCTTTACTGTGCATATGTCAGGCCACATTTGGAATACTGTGTACAAGCTTGGTCCCCTAGTTATGAGAAAGATTGTTGGCTTTTAGAGAGAGTACAAAAGAGGGCAACAAAAATGGTTAATGGTATAGGCAACCTGGCATATGAGCAAAGACTGAAGAAATTGAATATGTACTTAGATATAGAAGAAATTGAACAGATACTTTGATATAGAAGGCTGAGAGGAGATCTCATCGAGGTTTTTAAATTTGTTCATGGTCAGGAACAGGGATATCTCAGGGAAATGTTTGAATTTAACAGAAATGATGCAATTAGAGGTCATCAATTCAAAATTAAAGTAATCACAGCAGGACAAGGTTAAGACAGTCTTTCTTCACCAACAGGGTAGTAGAACACTGGAACCAGCTGCCAGGAACCATTGTCAGTAGCAACACACTGACCATCTTTAAAAATGGCATAGACAATCATTATCAGACTAGCGGGATTGTTTTTCTGTATTCCACGGAGGGTTCATCAACAGGGAGGAGTTGGGAGTTGGGAGGAGTTTGTAATTGTTGAGTGTGTTATGCAATAGCAAGTGAGTCTCTTATTAAGTCTAAACGCTTTATAGCTTTATATAGGGTGTACCTAGCAGTGGATTCAGCACCTTCCTTCGGGATGTGATACTGATGAGATTGTCTATGGTAGCACAATGGGTATGATGGGAGGAGTTTGTAATTGTTCAGTGTATTATTTTGCAATAGCAAGTGAGTCTCTTATGAAGTCTGAACGCTTTATGAATTTGTGTGGGATGTGCCTAGCAGTGGATTCGGCACCTTCCTTCGGGATGTGATGCTGATAAGATTGTCTATGGTGGCACGATGGGTATGATGGGAGGAGCTTGTGATTGTTGAGGGTGTTATGCGGTAGCAAGTGAGAGGTGCTAGATAGGCTGGGATATATAGCTTCCTAGGAACTTTGGATAAGGGATTGATTGGGGTGGGAGTATGTACATTTCTAGTACCTTTTCTAGATAGGCTTAACCCAGATGGGCCCCTGTGGTTCTTATTAAGCCTTAATACTTTATGACTTTATGACTTTATGACATACGTACATACATACATACATACATACATACATACATACATACATACATACATACATACATACATACATACATACATACATACATACATACATACATACATACATACATACATACATACATGCATACATACATACATACATACGTACATATGTATGTATGCATGTATGTATACATACATACATGCATGCATACATGCATACATACATACATACATAGATACATGCATACATGATACATGCATACATATATGCATACATACACACACACACCATACATACACATACAATATACAAACACATACACACACCCATACATACACATGTGTATTCTCCTGGTATCCAACAGAGTGAATGTATAAGTCATTTAGTATTTGTTCAAGAAGTATGTTTTAATGTGTTTTTTTTAGAACAGTCTTAGAATTTGGTATCTCTGTATGCAGGAAATGTATTGCTATGATAATATTCCAAAGCTTAGGTCCAAAACATTCAATGGTGAAGAGACGATAATTTTTGTTTGAATAGCTGTGTTGGAAGTGGTTTTGTAACCTTGTGGAATATGGGGTATTCAAAGATTTCGTGAGAAGAGGTCTAATAGAATGAGGCAGCTGATTATAAATGAATTTTTGCATAATAAGCAACACCGGAAGTTTTGCTATATCTTGGACTTTTAAAATTTGTATTTCTTAAAGATAGGGTTAGCACTCTGAGGGGAAATACACCTCAATAATACGCATCATTCTTTTCTGAAGTAAGGATAATTTGTGTGTCTGATTAGCATAGTTTGTACCCCAGAGAAAATAGCAATAATATATACATACGAAAAGTAAACGTATGTATGTATGTACGTAAATAAACATACATAAGCAAACATGCATACATACATACATACATACATACATACATACATACATACATACATACATACATACATACATGTATACATGCATACATATATACATACATACATGTATACATGCATACATATATACATGCATACACACACACCATACATACACACACAATACACACACACACACACACACACACACATACACACACACATACACACACCCATACATACACATGTGTATTCCCCTGGGATCCAACAGAGTGAATGTATAAGTCATTTAGTATTTGTTCAAGAAGTATGTTTTAATGTGATTTTTTGGACAGTCTTAGAATTTGGTATCTCGGTATGCAGGAAATGTATTGCTATGATAATATTCCAAAGCTTAGGTCCAAAACATTCAATGGTGAAGAGACGATAATTTGTGTTTGAATAGCTGTGTTGGAAGTGGTTTTGTAACCTTGTGGAATATGGGGTATTCAAAGATTTCGTGAAAAGAGGTCTAATAGAATGAGGCAGCTGATTATAAGTGAATTTTTGCATAATAAGCAACACCTGAAGTTTTGCTATATCTTGGACTTTTAAAATTTTGTATTTCTTAAAAGATAGGGTTTGCACTCTGGGGAAAATACACCCTCAATAATACGCATCATTCTTTTCCGAAGTAAGGATAATTTGTGTGTCTGATTAGCATAGTTTGTACCCCAAGAGAAAATAGCAATAATTAATATATGGGAGAATTAATGCATTATACAATTTTAGGAGGTGATTTTTGCTTAGGAGATATTTTGTTTTTGATATCATTCCTATGTTACGACTTATTATGTTTGAGTCACTGCTGATATTGGATGCAAATTTCAAATTTTCATCTATGTATACACCAAGGTACTTCACTGGATTTTGATGCAAAATAGCAATCCCAATTAAATTTGATCTCAATATCAATCTTAGTTTTGTGATTGTTATACAGCTGGTATACAGTTTTGATTCATTTAATGACAAAAGATTCGAATGCAGCCATTGTGATATTTTTGGCAAGGAATTCTTGATCTTGTTTTAAAGCTCTTTAGGGTCAGTGCTTTTGAAAAAATAGCTGTGTCATCAGCATATAAAAATGTTTGACATTCTACATGCAAATTTATAAGATCACTTATATATATATTATAAATAGTAAAGGGCCTAGAATTGAGCCTTGTGGTGCACCCATTTGATTTTTTCTGAAAGCAGAGGTGCTGTTATTGACTGTGGTAGCTTGTGTGCTTCCTGATAGATATGACTGTAACATTTTGATTACATTTCCCTTCACACCATATTTTTCCATTTTTGCACATAATACTTCCTTGTCAACAGTATCAAATGCCTTTCTCAAATCAAGGTAAATTCCGACAACATATTCATTATTTTCAAATCCTTTGGTGATAAGACATAAAAGATCAGTGCAACTATGAGCCACAAGGGCCCTTCTTGGTTGCACTTTGGACACTGAACCAGTTGCCCACCAAATCTGTCGATCAACCCTCCCTGGAATACAGCAAAAACAAGCCCCCTATTCTTATAATGATTGTCTATGCCGTTTTTAAAGACGTTCAGTGTGTTGCTACTGACAATAGTTCCTGGCAGCTGGTTCCAGTGTTCTACTACCCTGATAATGCTCTGTATGAAGAGAAGAGGCATATATGTGGACCTATCTTTTCTGAAACCAAACTGTTTATCAGAAAGTAGGTTGTATAGTGTGAAATGTTCCAAGAGTTGGTAGTAGATGATCTTTTCTAATATTTCTGACATATATGGAAGAATACTAATTGGTCGGTAGTTACAAAATGTTGCTGGTCACCTTTTTGGTAGATGGGCTTGACAACAGCTATCTTAAATGGCTTTAAATGCTATTTAGATCGTGTGCAAGCATAGCACTTTGTAGCAAATGATGTACATGTACCCAACATAAGACTTGCTTTTCCCCAAATATTTCTGTCACAACACCATATTGCTAAGAATATTTATAAGATAGATGCGAATAACTCAAGGGTGAATGCTTCCCAGAAAATGTTGGAACGTCTATCAAATATATTTACTCCTACTTTTCTGATAAAACTGCGACCTGAGTGTACGCATCTCAACTCAAGCTTGCTACGCACGGTAGTGCAAAACTTGACAACTTCTTGATTTCTGCCCTGTAATAGTCATTTAAATTATTCGACAAAAGGAACTGAAACAATCAACTGGACAAGGCTGGTCAGAATGTATTTTCCATGTATTTCCCAAACGGTAGCCATTTTAATCAGCAACGACCATAAGGCGAGCTCAAAGATGAATCGGTCCTGACCGCAAGGTGAGTTCAAAGGTGAACCGGCATCGACCACAACGTGAATTGAAAATCGCGATCTTGCTGGATTCTTCGTCAAACTCAATGGACCAATATCCTGAACGGGTTTTGCAAATATGTTACTTCCGGAGAGATGGTGAGTCACTTGTTCAGTCGTGATTCCTCTGTGGTGTGGTTGTTTGATAGCTCTGCTCATATCTTTTGGGTTCGGACATACACGCAACTTTCTGCCTGTTTTCTGCGTAACCGCCAGGGTTGATACCTCATCGACATTTCCTTTGCTTGCAATACCCATCACCATCACCGGCGTTGCTTAGGTTAACCATGAAAAAGTGCGACGGAGCAACAGCGGCGACAGCCTGACCTTCCTGGAAAGAGCGCACGGTGATGCACTTGCCAGCGCAGTATGAGAAATAATGCAGCGCCATCGGGAAGTTTCGCGAGGCAGATCTGTAGTTGGCGACAGTAGTGGCGCCCAGTGTCCGACAACCTCCTGAACTGATGTAGCTTATCAGTGCCGACCTTCCACCGGGTACACGAACACGCCTACACCATCGGCCGGAAATTCCACAATCAGCGACAGAATCGACAGAGGTGGGCGATTATTGGCATTGACGGGGCACTAACCACTGACGTTCCACTGCTGATTGTGGCCAGGCTGTGTGACGTATTTAGGCGCCATGTTAATCGAATATGCTCATTAGAATATCTAGATGTACATGAACATTTGCGGAGGTGTGTGAATCTCTCCCAGTGTTTCGATAATGAGCTCAAAATCGATGAAAAGATGATGCGATTATCATCAATGGCACGTTATTCGAAACTGAATTAATAATTGTTATCCCGTCTTATTGAAGACGGACACCTTTCGCCTTTAGCACATGACTACCCCTCTGTCTCTGAATGTAGCCTCCACAGCCAGACGCGACGGACCGGATGTCGGCCAGTTCCGACACGCCTTGACGCCTGCGCTGATCGTCCTCTTTTCTCCCCCGTGATTGGCTATCTTTACCCATCATGTGAGCATACATCCCCTGGTAATTGCATGCCGTCCACGGTGCTGGCCACTGCTCGGTCTTGCTGAGATTAGGTGGTATTTCAGACAGTGCTGATCAGTGCTGCCGGAGCGGGGTTCCACGGGTGTTGGGTCAAGATAGCTGCTACTGGTCGGACGTGCTCGATGCGTCCAATATTCCAGCTCCCCTGGGTCAACGGAAACGTTACTGGCTGTCAGAAGCTGCTCGGGTCATCGAGGAGACCTGGTGTAACATAGGAGCGGCGGCCGCTGGCCGAAATAGCTCTACTTAGAGAACACCAATGGTGGCATATAGTGTATGTCAGGACTACATGCTTAATGAACCTGCACTTCTGAAATAGTGTCGTATACTTCATCTAGTTGGAATATTAACAAAGAGATAAAGACACGGGATTTAAGCGTTATTACATTATCATCACAAATACGTGGTTCGACAACAGACGTTCGAATGCAAGACTGTGACCGACTTGTCTGAGACGACACGATTGCGAAAGTAAATACTGCGACGCGACAAAACTGCTACTGTCAACAATGCTGTGCGACACTGCTGCTGTCGTAACATCTTCGACCAACTGCACTGTGAAACGACTTTTCCGCGATCGCAAAAAAATCAGCTACGTGACGGGAGAGAAATGGCTGCTGGGAACGGCGGCAAGGGCAGTCATTGCCATAAACAATCTCACCCTCGTGGTGCGGTGCGGCAGAATTCCCTACGCCTTGCGATACGGAGTGTAGGTTCAATCGGATCCTTTTAGCCTGTGTTATAAGCTGGATAAAGATGCAGTAAACGACAAGACTGGCACGAGATCAGACACAGCTCTTCTCAGAGCTTCTCAGATCGGCGCCCGCAGTCAGTGCAAGCAAGAAGAGAACCAGGAAGGTCCAAGGTTTGAGCAGAAGACAAACCTGTAGCAGCAGAAGAAGCCAAGACACGAAGAGATCCAGGGACCCTAGAGGAGCACTCCTGCAAATCTAGAAGGAAAACCTCCCTCACCAAAACCCCGTCTCCCAACTAACCTTTACCCCCCGAGGGAAACCTAACGGTTAGAGCCCACTGTCTTGGGCCATTGCGGCCGGGGCAGGGACCAGAGAGCGAAAGCTCGGTAGGGGTGCAACGAATCCGGGTGGTTCTTCAGTCATGAGGGACACTTGCGGGGGGGTGGGACCAAACCCTTACGCACCATGGTGCCCACCGCCAGCACCACACAAGGCACCTACCTAGTAGGTACGTACACAGAGACAGGACACAACATCACACAGGAGTCTCCTTTCACTCTCGAGAGGACACTCAGACACATTCTTAATTCAACACACTTCAAGGTCCACATGCACACCACACACATCATAGTCCAAACACAGAGCAGCGCGGACACAAACTCTACTAAACACAACCACCTTTAACAACCAGCGCTGCTCCTTCGCGTTGCACCGCACCTTGAACACCAGCTGCGGCTACATTTGCGCCCCAGAGCTGGATAGCTTACCACTTGACAGCATCGCCGCACTATTCGACGCCTCAGCCCTCCTGGATGCCACAGTTACAATCAGCCAGATTAAATGGGAGGTGTGTGTGTGTGTGTGTGTGTGTGTGTGTGTGTGTGTGTGTGTGTGTGTGTGTGTGTGAGTTTGGCCAGCCTGCCACCGTGTGGTGATGTCGGCTGTTTCCGGTAGTGTGTAGATGAATGTGGTGGTGGGTTATGGTTCATGGAACGACGTAGTCGGGGGTAGAAGGAATAGGATAGGTAAGGTTGACTTGATGTAAGGTGCCGAAGTTAGGTAGTTTGAAGATAACAGAGTAGAGCTGGGTAGAGGTGTGATGGGCTCTCTTGAAGTTGAGGCTGTAGGTTGTTCAGATGCTGAAGAAGGCGCAGTAGTGAAGAATGACGAGAAGAGAAGGCAGTCCGGACGGTGCTGCTTGGGGTTGGGGTTGGGTCATCGCCGTTTGGAGTGAACATTTCAAGAAAACGCATAGGCACTTAGGGTATCATGGATTTTTTTTCTTCTCTTTTTCTTTTCTTGATATATGTATGTATGCGTACACACATATATATATATATTTTTTTTTTATTATTATAATTTTTTTTTTTTTTTTCTTTTTTCCATGTCTCTTTTTGTTCCTTTTTTTCCCCTTCACAGTTGTTCCAATATGCGTGTTGTTGAAAGGAAGTGGAAGATATGTTCGTGTAATGTTGGGTGTTCATGGTTGAGAAGCGTGGTGAGGTTTAGTGGGTGGTTGTTTGTGGTGCAGTAGTTTGCGATGTGTTGTCTTTGGTTGTTGTACTTGGTGCAGTATATGAGAATGTGTTTGATTGTAAGTGTTCGGCGACATGTTGTGCATTGAGGTCGTGGTTGGCTTAGTATGAGGTAGGAGTGTGTGAGTGCTGTGTGTCCGATGCGAAGTCTTGTCAGTATCCTTTCTTTGAGTCTGGTGTTCTGATTGATGGTGTGCCAATGTTCGTGTTTTGGATGTATATCGTGGAGTTGTGTTCCTGCTCTGTCCCATGTTTGTTGAATGTGTTTGTTGATTGCCTGGTGTATTGTGGGGTAGTAGTCGGATTGTGAGAGTGGGCAGTTTGTGGTTTGTTGTAGTGTTGTGGCTATGTTTGCTTCGGTGTCTGCATGTTCGTTGCCTTGTATGTTTGTGTGGCTTGGTATCCAAAGGAGGAGTGGTTGTTGTCGAATGTTTAGTTTGTTATGTATGTGCAGTATTTTGGGGATGAGGGGGTGTTTGGAAGTGGTGTAGGGTGTTATGCTTTGTATTGCTGATTTTGCGTCTGTGGCTATGATGTTGTGTTCGATGTTTGTGTTGTAGATGGTACAATAGGCCGAATATATTGCATATATTTCTGATGTGTATGTGGATGCTGTGTCCGGCAGACGGGCACGTAAGATGACCCGGGGCGGTGCTTGTCTGGTACACAGCACCGCCGCTGAGCCCGTCTGTTGTGTGTGTGACTTGGAGCCGTCGGTGTAGATGATGTTGTAGTTTGCGTATTGTGATATGAATTGGAGGAAAAGTTGTTGTATTTCTGCATCTGTGTATGTACGTTTTGGTTTGTCTATTAGGAAGTGTGTTGTGGGGGTTTGGTGTTTCCACCATGCTTTAGGTGGTGGGAGTGGTTTTGAGGTGGGGAGTGCGAGGTGTAAGTTTCTTGCGTGTTGTTGAATGCGGCATCCTATTGTAGTTTTGAATGGTATTTTTTTCATGAGTTGGTGCCTGCGTTTGGAGCGGATTTTTAGTGCCTGAGTGCATGGGTGTTGTCTAACGGGTTGCGTTTTGTAATGGTATCTGAGTAATGCTACTGTGCGTCTGTGTTGTAATTCTGGTATGTGGTTGTATATGTGAAGAGCGAGGGAAGGTGAGGTTCGTGTGTGCTCCTGTGGCTATCTTTAGGCATTGGTATTGAAGTGAGTCTAGGAGTTTGAGGTTTGTTTTGGCTGCGTTTTCAAAAAGGGTGGATCCGTATTCCATGATTGGTCGAATGATAGATTTGTATAAGGTTAGTAGTGAATTTCGGTCTGATCCCCAATCTGTGCCGGATAGTGCTCGTAAGATGTTTATCCTTTTGGATGCGCGTTTTTGGATGTTTAGTATGTGTGGTTTGAAGGAGAGTCGTGGATCTAAAGTGATGCCTAGGAATTTCGCTGTGGTAATAGATGGAATGGGAGTGTTGTCTAGTTTCAGTGGATGTAAATCTGTGTGGCGCTTATAGCTTAAAACCATGCATTTGGATTTGTGTGGTGCAATGTGTAGGTTTAGTAAGGCTAGCTTGTCGTGGATATCTGTTTGTGCGTTTTGTAGAATTGTTAGTGAGTGGGATAGGGTGAGTCATGTGATGTCCAGAGTACGAGATCATCTGCATAGAGTGCGATTTTGACTGGAAGGTTGTCGGGAATGACTGAGTTGAGGCCGAGAATAAAGAGTAGGGGGCTGAGAACTGAGCCTTGCATCAAACCGGTTGTGGGGAATTTAGTGTCTGAAGTGTGGGGGCCAATTTTGACTTGAAATGATCTGTTTAGTAGGTAGAAGTGAAGGTAGTGTAGTAGTCTACCCTGTATGTCTATGTTGTATATGTGTTGTAGTAGAGCTATTATGTTGATGGTGTCATATGCTTGTTTTAGGTCCAGGAAGACGGCGACAGTGGGAAGCTTCTTGGCCGCCGCTTCCTGGATGTGTGTGATGAGGTAGGTGAGGTTATCTATACATGATCTCTTGGGAAGGAAGCCTGATTGAGTGGGAGCAATTCGTTTTTGTGTCTGGATTATGTAGAGGAGTCGTTTTTGACAAGGCGTTCGAAAAGTTTGTGGAAGCAGCTGGTGAGAGCGATAGGGCGGTAAGAGTCGCATAGAGTTGAGTCAGTGTTTGGTTTAGGGATAGGTATAAGGAGGGCGTGTAGCCATGATTGTGGATATGCATGTGTTGTCCATGCAGTGTTGTATGTTTCGAGGAGTACGTGTACTGCTTGTGTTGGGAGGTGTTTGAAGAAGGAGTAGTGTATATTGTCTGGGCCTACGCTTGTGTTTCCTGTCTGCAATTGCAAGTTCTAATTCTGTGAGTGTAAACCTAGTGTTGTAAAGATGTGGGCGTGTGTGTCTGATTGGAGGTGGAGGATTATGTGGAAGTGTGGATGACCTAAGGTGGTAGTTGTGCGCGAAAATGTTTGTGATTGTTTGTGGGTCTGTGATGGTGTTGTTGTTCTGTCTGAGTATGATGGCTTTTATTGGTGGTCGCTGTCGGTTTTGGAATGTTTTCAGGAGTGTCCAGATTTCGCCGATAGGAATGAATCTGTTGAATTGATTAGAGAAGTTAATCCAGGATGTCTTTTTTGTGTTTTTAATGGTTTGTTTGCAGAGTGCTTTGAGTTGTTTGTATCTGGTGAGTGTTTCCGGTGTGCGGTGTCTTTCATATATGTGTCGTGCATGGTTCCTCGCGCGGATTGCCCCGTGACATTCGTCGTTCCACCAGGGGGCCGCGCGAGGCTTGTGTTGGTGGCGTGGTTTTGTCTGTGGTATGTGTTGGTGTGCTGTAGTTAGAAGAATGTCGGTGAATTGTTCTGGCGAAAGTTGAGGGTTGTGGGCTGTTTGTGCGGCTAGGGACTCTGAGAAGGGTGTCCAGGATGCTTTTTTAAGATTCCATCGGCCAGGAGGGGGATTGGGTGGGCCTGTGGTCGGGATTTGGTTGAAGGTAATGGTTATGGGTGCGTGGTCACTGAAGTGAGGATCGGAATCGGATGTCCAGGATAAGGAAAGAGATATGCGCGAGGATGAAAGGGTTACGTCTGGGGTCGTGGGAAGTTGAGCGGCGGAAATAGGTACAAGGTAGGTTGGTGACCCAGTATTGAGTACTGTGAGGTTGTGTTGGTTGGCTAGTGTGATGAGTATGAGTGCTCTGTGATCAGGTTGTGTTGTGCGTGTGTCCCATAGTGGGTGGTGAGAGTTGAAATCTCCGGTGAGTATGACTGGGGTGTGGATTTGGTCAAGTGCTTTATTTAATTCCGAAAGGGTTTCTGTGTTTCGCGAGGGGGGTCGTATATGTTAACGAGTGTGTAGGTGTTGTTATGTATGTATATTTCAGTGAGTAGTATGTCTGCTGTGGTATTGAAGTGTATCAGGCGATGAGGTGTGTTGTTCCTAATGTATGTGCAAACACCGCCTGACCTGTCTGCGTTGTGTGAGTCTTGCCTGTGTAGTGTGTATTGTGAAATGTTGAATTGGTAATGATCGTTGGGTTTGAAGTGTGTTTCTTGAATGCATAGTGCTGTGTGGTTTGTTTGTAATGCGTAATGTTTTAATTCATGCCAGTGTCTAATCAGTCCGTGTGTGTTCCATTGAAATATGGTGTTCATTGTTGGTGTGTGTTGGCTCGTGTGAGTGGGTTCTTAAGTGAGTGTTGTCTTTTGCTACTTTTAGCTGGTCTTTTTGCCTGTCTGTAGGAAGCTGTTGTCAAACGTAGGGTTGTTGTGATTTCTGAGTCAGTAGAGTATTGTTCTGTGTCTGAGTGGTCTTCGGTTCCTGTCGTGCCCTGGTCTATAGTGTGAGGTGGGTGCGGTGTCGATTGAGTCGGATGCAGGCGATGTTTGTGGTGATGGTGAGGATGGTGGGTAATTCTGTGGTGGTGGGGGTGGTGAGTGTGGGGTGGGTGCCGGTTGGCGAGCTGGCAGTGTGGCTTGCTGGTTGCGGTGTGGCTTGCTCCGTCGTTTGTGTGCCGGCGTTCTCGGTGTGTTTTGGTTTGGTTGTTGTTGGCAGTGCCGGGTACTCTTCTTGTGTTGGTGGAGGTGGTGTGTGTTTAGGTGTGCCGGGCTCTGGGCGGCGGCGAGCAGGCCACGCCTACTGCGGATTGATCAGCCATGCCCTGGTCCGGGGCAGGGACTAGCCCTCAAGATGAACGAGGCACAGGACCTCCCGCTCCATCATCCATGTGGGGTAGTCCCTGTCCCAGGCCGCATGTGCGTCTCCGCATGCGGCGCAGCACAGCTCGTTGCTGTTGCATGTGTCAGTGTAGTGTGGCCCGGCACATCGCCCGCAGGTTGGGATGGTGGAGCGACACCCCCCCCCCCTGGTGTGGCCGTAGCGCTGACAGTTTTTACAGCGCCTTGGGAGGGGTGCGCGAGGTTGCACGGTATACCTCATGTTTCCGGCCTTGAGGTAGGCCGGAGGTGTACGTGAGGTGAAGGTGATGATTATGATGTTGTTGGGGAGTCCTGGCCTGGAGGGTGGCCTGTAGGCGGCGGAGACGCCCTGGTCCTCGAGTTTGAGGGCCAGGTCCTCCGCCGACACGCAGGCCAGCTCCGGGGCCAGGATGGTGCCTTGAGACGTGTTCAAGTGTGTGGCCGGTGTGATGGTGACTGGAGTGTGTTGGATGGATTTGATGGTCGGGAGAATCCGACCATCTACGTGGTTGTTGGCTTGAATCAGGAGCGCTCCTGAGCGGATTGGTCGGGCGTGGAGGGGCGTCCCTGTGTGCTGTGTAATGGTCTCCTCCACCAGCCAGGGGTCGAGGGAGCCCATGGGCTTCCCGTCCCCACGGCGGCAGAGGTAAAACTCCCCGGTGGGTGACTCGGCTGCGTTCATGTTGCGTTGTGGTGCTTGGTGTGCGTAATGTATGAGATGTGTTGTACGTGGCGTTGAAAAAGAGTGGGCAGGTGGCAGGTGTGTGTAACAACCACGGTACAATTACACTGGTAGAGGGTGCGGAAGGGCGTTAAGAAAGCCCGACAGGTGTAAAAGTAGGGCAGGAAAGTTCAAGAGAACACAAAGAGAATGGAAACTGTGCTTGAAGGGAGCACGGTTAGGAAAGATTAGAAAAAGATCATGCAGAAGGCACTAGAGGGAAAACAGGGAGTTGGCTGGGGGGGGGGGGGGGGGGGGGGGGCAGCACCGCCGGACTGACCGTACTGTAGAAGAAGGCGTCAGGAACGAAGAGGCAGAGGAGTAAGTGCCTGAAGGTGCAGTTGCAGATGAAGAATGTGAAGTCCGGGTCGAGGGTGTGGAAGACGGAAGAGAAGTCTAGAGGTCTTGGAGAGAAGATATAGTCGCCGAAGGAGTGATGAGGTAGAAAGCAGCGGGAGTCGATAAGTCGGAAGGATGAGGGAAGGTTGGTGTCGAGGAGAGTGTGGTCTGAGTGTGTGTGTAAGGTGTGTGTGTGGCAGGCGGGTGGCTGGTGGCTGACGGTGTCAGGCCGGTCAGAGACAAGGGTGGTTGTTCTGGTCGCGGACGAAGCTGGGACTGGAGGTGTTGTGGTATGTAGCTGTGTGTGTATGTGTATGGTGTGTGGGTGCAAGCTGGTTGGCGGCGACAAGTCGATGGGTCACTTGTGGTCGACTGTCGAAGATGCAGGGCACTTGAGTGAAGACTCCGTCGTTGAGTTGGGAGTTGGTGGCGCAAAAGCGAGCGAGTTCTGGTGTCGACGTTGGATCGGGATGTGCGAAACAAAAGCCGTCGAATCCTGGTATCAGATCGTGTAGATGGGAGGCACGTTCGACTCACAAACTTCTAGTACTGACTTTCGACTCACAACACCTACCATCACACGTCCACATACACAACAAGGCCTACGAGGTCCGTCTCTACGTGTCTCTGCCACTACGGTGCCGGTTCTGCTTACGTTATGTACATGGCGAACGCGCATGCGCGTCGCCAACTCCCAGATGCAGCCAGTGTGCCGGTCACCATGCGGCATCCGACCGCAACTCCTCCGAAAGGAAGTGTGCAGGCTGTGATGGGCCGCACCCCACCACCGACCCCGACTGCCCCAAGTGGGCATACGAGAGGGAGGTGTGCCGGTATGCGGCAACTCATCGGGTGCCACACGTAACAACACGACAGCATCTACGCCACACCACCACTGACACTCACACAACCACAACTGCACCTCTCCACACCGCACCTACCGCCGGGCGAAGCTACGCAGCGACGCTCTCCACACCTAAACCCACACACCCTCCAACACCAGCTCCCACCCGCCCAACCATCCCACCAGCAGCCGGCTCCCGGAGCCCGGCACACCTCCCTCCTCAACGCTCCTCCGACCCGCGCCTTAACCGCCCCACCGATCCCCGACCTCCCCGGCCCACCGCCCCTCGACCTCACCGATCACCACTCCTTCCCACCCCACCCCACCCAGGACCTGGCCTCCTCCCACATCCACTCCACTTCAGACCTGGCCCTTATCCACATCCCCTTCACCCTCGACCCGGCCTCCTCCTACACCCTTTCCACCGCGGGCCCGGCTTCCCACGTCCACCCCACCGAGGAATGGCCCATGCCCACCACCATCCCACTATCCACCCGCATCATCCCTCCTCCAACACACATCAGACCCAGACCCGGTCCCTATCCCATCCTCACCGGTACCCACCCATTCCCCACGGGACCTGGCCGTACCCCTTCGCGCCACCGCCTCCAACCGGTCAGTGCCCACCTCGCCACCCTGAAGCCTTCTCTCCATTGCCTCCTCCAGGGTCTCGGCCCCTACTACAACCATCCGGCCGGCCCAAACCAAGGCCTAGAACCAACATCCACCCAGACCGCAAGTCCACGGCCACCACCTCCTGCCAAACCGAACCTCCCACCACCTCCTGCACACCCACCCAAACCCACTCCAAAACCTCGTCTGAGGCAGCACTCAGACTGAACCTACCATTCCTTCCAAGCTCGTCGAACCCACAACTCCAGACCAACGAAACCCACCCGAACCCACCGCGCCTCCCAAGCGAAAATCACGCCGCCACTCTGCCCAATCACCTCCCAGGACCCGTGCGACCAGGTCCAGGCTACCACCCCTGCCTGGGTCACCTCCCAACACTCTCTCCGTTCACCGGTTCAGCCTTTCTCCCCAACTCAACACCGACACCACCCCAGTATAGGAACACAAACAGTCACTAAACGCGTTCGCCAATGGGACTTTTTCTGCAGTGGAACACCGGTGGCCTTCCAGGCAAGTTTATATAATTCAAATCTGAATTCTTGCAACAAAAACCATTACTAGCTGCGCTCCAAGAAACTCACTTTCGAGATTCTGACTCCACTTGGAACAAAATCCCAGATTACACTTGGCACGTCGACAACGTAAACGGCCCAAATAGGAAATGGGGCGCAGCCACACTCATTGCAAATAGCATACCTCACCGTCGAGTAACGTTAAATACTGCCCTGAATTGCGTAGTAGTCAGCCTCAAAATTGTCCATTGCCAAACCACAGTCATCTCACTATACATCTCGCCGTCAGCTGAAACCACCACACCACAGGAGCTGAGCGACTTGCTGCTTCAGGCCCCTCCACCAGTTCTCATTATGGGAGACTTTAATGCTAAACACCCCTCCTGGGGAAGCGACCAGACTAACACTAGAGGGCGCGAAATTCACCAGTTTACTTCGGAACAAAACCTAGTACTTCTTAACACCGGGGCCGCCACCCGCTACAACCCGACCTTAGGAGGATCGGACAGTTGCATTGACTTAACGTGCTGCTCCCAACGACTTAGCTCACTATTTGACTGGTCAGTTTCAGACGTTCCCGGGCTGAGCGACCAGTACCCAATCACAATTAGGCTCAGCACGGACGCTATCCACCACACTAAGCTATTTAGACAATCTTGGAACTTGAAAAGAGCGGACTGGGCTAAATTCGAGGAACAGGTGGACCTTAACCTAACAACTTCAGAGACCAGTAAGATCGAGCCAATCCTAAGGGCCATCAGCTCAGCAGCACGAGACTCAGTCCCAAAAAGTAACAAACCTAGGAAAAAGGCATCTACGCCATGGTGGACCCCGGACTGTCAAAGGGCAATCGTCGCACGGCGCCGTGCCCACGAACAATTAAAAAGATGCGTGTGTGCGAAGCACACCTATCAGCATACAGACAATCTAAAAAACACTGCCGGCACACAATTCGAACAGCACGACAAAACTGTTGACAGTCTTTTGCCTCTCAATTCAATAGGTTCACCACTACCGGCAGAATCTGGGACATGATGAAGCGTTTCAACCTAAAACGCCCACCACCAGGCCCATTCCCCCAGCTGACGGTGAAAGGACAGGACATCACTGACCCAGAAAAATCCGTAGACCACTTTAAACTACACTGCGCCAGCGTATCTGGCAACAGCAACTACGACACCACTATAGTAAGTGCTCAGACGCCCTTGCCTCCAAAGCAAATTTTAGCTCTAGCAATAGAGAAATCTACAATCCGTCGTTTACTATGCACGAATTACACCTTGCCCTCAGCAAGTGTGGAAACACGTCGGCTGGCCCGGACGACATCCACTACCAGTTTCTTAAACGACTTAGCAAAAATTTCGTAACGTGCCTACTAGCGGCCATAAATGAACTGCACCAAAGCGACACCTTTCCCGCATCCTGGCGGGAGAGCGTAGTCATTCCACTGCCAAAGCCGCACAAAGATCACTCCACCCCAAAAGGTTATAGACCCATCTCGCTTACTAGCTGTGCTAGTAAGTTGGTTGAGCGCATGGTCAACACACGATTGAGGAAATTTCTGGAACACAACGACATGCTCGACGAATTTCAGTGCGGCTTCCAGCGTCAAAAATCAACTACAGACAATCTCATTAGATTATTGCATGACATCAAAAGTGGTTTACGTATCAATCGCACAACAATAGCTGCCTAATTAGACATCACTGCCGCATTCGACCGAGTACACAAGTCCGCACTGACAGACAAACTCCACAACATGTGACTACGCGGACACATGGCACACTTCATTCTCAACTTCCTCAGAGACAGGCACAGACTGGGGCAGCAAGACTGGGGCAGAGACAGGAAGACACTACTGCGACTGTACACATCAATCCAGCGACCCTTCCTAGAATACAACAGCATCATTTTTTTCCACCCTAGCGTGGAATATTCGGTAGACCGAAAGTTGCAAAGCACTCATACAACGCCACATTCGCCAGCAGCAACAGAACACATGGACACAACACAACTCAACACAGTGGACACAAACCCAACCACACCCACGCAATCAGAACACAACGATAGGCACATGGAACACATCAGAATCAATCTCACCGACAAAAAGAGGTCATCCGAACTAGACTTAGAACTGGTTGCACAAAACTAACACGGCCTGAATTAGAGGGTGACCAATACACAACACCTCACTGCGACACCTGCAACACCACGTTAAGCATAGGCCACGTCTTGCTAGACTGCAGTAGTTTTAACTCTCAAAGACAACCACTTACGGCGTTCTGCTAAAGAGAGGGTATCACCCTATTGCTTCCATCGCTTCTCGGTGAAAAACACCCAGAACTCCTCCAATTTCTATTTGAATATCTGTATGCCACAAAACTAGCAGGAGCACTGTAGGCACCACACCACCAACACTCACATCAACTCGCAATGCATGACCGCGACAAACCCGTAGGAAACACGTAAGTAGCCATCCCCAAATGGCGTCGGACGTACACGAGCCAATTTGCTTTCCAATTAGAAATAAATGGCTACCTAGCGGTGCCGTCGGAAGTAGATGAGCCGACTTCCTTTAGGAAAACATAAAACTAAAACTAAAAATAAAATTAGCATAACGTAAAACGACTACCCAGAGGAGCAATCGGACGTAGATGAGCCGATTTTCCCTGCAACTCATAACGTAAACGGCTACTCAGAGGTACAGCGGACGTAGAAGAGCTGAATTGCAAAACACCGTACTAATCCAACTGACAACTCTGCATGGTATGTTTAGACTAACCCGCTACTAACAACTAACACGCGGCGGCCGGTGTGATAGGCAGTGTGGACAATTACCTCCTTGTTTGCACGGTAAAGATCCCTCGGTGCTCTTCGATAAGATTAGGCTAAAGCCGGCACCCTGGCAAAATCAACTTCTCGCCACTCTCAAAACACCCAAACCCCAACCAAGCTACAAATTATTTTGTGGAGGAGTAAAGTAAAATTGTAAACCATTTGGACATCAGGGAGATGTCCCCAACCCAGCCCCCGCCTTCAGCACCTAAAATACCACACAAATTGTTACGTAAAATTCCTTTAACGTAAATGTCCACTTGCCTGCATCTTGATCGCAAACACTCGCTTTTATAGACAGACATGTAACGTACTCGTTTTAAAGGCGGCGCAAATGACCTTTATGGTCCGGCACGCCTAAAAAATCACTCTCCCCAGTAGTAAACGATGTGATGCAGGTTGGAGTCATATGACTTTCAGAATTGCTGGAAGCGTTTGTTCGTGTGTTTGATTAACCTTCCAACCTTCCAGGTGACGGCACTTGGGTAAATGTCAGAGGTGCAGTCAGTTCCCCGGCTGTCGCCGTAGGTTTCAGACTTTGGTCGTGAAATAAGTGTGATGTCGGCATTAATATCGATGACATGCAAACATAAGATACAGTCCAACGCAATGACTGGCACCAGGGTCAATGTTACCGATGAGATCAAGGTCAATTACGAAGAAATATGAGCGTCAAATTTGCGAAGCCGACGATTTTCGAACCAGGTTGTACTCAAGATAAAATATTGAGTGAAGCAAGTGCAAAGCCGAGTGTTTCTTCAAGTTCGAATTTCGGTTTCACACTGTGAAGCTATCTGAGATCATTTGCGTGTGCTCTTGCATTTTGTTTGTTGAGTTTGTTGATACGATCATGCTTAGTTTAGCACGATGCCTTCGAAGGTTTGTTTGTGGTAAGCGTTTCAATGTAACTAGATTCAAAATCGCCACTTTGATGTAAAAATCGCCCGCGACATAATTTAGACCTGCTCCAACTCTGTGACATGAAGAGACCTGAACTTACTGACCTGTTCCAACTCCATGGCCTGAAGAGACCTGAACTTCATGCACTGCTCCAAGTCCATGATATGAAGAGAACTGAACTTCATTTTTTTCACAATTCATGTTCAATCATCGCAAGGCCTTACACATTTGAGAGCGATATCCTGCCTGCCCTGGGAATTATCTAAGACAAACATCTCAAGACGGGGTCATATTGGCCTGCCCACATTGCGCGGGTCAACATGCATGCAGGTGCACAGCTGGAGCTGGCGTTCTCCTTTAGCCCGACGGTGGCGGTGTCAGATAGTTTTTACTCAGGAAGTGGTGCTGTAGCTTGCGTGTGTTGCAAACACGTCAGGAACGCCAAAGCACGTCGCATCTGCTTTGATCGGGAGACCTCAAGTTCCGAGCGACACATGCGATAAGCCACTGAGTTGCATTGGATGGATATGTTACATTAAGCCAGCATGCAATAAAAACGTCCACTATTCGTCAAGAAGTAAGATGGTCCACTGAGAAAACTGAACATCCAACGGTCACATCTAGGTGATGGACACTCATCACATCATAGGCCTTAGACATGGGACACCGACCACAGAACTTAGACGATGGAATATCCGTAGACTTTCGGCAATAGAACAGCCGTATGTTAGGACGATTCGACAGCCGTACGCCTTAGGCGATTTAACATCCGCGGGTCTTAGGTTATCCAGCGTATGTGGGTTTTAGGCTAGGTTAGGCAAGGCAAGGTTAAAATAGGCTAGGTCATGGTTGGCTAGGTTACATCAGGTCATGTAATGTCAGGTCAGGTCAGATTAAGTTGCATTATACTAGGTTAGGTTTGCTTGGTCCAGGTTAGGCCCGGTACGGTTCACTTGAGTTTGGCTCGGTTAGGTTAGATTCACATAATTTTATGGACGGCTATCCCGTCATCAGGGCCATCCGGGCATATCCAATTTGTGTTGCTGTCGTCGCCAGATTTATTAGCCAAGGCTATAAATCAGGATCAGGTACAGTAATCCGCCTCCAAAATGGAGAGACGCTCGAACAGTGCGCCGAAATTCGCGATTTTATTCGTCCAGGCACAGGTGTAAAATTAATACAAAATTTCGGTAACTTTCAAATCCCGAGGAATATAGTCAACAAATTCGAAATTTTACGTGTTGGGAAGTATTGAATATTTGATAGCAACAGAGACGCATTGTAACCAAGATTGAAGACAGTCAAGGCCAGTGAGAGATAGGAGAATCGAAATATACTTGCGAGAGTTCTCTAGTCGCAGGTTAGTATTTTTTTGTTGATGATCACGTCGCATTGATGACATCATAGGATGTACAGGCTTCAATTACAATGCTCGGATTTCAATCTTGGTTGTCAGGACTACGGTTGAGGAAATCGGGGCTCGAAGTAGCTTGAAGTTGACGAGGCTAGTACCATAGACGAATATTAACTATGGATATTGGCTTCTGTACCTGGTTGCTATACGAATTGCTTATGCCCAACTTTCTCTTCCTCAGCTTAATATATGGGGTCAGGGGCGCATCGAAAATAGTTAAATGGAGTCAATCAACCTTGCCTGAAGTGCCGGCTGGTGGCGACTTTTATTGGTCTACGGGTAGAATGCTCATCTCCTAGCCGAAAGGTTATGGGTTAGATTCCCACCTGTCACTGCTCTTTCGCCCACGACCAATTTGAGCGAGATATTGGGGCACAATATGACCAAAGGAGCCGACACAACACCAATACCCAGCCAACCTTACGATCGTCGAGGGTCCCGACTGAGCTGAGCTCGGACAGAGGTGCCACTGAGATATTGCCTTCTCTTGCTACTCAACTTCCATTGACGATAGTGGCATGCTTTTCCAAAACTTACTGTCAAATTCATCATTCAGGGATGCTTCGCTATCACCTACAAGTTGAGGGTGGGGGGAGGGGGGTGAAGGTGTCGGCTTTTTAGTTGAATTCGCCTCCATGTAGCATCTATTGACGTAATGCTAAGTTCTGCACATGTTGACGGGGTCCCCCTGCACCGTCGCTCCTCCATGTGGCGCAGCCTAGCATCATTCGCACTCATACCATTGGCGAATCCGGAAATTTGGTAGGGTGGTTACCAACGCATGTGCCCCTCCCTGATTGGAAATGGCATGCCTTGACCGGGCGTGGGCGACCATTGGTGGGACTATCATGTGAGCCAGCCAGACTCTGGTCCCTCAGAAATACTAACGCAATGGGGGAAAGGTTACTGACTGAGGAATCACAGCCATAACCACAGCCACGGAAGCGGGGCACGCCCCAACTCACATGCTAGAGGAGGCCCTGACTTGATCGGAAAATGACGTCCCTGGGTCGGACAGACCACGCCACACTGGGAAGGCCCGACTGCACCCCATCGACAATTTGTCAGCCGAGGCTCAGCTGAAGCACCCCAAGTAGGCTCAAGCACACCATGTAATCAGAATTATCGGCGAAAGAGGTCCTTCTGAGGGAGATATGTGCTCTCTTAGTAGATCCTCGCCCATGAGAAGTTATCCTAATCAGTGATGCACCTGCGGGAATTGCCTTGGACGCCTCGCTTTAATCGAGTTTGCTGGGTTCACCGATGACACCTTGTGCTTCTCCAGCTGCAGAAGCACGAGGAGCGGTGACCTGCCTAGGAAATACGTATTTTTCCATTCCTACTTTGCGAAATAAAATATAATTATTATATTAAGTGGAATTATCATATCCAGATCTTCTAAGTGATAATGTGCAAAGCAAGCTAATGGCCAAGCAAAGCTAATGTCCAAGCAACGTGAGCAAAGCTAATGTCCAAGCAACGTAAGCAAAGCTAATGTCCAAGTGTTAATGTGCTAAAGTGCAAATCTTCCAAGTGCTAAGTTGGCAAACTGGTGAAAAGGTGACATCGGTGGCGCAGATGATGACTGTTTTCCCACGCTATTATGGGTCCCACATTTTTTTTTAATGAGAACCTAAGTGCTGATGAATTGCATTCTAGACAAGACCCTGCCCTGATCGGAGAATGACGTCCCTGGATCGGACAAACCACGCCACACTGGGAAGGCCCGGCTGCACCCCATCGACAATTTGTCAGCCGAGGCCCAGCCGAAGCTCCCCAGGTAGGATCAAGTACATCAGTTAATCAGAATCATCAGCGATCTTCCTATTGTCCTATTGGCCAGATGTTGCGCGCGGCGTCGACGGCGAACGTCCTCGCGCACCGAGTCTTGCGGCCATTGGAGATTTTCCCACCCGGCCTTTCCAACCGGTGCCTGGTGCCACAGTCGTAGTTCACTCTGCTCGACCAGATCACGTCGTGGTTCGCTCTGCTCGACCAGGTTGGTCGTGGTTCGCTCTGCTCGACCAGGTCAGGCCGTGGTTCGCTCTGCCTGGCATTGCGCAGTCAGGTCCGGAGCTCCACTTCACAGCGGAACCAGTGCCGACAACGAACTGGTAGGTCGGAGGCACGAAATATTCTGTGGCGGTGGTGCCTCAGGGACTTCTCCCGGAGTTGTTTGAGTGGATACCATGCAGGTCGCCTGGGTCACCTGAGTTGCGGGAGCAGCAGTGCGACATGCGACCGTGCGCTGCACAGGACAACACTGCATCGGGACATCGCAAAAAGCTTGCAACTGTACAGGAGCGGAATGAGCAGGTACAATATGATGAGTTGCAACTCCAGCTACTGCGGCCGGGATTTCCTCCCCTAGTTTTACTCAGATGATAGCCAGACCACCTTTTTCAACACATTACTGAAGTGACGGGCCGTCATCCAAACCCGCACATTGATGTCGGAGCTGTCATAGCTTCGTGGTGCTGGCACATTATATATGTCTGGCGGTGGTGGTTGTGACTTTACGACACACTCAGCAGCTGAGGCCATATGGTGTCGCCTGCCTCTCACTATGGCAGGAAGGGCACATTATATATGTCTGGCGGTGGTGGTTGTGACTTTACGACACACTCAGCAGCTGAGGCCATATGGTGTCGCCTGCCTCTCACTATGGCAGGAAGGGATTAAAATGTCTGGCGTGTGGTGTGACTTTGCGGACGCCGTGAGCCTCCTCTCACTATGGCAGGAAGGGCGGACGCCGCGGGGAATCAAACCCCGTACCTCTGGCTCGCCAGACGCTCAGCTTAACCACTGAGCTACCGACGCCCTATTATATGTATATGTCTGCTCGTTCCTGAGATGGTTAGGGTTGGAGGGGATACGCGTAGCTTGCCACCACGACCGTGTAAGAGCCAATAGCAATGGTCGGTTTGAACATTTTTCGAGTCTCTGGGAGTGACACTGCCCTTCCACATTTTGGTTTTATGGTGTCCTACCTCCGTTTGAAAACTGGATATACTCGATCACGAGCGGAATGGTTACTCTTGCAGTTCGGACAGCACAAGGATTCAGTTGTGCGAGCGTCCACAGTATGCTCCAAGGAGGCACATCGGGGACATCTCTGATCGGATCAACAGTGGCAGCTGGTGTGTCCATACCTATAGAAGGCAAAGCATCTCGTCGGGATAGGTCGATAAGCCCCTAACCATAACGTGCCCGATCCTCACATGGGTAGGCTGTATCTAGGAAATAATGTGAGTACGAAGTTGTCCGCTTCGTGTGAAACAATGTGAGTACGAAGTTTTCCGCGTCGTGTGATGCGATGTGAGTACGAAGTTGTCCGTGTCGTGTGACACGAAGTGAGTACGATGGTGTCGTGTGAAGCCCCGTCTTTGTTTGGTTTTCAGTCGCCTGGCCTCCCGGACACCGAACCCTGCAAAACGGCGGACAATGTCTTCAGGTGTCACTCCTGGTAGGTTACGGCAAGTGATGACACCTTTGGAAAAACGTGACGGTGTGGCGCGTGACGCGATGGAGGACACACTGGCCCAGGCAGCGCGCCCACACCAGGCACAACTTTTTACACATCAATTTCCCATGTTTTGAAAGAAACCGTTGTGTCAGGCCATTCACGGGCACAAACCCACGGTCGGTTAAGTGAGCTCACCTCCAGAACAATGCACGAAAATGTCACACATGCCCCAATAATGATATATAACAATGATTTACGTGGTCAAGGAATGCTTAGCGAAATGGAATCGCAAGACTGTTTATTTATGACTTTTCCTCCATTTGGTTTTATGATGACGTCATTTTCCATCCATATTATAGTTTTATGGCTAAAAAGTCTTGCCAAAACCATGCACTTTTTAGATAGCAAAGTTGGCTTAAAATAACACTTCTATATGTGAAACCGGAATTCATCATATTCTGACCTTCGATGTTTCTAAATAGCAGTTCGAGGAAACTTTTCTTTTTATTAATTCCAAAACGATTTTTTTGGAAATCGCCGAAAAATAACATTCAGGGCCTAAAAACGGACGTCTACCATCACATCATAATTACCCGTAGGGACGACATTTGCTTGCAGACATTCTGGTTTCACTCTTCCGGAATCTTCATGGACAATTCGACAGGCATCTTTACTTTTATGTGGCTGCCACAGTTTCTGAGATACTGGGGAACAGAGTCCTCTCCACCTCGGCCTAACAAAGGAAGATCTGAGGCTCACCCGAGCGCGGGCTAAATAGCGGAGGGACAGGTCCCTGCTAGCAACTACTAAGCTTTGATGCTCCCTGATTTACGGTAACCGACTCCTTGCCGCCGTTTCCAAAAGCGATTGCTGTCGTGTTGATGCCACATACCAGTTTTTGGAAGCGCAAAAAAGTCGTGTCACAGTGAAATCGGTCGATTTGTTTGTTTGAAATCGGTCGATTTGTTTGTTTGTTTGTGTAGCAGCAATGTCGCGTCGTCGCAGAAATGTCATTCGCAGTTATTGCAGTCACAGTTCTGTTGTAGCATCAAATTTCATATCTACGGTGGAACACCTCGTAATGGTTAACAGCGATGTAATTTTGGTAACATATGTCTGCCCGATACCTTTCATCTGTGAACAAAGAAGACCCGACATATCTCATCAGAAATCCTGCAACTGCATGCTTGACCGTAGCTGAACTGTACTCCGTGGTACGGGTGGAGCCCTCTACCACTGATACCAACGCTGCAGCCGCGCCGTACCTTGCCGTGCCAGTGCGCGCAGAAACCACTACTGCATTGTGGGTAGGGTGCGGCGTGGCCGGCCAGGTGACGTCATCGGTGACCGCGCCCACCGAGTGCATAACAGGCACCCTGACGAGCATGCAGTGACATAATGATATTTCAAATGCCGACATCGGTGTGACGTCATAGCGATACGGAAGTACAGTATTTCCCTAGGGAGTAAGATGTTGCCGGGCTTCGAACCAGATTGGAAATTAGGAAAGGAGCGAGCACAAATGAAGGTACGACTAACTTCGGAAGATGAAAAAGCTGATATCTCCAACAACGGAACCTCAAATTGGACGATCTGTGGGGGCACGCGCAGGGGTGTCAAGAAGCGCACGAGCATGGAGTCCGATATCAATAAAGAACACTGCAAGTGTATTTTGTGATGGTACAATTAGGTAAATGTTGCGAGGAAATGTTGCAACTGACCCTCCCAGCCGGAGGCTAAATGCGAGCGCGTGAAGCGACTCGAACCCTGTGTTGCCATGACAGGGGAGACCAGCGCGTGCCAGCGCTCTAACCAACTGAGCTACCGGGGCGGCTTTCTTTCTACCTTTCAGTGCTTAATACCTTTACGTCAGAATCCCATGTGTGTGTCATGCTAAACTCCCGATTTAATTTCCCTGAACCTTCATTGGCCCCAAATATACATTAAAACGTCAGCTATCAGCTGGACGTCACATATTTTAAACGAATCGGCACGAAAATATCAATATTCACAACAGCATCATACATTATGAGCGTTCTCAAATGTTCCTTCCAGAAACCACCATTGATGATGCAATGTGTTCTTAAAATATAAACTCTAAACACCTTGTTCCTTGATTCAATTTGCAATATAATACATCTACATTCCGGTCTAAAGAAACTGCAAAAAGTATGTTCTTATGACCCAGACACCCCAGCAATTTTCTGAGGAGAAAATTATCACCGGGCAATAGTTATCTAAGAACAAACTCAACAGGTACTTACCGCATGCCATTGTTCGGTAAAGCATAGTCGTAAAGCACAAATGCACGACGTGGCCTTGACAGCAACGGTAAAATGACAGAAAACGCTTCCATGACGTCCCTTCTGGAGTAGTTTCTCGCAAAATTAGAGCGTTTTGCTTTTAAAGGATATGTAGCAATGACAGTTAGGAACACTGACAAGTTGCATGGATCTAGGAACATTATGCACCTTCAAAAGAGCTTGGTGTCCTCTGCAAGTTCAGGGAGCGAATACCTGTGCCGAGTGACTATTATGAGGGCAATTAAAATATTGGTGTTGCATGCCAACACGAATATTTAGATTGGTGTTGCACCCGTAATACCAAAAATACCCGAAACTCCACGCGTGCACAGGGCTATTCGGAAGGGTGTTTTCTCCCAAATGTAAATCGGTGGCTGGGCACCCATATCGATTTCTGGTTAAATGTATTGGTGGCATCATTTGGTGGTGTATGGTGCATGACATGGATGAGTTTCGCCGTAATCAGTGGAGGTTCCCCAATAAATAACACGGACACTGGAGAGATTGGGGTACCATATTGTCCCACTCTCAGGCTTTTTCCGCAATAGCTATGAACGAAACGGACCAAGGATCTGCTCTTTTGGATACGTGGAAATCAATACCAGGGGTGAAATGTTGGATAATTTAATTGGGGAATGCTCAAGCAGTTGAAGTTCAATTTTGCTGTTGTGTGCCAATAGGACATAGGTGTAAGTGTGGAATTAATTCGGGGGCACTTGGATCTCTACCCTCTAACAATATACCTAACAAATTCACCTTTGATCTATGCCGAGTAACATTGGCTCTACCAAGGCAACGTTGCGTAGGACGCGGTATAATTGTAATTTATATCAATCCAACAGCCATGGACGTAATGTTGGGCCTTATAAAATAATGCTAAGGATCTGTCGGTCCCAACTCCAAGGATGGCGGAAATCATGCCAGGTGCATCGCTCAACGTTTGACATGTGAAAATGTCCGGCGACTGACGTTGGCGGCCAATCAAAGTACAAGGGTTGGTGGACGTCCAGCCGGATTGCCGGTGTCACCACGCAAAACCAAAAATGTTCGGCGCGCTTCGCGAGCTGAAAGCGTTCTCTGCTTCATGACACGTTTTTTTTTGGGTCTGCCCCCTCATGAAAATCTTGGCTCCGCCGCCATGGCTCATTCACATTCACGGGTTAATTTGAGACAGCTATCGCCTTCGCCGAACAGGCGCCTTCTGGGCCACGACAATGCGAACGACACCCATTGTTCGCCGTTTCGACTGACTGTTGCAACGTTTCACTTAGCTCACTTCAGACAACCTAATCTGAAACGACTATCCCGCCAATTATATATCCTTGCCTCCCCTACTCTCCTCTCCACCCAACATATTGAAAAGATGAAAAGCTTATGCTTGCTGTCGAAATTTCGTACCGTGACAATCTGACAACCTGACAGCCTCATACGACTTCACGTATACGTGCAATCTAAAATAACCTCATGACCAAACGTTACCCGTGTGATCTTGAAACGAGCTTTGCGTGACTATGTAATGTGCTCCTTTTGACCTTTTGGCGGAGAACAACTGCATGACCGGCAAAATGTGTTGCTAAAAATCCGCTACTTTCCATTGTCGTCTCTACGTTTGACACGTAGTTTGATCCGGTATGACCTGACATAGGGACAATGCTGTGAACATAGTTCGGAACAGTATGATTGACTAAGCGTGGCTGAAAATCCGGATTTCGAGCGTGTGATCAGTCAGACAAGTCAGATATCAATATAACACGAAACTATACTGTGATTATTTGAACATTGGGCAGTCCTGTCACGCAAATTGGGGAGGCGGACTGAAAAGTAACTTGTTTTATAGTTCAGACGATAGCGCGAACATTGGCAACATTATATATATGGATGATATACGATGATTGCGTTTGCTCTTGCGTTACGCGCATTTAGTCCAGAGCAGAAATGCATCCAAACCATGTCTAAGCATGCCACTTTTATACTACGATCATATTATGCACGCATGCTATAACTATCCCTCTGTCTAGGTTAGATTTCGATCCCGTGCTGCGTCGATTAATCTACCTTTTGCAATTATTAACCAACACTGAGAAAGCAACACGTGTGCAAATTTTATGTCGATATTCATAAGCGCATCTTCCTAGGGATATGAGCAGCACCATGGCGCACTGAACCCGACAGCTTGATAATACCATTTGCATGGTGACGACATTGAAGTTGGCAGGCCTGAGCAGTTTTCATCCTGTTCGTTCCTACTACATGTCGTCGGACGATATATGGTAAATGTCGCAATTGTTCAAGCTTGGTAGTGGCATCGCAAACTGGGTAGGCGTCTTGGTGAGCCCCATTTACCGTTGATCAACTCGTGCGACGTCTGCTGTAGCTTACTCGCGCGTGAGGGCAGTGGCGCTATCAGCTGTATGTATCCTGCACATGCCAGCGGCATCGATGACCGGAAGTGACGCCCCCTGCCATGGCCGGCGGCTGCATTGATTTTCCCAGCACGCCTGGATCCTGTCTGTATGCATCCTAATTGCTGCACACCAATATGTGTGCAGCAATTAATGGCATGGGAGGAAGTCGCATGTTGTACACTGCTGAAAGGTGGAGGGAATCGTTGATGCCAGACAGCCCATAAAAAGTGGGCAATTAAATGCCAGCGGCTGGACTGGTGTTCATCAGTACGCGCGGACGACAGCAGTTGTCCGTTGGTGAGCTGTCGAGCAGAATGATAATGCGGGAATAATGGCATCGATCAGTCGCGGTGCATTGGCTGCCGCCTGGCCTACTGCCAGCTGGCGCTATATGGCCGTCTATTTACATCGGCAATGCGGGGCCCACGTCACTGCGCTTGACCCCAACATGGGACACATACCAGCAGAGTCCGGACTTGGGAGCCGGATGTCAGCAGAGATCCGACGTCAGACGCCGAGGCGAGCAGAGTGGCATCATGACTAGGAGGGCCAATAGTCTTGGCAGGTTTCCCCCAAAGCTCACATCCGACAAGAGTCGAGCGGTTTTTCCATAAGGGTGTCGCATTGTGTGAACGGTTGGGTGGGCGGTGCTATATATTGCACTGAGTGCGCCGTCTTGTGCGCCCTGTGGCTCCTTACTGCTAGACCATATAAAATCCCAGAGGAATAGCGGAAGGATGAAACAAAAGACACCGCAGATGCATCAAGGGAAGCCTTGAGGTCACGAGCTTTTCCTTAAACAACCTGTCGTGGCGAGTCGCTAAGCCTAGACAAAATTGGCTTTGACAATTGGAGCTGTTTGGGGATGTGGTTACGCTGGGACAAATTTTCCCCAAATGTTCAACCGTAAGGACAGGGGACACCATGTGCGTCGGCCAACCGTAAGGACAGGGGACACCATGTGCGTCGGCCAACCGTAAGGACAGGGGACACCATGTGCGTCGGCCAACCGTAAGGACAGGGGACACCATGTGCGTCGGCCAACCGTAAGGACAGGGGACACCATGTGCGTCGGCCAACCGTAAGGACAGGGGACACCATGTGCGTCGGCCAACCGTAAGGACAGGGGACACCATGTGCGTCGGCCAGCCGTCAGGACAGGGGACACCATGTGCGTCGGCCAACCGTCAGGACAGGGGACACCATGTGCGTCGGCCAACCGTAAGGACAGGGGACACCATGTGCGTCGGCCAACCGTCAGGACAGGGGACACCATGTGCGTCGGCCAACCGTAAGGACAGGGGACACCATGTGCGTCGGCCAACCGTAAGGACAGGGGACACCATGTGGGACACCATGTGGGACACCATGTGGGACGCCATGTGCGTCGGCCAAACACATTGATCTAGCTCAAGGAAATCTTGGATGCATTCCCACCACAAGTTAATCTGTATCAATTGACTTTGGGAGATTCAGATATCGGTAACCTGGGGAGTCTGGAACTAGCGGCAAATGGCATATTTTGCATTTTCAAAGGAAGCATCTAGGGCTGCAGGAATTGGCTCAGGCTTTTGGAACAGAGCAAAAGGCGAGTTTGACGTCACTTCCTTCTGCATAACATCATTGCAGTTGATGCTATCATGCTTAGATGGAGGTAGCTATCGCTGTCCTCTTGAGTGCTGTTGCTATTCCAAAATAAGATATTGGATTGACTACGAGCTCGGAAAACTCCCATATCAGGAATATAAAACTTCCATAGGGTGTAGGTGACTTCTGGCCATTTTCGCAATAGTTAGTGTGACGATTTGGAACACGAAAAATATGCACTAATCCGTCTGATTTGTGGAAAACCTCATATAGCCTCAAAAAACGAATAATGTGTTGCTACTTTTGACGTCTTCGAGATCGTGGCAATGTATTAAGTGCGTGTCTATCGTTGTGAAAAAGTACTACACTTTAGGATCTTATGCGTTCAAATCTTAAGCTTTCCTTCATTCCCATGATGTTCACTTTTGCACTCGATTGCTATCCTCGCATTATTCTTCCGAGTTAGCCGAGTTAGAGTAACTGGATCTGACACTGGCGCTGCAGCAGTGGTGGAGGTCTTTGCTCCCACTTTGGATGTGGGTTCACAATGCATTTCGGTTCGCTGCATCACGTGTGCTTACGCCATAAGCATAATGATAGGTTTCCTTCGAACAGGTAGCTCAGAGACTTCCCACAGCCATCCGGAAGATCCAGCCATGCAGTGTAGTTGGATCTTGTATGCCATTTTCATTTCCGGCTTCGTGCCAGAGCGCGCAAAACACAGGAACACTATTCATTCACCAATTCGAAACGAAGTTAGCTTCTGGCAGCACCTTTAGCATAAACTTAGGTAACCAAGTCATAGCTGTATGTGTTCGAACTTACCAGCCGCTGTCCCGCCACATGGCAGTAGCTGGTGCGGCGTGCTAAGCTGCTGAGCCAGCGTCTATGGCTGACTGACCGCCCTAGTGATTTCGACCGGGTGTGGCGGATCACGTGGTGCGACCGTCGGTCCGTGGTGTGTGGGTGTGTGGAGGCCCACAGCGCTCAGGAGTTGCTGAGGAGTTGTCGGCTGGGTGGACTGTCACGCTGCTCTGAGCAGAGCTACTGAATTTAAGTGGCCAGCCGCACAGGCGCCCGGCTGCCGGCCTTTGCCATTCGAAAGTTCAATTAATACAGGCCAGTTAGCAGCAGTTCTTTCGAACGAAGCATCCGCGATCCGGATGAGGTTTCCCTCGCCTATCACTCAAGCCCCAAAAAAGCCCTGGGGCTCAAAGCTGGAGCACAACTTCCATACAATGTTGCCGTGATCACGGATTTGATCCAGGTTCGCTGCAATGATGAGACCCTGGATAGCTGCTGCTGCCCGTCACGAAGACCAAAGCTGGACGAGGTGAAGATCAAGAGCAAGGTCGCTACAATTGTCCCGTGGCCAAGTAGGTGAAGCTGCTGCTGCTGCATCTTACCTATAGACAAAACCATTTAAGATCCAAGACTAACACCGCTACAAATGGACACGACTCGCAACGAGATCAAGACGTATAGTGCCCCAAGACCTGGACTGGACCAGAACAACTACCACATCTGGCACCATCTGGAAGGGACGACTACATCTGTTCCCGCGAGTAGGGACTACCGCGTGAGTTCAAGCTCCCTTTATCCTTATGAACCATATTTCTAACTTTTACCATCATTTGGATCACATGGTGTATTTTTTTATTATTGTAGTATATCCAAAACTCAGAATGTAAAATGAAGAATAAGACGTTATTAGACGAACATTAATCCATAGTAAGGTTTTGTGTCAGGAATCAACCTGTAGTCTGTCATGTAACGCCTAGCTGTTAAGCGGTGCAGTATTTCCGGCCAATAATTGCTGTGAAGCGGTACAGCCTACGTTTTTTGTGATCAGCCATAGTAAAGGTATACAGGAACACAATTCGGCAACCGACTGTGCAATGGTTGGTTGGTTATTTGGGCTTACGGGCGCATCGACTGCGTTGGTCATGCAGCGCCCATGACTGTGCAATGCACAGCTGACCAAGAAAGCCAATCATTTGAAGCGTAAGATGTTTTCTCGGCCCGTTGCCAGGTTGTCCTGCCTGTTACTTGGTATTTTTCCCGCCGGTTTGCGATTGTTCCTCGCCCTAGTAGCTGTTGGGCTTTTATATACATTCATTTGTACTTTGAGTGCTGCCTTGCCGCAGGATGCAAACATTGCATCTTGCAAGATGGGTATATACATATATATATATATATATATTGATACATCTATCAATACCTATACTGCCGTACTCGGCATCCGAGTTCAAAACGAGGTCGAAGACTGGGTGCTCTTGCCTGCACCAACATTGAAAGCAATCTTATTCGGCACACTCACCGACACCGGATTCTGCATTTCAATGCATGCATCGACATAGTCTCGAACGCTGACCACGATTTTCTGTCTGGCTAGATTAGAAGTGCAGTCAGGTTGCCACCCACGTCCAAGCCACGATTCACTGCCGTTTTTAATACTGGGAGTTTTCCGTCCAGTAACGCCCACTCCTTTACGGCGGCTTTTCGACAGAATTCCTGGATGTTTTTTGTTTTGTTTAGTGGCCCATTCAGAAACAAAATTGAGCTGTCTTACTTTCTTCTCGCGTGGACCACCACAACAAATTGCCGGCCGTCTTAGCAGGCAGCAGCCTGTCGGTGTCTCGCGCACACTCTGTACGCTCGTACAAGGTGCCTTCAATGATATTAATTGTCGGTGTCAACAACTTCGGCGCGAAAATTCCTCAGTCGCTAGTCTTTCACCTTCTCTAACTTTCGTCCGATGCTCATTACATGCTAGACATTCGATTCCATTTTGGTCTTTCCCCCAGCCACGTCTTCCCACATCGTCTGCCTTGCTTCGTGTTGTTTGTGATGACTGAATACGCAGCTAATTTGGTATTACACCATACGGACCAGTTGACGTGTAAGGCTGCCTGTTTTCAATCTACCTCTCTCCGCAGTTTCTCTTCTTCAAGAATCAGGGTGGTGGCTGGGCTGGCTTACCATGTAATGATGTTTCAGTTTCTTCACCTGCATTACGTTCGCTTCTCTTGCTGGTACTTTCACCCACTAACTCTATGCTTCGCTCTTTACATCATCTGCTTCAACCTCATATTGGTACTGATCTTCATGTGTCGTTTCATCATTAACAACATGCTATGGATGGTGGACAATTTCGAAATCAGTTCCATATGACATCTTCATAAATGGCACCAGGCTGCACTAGACTGCATTGAGCTTGGCCAACGCCGTAGGTTTGCCGCGCCAGCAAACGGACTCTTCTGCTTCTTCGTTTGACTTTGGGCTGAATCAAGTAGCTTGTTTGAGTTCGTGTCCATTTTTCGGTCCCAATTGCTTGTTCCTGTTAAAGTTATATCATTGCAACGATTTCATTCTCATCGCGCTTTTCAATTGTACACCAATCCTGATGAAAGAACCGTCACGATCCATACCACCTATCATTTACATTTGTGGTCGACCACGTCGGTGGCGCAGTTCACTAATGTGTCCGTTTCAAGTTTAGGAGGTTGTTTGTTGAAAAGTGACCTCAAGAAGACTTTCTCTTGGCCGGCTTTTGCACAGAAGATGACAACCATTGGGTGTGTTCGCCGCTCCGTAGGATTTAAGCTGGCCGACCAGCTCCGCCGGCATCGGGTTTACGGGCATTATCCGCCTTCAAACAGATCCTTCGGTTGTGTGCTAAGCCTCGAGGGCATGGTCTCGCCTCCGGCTCTTCTAGATAGTCTCGCCTAGTGTCGTGTGTGTGTGTGTGTGTGTGTGAGAGAGAGTGAGAGTGAGAGTGAGAGCGAGAGCGAGAGCGAGAGCGAGAGCGAGAGCGAGAGCGAGAGCGAGGCGAGAGCGAGGCGAGCGAGAGCGAGAGCGAGAGCGAGAGCGAGAGCGAGGCGAGGCGAGAGCGAGAGCGAGAGCGAGAGCGAGAGCGAGAGCGAGAGCGAGAGCGAGAGCGAGGCGAGAGCGAGAGCGAGAGCGAGGCGAGGCGAGAGCGAGAGCGAGAGCGAGAGGCGAGAGCGAGGCGAGGCGAGGCAGAGCGAGAGCGAGGCGAGGCGAGAGCGAGAGGAGAGGAGAGCGAGAGCGAGGCGAGGCGAGAGCGAGGCGAGGCGAGGCGAGAGCGAGAGCGAGAGCGAGAGCGAGAGCGAGGCGAGAGCGAGAGCGAGAGCGAGGCGAGGCGAGAGCGAGAGCGAGAGCGAGAGCGAGAGGCGAGAGCGAGGCGAGAGCGAGAGCGAGAGCGAGAGCGAGAGCGAGAGCGAGAGCGAGAGCGAGAGCGAGAGCGATAGCGAGAGCGATAGCGATAGCGATAGCGATAGCGATAGCGATAGCGATAGCGATAGCGATAGCGATAGCGATAGAGAGCGAGAGCGAGAGCGAGAGCGAGAGCGAGAGAGAGAGAGAGAGAGAGAGAGAGAGAGAGAGAGAGAGAGAGAGAGAGAGAGAGAGAGAGAGAGAGAGAGAGAGAGAGAGAGATGAGAGAGAGAGAGAGAGAGAGAGAGAGAGAGAGAGAGAGAGAGAGAGAGAGAGAGAGAGAGAGAGAGAGAGAGAGAGAGAGAGAGAGAGAGAGAGAGAGAGAGAGAGAGAGAGAGAGAGAGAGAGAGAGAGAGAGAGAGAGAGAGAGAGAGAGAGAGAGAGAGAGAGAGAGAGAGAGAGAGAGAGAGAGAGTGTTTTTTTTTTTTTGTGTGTGTGTGTGTGTGTGTGTGTGTGCGTACATGCGCGCACCACAAATGAATCTCCAAATAGAGATCCCATAGATACACAATGGCTGTTGGGCCAATCCTGCCTTCCGCTATGCAGTTCTCTAGTCGACTGAAATTGTAATACTTATTAATGGGTTTTAACCGTGGAGTGGAAGTACCTTAAATATGCTAATCTATTTGTTCGCAAAAGATCTGAAGACAACAGGTTGGCGAAGGTCAGTATAGCCAATGACTATACTGACCTTTCCAAAGACTATGAATTAATCGGTATAGGCATTTACATTTTTCTTAACGAAGAATAATTCCGGTTACAAACAAGTATTCCGTCAAGATTGAAATTGCTTTGTTGATATAATAAGTGTGATGAGAAGGAAAGGGTTTAAAAACAACATTTAAAAAAACCATTTAGGACACCATGCATTACCAGATCTAGCAGATGTGATCTTGTCGCAGCATTGGCAAATGTATGGCACCAATACGGCCGTGTGACCTTTGGTAAATGAATAAATTATATTTCGAAGACGCTGTTTTCGAAATAGTCCTATGCGGGAGGGGATAGCGTTTTCGCCCTGGGATTTAGGAACATCCCTGTCCCACTATCTGGCCGATTTGGGCAGCAGCATACTCGGGGATAAATCCTAGCCAAAAGGAGGCAAGTGTCGGGTCTCCCTTTGTCTTGCAGCATCGCATTGGTTTTTCTGATATTTCTGCATGAGCGTAGGTAACAATATCCCCGCATATACACTTTTCTCCGTGCACATCTCCGAAATAGAGCAAAGACAGGTGCAGGTAGGATATGATGGTAATGCAGAACATACATATATCGTGGATATATGTCCTGTCTGTCTGGATATATGTCCTGTATCACTAGACCTTGAATACATCTCAGATGTGATCAGATGGTGGCATTATGAGTGAATATGGCAGGAAAAATAACATTTGTTCAATGGTGAAGTTATGGCGATTGGGTTTCGTTCACTATCGAATGTAAGCGGGTCCATAGTTTTCGAGATCAAACTCACGTTACCACCACATGTAAATAACTTGTCAAACGCCCCAAATTTGCTTTCCTGAAAGCATCAGTTACCACAGTTATATACCCCAACGTCAGTTTATCATATACATGCCTCTCACATAGGACATCGCGGGTTTCACGGAATCTGTCTTGGATGGCACAATTTGTGTTCATCCAAATTATGTGCGTTTTGATATTGCTTGCAATATTCCACACCTACCCTTCGACGTAATCCATTTTTAAAAAATAGTTTACACCTCCTACTTCCTGAGTATGCCATTAATTTTATATACCTTTCAGAAAAAAATGAATCGAGGTTTCGTCCCCCAAACTCTTGGTTATAGTATGGTGGATATTGAGGCTTTCCATTACTTCGGGCGTACTTAAATTTGAGCCACATAAATTTCCCTCCGAAACTTGAGCGCGTCATGCTCACGCGACGCCACCGACATCGGAAGGCAACGCGGTGCATACTGACGTCAGTATTCATATGCCCCTGCTGTTGTATACGATAACAGTTTCGCACCCGTAGCCATTACGATGAAGTAGCAGTATCACACCTTCAGAAAGTGTCCAAGCTCATATGGGTGATAATCTACAATGCGCCCACTAAGATTATCTTCATGGTCATTGGTAGATGGAGTTGAAAGATGCTTGTTTTCTGGAATCTGTGTCTTGACGTATCACTCTTTACGACATATTTAAACGTTTAATTCCCTGAAGAACATACTTATTGGTGTTTTATAACTGAAAGCGGTTCACCGATTGGAATGAGCATCGCCAATATATCACTTTCCCCATTGATTAATATGCGACTTATGTCAAAGTACAAGTTCTAGTAGTTACCAAATCTTAACACCCCTTAAGTGCGAATTAACACCTTTAGTTATTCTATGTCTTCGAAAAAGCCGTGTGGCAGTCGAAAATAATATAATACGACATAGTACTGCATTATGGAGTATTATCAAAGTAGCGATAAGGTTAAATAACCAAGTGACTTAAGACCAAAATAAGCGCGGTATTTTTCATTCGGAGATTCAGGAATCATAGCTATTAACGCCCCAGCATTTCCAGATGCTGCATTTTGCCCTCGGTCTAGCCAATGCATGAATAGCAACGCGAAATGATAGCCGACGACTTCCACCTCGTTTCAAAACTAGAAAATGCTAACAACATTTCCAAAAACTTAAAGAAGCTGCGTTCTGGTTCAGAAAAGGGTCGACCGAATCTTCAGGTCAGTAGAGCTGCACTCACCATAACCCTTGCCCGTGCGGGGGGTTTGTGTTAGATAAATGTGGCCAAGGGCCTTCGTCGCGACCACGGACAACGCTGTCATTTGACATAGCTGATGGGGCGTCCTTTGGTGGTATTATGGCATTAAGAATTTGAATATTTCCTGTCAGGTCACTGACGTATTACGACGCAAGTGAAATCATGTAAGGCAATTATTCTTGCAAATCATGAGTTGCCGTCAAATAACCTCACTATTCGCACCCAAATAGCAACGTGAGGTGCAGTGTTAGTGTTGGTGCTCGAGTGTTTTGTGTTGGTGCTTGAGTGTCCTGTGTTGATGATTAGGTGTCTTGTGTTGGTACTTGATTGTCTTGTGTTGGTACTCGATTGTCCTGTGTTGGTGCTCGATTGTCCTGTGTTGGTAAGAGTGTCCTGTGTTGGTGCTGGAGTGTTCTGTGCTGGTGTTGAGTGCCCAAGGCCGGCCGGCCGTGCGTTAGTGGGAAGAGTTGGTATATTTCTGGTAGGTAGCCCCACCACTGGACCAGTGACCAGTGGTGGGGACCCCACTCACCATCTCTTAACATGGTGAGTCAATGAGAAGCACCTTCATTTGTTTTTGCTCTAAAGCAAAACGCTATAAGAACAAACGATCCGGCTGTTTGTGAAATTTCCATTGCCAAAATAGCATTGATGCACAATGTGTTTATCCAAGGATATTTTTGAAAAATAAAAAAATAAAAAAATAAAAATAAATAAAATGGTGTCGAACGCCTTGAAATGCATAGCAGTTCCTTGTCCAACCTGTTACCATTCTACCTACGCTTCCGCTGCAATTATGTCGACGCACTTGGAGCGCAGCTGGAGTGGCTATTGCGGAGAGAAAGTTTCCAACGATCGACCACTTGGACCGGCAGTGCTGCAGCCGAGACTTCGCCCGGCCCCAGGCGGACCATCTGGTTTCGGTCGGTCCATTTTCCGTCCCAAAGGAGTCGAGATCCAATACTACACGTAAGCGCGGAGGCGGCAATGCAGCACGTAAACACGCCGCTGCCTGCCTCGTGTGCGCGTCTTCTGCACCCCTCCCCATCCCAAACTGGGCGCCGACGGCATCAGGCACCTTCACAGGGCCGGCTCTCTCGCCAACTCCTCCCCGTGCGAGCACAGGCCAATAATGGTGGCGCAGGTGGGCCGCCACGCTAATGACAGGTCGACGGCGAACGCGGCTCGCTGGCGTGAGAAAGTGGCCCTCCGAGGTGGCCCTGCCCGGCGACAAGCAGAACGCCGGCCGCCGACAGCGTCGCCGCAGCTGCGTCGCAAATAAAAACGGACGTCGCTTCTATTGATTATCCAGAGGCGATCCATGCGGCTGCGATGGTTGGAAGCTCGCACAGCACCGTCCGGCGGGACTGCGCGATCGAGTGATATGGCTCATGAGCCGGCTGGGACATGCAAGCCGGCGTTACGGGCTCGTTTATAATTCGCTGACTGCTGACGCGACACACCTGTTTTGGAGCATGCCCAGAGGACAAACGGCACTCTGTGACCCTCTGAGCAAAACAATCTCACATTCATGCAAAGCATATCCACAGAAAATTGCATGCATCCGTTATGTGGAGCACCAGACCTCACTGCGGATTTACAATGGCTGGTGCGTCCCCGGGTGAACCGAGACATGCAATATACATGACGCCCACTGGTGTTGGAATGGCAACCGACGAGCCCTCGTTGGTGAGGAGCCAGTTGCACAGCTCTTTGTTCAACGTGCGCCATGCAGTGGCGACACGGGAATTTAATGGCGCTGTTATTACTTTTACAATTGCGGGGTGTTTGTTTAATGGCGGTGTTATTGCTCTCATCACTATTGCACAGTGTGTCGTGGTGTGTCTGTTTGTCAGGATTTGCGTTCTCAATCAATTTTAGATCGCATGTTATTGTTTCGTTCTATATGTGCAATGCCATCATCCAGAAACAGAACATCGAACACCATTCACGAATATTACGTAATTGTTCAAACGGAACGGCATCGAAACTGACGATTTCGGAGAGGCACTATCGATATTTTTAGCGATGCTTAGTGGAAAGATAGCATTGATTTACGTCTCGAAGAAGCTTTATAACGTTGCGGTACATGTATCCTACTCTTGCCTGAAAATGACACGCTTCGGCGCTGGCCGCCTCGGCACCGCTCCCGACCGCTGGCCGCCTCGGCACCGCTCCCGACCACTGGTCGCCTCGGCACCGCTCCCGACCGCTGGCCGCCTCGGCACCGCTCCGGACCGCTGGCCGCCTCGGCACCGCTCCGGACCGCTGGCCGCCTCGGCACCGCCGGACCGCTGGCCGCCTCGGCACCGCTCCCGACCACTGGTCGCCTCGGCACCGCTCGACCCTGGCCGCCTCCCGCCCTCGCCCGGACCGCTGGCCGCCTCGGCACCGCTCCCGACCGCTGGCCGCCTCGGCACCGCTCCGGACCGCTGGCCGCCTCGGCACCGCTCCGGACCGCTGGCCGCCTCGGCACCGCTCCGGACCGCTGGCCGCCTCGGCACCGCTCCCGACCGCTCCGCAGAGGAGCATCGACGGACGCTACAGAGGATAATTTATCCTTGTCTCCACGGTCGACTGCTGTTAAATCGCAGCTATATACGCTTTGGTTTTAACGGTGAAACTGTTTCTAGAAATAAGTCAAGGTATTTGCATAGCTTCGGCGCTTCGTGGCATATCATTCATTGTAAACAAGGTTGAACAATTGAAAAGCTCAACTTCGTCTAAACTGACCTGAGCCCTACGGATTCCTCATTACGTAAGGCCTACGGAAATTGGATCGTGCAAGACCTGCGAATGTTCGATCGCGTAAAACCTACGGGCGGTGGATTCCTTAATGCGTCCGGATGTTAAGACGATAGCGCTCGAAGAAAGTAAATGCTGCAGACATATACTTGGAATATCCTGCCGTAATATATTTTAGATATTGATTTTATGCAAGCTTCCAGTGGAAAATTGTTCCCTGCATTGGCGTCTTGCTAAATCTTGATATATCTGGCCAAGATTTGATGACATTTGACCTTGAACACACGATATAAACTTGCCGCCGTGGCCGACACCGATCTTCCTCTCAGAATTGTGGTGGCTGTGTGATGGCAGTGGTGGTCAACGCCGGAGGCGTGCAATTGTTAGGTACCAGTAGAGTACATGTACTGTGCAGTCATAAAACGAAGTTGAGACGTTAATCAATGCTGTCTTTCTACTCGGCACACTCAATAGCATGCTGCATGACCTATGCAGTCGATGCGCCCCTAAGTTACTACCCCAATAGCATGGGTATCGGTTCTCCGAAACCATGAGCTTCGTTGCAATTTCAGTTGAACAAACACATGGTTATTGTATGCGAGAGGTGGCACTTAGCAGTTGACATTGAAGTATGACAACACATCAAATAATACAACGCTGTGGACAAAGACCTTGAAGCAAATTCAGTTCTTACGGTATGTTGAAGGTAAATGCCTGAGTTCATTACAGGTTCGAACACAGGCAGACTGAAAATGTCGCAGGCAGGTGAGTGAGTAAGTTTAGTGTAAACCGAATGTGAGGGAGGACGGGGATGGGAGGGCGAACAGAAGCGAACTCTCAAACTAAGATATTTATGTGCCTGCTTCTGCCGAAATGGAGGGAAGGGGCATTCATTACCCGTTAATCTCCCTTTGGATCAGTCAATGACAGGAGCGTCATCTTGTATCCCTACGGTGGCATTGGCCCATCGATGCTGTTTTTGGCTCCGATATCTTTCAAACTTGTATCATGGCACCCTGTAGGGCTTTACCATGTTTGGTACCTTTATAGATAATGCATACAATATCCACACTTGTCGAGTTCATAATATTTCACACGTGTTTTAACCTTTCCAAATGTCAGGCCGTTTTATATTTTTCATGTCAGCATACACAGCATTCGGCCTTGTTCCGGCAATATCCAGTCGCGTGCATTGCTGCACTTCGTGTACAGGTGGGGAGAACGTTACCGTAGTGGCCAAATTTCGGTCTTTGGTCATTTGTAGCCGTCCAATTTTGGGCTGCCATGGGAAACTAGGCCATTGATTGATGCTGGTTGATGAAGACCGATCCGGTGGCAGGGACAGTTTTGGTCTGGTGGGGTGACTTCGTATAAGGACTGGTAAGGTCGGGTCAGGCCCGACTGGAACTGTGCGAGAACATCAACAGAAAAAATACACCTGCGCGCAAGCTATATACACCGATTATGTATTTACCATATTCACGTAAATAAACTTGTTGCTTCCTGACTGACGACATTCTAAGTGAATGGTTCATTAATTCCCTACCTCCACACACCTTCCTCTATTGAGATACCATACGGAATAAAAAAAAATGCTACACTTCCGATCACATAGGCCAATGGAAAGCGAATTGGTGTGAGTAGATATCAGAGCCGGTCCACCTGAAGCGGTGTCGGCAACATTCTGCTCCAGGGTGGGGGAATGGTGGATGGTAGTGGCGATAAAGGATTGTTGCTAGTAGGTCATCTATAAGTCTGACGTTTTGCTCGCCGATCCGGGAAGTAAGTTTCTCCTGGCGGCCACTGGTGGATCAATGACGACGACGATGATGATGATGATGATGATGACAATGATGATGCTGATAAAGATTTATCTGTACCGATTGAACGATCTAAAAGCCAATGTTGAGGGTTAACTGGTCGCCCAGTAGTATCCCCAAGAGCGCACCTCAAGCACGGGGTTGTCTGTGATTGGTACACCATGCCGGGGCCAATTGAAGCAATGCAATTTATGTGCTATGCTCAGCTGTAGATGCTTGGGATCAGATACTTGGGATCAGATACTTGAGATCTATGCGGCGGTTGCTGTCGCAACCGAACTGAGATACTCACAGACGTCGTCATGGTATATTTAGACAACAGTTCGTCTGTCGTGAAGCGTTAAGTTCAGTGCCACATACACTTGCTACACTGCACATTTCGGTATGTTATAATTTATATTAACGCATACTCATACGGTGAGAGATCGAGCTGATGAGGCCGCGGTATGTCGTCGGTCTGAATTCAATTTGTAGTACATTGTTGGTGAACTTAAGGTACTCAACGACATAACATTATCAAGCGGCTTGCTTGCTGTTTGAATACGTCTTTTCTGTGTAAACGGGATGCTCCCGCAGCCCGCTGGCCTGCAGCACAATGTGAATAACTGGACTTTTAATGGTCGCTTTGCTGGCTCCGCTGCAGTGATTCGGCTCGGTGGAATGCAGTACGACGCAATAGGGACTAGCTGGGTGTGGTTTAATTCAGTCTAGTCCAGTGGTGGCCATTTACGGACGGCACGACCGGTCCCGGGCGGTCTGGAAAATCTGGCAAATTGTGATCGGAGTTAGAGATAAGCCATGATTTATTTCAATGCCAGACTGGCACCGACAGAACCCCAGCGGACCATGCTGGATCCAGAGAGAGACCCAAGAAGGATCAGACAAACCACCTGGTGGCTGGAAGGGATGGGGATAAATAGTCTTGATGAGCGGCCCAGCGCTGGGACGGAACCACGAAGCCAGCCCAGATTCATCTGGGTGGACGCAGATTTAGAGCCTTACTGATTTATAGCGATGGGACAGGGGTAGAAGAAATAGATGCTGAAAACAATGCTACCCCCATTAAGTTGGCTTGGAACCCATACAAATATATGAAACTGCAGTTCCTCTAAAATTTAGCCACCTCCGGGGTATGAACTCGTTGTCACCCACCTTCCGAATCCACTCTCAGAGGCCAAACCATACCGTCACATCTGAATGGCTCAGCATAACCCGATCCGATCTAGAATATCGAACATTTGTCACTTGAACCGTTGCATGGCTTTATCTGATGCCATTTAGGCCACTCTCAGATTAAAACCAATACCTCATAGACATAGCTTAGCAACGCATCTTCTAGCTTGGCACATATCCAAGAGGCTGGATGGGGAAGGCCCCTCCCACATGGCCTTCAAGAAAGGGCCCTTCCTTGGAATCCCCAGTGCCGCCACAGAGCTCCACTCCCTGAACATGCAGCCGCTCTGGACATCCCTCCCCTTGGCAATTTCTGGAGTAAGGTCTCTTTCTTGGAATCCCCAGAGCCGCCCCTAGCTCCGCTCCTGGAACATGCTGCCGCTCTGGACTTCCGTCCCCTTGGTAAATTCCTGGAGCTATCTGTGCCGGAATAAGAACACAGGTATATTCGCAAAGCGCATGACACAATTTAGGTTCTCGAGGTATCTAGATTTTCATCTTCATGACATGTTCCCCAACGACAAAATTCGTGCGAAGAATTCTCATTAACGTAGGAGGATTTTGGCTGTATTAATTTCATTACTGTGATTGACACATAATTTGATTTACCACAATGTCCTAGTAAGATTACAACATTTGGCACTGTTGTTATGAACCATGTTCTAAGCTTAATATTACGACTAATACAGCCAAAGGCCATGCTACGCTTAGTTGAACTGTTTACCATTCCACAAAACTTTCAAATAATTTTCAGGCTGGAAAAAGTTCATGGCGCAAGTTCCATACCGCCATCCTATCCTTCACCCATGCACCAACCTTGTTGGACCAACCCATTGGTCAGCCTTTCGGCCCAAATTCTGGTGCCCCGTCTAGATATCCCCCCACCTCCCCGGTCCTTGCTATGCCCTTAGCAAATTCTTAGACTTGGGTCTGTTCCTAACCATAGTTAAAGAAAAGGACAAAACACATTTTTGGTCTGAATGTTTGTCCTTGAGGACGGCCATCAACTAACCAACGAATGCCACTGTCCAGCGCTAGTACTTGATGTCGATGAACAGGACAAACCTGGCGCTGAAAACAAGATCCGTATCAGAGCACTGTCATGAAAGCCTCCCGTGCGATCGTGTGATAAATGTATCAGATGCACATCAGCTCTTGTTCCCGCAATGTTGGCGTGCTCGAAATCAAACAACAATTCCAGGCAGTGCGATTTTCGCCCTTGACCAGGTTAGAGCCGTGGCAACTCGACGTACCCTAACCTAGCTTAACCACACGACTACTGATCTGATGGCACAGTCTATGTGAAATTGAATGGCAAAGTCATCATTTGCATCGGAAGCAACCGCATGACGCATGAGCCGATCCACAAGGTACAAAGGTCTAAGAAAGCTCGGCCTCGGTGACGCCGAGCCCACCAGAGTGAGTGGGAGGAAGTCTGGTTTCGGTGGTGTCGAACCCACCAGAGTGGGTGGGAGGAAACCCGGTCTCGATGGTGCCGAACCCACCAGGAGTGGGTGGAAGGAAACCCCAGGATGCTCGATATGATGGCGTAGGTCACGATAAAGAGTTGTGCACCCAGAGACGCTGCAAGGTTTGCCAAAAGAATGCTCTTATACGTGCTCTAAATGCAACGTCAGGCTCCACTATGACAGGAGGCTACATGTGCCACCTTGTATCACAGGCGATGGGAGCTGCAGCAAGCTGTGCAGCCCTGAAATGCGATTACATGCAACAAGCATATGCTGAGATATTCTGTCGTTGCAGTACCTACAGATAATAGCTTCAGTTCTTGTATTGCTAATGAGGGCTGACTATCGAACATGCACTAGCGAACTTCAATGACTGCCATAGCCAATAGCTTCAGTTCTTGTATTGCTAATGAGGGCTGACTATCGAACATGATAGACTGCCATAGCCAATAGCTTCAGTTCTTGTATTGCTAATGAGGGCTGACTATCGAACATGCACTAGCGAACTTCAATGACTGCCATAGCCAATAGCTTCAGTTCTTGTATTGCTAATGAGGGCTGACTATCGAACATGCACTAGCGAACTTCAATGACTGCCAATAGCTTTGTTCTTGATTGTAATGAGGGCTGACTATCGAACATGCACTAGCGAACTTCAATGACTGCCATAGCCAATAGCTTCAGTTCTTGTATTGCTAATGAGGGCTGACTATCGAACATGCACTAGCGAACTTCAATGACTGCCATAGCCAATAGCTTCAGTTCTTGTATTGCTAATGAGGGCTGACTATCAAATCACTAGCGAACTTCAATGACTGCCATAGCCAATAGCTTCAGTTCTTGTATTGCTAATGAGGGCTGACTATCGAACATGCACTAGCGAACTTCAATGACTGCCGTAGCCAATCACTATTTCAATTAAAAACAACTGGGGTACGTTTGTGTTTTATGCGCTCGGCGAAAGATCCGGTAAATGGCAGTGGTGCTGCCAATGGTCCCATATGTAGAAACGCTATTTCTCCGAAACCACTGAGCCGAACTCGATGGAACTTTGCCTGTATCTACATGAGGCTGGAGTGACGAAAATATGCTGAAATCATGATGATCAGACAATGAGATCTGGGTTGAGTACGTAATAGGTTGAATCCGTTTCTTTGCTATAAGTAAGCAGTAGGTATGGCCTATCATTAAATGTTTCTTCAATCACACGCCATAGTGTTTAGGGCTTTTTGGAATGAAAAAAAACTTCTTTAGGTATCACACAAATTTTTTTCTTCCACTAAAAAAAGCCTGCAAAATGCCAAAGCCATGCCAGCCACGACAAGCCGTGGCGTGTACCGCCTATCGACAACACGTTCAACGCCACTTGCCATTGGCGAGACTGGTGTGAGCGCGTGTGCGTGCGCTGCCAGTTACGGAATGTCTGTGCGTGTCTGCGCGTTTAATGATACAGTGGGGCGAGACTGAGTTGACAATGGTCGCCACACCGGCTGATTAACCGCACCCTAGACACGCATTGCGTCGTCTGGGCGCCTGTGATGCAACGGTCCGGCTGGCTGCGGATACACGAGAGATGCATATCGTGGTTTGGTAGTGCATTGTAGCACATTTATAGGTGCAGTTATTGCCGCATATGGGATATCAGTGTTTCACATAGATCCCCTGACATGTTGTTTTCCGTGTGCGCTTACTTTGCTCACATTGCTCACATTGCACACAACTTCCATGACCGAGAGTGGAAGCAGTGACAGTGCATGTTTTCTGGTTTCTCACTGGAAGACACTTCGATAAAAGAGCTCTTCCGGACCTAATAGACACGCATTTGAAACATCCAAGGTCATTTAACAGCGATGCAACCGAACTGTTTCAGGCAGCAAAAAGGAACAATCTGGAACATAATGAAGCCGGTACCTGCAATATCAACCACCAAAAGTTCGAAAGCGATACATACCAAAGCCAAAGGACGGGCGTGGAACAGGATGCGTACCATGACTAGTTTTCGGACATTGGTGGCATTCCATTGAAAAAGCTCAGTGTGCAATCGATTCAGTTGAGTTACTTTATTCATTATTTATTTTAGCCTTCCCGTCTTGGAGCCTTTCTCATGTCGATCCTATGGAAGGGGAGATGACTCTTAAACCCCTGGTATGTTGAGAAACAGCAATGAAAGGAAGAGTCTTCTTAAATATACAAATGAAATATTATCAATGCTGCCTTGCAAGTGTTAAGCCATGGTCGTCATAACGTTTTTAATATTATCGGGTACACATGATAAGCATGTTAGATGCATTCTCAATGGCGACAATACAAAAACGCCTCTTTTGTCACGCACTTGGGTGAATGTACCCCTATATCCCATTTGTTACACATGGGTTAAGCAGGATCAAAATGGTCAAGTCGTATGCATTTGCATGTCGGCTGTTTCACAAACCAGGAAAGCTAACACTAGCGATAAGACTTCATTCGATGCCTTTCTAAAAATGTATTCCAAGTATGCCATGCTAAGTATTCCAAGTCAACCTTAACATGTCATGCACTGAAAGCAAAACTGAAGGGATCCTTCAAATAAATCCTCAAAAACATTGCGCCCTGATCTATCTATGCATCTGTAATCTTATAAGCGCACCTCTGTTTGCCGTCCACATTGCTGGTAGTCGTGACATTACTTTGGCTCGCGGGGACTTCGAATTCTTCTTTTCAGCAGTGTGGTTCCTGTGGGTACGGCTGAAAAACGCTACAAGAGGAGACATGTCGTCAGGGGTGGTGACGGGAGAAATGAGCGTGCCGCTCGTCGCCACGAGATGGTGGGTTTCTGGGTTCTGGGGTTCTGGGTTTCTGGGAACTGGTGGATTTCTGAAGACATTTAGGAACTCTGAAATACAAGTTTGCGACAAGCATGCCGTGATGCTGACTAGTGTATCTGGTGCATATTTTAGTTACAATTTATGCGACTCTGTCTCCATAAAATCCTATGCTAAGTGCACTTCTTAAAGTTAGCTTGCCTTCATATATCCATGTCATGGGCACTTGCACTGATGCATCGCAAGTATTGCGACCTTGCGATTTGTTTTGTGTAACTATATTCTAGTACTCATCCGCAATTTGGCGCGCCAGCCGCCCGCCACAGTTGATACGGCCGGACGCCAAACCAGCAATTGCAGTTCGATTGGCCGCCAACGCCAAAGCCACCGGCAGACTTTCACATTTCAAACATTAAGCGATGTATCTGGAATGATTGCCGCCACTATTGGAGTTGAGGCTGACATATATTCTCGATATTTTTAAAGTCTAACATTACGCTCATGGGCGTTGCATGGAAATAATTAACAATCATGCCGTGTCCCACACAATTGTGCTGGGCGGAGCCGACGTTGCTTGTCATTGACCAAAGGTGAAACTTTCTATGCAAAGTTTCGGTGGTGGTTGGGGTGGGTGTGGGGGGGGGGGTAGTCCTTGAAAGCCCCCACTGAATCATTTCCACTCTTAACCCTATGGCCCAGTGGTGGACAACTGTCAAATTGGGTTTAAACTGCCTCAACTGTCCCCAATCATATACAAATTCCACCCCTGATATTTATTTCCAAGTATCCGAATGAGGATATCCCTGGGCTTGTTTGGGCTATAACTATTGCGGAAAAACCTGAGAGGGGGACAATTTTATCCGTGAACCTCGCCAGTGCGCATGTTATTCATTGAGGAACTCCTACTGATTACGGAGAAGCTTTTCATCTCTGCAATGCACCATACCCGGACAAAATATGCCACCAACACATACGGGCCAGAAATCAATATGGGTGCCCAACCACCGACTTACATATGGAAGGAAACCATGCTTCCGAATAGCTCTGTTCAGATGTTGTTCTTGGGTGGGCACCTTTGAGCCAAAAGTGACGTTCTTGAAATGTTTCCTATTTCCCAATGCCACACGTATTAATGTAGCTTATTAGTATATCCTTCAAACCAGAGGGCGGATGGGTGTAGAACATGTCCTTTTATAAACAATTATATCGTTTGTAAAGCTGCTATACCATTTTTAGGGCATTTCCAATGGCTTCGCCTCTCAAATGACTGGACAAAAACAATCAAACTGGACTGGATTCTGCATTGATGGATTCGTGGTTAATCTGAATCTATTACGCTGGGCTGGACGCGCCGCACCATGCTTTGCTTTAAGCTACATTTGAAATGCCACATACGCACGTGCATGCACAATGGGGCGCTTCACTAGTGTTACTGCCTTACATGAATATTAAATACGAAGTTCTATTTGTAAGTAGTATTCAAAATGTTTCTATGCGAATGTAATATTTTAAGAATTAATGATCGTTTTGAAAAACATCAACTACTCCCTGAAAATTCCACATAGCGTCTTCATCTATGCCTGTTTCCAAAACATCCCGCTTGGCGGCGCTATGGATTCTCGGGACAGAAAATGTGCGTGCCAGGCGCGTATTGGACAATCGATGTTAGTACATAAACATAACCCTACCACCTCCACTTTTCTTGAATCAAACTACAAACTATAAGCATATTTGATGATATCTTCTTGCTCCAGCAGCAACGGAACAGTACCGGAAATTTGAGTTTGCTGATATATAAATATATATATATATATATATATATATATATATATATATATATATATATATATATATAAATGCAACGCTTCATGGACATAAGTTCATGCTGGGACACCACTTGTAGCCCTAAAGCAAGCAAGACAGGAAGTGCATTCAAGCTGTTCATAATCAAGCGTCTACTCCTCCATTTATGTGAGACAGGATTTTAGCTGGCATGTCCATCTATTATATGTCTGTGCCATGGCTCGCAGACCAGGCCGTGCATATGGTGTGCTTCTTTTATGACTTGCACCTTAAAGGTGAAATGAGAAACTGACTGGACAAATCAGCAAAAATAACATTAACTTAAAGGCCCATGGTAAAGTGATACGGGGACATATACATACAGCAGTCTGGTGGTTCATTACACTGTCATAGTCACCAATCATAATCTTCATATGACCTAACACTAGTTTGCTTTATTTCAAACATGCCACACCGTTCAATATTGTTCCATCAGCAGAGCACTATTCGAAATTAAATTGCGGTCAGAGAGCAATGCAATGGGCTGTGCATTTGCCAGATCACTTGATTGTAGCTAGGTCCCTAAAAACATACCAAAGCGAAAACACGGGCATAAATTACTCAGACCCCGGGGCGCCGACACAATCTGTCAAGATCATTAGCCTCTCTGCTATTACTTGAACACCGGTGTCAAGGTTCGGACATCGTGGTTATTAATTACGTCACAGCTGAGAATTGCGCACCAGAAGTTTGATCTAGCTAATACAAAATGTGTTATATGACCAATTAACCATACGCACCGGACCTGGTGTATGATATGCTTATGATGTTGAAAAAGGACGTAACATGAACTAATATAAATTTAAATCAAGCTGAAGAAAAAGTTGTGCTAGTGTTTGGTAGGACTGTTTCCCCTCCTCTGTCTCCTCTATCATACCACATGATACCAGAAGTGTAAGCAACGATGCTCCATGGAAAACTATGTGCCAGCAGCAGATGCGGACGAAGCTTTTCAGGAAATACTGAGTGCATGGGTATAACATTGCATCCATTGGTGGGTGCGCAGGCAGCCACAACTCCACTTTGTGGATCCACAAGCCTATTGTGTGTACCGTAAAAATAAGTCTCAGATCTGGCCCACTACTATTATTTTTGCAACTGTCTAAGTACGCACAGACAGCGAAAGCATTATTAACGGCTGGTGCTACCCATAACCAGTCGATGACTTTGCATTGTTGTGCAAATTTGCACCACCTTTGCCTACTGCTAGGATTTTTTAGAAACTGTGACCTGGAACCGCTTAACTTTACACGAAGGCTAGATGCCCCTCTGACTATATCAAGAAAAAGTCGTCCAGATAAAGTTGCCACTTAAGCTGCATGTGCCCGTGTGCAAGTGGGAGGAGGGTACTGTGCAAAACGAGCAGCATGCACCCACAATGATTGAGCCTACACTCCTGTCTGAGGGTGGGGATGGGAGCTCGCAAAGGAGGAGTTGGCGACTACCCTAGGATGCTTCTTAATGCCCCATTCTAACATCCGAAAAAAAGACATTGACGAACATTAACGATCTATATCTACCAGACACTTTTCCGGCCACATGGTGAGAGAACCTAGTCATCAGAGACGAACCTAGTCATCAGATATGCACATAGCCATCAGATACGAATCTAGTCACCAGATACGAAACTAGTTATCAGAGACGAACCAAGTCATCAGAGGAGAAACTAGATATCAGAGACGAACCTAGTCATCAGAGGCGAGCCTAGTCATCAGAGATGAACCTAGTCCTTAGGACGAAGCCGCACAGAAATCAGTCCATTTTAAAAGGACTCGGGCCAATCTCACTTACTAGCTGCTCTGGTAAGCTTCTCGAGCGAATGGTCAACAGGATTGCGTTATTTTCTGTAACACAATCATTTGCTCGGCAATTTCCAATGCAGTTCCCGACGTCAAATGTCAACAACGGACAATCACATTCGGCTAGTGCACGACATTAAGTAGGATGTATGCTACAAACACATTAATACCTGCATACATTGCTACAACTGCAGCATTCGACCAAATACGCGCTCCGTCGTTCTACGTCCGCGCTCACACAAACATTCCGACAAGCTAATCTTGCGCGGACATCCGGCGCGTTTCATTTTCAGCTTTCTGAGGAATTTGACGGTCAAGGTCAGATGCGGTATAGCGTCACTTCATTCAACACATGATATGATCAGTGCCTGATGTAGGGAGCGTGCTGTCACCGATGGTTCCTCATGATTAGCGACATCATGTCCTCATCATGGTTAATAGCATGTCTGCCAGCCACACGGACAAATCAATAGGTCACACAACTTACTTTTCACCAATGACGTAGCCATGTTGGCGACTGTACAATGTATCCTGAGAGTCGTGAACACGATTCATGAAGCGCTAAGTCGTATTGCAACGTGGTGCAACACGTGGGGCTTCCTCCTTCCCATAGACACATCGGCTAGTCACATATAATCGTCTCCGTCCCACACCCAAGACTTCACTTCGCACCGATGACAGAGCTGTCCAGCAAGCGAAAAATGTGAAGTTCTTGGGAGTTCATTTTGATCCGAGAATTGGCTACAACACACAGTCTCTGACATCACAAAGCGATATGCCAAGCGCATCAACCTCCTCCACGCACTAGCAGGCGCAGCCTGGGATGGACACAGAAAAACACTATGGGGGCTAGCCAAAGCAATAGCCAGCCCATCTCTGAACACCACAGCGTCATCTTCAACACTATTTCGCCGACACTGAGAAAAACGTTGGCAACTATTTAAAGCAGCTGTATCAGGGCAGCTACAGGAGCTTTTAGCAACACAGCTAAAACTAACCTACTAGTGGGCGCCGACATCCTTGCCCTCCCTTCCGGCTGTGGAGAACGCAACAGCTGTATTGCTATTACGTCCCGATTAAATCCATCCAAAGCCAAGCGGCACACCTTTGTTTTCGACTGCCAGACAGACAAGAGCCGCGTTGGGCGCAGGCTCACTCCATTTAGTATCCGAATTGCCCCAGCTCTTACAGATATTATCCGCACCATTCAGCCGCATCAGCTCGAGTGCCCACCAAACACTTTTTCATCCACGCCCAACCAAGGGCCAAGCGCTTGCTCTCGGAGAGAAAGTCAGACTTAACGCCGGCTGAAATTCTTTCCACTTCAGTGTGCTTCCAACAACCACAAAACACTGTTAATCATGGGTGGACAACATACGAATACAATGTAGACAGCGACATCACTGAGTCCGGCTATAATTTACCAGACGCGTGTCAGAGATAACTTCTGTCTTTGCAGCTGAGGGAGTGCCCATGCCGGTCCAGACGCAAACAGACTAACGCAGTCATATGCTCCGACTCCACATATGTCCTGTATTCAAGTAGCAGCACTCACCACTGCTCACACCCAATGCATCGAATCCAACAAGCCGTGATCCTAATGTAAATAACATATCTTCCTTCTTGATCGTGGGCTATGTCCACATTCAAGGACATCAGCGAGCAAATAGGCTCGCCAAACGAGCCCTTGGCATCTACCTCCTACTGTAGCATAGAATACTCGGTAGACGACTGCACAACCATCACACTACCATATTCTTAAGGATCGCCAGAATGTATGGACATCATACAGCTTCACACCTCAGCACTCAAACCCCACATGCCACATCAAGCCAGCATTGGTTCATGAAGCGGGCAAAATCAATCACACCGTAGAAAAGAAGTCATACCTACTAGACGTGGAATTGGTCGCACCAAGCTAACACAGCCCTCACTTAAGGATGACCAGCATACAACTTCACAATGCTAGACATACACCACCACAATGCTAGACATACACCACCACATTAAGCAGAGGCCACATCATGCTAGACTGCAGTAGCTTCCGTGAGCCTGGAACAAACTTCCGTTGCAAACGCTGCTAATGCTGATGAGGATTGGGTTGGCAATAATGCCCGCGTTGGTGACGCTACATGGCTTTCGCCCCTTGATCAGTCAGGGCATCAGATGTTGGAGGTATCCATGCGGGTGAGCTCAGGGGTACGGATAGTTATCCGACTTTCGCTCAGAGGAGTTGTACCTGGTATGTGTGCGCGGGTGTTGTATATTGTTGTGATTATTTCTGGAAGTTGTGTGCCAGTGGTAATGAGTGTCTCTGAGCAGTAGCGCTGTAGGTGTTGTGATCATTTCGACAAGTTCTGTGCCAGTGGTGATGTGCCAGTGTCTCGGAGCAGCAGTGTTGTGTTGTGAGCAGTCTGCAAGTGTTGTGAGCAGAGTGGTTGCAAGTGGTAATGAGCGACGCCCAGGGGCGGATGAGCTTAGTTGCAGGGGAACGCCGGTGTGTTTAGTGTAGGACTCTTGAACTGACCACTGATTGGGGTTGCTAATGAAGTAACCATCATCCCGCCGGCTGATGAAGAGGTCCGTGTGTGTGCTTGCGAATTGTGTAGCGATAGGAAAAGGTAGCCTAGCAGAAAACTGAAATACAGGGATAGACGAGCGAAGTTTTGTCAGGGATACAAGAGGAAGGAATACAATATTGAAGGGACGTGGCGGTCCGGCCATGGGCGGAGACAGAGTGCTTGGAAACCAAGACTTGCCACCCCTGGACCATGTTAGCATATAAGGAGACAAGTGCAGATACATGCAGGCGAAACAAAAATGTTCGTTACCTGGAACAATTTTATTTCATGCAAAAGCAAAAATCGGAACGACAAATAATAGGTCATTGACTCACAGCAGCTATGCACGCAGTACTATTTGAAGGGCAACTCGTGAACGTAGAAGTGTGTGGGGGAATGTTCGGACGACTTCGCAGCGCCGGCGAAGAGTAAGGAGTCAATGCCACTTGAAATAATAATGACCGTAAAAGCTGGTCATGTAGAGAAGAGGGACAACCGGAGAGAAGAAGCAGTTAGCTTGATTCTGAAGTGAAAGCTGACTGATTGCAGAGTTTGCTGCAATCAGTTTGCAACATAGTTTGGTGAACTGATTCTCTATAAGTGCCAGCGGTGGCCGTGTGGATGTGTTTGTAAGTGGCAGCGGTGGCTGCGCGGTTGTGTTTGTAAGTGGCATCGGTGGCTGCGCGGTTGTGTTTGTAAGTGGCAGCGGTGGCCGTGTGGTTGTGTTTGTAAGTGGCAGCGGTGGCTGCGCGGTTGTGTTTGTAAGTGGCATCGGTGGCCGTGTGGTTGTGTTTGTAAGTGGCACGGTGGCTGCGCGGTTGTGTTTGTAAGTGGCATCGGTGGCTGCGCTGTTGTGTTTGTAAGTGGCATCGGTGGCCGTGTGGTTGTGTTTGTAAGTGGCACGGTGGCTGCGCGGTTGTGTTTGTAAGTGGCATCGGTGGCCGTGTGGTTGTGTTTGTAAGTGGCATCGGTGGCTGCGCGGTTGTGTTTGTAAGTGGCATCGGTGGCGTGTGGTTGTGTTTGTAAGTGGCACGGTGGCTGCGCGGTTGTCTCTGTAATTGACAGCAGTGGCCGGACTATCTATGTTAAAGACCGAAACCACGACAGATACGGACATAAAGTAAACACCACACGAACCCAACACTCCTAGCCTAGCGCACACCTGAAGCTAGATGTCCGACACACATCAAACCAAATCAGTCCTCAAGCCAAACACCTGCCGCATAATACCTGTTAGTTAGCAGCCAAGCTTTCTTTCAAGCTGCATACACCACACGCTGGGAAGAACGGCAAGAATTATCTATTGCTGAATTACACAGACACGCACGTATGTCTAAGAACTCGGAATTTCGAAGTGCCAATAAGCACACAATTGCCTGAGACAAAGAAAACAGTTACGGAGTTAGCACAAGGGTCTGCAATATATTTCCTGTTACGAAAGTATAATTAGCAAACGTCTTTACCAACGTGCGAATAGTTGAAATAGTTTTCCCATAAAGAATGTTAGGGCAGTTTACCTGCGATTTAAGGGAACTGGAATAGACGAATATGGGGCTTTGTCTAGCTTCTAGGAATTTATTGGCATTTTAAATAATTTATTGGTGCCTAGAATCCGGCAGACTATGTCATCGTAATTGTCAGAATATCATTGGAATGGCATCGTTTGCTGTCATGTTATCGGCAAAGACCGATTGCCGGGGGAAATGGTTTGGAAGTAATGGGTGCTGCAGTTTAGTAGAGAAAGAGTGGACGACGTATTGCACGATTATTTTATTCTGGTCACATGTCGTGTTTTACATCGTGTCCATTCCGCCTTCAAAATATTTTCCCGTATCTCCTCCTTTGTCCCCTCCTTGGTCTCCAGTCTCCAGTCTCCAGTCTCCAGTCTCCAGTCTCCAGTCTCCAGTCTCCAGTCTCCAGTCTCCAGTCTCCAGTCTCCAGTCTCCAGTCTCCAGTCTCCAGTCTCCAGTCTCCAGTCTCCAGTCTCCAGTCTCCAGTCTCCAGTCTCCAGTCTCCAGTCTCCAGTCTCCAGTCTCCAGTCTCCAGTCTCCAGTCTCCAGTCTCCAGTCTCCAGTCTCCAGTCTCCAGTCTCCAGTCTCCAGTCTCCAGTCTCCAGTCTCCAGTCTCCAGTCTCCAGTCTCCAGTCTCCAGTCTCCAGTCTCTAGTCTCCAGTCTCTAGTCTCTAGTCTCTAGTCTCTAGTCTCTAGTCTCTAGTCTCTAGTCTCTAGTCTCTAGTCTCTAGTCTCTAGTCTCTAGTCTCTAGTCTCTAGTCTCTAGTCTCTAGTCTCTAGTCTCTAGTCTCTAGTCTCTAGTCTCTAGTATCTAGTCTCTAGTCTCTAGTCTCTAGTCTCCAGTCTCCAGTCTCCAGTCTCCAGTCTCCAGTCCCTAGTCCATAATCCCTAGTCCCTAGTCCCTAGTCTCTAGTCTCTAGTCTCTAGTCTCTAGTCTCTAGTCTCTAGTCTCTAGTCTCTAGTCTCTAGTCTCTAGTCTCTAGTCTCAAGTCTCAAGTCTCAAGTCTCAAGTCTCAAGTCTCAAGTCTCAAGTCTCAAGTCTCAAGTCTCAAGTCTCAAGTCTCAAGTCTCCAGTATCCAGTATCCAGTATCCAGTCTCTAGTCTATAGTCTCTAGTCTCTAGTCTCTAGTCTCTAGTCTCTAGTCTCCGGTCTCCGGTCTCCGGTCTCCGGTCTCCGGTCTCCGGTTCTCTCTCTCTCTCTCGCTCTCACTCTTATCGCATCTACAAGCGAGAAGCGTGAGTTTCGGCATTAACTTGACTCATTGGCTATGTCGCGTTAATAGTTTCGAAACAGATCTCGTTCCACAATACATAACCAAAGGAGGAAAACTATTGAAATATCAAAATAAATCACTGTGTGCATGGCTCGGTATTCGATTCATTCATATCCAGACGTCGGATGCCCATGAACTGACTGGATGGAATAAGCCACCATAGGTGGTTTTGGTGATAGCCAATCTTACTCCAGGGTACGTCGGGGTCGGCAGCAACGCGACAATGTTGTCTGGGGACCAATGCTAACGATTTCAAAACTTTTGTCATGCACATTGCAAGGACCTATAGGTTATATAGACATATAGGACACTAATATGCTTATGGCGAATGGAATATCCACGGTTGGTTGGCTTGTCATCGATAGCTAACATGGGATTCTTGCATTCCGTGTTGTTATTTAGCAGTTTAGATCACCTTACCCACCCGGAAATAGCCGTCTACCTTGCATTAGACGTCGGTAAATTGGCACGCGCGGTGATAGGGTCATCCACTTTCGAATACCACACCAATCAATAAACATCAGCACCGTCAGTACCGTACTCATCATATCAACAAATCACCTCTTGCACCTTAGGCTGCAAGAGATGAAAGGGCATATTTTGCTTTGTCTCGTCAATACAACAGAAGGTGGACACATCATTTACGGCCGTCAAAGTCGGCAGGCTGTACACGAGGCCGGTTGGTTGTATCTCCGATAGTGGGCCTCCAGGGAAAGTTGGACGGGCAAGCAGGGCACATCGGGTGGCCAAGAAGGGCACTTCGGGCGGCAGCAAGTCGCGTGGGGAAGCTTCTATCGATCGGTGAACTCCTGTTGAAATGGCGCCTTCTGCTTATGACTACCACACACCCATTATTTGCTGTGAGATACTGCACACGTTGTATCGTGGGTTAAGATTTTGAAATGAACTGGCGGGGTAAAGAACTCTTGATGTTGGCCGCCCGACTCGGCCCGTCACATTCCAGCGTATTCAGGACGCGACACACGAAAATATATGTATGGGACAGATTAATCTACATCGTCTATGGAATTTTACTATCATCATATGATCCGTCTACTAAGGTTTACAACAGGGTTCCAAAAGAAGAAGTGTAATCGCATGCATCCCAGCCTTGTGCCCATACAAAAACTAATTCGAGCAGTGAGACAGTAGTGCCGCGAAGCGGTATTCTTTAAAAAAATGAATTGATCTAGGACCCCTGACGTAAAACTGGAGCTGCTATTCAAATCACGCCTCATGATTACATACCACCACACACTCCAGGCTTTCAACAGCGCTCGCTATTGATCACATGATCAAAGCAGGACTATTTCCGAATAACATGATGTTCGGTAAGTACCTGCTTGCTGCTGATAGCTTGCTGATGCCTGTGTGTTGTCGTTCAATTTGTATCGTTTTTTTATTTGTAAGAATTGGTGCCCAATAATGTGAAATGAATGTCTGGCTCATTTATAATCTTCTCATCGGCACAGGGTACAGATCAGGACCTGCCTACGCGCTGATTGGACTCCTGCTGACGCGGTGTGATATGTGATGCTGCAATGGGATGGGACACTCTTTTCCGGTAACTTGAGTACCAGAGCCGATTTGACAACGTATTGGCTCCCGCCAGTTGAGGGAAAGCCAGTGAGCCGAGGGGTGTGTGCTAAGTCTATGCTGCCGGCTGGTGCATTATATCTACGTGAACTGTGAAGAGAGCAATTCACATTCATTCAATGTGTTCAAGTTGAGTTGCTTGATGTGGTACATTTCATCGCACGGCCACCGAAAACAATGTCATAGGGGTGCTGCCGGCGAATAGTGATGCAACAACCATGTTCGTTCGTTCATCGGTAAGTGGAGGTAAAAGACAGGAGAGTGACAACAAGCCCACCATTAGGGTGTAGTGGGAAGGCTTCAGACAACACAGCAGAGACGCCGTACGCAATGGTGAAAATTGGAGAATTGCATCGCCCTCCAGTGCACTTATTTAGGACCGGCTCGATCACCCACCCCATGTCTGTAAATATCGGCTATCGTCCTGTTTCATCGCGTCACCTTTCCCGTTACACACAGACTATCATCGAATCAGTGCTCAGAGAAGTTGGCTCCTGGTTCCACCCAGGGTCAGTGTCGCCTGCGATGCTTGCATGCGTCCCATTCGTCCCTCCCATTCGCACGAACCCCATCAGAATAATTCTCACTTGTGGTGGTGAGAGTGTCGCGGACTGGGTCGACGTCCGGTACCGGCGGCAGTTCTGTTAAACAGACCGGATATAGACTCCGCAGTGGCTGAGTACCATGATGAATTTGGCTGGCCAGCGGCCGCGGCGATTGAATGTCCGGCGCAGTCTATCAATGAGATCGATCGTCGCCAGATAGCAATCAACCACATAGGTGGTTCCGAGTATTCGGTTCATGATCAGGTCGAAGCGTTTTCAATTCAACAGTGAACTAAAGCGGGAGTGAAGATTGTAGGTGGGTGGTGACGGAGCTTCTGGGATAAAACGTGCGAACCTACCAGTATTCGGTAAGTTCCCCTCCAAAACCGCCCCACTAGACCCGATAGTGGAATGGGGTTAAAATCACTGTCTGAGGAATTGGTCATGAACGCTAAAGTTGCAATGTGAGGCTTTAATGAAACTTGACATTTTGGTCAATAAATATAATATTGCACATAATGAAGGACCTCACATTATAATTCGCTTCCTAATTGGAGTGTGGGTGGGTAGTAGCTCCACTCCAATAACCATAGGTCAGGGTTATGTCGGCGAGATCGAGGTTCGAGGTAGAAAGTCAACCATATTGCAGTGCTATGACAAGACATCACCTGAATTAGCGGTTTATGTCATGTGATTGGGTACATGGGTCTGACCAAGTGTCATATCGAACACGGGAATAGCTGGCATTTCACATATATGGAACCACCAGCATTACTTAAAAACACAAAACAAGACAATACCAAACACTAGTAAAATCAGATGACCATCACGCACATCCCTCCACGACACTTCAGGGGAACTATACCAATGACACTGTACTGGCCCTTCTTTTACACCTCGCTGGAGCTGAACGATGAATTTGCATTTAATATCCTGCGTCAGTGCATTACGGTTCGCTGCTGCTATCCGATAGTCATCCCATGTTCTTCCCTGATCAGATTCGAGATGGTATACGCTTCTAGTTTGAGCCGATGCTCACTATGTACAGAAGCGGTACTGGTGTATGTACAAAGTCGCTCGCACAGTCTGTTGCCGAATTATGTTCTAGGGACGGCTTTACATGGACGGTCACTAGGAGCACAGACTGTGCCGCGTCACAACAATTATTGGCAGGGTATACTGCACCGCCCCACGTATAGGCTTTCCGTTGCAGCTTTCCAGAATTACCACGAACCAGTGTTCAAGGTCAGGAATTCGCGTTTGTGGTCGTAACGTGACCATTTCCCCTGCAGCCATGAAGTTAGATATATGGGTATGTCTTGTCCTGCCTTGCATACCTCAGTCGGACGCACAACATTGGCAGTTCAGTGAGCGGACTACCACTGGACTCCTGTCGACAGATAATCGATTACTATATATTTCTGACTTCGGCAACACATAATTCGCTAAAAATGCTGGAAGGAGCAGGATTGCAGGGGTAGCGAAATGGTAAGGAGAGGTCCATGTTGTCAATCAATCATTGCCTTCTCCTATATTGATGAAAAATCCATGTTTTGCACGTGCTTGATTAATTGAGACGGACAAATTAATTAATTGTTTGATTAAATTACAGATATTTGATTCGGAAGCGCTAGCTGTTGGCCTTAGGTGACATATTGCATGGTGTGTGTGTTATTATGTTACGTTATATATGGTGCACTGCATGGCAAGCGAGATATTCATAGTTCTGTACAGCTAAGAATATGTCTTCAAGCGGATGTTAACCAACTTATTTTACAATCCGACATGTTTTATTTATATTGATTTAGTACAAAATATATACGGGCTATCCGCATTCCTTGTGTGAGGCAGCATTGAATATTTGGAACATGGAGCAGCATTTGATGTAATATTTTGCATGTTTGATTGCAGCATGAACAGCATAAATAATACCCCACCGGGCCAGTAAAATACGCCTCCCAGAACCAAAATCGTTCTGGAATATTATGCTCACGATGTAGTCGACCGTGTGAAATTCAGTGCAACCGAAATTCTGGAAATATATCTTGCACCGCCCTACCCACCTTTCGAAGCCGCTCGAGCCCCTCCCTCCCCGCCGTTCCACAGACCATCCTGGTGAAAAATTCGGACGGTGCCCCGGGGGAAGGGACAGTGTTGTCTGGCCCAGTGTGCATTGGAGGTTGCTGTTGCTTTGTGCTTGTTCTCACACCCAAGCATCCCCAATTGCATAGCATTTAGAGCCCATCAGACTGAGGATTGGTGCGCAATGATCCATGGCAGCAGACTTTAGTACATGGTACCCCTCACCTCATCGCTCAGAAGAGTGCAACATTGCCCATGTGGCAGGGGGTGTTACTTTCTGTGTGCTAAGGGGCAACTACCCCTCTCCCAATGATTCAATCGGCTCCCAATCATTGATTTGCCCCCCCCCAAACCACGCCGAAGCTTAAGCATTGAGGCTATGGAGGCGCACTTCCAGAATGCTTGAGTGCACCTGCCACCCCTCCCCCGCTCAACGATATATTTTTTTTCTTCAGCCAATGGCTTCCCTCTCCGGATAAAAATGCCATGAAATCATCAATTGCCCTCAATCAATTACAAGTGTAATTGATTGCCCTGCCATATGACGTTGTATGGAAACAATGGACCTGTAAACTAGGCTTGCACCTCAGCCCTCTTTTCTCCCCCTCGAATTCTCCTCGGAGTTTTTACGTCCATAACTATAAGTACCCTTCTGGTTGCATGGAAAGCTTGAACTTTAGACCTTGCGGGCGCTACGTGTCATTCCTCCGTTCCCTTTACGTCAGATGCATACAGTCTTGGGCTCGGCAAAAGGTTTCTCAGCCATCTTAGGCATGACCATGAGCCATGACCTGCGATAATGCGGTGTCACCGATGCAGTCATGACCTACGATAATGTGGTGCTACCGATGCAACGAAGAATCCGGGCCAAGCGTTCTGGAGAAGATGAAGAGCTCCAGACATCATCGGTAGGCAGCTGGTCTGCCGCGCATAGCTTGCATTATTTTGGAGGTTGATGTTCCGTGAAGGTGAAGTACTTTTGGGTTGTGATTGACAAAACTAGCACATATTACAGGTCTTTTGAAAACACTTCTTTTACAGATGATGTAAATGCAGCTCATCCTACTACTCACTAACAACGCTCGATGTAGAGTTGGAGATAATCGACAACGCAGCTTGTGACCCTTGATCTGCATGTCTTCTAGGCATCTACTAATGACGCGAAACTATAATTTACGCTTAGCGCCACTGTCACTACTAAGTCAAAGAATAACGACGGACAATAAGGACGAAGCGTGTCTATATTGGTTTCTCTTTCCAGTGCCCAGGTATGCAGTCAGATGTCACCTGAGACGTGACTTGGCGTGAGGGCCATGCATTAGCCAGCCGACGAGTCTCGTGCTATTTTGGACGTGTTCCATGTCAACGAACAGAGTAGGCTTCTGTTGAATGGCCGTATCCCGGTGGGGAGCAAACGATGGCTATGCAATCCAACCGTGATTGCAGCACTGGCATCAGAGGAAGAATGGGTGTCACCAGTGTCCACACTTTCATTGAATTGGAGTACTGCACAGATGCGCCAAAGGATCAAAACAAGAGCAGTACGTCACTTTTTTTAGCAGATAGATGAGCTTCATGGTGACAACACAGCTATATATGGAGACACATCAGCAGACCAGCACACATTGACTAACTTCGCTCGCGACGCATAGGCGGCAATGCGACGAAACTCATAGGGAGGACCAGATCAGGAAAAGGGCCTTCATCTATGGGGAGGGGCATCCCTCACGGGTACCTCCTTTGGAAATTGAATACGAGGAATAACTCTAGGATGGAATCCAGAGAACTCCTGGAATCATTAAAAGAGTGCTCCTTTTATTCCATATTGCAGGGAGCCTCTTTAATGCAATATGATGGTCCTACTGTCGGCGTTAGCCATAGGGTACCGCTGAAATTGCCATTCCTCGCCTTCCCTCGCAATCGAAGTGAATAATTACGAGTCCGGATCTTAAAGACATGAATATGATTTGCATTGGAACTACCACATGAGTTGCAAGGAGTTTATAGTGAGAGGAGATATCCAACCTTGTAGCGGTCTCCTATTGTGACATGCGATGATGCAATATTCTAGTCAGCTTCCTTTTTAGAGGCCTACATGCGGGGCCTATGGGCCTACATGCGGGAACCTCTTACATGATATGCCCTGTTTTGTCTTGGCTGAAAAACAATGTGAGTGCTTTGAGGAATCTGCCTTTGTAGTGCGCTACCAGGGGAGGAGAGGGGGAGGGGGGCAGTCGCTCGTTTGCTTGGGTCTCCCGGATTCTCGCGCTCCTGAGTGCCGAAGAGAGGACGTGGAACTTTGGCCTTCACCAGCCTCCTCTTTTGCGCAATGTGTTCCTGCAACGTTGTCTGCGATAAAGTGATGCTAATCACGAGAAGCAGCAGGAGCTGATTGTGATCTATGATGCATCATAGGTATCATTCGGGTTGTTGAGTATTTGAGAGCATAGCACAGTGCTGGAAGAAAGGACGTGGCATGTCATAGCAAAACCAAAAATAGCGTCACTGGACCACTTCTCAATTGTGAGGCTTGAACTCCAGGACGCAGTGATAGCGTCGCGGCTAGTTGAAGCCATTTTTTTCTTCGAGAACCCACGTACTCGATCTGAAGGATGGTGTTCTACATTTAAGGCATTTTTCGACAAAACTGCGACTGCAGTAACTGCTATACGGCATTGCTGCTGCAGCACAAACTTCGACCGGCTTTACCATGATACGACACGATTGCGAATGCAAATACTGTGACGCGACACCACTGTTGCACGGTATTTCACTGACTACCAAAGCTGCTATGCAACATTACTGCCACTGCTACTACAATATCTTTGACCAACTGTACTGGGAAATGATTTCTCTACGATCGCAAAGACTGCCAAATGCAAGTTCATACTAGCAGTATCGTATCCAAGGTTGAGGCATCTAAATGTTAGTGACAAGTTGCTTTGGCGAGATGCCATTGCGAAGGTAGGTTAGATTGTGTTGCGTTAGTGACATACGATGTTGATTAGTATATGTTGGTAATCCCGTCCTCTGCGAGAAACGCTTCTTCAGTCATCGTTTGGTGTCTCGCCCTGAGAGGCGCATGCATTATCCATCATTTTCGCCGAGCTGTTAAGAATTCTGCTTGGTCGAGCTGCTGAGAAGAGTGAACTCAGAAGTTGTGGAGCTAGTGGGATTCGAACACGAATGTCTAGATCAGAAATCCAACGCTTTACCGATTACGCTACCAAAGGCGCGAGTGACCACATGCTGGAACTGAATATCATTCAGATCACGTGGAATTTTGCCGGATGACTGGCAGCCGTAGTGGCCGCTGATGTGGCTTGCTGATGGGATTAGTGGCCGGAACAAAGCGACGCACATGGCGCACGAGGCGCACTCTATGTACGCCGCTTCGCTGATCTTGCGAAGCTTCCGGTAATGAGGTTATATATTCAGGGTGCGTGTGACATTCCATAATGGCAGATGGCTGCCATCTGGCCAGGCATGGTCGGCATGCCCGACGGTCGGACATCGACTCAGCTGCTCTCTATTCGTGCACACTGATTGACAATGGACGTTTGGTTTCTTCTTTGTATGGTCCCCCTTAGCAGTATGCATGCATATCTTATTTGTCGTCAGATGCATAATATCCGGTTTTTCACCAAAGGGTCAACACCAAGAACAAAAGGATCTGAAATGCGTGCACGTCAAAAACATTCACACGCCACATACCATGCGCACACTGACCACACTCACAAGTTAATACATACACCACCAGCGACATGATTAATGTGTCCGTGCAGGCACAGTTCGAATCTGCCCATACTGCTTCGATCAGCTGACACTGTGTTATAGCGGCACAGAAAACTCGTTATGTGCCGCTATTGGCCACCTGATGTAAGCCAATTTCTGTGCCAAGTTTGGTCAGTCACAGCCGACTCAATGCGCAGTCTGTCGCGGCTGGGCGAGGCTGAGGGGGGAGGGGGGGGTGAAAGGAAGTGTTGGATAAATCCGCCTAGCCTTAGACAGGCCAGCTGATGCAGGCTATTTTTGCGGCTATTCTTCACAGGCACTGAGCGCCGACATGCCGTCATTTCACCACCAGTGAACCATCTTAGCACACCGACAAGCACACGTGCTTAGACCGTCGTCTCCCACTGATCACTCGGGAGAACGGATTCATGAATGTTTAGATTCGTTGCATCTCATTTCGTCAGGAGGATTTCGGTGTTGACAATAGTTTTATGATCGATTTCAGAAGACCACATTTTGAATCCACGACTGCTAAAAGTCCACCATTATATATGGTGATGGCGTGACCAATGACGTAGCCAGGGGGGAGAACGATGCAGCCGCCCCTATGGGGGTCCGAGGGAGGGGAGCCCTCCAGGCGACTGCCTTGAGCGGCCCCCAAGGGCCATTTAAGGCGTAGGCCAGAGGCCAACAATGACCCCCTGGGCCGACGTGAAGGGTCCTTGGATCGACGAAAGAGGTCTCGGGCTGACGGAGAAGGCACTGGGCCGATAATGAGTATCCAGAGTCAACAGAAAGTGCCCACAGGTAGATGTTGAAGACCAACAGGCTGACCAAGGTGAAAAGTTTCTAGGTCCACAGAGGGTTGTCCTGGGCCAATTGAAAGGCCCCCGGGCGTCCGGATAGGACCCCGAACCAATATGAATGGTCCCTAGTCTGACTGCGGAGCTTAAGCTGAAGAATGACCATGACCTGATACTATGGGCCCATACTTTTGAAGAAAAGCCCTCCGACCTGACGGAAGACGCTCTGGGTCATTAAAGAGGGTTCTTGACACGACGGAGAGGGAGCCTAGCTTCCGGAGAGGACTTCGGACCATCAGAAAGGGCCTCTGGGCCAAAGGGTGGGACCCAAGCTGTGCCATGTCCCTTAGCCTGATGGAGTAGGCCCAAGCTGTTGAAAGAGGGGCCTCCAGCCGGACGGGAGAGGACTCTGAGCAGTGAAAGAGGGTCCCTGAGCCGACGGAGAGATCCCCGGGCCGAACGTGCAGGGTCTCTAGGTCGACTTTGGCTCACGCCGATGGAAATTGGCCCAGAGCTGACACCGGGCCTGAGGCCGATGAAGAGCCCCAGAACCACGGAGACGGCCGGGCCGAAGAGGAGGGATCCCGGTGCAACGTAAAGGGCATCTAAGCCCATGTAAGGACCCTGGAATGTTAAAAAGCAGTGACGTAGCCAAGGGGAGTGACGAAAGGGACAGCCGCCCCTTCCCCTGATGGGTCCGAAGAGGCACTCCAGGCGACCGCCTTGAGAGGCCCGCAAGGGCCCCTCAGGAGTGCGTCCCACTGCTGCCTGGCAAGACGCAATGCTTCGGACCAAGGGCAGCGAAGTGCGAGGGTTTTCAGGGTTCTGCTTGTATAGATCATAGATCACATATCTCACATAAGCTTCTCAAAACAAGCCTTTTCTGAACTCTTCTTTTGGTTCCATCAGCCTGTCACATCGTGACACAGTCGGTCTTGCTGCGACACATCCGTCTGGTCTGGTCCGACGCAGAAAATAGTTCTACCTTTATCTTGTCTGCGTCCGACACCCTCAGAAATTCCCTCGCTTCTCAGGCAGCACAGGCAGGTCACAGCGCTTCGCAAGCAGGTCGGCGAGAGCGAGCAGTGAGTATTGAGTACCGAAACACGGCGCCACCCCTTGTTTGTGCCCTTTCTGATATTTCACTAAATTCGCAGGTTTGTATTTTCGCGATGCAATAAATGGTTGTGAAAATGGTTTCTCGGCTATCAGAATGTGATTGCTATGTGATGGATGCTTCTCTTCCCTCGTAATTCATCGTAAGGTATAACTCATAAATCTTCTACTGCCACATTTTGGAGACATTTTGCACATTTTTAACCTTTGACCTCACGAGTTAGAATACTTCTGCAACACAACACTCAGGATCAGATAACCAACATTCTCGTCCCAGCATATGCCTCGAACGTCAAAAGGCTTGTTTGTCAGTGATATACCGTTTCAAACACATCTTAAAACAGGTCACGATAAACTAGCGGAGGACAATCATGCACGCCTAATTTTGAACGGATATGTAGTTTTAGGGGCAAAACACTATTTTTAATTTTGTACTTCGAAAGACAAAATATCGAACTTCAATTCAGCACTTTTCAAATCGAATTGCGACTATCCGAACGGCAACGTAGGCCACGTGACCTTAGGTCACGATGTCACGATTTCAAATACCGCGTAAACGAAAATTCCGAAAGAGACAAAAGATGCAATGGATTATTGTGAGTTCACCGACATGTACTTTTCCATAATTAGGATTTTTTTCTCACCGAGTTGAAGACCTCAAAAAGATCCTTGTTTGGTCACAACTCAAAAATTCCCGAGAGTATAACTCCTTGACCGTTGACCTGATCGTTCTATAAATGGCACGGCTGGATTCGACGTATCAGATATCCCCACACAATTATTTTCATCATAATATAAAATATTGGGTGTTATGCCTTTTCACTTGTCGATTTGTCGTGGAATGGGCCTGCTACAATATCAGTGATACGCGAACGACTTTGTTTAGTAACAAAATGCGCGCTAATGTGAAGGTTACCGATCAGGCCAAGGCAAGTGGCAAACAATAGGTTTGCCACTTTGTAATGGCAAAACGGCAATACCTGTTGAATCTGCCAAATTCCAAATAAGATTTTGCCGACAAGAAGGTAATGGGTGATATCAATGGCAAACAAGTCTCTTTTGTGTCTCTTTTGAGACACTTCTCAGCATTTTGTGAAAACCAAAAAGTTTCAAACAAGAAGCAAAAAGAAGGCAAAACAAAAGAGAACCGTGTTTCCACCCGCAGCATAGCCAAATACTCGTGAAAAATCAGGGTTGTAATCTCCATTATGGCCATGTATTTCGGTGAGTACTCCGCATGTTAGCCTCCGGTGCGCCTATTATACGAATGCTCCCAGGACATTAAAGAACATGGAAAGAACTGTTCATTTGACAAATTTCAAAACAGACTGCGCACAGGAAAAGGTAACGATGGGTGGCGCTGAAACAAACACAAATCATGTTCCTTTATTCCTGCAGAAAAACCCCAAAGGCATTCCTTGCACTTTGCAAATATTTTGTTTGAATTCCAATATAAACACATCGTGACCATACTTACAGCGTGGCCGAAATAGGCGCGTGCGACATTGCCTGGTAGCCGCTGACCTGGTCATTTTCACACCGTAGTGGTCAGTAGTTCCGACCTCAGACCGCCTGCAATGTGAACACTCCCGGGACGCTTCGGGCCATTTGTACGTGGCTTGACCTGAATTGACTTGAGACTTAGCACACTATTATATGACATTGCTTATCCATGCGTCTGCTCTCGCTTTTCAAGCGTATCAATTGCGCATACGTTCATAATATTTTCATAGTCTAAATCCCAGTTTCAGGCCCGCACTTGAGGTCATATTTTTCTTGTATAATTTTATATGCATCTATCTTTAACCCTTGACTATACCCTGTGCCGTTATTTCATGCTAAATGTTTCAGTGTAGTATAAATGCGGCATTAGGACGATGTGGCTACCTGACTATGGCCTATCCAAGTGTGATGACCTTGATATACTCTGACTCAGTTTTACATTAAGCGAGTTCATCAATTATAGGTGGGTATGCAAAATTGCAGTGATATTCTGCATGGCTCAGAATGTTTTTCGGTAATCCTGAAGGAATTAAGTCAGCTGTATACTATGCGGGACAAGTATGAAAGTAAAGCATTAACATCCGTATGCTTTGTGTTATCAAACATCTATATTCCACAGGCTGTAAGTGATCGAACATCCATAACGTCAGATGAAGCAAGGACAGATTAGATCAGATATGTGCCAGGCTATTTATTTGTTTTAGCGCAACCAGTGCGGTCTATGAATGCCACCTGCAGGCTCTCTCTCTCTCTCTCTCTCTCTCTCTCTCTCTCTCTCTCTCTCTCTCTCTCTCTCTCTCTCTCTCCCCTCTCTCTCTCTCTCTCTCTCTCTCTCTCTCTCTCTCTCTCTCTCTCTCTCTCTCTCTCTCTCTCTCTCTCTCTCTCTCTCGTCTATCTTTGTGCGGTTGATTCTAAATGAACCTAACTATCATGGGACCCTTCTGATTTCTCAACGGCTCTACGACCAGTTCTCTGAAGCATCTCCACAGTTCCGGTTCCGGTACGACCAGTTTTCCGAAGCATCACTTCCGGAAACGTCAGCTTAATTCATAGGACATTTGTGGGCTTTATCGTGACTACGGGATTTTGTTATGTGGCGAGCATGCAGTGGCATAGCAGAGCAGTGGCAGAGTAGGCAGTGGTCGAACAGGCAGTGGTCGAGCAGACAGTAGCAGAGCAGACAGTGGCAGAGCAGGCAGTGGTCGAGCAGGCAAAAACAGAGCAGGCGGTGGCAGAACATGCAGCAGGAGAGCAAGCAGTGGGAGGGAAGACAGTAGCAGAACATGCAGCAGGAGAGGCTGTGGCAGAGCAGGCGGTAGGAGAACAGACAGTAGCAGAGCGGAAAATAGCAGAGCAGGTAGTGGCAGGACAGACAGTGACAAAGCAGACAGTGGCGGCACAGATAGTGGAAGAGCATGCAGTGACAGAGGAGGAAATGAGAGAGCAGGTAGTAGCAGAGTAGTCAGTGGCAGATAAGACAGTATCAGAGCGGATAGTAACAGGGCAGGCAGTGGAAAAGCAGGTAGTGACAGAGCAGGCAGTGGGAGAACAGGCAGTAGCAGAGCAGATAGTGACAGAGCAGACAGTAGCAAATCAGATAATAGCACAGCAGACATAAGCAGAGCAAGCAATGGCAGAGCAGATAATAGCAGAACAGGCAGTGGCAGAACACCCAGTGGCAGAGCGGGCAGTGGCAGAATAGGCAGTGACAGAACAGGCAGTAGCAGAGCAGATAATAACAGAGCAGACAGTAGCAAAGCAGATTGTAGCATTGCAGATATTAGCAGAGCAAGCAGTGGCAGAGCAGATAGTAGCAGAACAGGCAGTGGCAGAACACCCAGTGACAGAGCAGGCAGTGACAGAACAGGCAGTAACAGAACAGGTAGTGGCAGAATAGGCGACTGTGGCCGAGTGGAGAGACGAGGAGGCGGCGGTCGCTCATCTTGACTGCAGAGCCGCCGTGTCTGTTTTCAAACATAACATCACGCATAATCAAAAGTCAACAGCCAATACGAGCTGGAGATGGGAGTGAGATGGGGCGCGGCTTCGCTCCGAGCGTGACTGTCTGGCGGCGTAGCTCCTGTGCTGTGTGGACTGCCACCGTCATTAGTGTCAAACTATGACAGTGCCCGACGCAGTCCGCAAATGGCACCGTGCGAGTCGGCGCACAGTTTGACTATCAGTAAAACGTGATTGGTGATCTGGATGACCGGATCGTCCGGCGGACAGACTGATGAAGGACGAGGGGACCGGCAGACGGACGGACAGCCGATGTAGGATCGTCCAGCGGCAGACTGATGAAGGACGAGGGGATGGGCAGACGGACGGACAACCGACGTAGGATCGTCCGGAGCACAGACTGATGAATGACGAGGGGACGGGCAGACGGACGGACAGCCGACGTAGGATCGTCCGGCGGCAGACTGAATGAGGATGAAGGGACGGACCGGACCGACTTACAGGTGCGTGGCAGAAGAACTGGCGGATGTAGGGCGGACGACCGGGTAGAGGGTCACAAGCACAGATGGACCAACGACCAGTGTGGACCAGCGTGGACCAGTGTGGACCCGTGTGGACCAGTGTGGACCAACGACAGAGTGGCAAGTGAATAAATGTATAGACAGATGAAGTGGAGGACGCTTTCGTGGACGGATGAGTGGACGAACTGGTGGAAAAAGGGCCGATAGCAACACCCATGGTCGACCAGGCGAAGGGAGCGGTGAAAAACAGTCAGATGGACGTATGGTCGAGCAGGAAGCTGAGGAAGGGAAGAACTGACTGACGGACGGACGGAGGGAAAGATGGTCAATATTCGTGTATGTAGCACAATGGCGATGGACCAGTGGCGATGGTAACCCGAGGTAGAGGTAGAGGTAAGGTGAACCCACTCAAATCGTCCTGGACGTTATGATGTGCTGTTCGTTTCACTAGTGCAATTCTTGCGGCTTCTTGCCAGGTCTTTGACAACAACTTCATTTCACCTCCGAAAATGTTTTTCTACCAGCTTCTGAAAAAGTCCTCAAAACAACGATCGACAACGTTCTAGGACACCTTGGGATGTTCCTGATCTTGAGTTGACATGTCACTATGTGTATATAAGCATTTATGTATTTGGGGTAGACACAGGGGGAGGGACACTGGGGATATTTTCCTCCCCCGCCCTCTATGAAAAGGTGGCGTCCATCTCACTGGGAAAGTGCACTCGGGCTCCACAGGCGAGGCTCGACATCTCTCACACCCCTGCTCAACGCGTTTTTCGGCCAAAGGCGCCCCCTCAAACCACTAAGCACCCTTTTGAGAGTAAAAGGCGTCCCATTCAGTATGTTGAGTGTACTCCCCCGTCACCGGACAAATTTTCAGCTAAGGCACCCCTCCAGGAGCGTACGCAGCGGTGCTCCCTCTGAAGAAATGGCGCTCCCCTACAGGTGAGTTCCCCGCATGAAAAGTCCTAGTTCTGCCACTGGTAAGCATCGCTTTTAGACATATTTCGTCCAGTCATACCATTCGGCATCACGTTTGCCTGAAAAATGCAAGCTCGTTTGCGCTACTTTCCACGGTGACGGCAGACGAGGCAGCATCGGTCTTTATGAAGGTGCACGAGCTTCGCGAGCAGTAGGCAGTGCGGGTGGTGCGGAGCAGTAGGCAGTGCGGAGCAGTAGGTGGTGCGGAGCGGTAGGTGGTGCGGAGCAGTAGGCAGTGCGGAGCAGTAGGTGGTGCGGAGCGGTAGGTGGTGCGGAGCAGTAGGTGGTGCGGAGCAGTAGGCAGTGCGGAGCAGTAGGTGGTGCGGAGCGGTAGGTGGTGCGGAGCAGTAGGTGGTGCTAAGCAGTAGATGGTGCGGAGCAGTAGGTAGTGCGGAGCGGTAGGTGGTGCGGAGCAGTAGGTGGTGCGGAGCAGTAGGCAGTGCGGAGCAGTAGGTGGTGCGGAGCGGTAGGTGGTGCGGAGCAGTAGGTGGTGCTAAGCAGTAGATGGTGCGGAGCAGTAGGCAGTGCGGAGCGGTAGGTGGTGCGGAGCAGTAGGTGGTGCGGAGCAGTAGGCAGTGCGGAGCGGTAGGTGGTGCGGAGCAGTAGGTGGTGCGGAGCAGTAGGTGGTGCGGAGCAGTAGGCAGTGCGGAGCAGTAGGTGGTGCTGAGCAGTAGGTGGTGCGGAGCAGTAGGTGGTGCGGAGCAGTAGGTGGTGCGGAGCGGTAGGTGGTGCGGAGCAGTAGGTGGTGCGGAGCAGTAGGTGGTGCGGGGCGGTAGGAAGTGCGGAACAGTAGGTGGTGCTGAGCAGTAGATGGTGCTGAGCAGTGGTGGTGCTGAGCAGTAGGTGGTGCGTAGCAGTAGGTGGTGCTGAGCAGTAGGTGGTGCGGGGCGGTAGGAAGTGCGGAACAGTAGGTGGTGCTGAGCAGTAGATGGTGCTGAGCAATGGTGGTGCTGAGCAGTAGGTGGTGCGTAGCAGTAGGCAGTGCTGAGCAGTAGCAGTGCGGAGCTGTAGGCGGTGCGTAGCAGTAGGCAGTGCTGAGCAGTTGGCAGTGCGGAGCGGTAGGGAGCAGCAGACGGTGCGGAGCAGTAGCAGCACAGAGCAGTAGGCGGTGCGGAGCAGTAGGCGGTGCGGAGCAAAGTTGGAGTAGATACCTGGGCAGGTTGCATATTACAGGATTTGTATGCACTTTTGAGTCGCAATTGCCCATGGTGTTGAATTCACCCTCCCCATCACCAACATTTTGATATTTGAAATGGAACACTATGGGGTTGGACCACAGCAGTATGGGAATATTCAAGATAATCACCCTATCAATCTCATTACGCATACCAACTGGTTCACTTCTGGCCAGCTGTTCCCCAAACTGAAAGCATTGGTTCTTGCGAGGACTAAATAAAAAGAATTTCCAACACTGACAAGCTGCGCACTTCATTTCATTAGTTGACGTCGCAGGTCAATACAAGTAGGCGGGCGCACCTCATCGCTGCTGAATAGTTTGCTCCAATTGCTTGCATGAGTGGTGATTAACAGAAAGGAAGCCATGCACGCCATTGTGGTTCCGATTGAGCTTCAAGCCGCTGAGCTGAGATCATGAATGGCATTCAGGAACATTTACTCAAGTTCCTCGGGTAAACATTTCAGTGATGACCACAACGAGCCACGAATAATAAAAAAACCTGACCCTTAAAGTTGAATGATGGACCTGCATCACCCCATTTACCCATCTTAATCCGGCTCACAACAAAAGTTGGAAGGTCAAGCTAACCGCCCCCTTTCGCATCCCAAGGTGCAGGGAATTCTGCTGCACCACGGGGATAAATGGTTTATGACCATGACTCAACCCGGCCACCGTTCCGAACAGACAGTTCTCTCATGATGACGTCACGACACAAATTTTTGGCGATCGCAAAAAAGCGTTATGCGGCACAGTTCGTCGAATATATTACAGCAGCAGCAATATTTTACAGCAGGCAGTCGCAGAAGTACCGTGTCAGAGTGATGTCGCATCGTTGTAATTGCATTCGCAGTTATGTCGTGTCGTAGTAAAGGTTGTAGAGGTTTTTGCTGTGGCAATAATGCCGCCTTGTTGTTGTTCCAATCGCAGTGCTGTCCAGTAGAAGTAATGTCGCGTTGCAGGAATTGCATTCGCAGTCATGCCGTGTACCAGTAAAGCCGGTCGATGTGCTTGCTGTGGCTGTTGTGTCGCGTCGCAGTTATTGCAGTCGCAGATTCATCGTCTAGCAATGATGTCGCGTCGCAATGCTTGCATTCGCAGTAGTTCGTCGCAGAACAGACGGTAGCATTTGCATTCGCACTCCTGTCGCGGAACCCTTGGGGGCCTGCATTCCATCTTGGGCACTCCTGCGTCCTGTGTGATAGGAAGATGGAGAGGAAGTTCGAACACTGGTGAAGTTCGCTGTCTCTTTCGATGCTCGAGCTCTCCAATATTCCTCCGAAACGCAATAATGTTGGATTTCCATTTTACGGTACCGATCTGAGCGCTTCGTGCTTGTACGGGGGGGGGGGGCTTGTTGGCCCTCCCCTGAGTTCTTGGAGACTACCTTTCTTGTAGCGAATGAATATCGATGTTTCTTGAAACGATTAACATTTATTGTAAAGAAACGGTATTCGAGTCACCATGCACTCTGGAAAAAAGATCAATTTCGCAACGGCATACGGCGGCATACGGCATACGGCGGCATACGGCATACGGCAGCATACGGCATACGGCGGCATACGGCATACGGCGGCATACGGCATACGGCAGCATACGGCAAACGCAACGGCTGGCCAAACAAGAGAATGGTGAAGGGGTTTTCTCTATCCGGTAAAATTGCCACATTCATCATCTCATCTTAGTCTAAGCAACACCAGACATGGCAGGTGAGCAATCCTATGGGGGCTGATTCAACCCCCATACTGTAATAAGTAGGGTTAGCTTGGGCCTCTAGCAATCCAGTATGCTTCAAAGCAACTAATACAGTACCTAATATTTGTTTTCTTCAAAGCATCGCAATTTTAAGAACTCCACATAAACGGATGTGAGTGCTGCTGTAGCAATTTATGCAACATCATCTCGGCTGTCGTGTTGTATAATTTTACTGGTACATTGCCTCTCTCCCGTCTCCGCATTCCTTCCAGGTTGCATACTGAATCCTATGAATTCCCCTCTCCCAAGCCTCCACATGCTTGGACATCTTGCAATTAACTGGCGCTTTTTCCTCCCCACAGTTACGATTACATTGAGTCGTCGATGGACATTATCATCCATCATGGCCTCCATCCTACAGGGGGTACTATTTGCCAGAAGTGTAGACCTGAAAAAATGACACCTTTGGTACAGTAAGCAGCGGCGAAAGCAAGATTCGTGTAGCGGAAGGATCGGTAGAATAGGCATGTATATTGGTATACGTTGATTTCCTACCCTTCCTATTCAGGTCTACGCTTATACTATCCATTGCAATTTCACCTTTTCACCACCCAGCATCATTTCCCGCTGAAAAGCATGGCTTTAGAAAGTAAGGAAAATTTAATTCCAGATGGTATCCTCTGTGAGTGGTGACGTTTTTATCTGGTTGCATTGGATTTGCATCTTACTTCGTGGACGGCACAAACAACTAAGATCATTTTAACAGGGGCGGTTCTGGTTCTTCGCGAGTAGGAAAGGTAATTTCCCCGGCCAACCTTACTCCGCCCCTCCCGCCAAAAAAAACAGATTTCAGCCACTTGATTTTGCTGTCTTAAAAATACTTTGCTTTGTGTTTTTAACAATTAAAAATAAACTAAGCATGGCCCGTAGTGTCCGCAGGGTGACACTTTGTGACACTTATACCTTTATGTCAATTTCCCATCCCTTATCATATGCAATGCCTACAAATAGCACAGATAGCGCTGTACATTGATGAAGAATGGCGCATAGATGATGCTGCCGGTTTCATTGATTATCACAAGGAAATTATAAACTAATCAGCACAAACCAAAAGTAGCACTCAAACAGTATCATCGAACTCGTTCGTTACTGAACAATCGCCGAAAGCAACTAAAGATGATTTGCATAATTTCACCACCTGCTTAGGTGGAATTGGCAAGTAGTATTTAAGTGATTATTTAAATATATTGCATTACCATGCAATAACCAATGCTCAATACGACATCTGCCCATTTAATTAGGTACTGGTATTTCTGAGGTTCATGCCAGTAATTTCCATATAGCTTACCTTTTCCACCCATTCCAGCTTTGGCTTCGATATCTCATGTACAGTTTATCCTGATTTCGTTTAATGACAAGGTGAAATATGCATTCTTCCGGAGATTATCCACTGGATTTCCCATCTAGAACTACTACAGGAAAAGGAACAGATCCATGGTGTGTGCAATGATGAATCTATGATAGCTAAGAACAATTTTAGATGTGCCACTATGATTTACAAATGAAGCCAATAAGAAAAGTGAATAATTTCCCAAAGAAATTGTATAGGAAAAAGTTATTAGGTAAGCATAAACAAGTTTAATCCATGCATTTGTTTTCCAATTTGTACTCCGGGGCTTCCGGACCGGGCACCGGACAAGTCTGACAAGTCTGACGGTCCGCTCCTGACAGCTCAGTTTGATTTTGCAGTCCTCCCCAAGCTGAGTTTGTCGCAAAGTTTCTTCAAAACACACGCCTAAATACGCCAACTTCAATGTACTTTTATACATAGTTAGGTAATATCAGTGCACATTTTGAAGATGCAGGCAACCAGATGCTACCAGACTTTATCCTCCATCCCCACATCTGCCACCGGTAGCAATGGACCAAGGCAAATATGAAACGCCAAGGCTCGCAAAAAGGCTCTCAGTCTACTTTGTTTCAGCATCCAGCAAAACTGAGCGACAGCTGATGATCAAACGAATTAAGGCCCCTTCGTTTGAAGGTAGAAAGCGTACAAACATTGTCGACAATTTTCAGGTGACCGTATAAACAGAATAACAGAAAAAAGAACTCAGACATATGTGGCACCCTTGTGGCCATAATTGTGTGTCCGTCCGGTTATTGACGGTCATGCAACCGAACGTAGTACAAAACGTCGAGCTAAAAAAACGTCTTGAATATTTTTTCCAAATGTGTCCACCGTTTTGGAATAGAAGAATTCCCTCATCGGAAGCATGCCGCTGGCTGCAAAGTGTTATCAAAAGTTGGGGTGGGTGGGGGCAGTGACCCTCCAACTTGGCAGTTGGGGTTGGGCGCCCCCGCTGCCAACTGTTACTACGACCATGTTAACGGTCATTTGCGTGCTTACGTTTCCTCTGTACAGTGTACAGTGTACATGCGCTTTAGTTATTAACGCTTTAACTGCCGTGCTTTGCCGTTATTACTGGGCTAGTACCTCCGCCAGCATTACCACGGCAAACAGAATTGCTGAACTGTCTCTAGTCGGTTTTACAGCGGAAATTTGCTCCCAGGTCACGTGGTCTCAAGAACAAGATAGAGGGAGAAGACCCGGCATAGTGATCGGCATAAATTAAAAGTGACCACCAAATCAAATTCTCACATCAGTTTTAATAACGAAAAATATTTTACTATTGACGCTGCTGAAATAAATAGAATTAAACTTACGAATATCAGCAAATTGCAATACGCTTTCTAATTTACGTCGAGACTGCACTCAGCTCTACGGTATCTGGCAGCCGACGGATGACTGCCAGATGACAAATTGGCGCTGTGGTTAAATTAGCGAAGGATGCGGTTATAAGCCAACTTCCTGAGCAACGGTAGAGAAAATGATAACGAAATTACACTTAATCGATGTGAACCAAGTTTATAAATCCATACCTGATACTGCCGACATGCTCACGCCGCGCAACTAATAAATAATCACAACACACCCCATGAGTAGGACGCTCGTGCACCGACTGATTTGTTGCCTGCCGCGTACTGGGATATAGGTTTCGGAATATAAAATGGTTTAAGGAAAATTATACTAAAACAATCAGTCTAAAATCGTTTTATTCTCACCACCAAGAAACAAGTGTTGGCAATGAAAAAGCTGAGAAAATTGAGTGAAATCAATTCTTGTTAATAATAAATGCTCTTCAATGTACTTTTTTAGTTCATGTCTGGAATGTTTAGTTGAAGCAAGGAATGACTTGGAAGGATGAAAAGCGACTAGACGGGAGAGCAAATTGCCGCTGTAAAACCGACTTCTGACGGCCAGTCAAGCCATAGCATGGCACACTTCCTGTCCTCGCCAGTAATCGAATGACCAATAGGCGGTTTTACAGCGTCAATTTGCTCTCCCATCTAGTCGCTTTTGATCCTTCCAAGTCATTTCTGGCTTCAACTAAAATATTCCAGATATGAACTAAATAAGTCATTCGGAGAACATTTAATTAATATTAACACGAATTGGTTTCAATCAATTTTCTCAGTTTTTTCGTTGACAGAAATTAATTGTTGGTGGTGGGAATAAAAAGTTATTACACGGATTGTTTTTAGTATAATTTTCCTTAAACCATTTTATATTCCGAAACCCATATTCCAATAGACGGCAAGTAACAAATCAGTCGGTGCGCCAGCATCCTACTCGTGGGGTGTGTTGTGGATATTTATTAGTTGTGCGTTGCGAGCATGTCGGGAATATCAGGTATGGATTTATAAACTTGGTTGACATCGATTAAGCATACTTTTGTTATCTCTTTATCTACCGTTGCTCAGGAAGTTGGCTTATAACCGAGTCCTTCGCTAATTTGACCATAGCGCCAATTTGTCTTCTAGCAGTCCTTCGTCGGCTGCCAAATACCGTAGAGCTGAACGCAGTTTTCACGTAAATCAGAAAGCTTATTGCAATTTGCTGATGTTCGTAAGTTTAATTATACTTATTTCAGCAGCGTAGAAAGTAAAACCTCTTTCGTTATTAAAACTGATGTGAGAATTAGATTTGGTGGTCGCATTTAATTTATGCAGACCATTATGCCGGATCTTCTCCCTCTATCGTGCTCCTGAGACCACGTGACCTGGGTGTAAAAAACCGCTGTAAAACTGCCTAATGAGATGCTGCTCTGGCAGCCGACTGTACGTACCAAATGACTGTCCCGCTGCCGCGCCAAACTCAGGGGCCTTGGCCATGACTGCCACTGCCCCTTGACCCACACTGCCCTCCACTGGTCACTCAATAGCGCGATGCGCCCACGCCCTCGTCGCCATGCAGTGACACGCTCGGAGCTCGATCCAGACTGTGTTCTGGGCGTTGTCTCCCCGACCGGGCCGCCGAGTCCCGCCCGGGGGTAGGCCCGATCGGTCACACGATCGGGCGGCGTCAGGTTCAGGCAGTACATACAGGGGGTAACACATGCCCCAGCCTATTACAAACAGCTAGCGCATCTAATTATGTCATTAAGTTGTGCGTAAGATTAGTGACTCTGCGGAAAATAATGAAAGTTCGACGAAAATAATGACAAGGCTAACAAATGATATTGTCTGTTATTCCGGGTCCGAAATCCTGATGTTCGTAAGTTGTTGCTGTGGCGGACTGTGGCGACTGTGGCGGACGATCCAAACAGGAAAATGACTGTGCGGGAGGTGTCCGCCACATACGGCACGATGGTCGCGTCGTTGAACTTAGCGAGGAGGTGGTGTACTCGGAGTTGAACCAACAAACTCGGATTATCGTGTGCGCAAGAAGGGGCATGCTGGGAAATGCGAAGTAAGGAACAGGATCTTGATGTTAGTGCTGGCCTTTTGATGCCGGAATAGCATACTTATTTTACGCGCTCGGTATCTGCCGCGGTCAAGTAATGCGCCTTATATGCGATCAAGACATGTCTTCCGTGTTTGTGGTCAATGCAATCTTACAGGTCCCCCTCCAAATGTATCGCACCTATACTTTCGAATATTCGAGCTATCCCAATCATTTTTATAAAACGACATTCCTGCATACATCACATTCCGCAAGAACCGTTACGTGATCTTTTGTTCGAACTTTACCCGGCAACCACAAATATATTTTCACTCACACGAGTCACTGCGGGAGGTGGTGGGGTCTCCCCTTGTATCTTTGTAACCAATGAAGGGATTACGCCAGGTCCAGCGGCATTCCATTGTCCCATTTATTTTAATCGAGACAAAATATTTTCGTTTTCCTGGAGGTCACTGGTGAGGTCACTGGTCATGTCAAGTAAAACCATTTGAGTGCTTTCGGGAACTCATGTTTTTCACGCAATCCAGGGCATTATGGTGATATAAAATATCAGCTGTGGTTGAATACACGCACCGTGTACCTACAATTGCCCATTTAAACCTATTCTAGCCTCGGGTCAAGTAAGGTCATCTGAGGGGAAGAAGTCAAATTGCCGTATTGATTCAGCAAACAATGCAATGCATTTTCTGAACATATTTTCACAGGAATCTTGAAAAAAAAACTTACATAAATATTAGTGTATGCTATGGAATTTTCTATACCTGAATATACTAGCAGGCCGTCTATGAGGTGAAAATCCAAGGAGTGGAAAAAGCTCCACTTAGTGGCTCTGAGGATCAAACGTAGAGAATAAGATAATCTTTGAAAGTTTTCATTGCCCAGAATGTTCCATTGTGGGGTGGCAACGTGGGTTCCCGAGGTCGAAATACTGTCACTTGAGCAGTTTTGCAACGCTGTGAGTAACCTCTGGGTCAGCAAAATAGTTCATCCGAAATAAATCCGTCTAATCTTTCGATTGCCGTGTAAATCAACGAAATCGTCCATTGGTTGCAAGGATATGAGGCGGAAAACATCGGTCCGCTTTCCTCTCCCACCCATTGACCCGTGTTGCAAATGCTATGTCGGAATCACGGTTCACAAGATTAACCCTCCTACACTGGTTGGGAATGAGCCCAAACCATGCACTGCAGATGGTCTCGACACCACGAAACCCACCAAATCGTACGCCACCTATTGTACTAGGCTGCCTGCAATGCAGCAAATATATTTTCGGAGCGCCTTCTGCCTCTGCCCACTCTCGCCCGCTCAACAAAAGATGTCATAATGTAGACCAAGGTTTAGTTGCCTTCCAACATCCGTGGATTCAGGTGCATGCAACGGCGAGCAAAGCTACGTCACACGTGGAACAGTTCTGCAAAAGCTATATTGCAACATTTTACTTTTATATTTTATATTTGATCGTGAAGTAATGTTCTAATGTATACAGTATTAAAACAAGTGCAAAGACACTGCATATAGTTGCTGAAATCCGAACAGGTCAAGTTCTACCCATCTGCCGCTATGCTTGAGCGAGTCTCTAATTTCCAAGGTGTGTTCACGCCGTTGTAAAAAGGCCTATTGAAGGCGCCTGATTTGCAAGTGATTGCAGTGATGAAGTAAGTTGTAGAAGTGATTTAGCGATCATGGAACACGACCAAGAGTATACAGAGAAGCACCGGTGGCCCCGACAACATGGTGGCTGTCCAAGCGACGTCTGATACACTCACTTGGCGTGGGTGGTATGGACGTTGATAGAGCATGGAAGTTGCCATGTTGTCATGTTAATCCTTAACGCGGCGCGGCTACATAGCGTCAATCATGGGCTTGACTGTCGCGGGCTATGCACCCCACAACTTACTGAGCCATCACTATGCACTGGATGTTATGTGCTACTCCATTCAATGCAAGACATACTACTGAATGCACGTAGATGCATTTACTATTCCTGAAGACAAGGATAACTGTAGTAAGCTTCCTTCACATTTGCTACTGGGTAGTTAAGTTATAAATTATTCGCATTTGTGGAAAAGCCTACCTAAATTGAAACTTGATCAGGAGTAAAATGCGACGTGTAACTTGAGATTGAAAGCGGTAAGCACAAATTGTATCTTTCTGTTAAGAATCATAATTATGCTGCGATTTTTTGGCGGTTCCAGAGCCTTTGTGCTATACTTTCTGTATTGGCTTCAAGCGGGGAGTGTTCTAGTGTTTTTACTGGCTTCAAGCGGATAATGTTCTAATAATTTTGTATTGGATTGAAGCCCAGTGTACATGAGGTTGTTCGCGCGTTCAAATGGAAGCTTGAGTGAATCAGTCACGGTTCGTACAGTTGGGTCACAAGACAAAAGTTACAATACAGCAAATGTATTCATCAGGAACGATCAGTGTAGTCGACTTGCACTCTGAAAACCACAAAATGTAGTGCATCAGCTATGTCCCCACGAGGGGTGCACACTTCGACCGGCGCGCTACATTGCAGTTGGCGTGCACAACACCCAGCGGGCGCTTAACTATGCATCTACGCCACGGTGCACCATGCAAACATGTGCGACAGCAGCACAACACAAATCAGGCTAGACAACCCCATTATGCTTAGGACATGCAATCAGGGGTGTTGTTTATGCACTCCCGAGGGGGCAAGTTCCCCCGCAATGTTGGCTTTGCCTCTCTCCAATAATTTTAACTTTTAACATGGGTCCTATGGAATGTCCCCTCCCATCCATCTGGGCCCACCCATTGCCTCCATGCATTGTGCCCCCGAACAATTTTCAGAAATCAAAGCCCGTGCTGGAAATGACACACGACTACTTCAGATATTAGAAGATTTCCACATAAGTTGACTCTCCTCAGAGATAAGAAGCAAGTAACTTCGTGCGTCACACTTGAGCTTTATACGGATGAATACCTATTGTTATTTTGCTCTGCAATGTTGCACCTTTGTTCTGTAGACACGGCGAATAGTTACCGTTTGCTTAGAGTTTTGCTTTTGGCGTTTGTTTTATTTTATTTTATCGTGTACTCAATTCAATATGCTACGGAATTCTCAGAGATGCAACTACCTCATGAGGTTGTTACATGCTTTAGCACTGTGTAATTTCCAATGTCCGACAATGTTTCGGTAGAGTATTCTGAAGATGGTCGGGTTGGTCGAAACATTAATGAAACTAACAAGCATGAGTGTCTTCGTTAATTTAATTTTACGAGCTCAGATAGTAATAGCTTTGCACACAAGTTATTGCTATCTGTGGGTAAATCCCTCAGGTCCTCTATTCTCCATGTTCTGTACACAGGACTTGACAAATCCGAGGAAGCAGCGAATTCTGATGAACAAACCTCTATTAAAGTATGCTTCATTAAAGTACACGATGCTAAAGTTGCTGAGGTTTTTATTTTAATTTTTTTATTTTGAAATTTAGTCCGGATCATTACTGGGGTGTATTTATAGACCAGGGTTATATTGCTAAGCAGAGCTTCTTGTGTGAATGGTGGTTCCACCACCAGATCCATGAATACCAGTTCAACAGTAGAATTTTAATCGAGAGTTGAACGTACCGTCAATGCACCGACACGGCCGCACCGGTAGCTCGATCCCGACATTATCGGGCTAGTTGCCAAGTGACCCTCCCAGCCGAGCACTAAACAAGAGCGCGTGAAGTGACTCATATAATAGCTCAAGTCTTATATAGCTCAATGTATATATAGCTTATATAGCTCAATATCTATATCTTATATAGCTCTCTTACATAGCTCAAATCCACGCCTGTGACTGGACGGAAGACAGAGCACCAACTGACATTGAAAGAAGCTAGCTACCATATTGATACTGCGGGTTCCTTTAACTCGCTTTGGGTAGGCACCACAGATTCGTGAAGACTGCATTAGTCGTCAGCATCATGCAGCCCATTCTGTATGAGTTGCATGAATGCTACTCGTTGATTCTTGAATTTTGATTCTCTGATCCAAGGCGGGCAGCATCTAAGCGACTGATGTCGAGCGGGTGTTGCGAATATTGTGCCCATGACTGCTGGTGAGTGCATACTGCCGCCTGGCTACACGGCCCAAATCGACGAGGCTTTTTTGTCGTCGCCGGGTGCCGTCCGTCTACCATGGCGAAATGTTAAACACAACTGATGATGGATGACCTTGCGAAGGATGGCAACACTTGTGCAGTCGTTGTATACGACCATGCGGTAAGGAAGTGGATTACAGAGCACTGATTACCATAACTTTCGGCTCTGATCAATGCCAACCTGAATTTATGTTCCGCATGTAAGTGCATGGTACACACACACCCATGAAGAACAGGCCAGACTTCTGGCATGCTCTGTGATTGGACCAAACAACGGCCGCTGTGACACATGTTCAGTGCCTGCGACACATGTTCAGTGCCTGGGGAAAACGTCGATGGTACCCTTGTGCACATCATGGCATAAAGTGCGATATGATTCTTACATGGTTAGCACCGAAGGACAAAGAACAAGCAATGGGACACTAAGGAACAAAAATCGCCGTTGTATTTTACATTTGCCTGCTTGCAACATGACAGTTATGTATTTAATTAGAACCTATGAAATGCATATCTATGGATTGCAAGTCATGAACAAAGCCTAAGCTACATAAATAACAAAAAGAACAAAGCTCACCGAGCATCCGAAACAATTTACTGTCATCTAACAAGAATGATATAACTATTCGCATTGGCAGGCGCTTCAATCACATTCACTATGTAGTAGGAATCGCATTTCCGTTTTCTAGACACACTCTGATGCGAGGCCCCAAACTTCAAACATATCACGAGTGACGTTCAGCATGCTCACATTGACGTGGAAAAGCGGGTCAGCTCAAAGCCGGGCGTGCAGAGCGCAGGTGAGTGGTGAGGACGTGCTCAGCACGTCAGCATCTGTCTCCCGGCATTACCGACGCCTGTCGGCTCGGCCGCCCGGTGCGCTTAACTGCCAGACGGATGGGCGGCACGTGCCAGCCCTGCTGACTCATAAGCTTCTCCATCACAGCAAAACCTCATCTACACCGGAATCCCAAAACACGCCAGCTTGTTATTCTGAATTAACCCCTACCGACCGAGAGCTGTTTTCACTTATGCCGGGCGCGACGACCCAACTCGTTTCAGGTGTGCCGTTCGCAATGTTGTTTTTCTGAGCTGAATCCATTGAAAGCAGCTGCGATTGAGCCATGACTTAGCCTGTAGATGCTAATTGGCATGACACAACAGTCCATTTTCTGTTATAATTATAGGGCATATAGTCTCTATAGCGCAAACTAAGCTTCTCGACGGCAAAAGTTTATTTTCTGTCTCATATCACGCTTCGCTATCAACTTCTATTTAATTTAATACACACTTTCCCACGATGCAACCGACACACAACGAGCATCGATTCGTTAAAACACAATGATCCTGGTGTGGTACGGAAGTCATTATAGTACTGTCACATCCAGGCACTTACCTCGAAAGTAGCCAAAGTGTAAAATGAAGAAACAAAGATGATTTCAGAGGCGGCCAATACGTGTGGCAAAACCGAGGACTTAGATAGGAGCAACACGCTCTGCGATTGAAGTAGTCAACAAGAGGAGAAAACAGCGCGTCGAGTGCGCACGATTTTGTCGGGAAATTTCCCATCACAAAGACAGAAACATCTCGTATTTCGATTCCAAGGTCAAACATGCTGGGAGAAGGCATGGCTCTCTTGGTCGCCCATTTGACGCACCATTGGATGCACCATTGCAACACAGTAATCTTGTTTCTACGTTTACCTTTAATGGAATAGATTCAACACGGAAGATAAAGACGGCCTGCAATGCTCAATTCCTTGACCTTGACCATGAACTGCAATTGAATCTTCCGCACCCGGATGTTGTCATTGAAACCCGTTCTCGTGCACCTATTCAGCTCAATTCCAGTAGGGCGAGGTGGTGGATTCCGTCCTGACACCTCGAAGACCTATCGTCCAGTCCTACGAACCTGTAGGCATGCGATATTTTGCTTCGGTGCAGGTGCGTGTAAAAGCTGGGGGAGTAATGGGTGAAATCATACACATGGCTTACGGGGCAGTGTATGCAGTGCAGTGTATGCAACTTATCACACCCAAAATTTCCATCCTCTCCTGGAATACCACTGATCATAATTATATACTAGAACTCCAGCTCCGCGTTGCAAATACATTAACTATATAACATAATAATTTGCACATCCAGGCTTTGACGCCAGCAGCGCAACAACTTTTGCGACAGCAACGATCATGTCCGGAATATTCAGGAAAATAACGCATTTCACGAAATTTCATTAACTATTCGAATAATTACAAATTTGATATGCTACGTTTGCTGATTGTGCTTGCAAGATAATGCACCCACATTTTCATTACGAGCGAGGACGAGCCCGAAAAAAATATACTCCAATGCATATACAACAAAAGGTGCTCTGAACGACCCACCTTAGTCAGGTCGTCCAGACCTTGACATCTTAATTCCTTTTTTTTTGTTTCAGTATATCCAGTCCTGATAACTGAACTGAGAATTAGGCCTTATGTTACAATTCATACGTCAGCAGTTTCACCACAATATATTCTTCGAAGATGAGCCTATTTTTTCAAAGAGAAGTTTCATAATGTGATTTGGCAAGAGCAGGGTTAGCCGCCACTGGCAAAGTCAGCCAGCCAGTCGCCGGCTACATGGCTATGTCATCATGACACACAGCCTGTACCACAGCCACAGCCACAGCCACAGCCTGCCAAAACGGTTGGGACGAATCTGTTCAAAATCTCGCACGTCCTGCACCGGTTCGGCGAATATATCATGATGATGGGCTTGGTTCAGCCTTTGATGATGGGCTTGGTTCAGCCTTTTTGTGTGGGCACGTGCCACGCGCCGCCAACCGGGGCCATTCAATAGTGGGGCGGTTTGCGATGGTTTGCGCGTGCTGCACATAAGGGACTTTCATGCCCCTCTTCCGGTGAGTAGAACCTACAGCCGATACCAAGGAACACACCCGGTTGAAATTTCTTGAATATGTACGCTCGACAGGGAGTCATCCACTTTCGGGGTAGTTGGCCAGGTGTGGTGCACCATATGACCACCATATGGCACGTGAATTCGCCTTAACGAAGGCACCTCCGAGTTTCTAATGGCACTGCGATAGTTATCAAACTTGGTGCCTACTATGAAGGATATGCGAGTATAGTCAGTTTTAGGTATGACTGCAAAGATGTGGGTGTGCTGTACGTGCACGTATTTTGCATCCCTTTCCATCAGTCAGCAGTACAGGTTATATCGGATATCCGCAACATTTTGACAGGGCATATACCTCACGCTGACCCAACAGCTTTTGCGCTTGGCAGCGATGTGGAATGCATCGTGTGCCGGTTCAGTACGTGCTTCTACTTTGAATGGAGCATATTCGCATTTAAGACGGCGCGTTCCATGGCCGTAAAATATGCTGGGAAGTTGACCCATCACCAGGGCCATTCGTGCATAAATGACTCACAATGAAAAGCTGCCATAGTTTGCACTTTCGGCTCGCGCACATGTTCTGCACCGCTGTTCCACAAGCGGTGGCCATGGACCAGTCCACAAGCCGCACGACCCCGATATTTTGTGAAAACGTGACCACCAGGGAATCAGCCGCTCTTAACTTTGACGACCTGGTGGGGTGGATCCAGGATTTGACTTATGCTTTGAAATCCGCCATGTGGAGAGGGAAAATTTGCAGCCATCAAATCCAGAGAGGACAGTATGTATTATATGTTTAACATCAGAAACTCCTTTTTGTGCTTCACCATGAGTTTCTGCCTTTTTATCGAAGAGCAAAAAGTGACGTTGGGCGTCAGACGCAATGTTAATGCGGACATCAGGGGGATCTCCAATAAAGAAATAAAACAGGTAGGTTCCTGATGTCATTCAAGAACTCTGAAACATGCGCTCGCGACAAGCGCGCCCGGATGCTCACTAGTGTGTGTGCGAAGAATATAGTTACAATTTATGAGACTCTGTCTCCATAAAAGATGATGCGAAGTGCATTTATGAAAGTTAGCTTGCCTTCAGACGTCAATCTCATTGCCACTTACAGTGATGTATTGCGCATATTGTTACTTTGCATATTGCCTTCTGGAACTATTTTCCACCATAGACGGCTGGCCGCTGGCGGCGACGCGGGTGGCCCGCGGACCGTCCCCGACCGCCCGCCGCCATTCATAATATGGTGGGGCGCAGACCATTCCCTGAATGTTAATGGGCCCCAACGCCAAAGTTACAGGCGGATTTTCAGATTTGAAACGGTAGGCGATGTGCCTGACATGAGTTCCGCTACCATTGCAGTTGAGGCCGACAAGTTTTCTCGATATTGTTTAAGAACATTACGGTTATGGGCGTTGAATGGAAAGAATGCATTTACAATCGTGAATTTCTCCTACACCATTTTGGCGTGGCAGAGCCGATGTTGCTTAGTATTGTTGAAGGGTGGAACTTTACATGTTGTCATGCCACCGCTCGGCGTCCCTACGGATCCTCTGGGCTGCAACCGTCGGCGCTTGACGTGCATCGAGCCATGACAGAACCTCAATAATGCCGGAAAGCTTCATGTCAAAAGGTAAAAAATGACAGGGTTAGATATCTATAAAAGTAGTCGAGTGTGGCATCAGAAGGTAGCTAATTTTATGCAGGTTTATTTGAGAACATTGGAAATTAATTCGCTAATGTAGAACATCTGATATACAAATAAAAGGAATGCAATGTGATAATTCGAGACAGAAATCCCGGAGTTGAGTCCAAAAATGACAGGGTCAGATGTCTATAAAAGTAGTTGAGTATGACATCAGAAGGCAGCTCATTTTGTGTCGGTTTATTTGAGACCATTGGAAATTAATTCGCTAATGTAGAACATCTGATATACAAGTTGAAGGAATATATTGTGATAATTCGATACACAAATCCTGGAATTGAGTTAAAAAATGACAGGATTAGATATCAATAAAAGTAGTCGAGTATGGCATCAGAAGGCAGATGATTTTATGCCGGTTTATTTGAGACCATTGGAAACTAATTCGGTAATGTAGAACATCTGATATACAATTTAAAGGAATACAATGTGATACTTTGGGACACAAATTCGGGAATTGAGTGCAAAAGTGACAGGGTTAAACCTTCATGAAAGTTGGTCAAGATGATGTAAAAATGTAGCACATTCGATCTTCGTTTAGTTAAGAACATTGGAAATTGTCAGCACTTCACACAGAAGATGTATGACGCGTTTTTATCACAAGATGTTGAGTGGCCAATTGCTACCATTTCACTTTAAGGGCAAAGTGACAGGGTGAAATGATTTGATAATAAAACGAACTACACATCATAAGAGAGCTTGTTTCAATGTTGTTCAAATTTGACCATTGGAAATCACTTGCACCTTCTTTAGAATCCAGAATATAGCATTAATCAGAGCCAGCCCACGCTGATGGTGTTCCTTCACAAACCCACCACCAGAGCGGCGCCACCGATATTACGTCCGCTCATGACGCCTGACGAGCAGTCATTGTTAAACCGCACCATTCAATCGTTTGGTACTAAGAGCCCAGGATAATTTCCTGGATAAGAAATTATCCTCTCCAGGTGGGTGGATAACTTCCTGAAAAAGAGTTCTGGGTTATAAAAATCCAGAACTCGGCTGTTTTTCAGCAATGGATGCGTCGTGTACCGGTCAGATGCGTGCTTTAGTTTTGACCAGAGCATCTCCGAGTAGGTATACATATATACATATATATATATATATATATATATATATATATATATATATATATATATATATATATATATATATATATATATATATATATATATATTACATATACATATATATATATATATATATATATATATATATATATATATATATATATATATATATTATTACATATACATATATATATATATATATATATATATATATATATATATATATATATATATATATATACATACATATATATATATATATATATATATATATATATATATATATATATATATATATACATATATACCTACTAAAACGTAGTGTGTAGGAAAGGAAGATGCACATTTCCTTCGTGTTCCGAAAGTTACTCAGTTGGGCTATTGCTTCTGTTTCCACTTGTAGGGAGGTATGCTTTCGTCTGCATCTTCGGGCAATTTTTGGGTGTCTGAATTTGTGCAGCGGGCCATTCGCTCGGTCAATCGGTTGTGCTCTCCCATATTGCAGCAGTGAATACCACAGGGTCAATAGCAGCGCTAGGGCCTAGGGATGCGTTAGGCTTATTTGAGCCTAGGAACGCATCAACTGCTAGTGGTTTGTAGCATCACCAAGTGCTGATTCAGCCGAACATCTAAGCGGATTCATGTCATTTCCATTAACCCTTATCCCATGCTTGGGGATGGACGATGCACTTTGGCCGAACCAAACATTTTGCAAAACTCGAAGACGATCCTTGTATTTGCAACGATGTGGGTGTAACAAAATCAAGAATATTCAATGAAGAATAATTGCGCAATGCGGCTCATGACAGGATCCACTGAATGTGAATAACCACTTCACACAAATCGTCCTTTGAAGTGGTGCCTAAAAGATCAGAAACTGCAGTGAATTTGAAGCGTCAGAAAGGTTTCGACATTTCGACATTTTTGTCCCATGTGTTCATGACCAATCGACATGGATCAGCGTGATCTGTGAAAATCAACCTCCTGGTCACGAGGATACCAACTAAAACAAACCTCATAACCAGCTGACCTACCAGAGGCCAAATGTCACTGCGCTCAGCTACTTAGATCGACTTGAAACTTGGTACACAGGTATTTTAGACTAGTTGGTCCACATGAGCATCAAAACTATGAGAGCGTTCATAAGCAACTGAGGTATTTGTAGTCAAAGGTCACAGGGCAGCGAGGTTGGATTATCAACAGTGGCCTGGCTGGCCTGGGTAGGTGGGTTAGATTACTAACAACGGCCTGGGTGGCCTGGGTGAGCGGCTTGGATTACCAACAATGGTCTGGGTGGCCTGGGTGAGTGGCTTGGATTACCAACAATGGCCTGGGTGGCCTGGGTGAGTGGCTTGGATTACCAACAATGGTCTGGGTGGCCTGGGTGAGTGGCTCGGATTACCAACAGTGGCCTGGGTGGCCTGGGTGAGTGGCTTGGATTACCAACAATGGTCTGGGTGGCCTGGGTGAGTGGCTTGGATTACCAACAGTGGCCTGGGTGGCCTGGGTGAGTGGCTTGGATTACCAACAATGGCCTGGGTGGCCTGGGTGAGTGGCTTGGATTACCAACAGTGGCCTGGGTGGCCTGGGTGAGTGGCTTGGATTACCAACAATGGCCTGGGTGGCCTGGGTGAGTGGCTTGGATTACCAACAGTGGCCTGGGTGGCCTGGGCGAGTTGCTTGGATTACCAACAATGGCCTGGGTGGCCTGGGTGAGTGGCTTGGATTACCAACAGTGGCCTGGGTGGCCTGGGTGAGTGGATTGGATTACCAACAATGGCCTGGGTGGCCTGGGTGAGTGGCTTGGATTACCAACAATGGCCTGGGTGGCCTGGGTGAGTGGATTGGATTACCAACAGTGGCCTGGTGGCCTGGGTGGCCTGGGTGAGTGGATTGGATTACCAACAGTGGCCTGGGTGGCCTGGGTGAGTGGATTGGATTACCAACAATGGCCTGGGTGGCCTGGGTGAGTGGATTGGATTACCAACAATGGCCTGGGTGGCCTGGGTGAGTGGGCTTTTCTCGACGCCCCGAAGACTATGGACACACAAACTGAAAATGGTCATTTAGAACCATGACTAATGTCCTAAGAGCTGCCTATTTATCAAATTTCAGATATCGAGTTATCCGACGTTAAAATCTGTGGCGATTGCGTTCCAGTGACTGATCTCGTGACGATCAGCAGATCAAATTATTTAAATGATCTACTTTCAAGTCGTGTTCTCCGGAAAACTTCGGATATTAACATGAATTTATAATATAGAAGCGAAGTCCTTCCCACACGGAGTTAGAATTGGACGATTTAATGTACCGAGAATCAGAGTGGTTTTGGCGAGACCTTATGCTCAGGCAGATTTTATCCATTCATAATCAAGTTCCAATTACCCTCTCCTTCGGCCGCAGTGAAACGCGACGGCACATTGGGCTTTGCAGCGTTTCAGACGTCAGAATTTTCAGGCGTCAGACGTTTCAGATTTCAGCGTTACCAAGACGCTCAGAACTCAAAAAATGTAGTTGATCAGTTGATCCGCAAAGCAACTAATAGAAGTCCAAGAAGTTTGAATTTGGTGGATAGCAAGATTCGGTTCTACTACTCTGAATGTACATAATTACATCTAAAACCTACCTGCAAATGACGCACTTGCACTGTTCCAGTTAGTTTCGAAGCATGAGTTAACATCGGCTTGCAACAAATAGCTGGGTCAGCTGAAATTTGTGGATTTATCCAGGCTGTGAAAAACCATGGAAGTGAGTTTGGAGCAGGTTTGTTGTGGTAGGCTGATCCCCACCATCGTTCGTCGCAAAACCCACTATCTGTCGGCGCCAGGCTTGAGTTTTCGAAGCCAGACGCTTTATTCTCGCCGATGCCTTCATTTGACTAAAAATGGGCTCATTCGACCATAGAGAAGAGCCAGGAAGCCATCATATGTGCGAAAGTATAAGAAAAACCAGATAAATGTAGGTCGTTGATGTGATTTCGTTTAATAATCAGTTCGTCAGAAATGATCAGTTCAATATCGCGTTATGCTGGCTACGTGCTTAGTAGGTCACTGCATGTGTAGTGTACTTTAAATTATGTGTACCATAATGCGCTTATATTCGGTACGTTTGGTGGTACTCAAGCTCTGCCGATAACTACTCAAGTGCTAACAATAATGCACGATGGTAGACATTGAGCTATCGTGAAAACCACAGGCACCTGGTTGAAGAAGTATGAAAAGCCAGCAAACTGAGGATTATATATGAACATTTTGGGAGCACTCGTCCTCCGCATGGAACGCATGGGAGAGAGTGCGGCATGGGGTTGTATTTAGACCAACTGAAGACAGCCATCTGCGTTTTTCAGTGTTGAGTATCTGTTTTACATATCATGGAAATATCGTAACTAACTGCTTAAAGTACTTGGTGATTTATGATTGCATTGCTCAGACTATATCAGATATGTTGCGTTGTGAAACAACTAGCTATGTCGCTATATGCACGCTCCAAATATCTAAATATCAATATCCAAGAATCTCTTTCAATTAGTTGCAATCACTACTAGCTATCAGAAGTTATGAAACCATGTTAACAGCCCAAAGCCAGATGTCACGGCATTGTGAAGGTTTCCGTCGAATATTAAGCGTTGTCATCTGTTCAGACTGGAAAGCTGTGCAGCGACACTTTGCCAACACATTTATGCAGTCATGCATCTGCATTTCATCGAAAACAATGCGGCCTGGTATGAGGCTACGTTGAAAGCGCTGCCCGGTGGCCAAGTTCATGGCAGGTCACCAGGTCTCCTGAGCTCATGATATGCCATTTCATGCTGAACCATAGATATTCTGTAGGTGGCTAGCCAGCGTGGCTAGCTAGCGTGGCTAGCTAGCGTGGCTAGCTAGCGTGGCTAGCTAGCGTGGCTAGCTAGCGTGGCTAGCTAGCGTGACTAGCTAGCGTGGCTAGCCACGTTAGCTAAAATGGCAAAAGATTTATGCCGTGTTGTGGTACGTGATCCTGGAAAGAACGTACATACATACTTACACAGTGTGTATTGCAACTCGATACAAAAGGATCCTCTTAATGAAGGAGGTTCTATCGTGCAGGGAACGATCTCTCGTTCACTGCCTTCCTGGACGATAGAACATGCTTTTAATCCGGACATCAAAATTATACACTCATACACTTTTTTAATTCAAAGCAATCATCAACTTGATGATTTCTGATTATATCATGTCAAGCTTGCAATAACATGAGACAGGGATTGTATGAGATTGCAATATCACTCATGTATCACAACGATCCAGCTATGCTGTATGTTATGAAGGATGGTTGGCCATGAAAAGCTTTGGCAATGCTGCTCCCTGGTCCCTTGATCAGCAGGAAGCTCTTAGTAATGTGAAGCTTAAGATGACAAAATGTAATATAAAATTAACTTAAAGTAAAGGTTTATACTGAAATAGCAGCTTGAACAGACATTACTGCATTTACTTTTAGTTTACACTCAAGTGATGAGTTAATGCTTATTCTTTCTGAACATATGATCATCACAGTTGATGGTCTTGGCAAATTAACATTACAGAAGGTAACTAGTATGCCAATTTACTTATAATCCCCGTGCAATCTGGATCTATTTATTGATTTTGAACATTGAGCATGTGTGAATCTACTATCATATTGGCACATGAGAGGGCATACTGCCTGGCGATGTTATTGTCCTTAATTTGTGAATTGCTACCTGGAGGGGGGGGATCTCAAACATCTGGTGTTGCTAAAGTTTACTGCACAGGGATGTTTGATAACTTCCCACACAGGGTATTGGTGCTCCTTTCACTTGCAATGGAATCCTTGCTCCTCTATCATCTTATCTAGGCATACAACTATCTATATTGCTTTATCAAGCTGTGCTTCTCAATGGTGTGAATTTTACCTCCCTAATTTCCTTTTTCCGTTTTACTTTCCTTCATTCATGTTCCCTCTTTTGTGTGCTTCCAGTTCAGTGTTCATGCACAATTATTATTCCAAGTTTTCCATTTCCAGATTTAATCACCATTTCCAATGGGCTCTTTCCTTGAGTAATGAGCAGGCTCAAACTTGAAGGAGCTACATTATAATTACTAGGCAATTATTTGGATGATAAGTACCCTCCTCATGCACATATATTATCACAATGTAAATATTCTACCTTACCTCAACCACTAAACTTCAACACTGATTTTCAGTACTTCATATCAATACAAGATCCCTCAAGAATAAATTTGATAATGTTGTTCATTTTCTAACAAGCTCTAAAGTTGATTGGACAGTTAGTTGTGCTTCAGAGACATGGTTGAATAAATATTTAGTACAATACTTTAGCCTAAAAAATTGTAATCTCTTTGCATCTACTAGAGAAGGTGAAGGTGGAGGTACAGCAATATACATAAGTAATCAATATGAGGCTAGGGAAAGAAAAGACCTTGAGAGTGATAATTTTGAGACAAGTTTTCTGGAAATCAAATGAAGTAACAGCAAAAAGATTCATAGTAGGGGAAATGTATAGACCTCCAAGTCTGGGCCACACTTCATTTATGGACTACATGGAATAAATACTTGACTCTGTAAGAATTATTTCGTGAACCCTACCCAAATATGTATGATATCGTTGGCGTTGAAGTTGAATTGTGTTCGTAAGAAATTATTTGTTTTCGTGTCGGATTAGTCCAGAAAATTAATAGGCGAGTGAGGTATTATGCAATAGGCAGTAGCAGGTAATGAACACGGGGAAACACAATGGCCATGGGCAATCACGGAGGCCAGGCTTACCTTTCGACGAGTTCAGGCAGTTCCACAGCGCTCTGTGAATATTAGTCACTCTTAATGCCAGAGCTATTGTGCGCCCATAGCACCGGTAAGTTGTAGATTGCTGGTAGTAGTTGTAGTTGTAGTTATGCGTTAGATCGAGCATTCGTCCCGCGCGCGCACGTAGCACGTAGCACTCCCGCTCGCGTCTCGCAGCCGACTCTGACTGACCCCGTGCCAAGCACCGACCCGTATGTGTCAAGGTCACGTGACCGCCCAAGGCCAAGCAGCCCGGCCCTGCTGCCCGTGATACGAGCGAAGGACGGGATACCATGCGAGTTCGGAAAGGATGGAATGGAATGAAGAATGGTGGAACAATAATGTTGTGGTTGCGATGATAATTAGTGGCATTTTAACGTATGTATGTATTTAATGCCTGTATTTGAAATGTTATGATTAATATTGTGCGCGCAGAATTCTCGCAACTCATTAGAAAACACTAAATATCCATGTGGGATGTGATTTGACCATGTGGTTTTAATCACGCTTCTCTTCGGACTTCCTGGAAAAGACGAATCCCGCCAGATGCGATGTGGGGACGTGACTCTGGACAACGATGAGAATGGCAATATATGCATGCGATTCAAGAGGCGAACGACGAAAGCAAGAGGGGGCTCTGTCGCTTCGTCCTCAAGACCTTTCGCTCACAAAGCTAGTTCAAATAAAGACAAGTCCGATCGGTGCCCAGTGCGTGTATTTAAAAAGCTCCACAGGAGACAACCCTATGCTATGTTAAGTGGCGAGTTACCTCTCTCCCTCGCCATCAACTACAAGGCAACCCGGGACGAGCCAACCTGACTCAGCAAGCCCCCACTAGGGTCCAGTGGCATTTTGACATTCCCTACATTTTACTCCTATAGGGATACAAAGTCAGGATAGACTGATGTAAATTCGATATGCCATTGGATCGCAGATGTGAACACGAATGATGTTAGCACATCGTCTTGAGTAACTGCACAAACGTCACTATAAACTACACCCACCACTAACATGGCGGATGAAATAGCATGCAGGCCACAAGCGTTCGTCCCTTGCTTTAATCTATCCAAAGCATGGTTATTATCGGAGGAATATAATCATAGAACATGATTAGAATATTTCATCAGAATAGTCGGTCACATATTAACTGCGGTTAAAAGATTTAGGAAAGTCACGCGATTGCTATGTTGTTATGTTCCGCCCGATATTGCAGCTGCTACATAATACAGGATTAGGAATGCTGGTTTCGTTTGTTTTTAAATCAAAGAACATAACAGTAGCTTCGAGTGTATTCCGTCGTTTCGGTTGTGACACCGTGAATTCTATGCGAAATGCCACGCCACATTCGGAATACACTACGGCGAATCATTAGCTCAACATAAGCATACGCCATATTACTGATTGCAGCTTCTTTTACTTTGAGGACCCGATACAAATAGAAGCCGTACAGAAAAACCACCCAGGGAAATCGTGTCGTGACATGCTTTCTGGCGAGGATTTTCCGTCCTTATACGGTGCGTAACAAGGTCAATGCCAATCTTACCTCATTTTCTAAGTTTTGCGATTGCACAATGGACTGTTTACTTTGAATCATAGTATGTTCCAACCAGATAAGTGAACTGACCAAGTGTGTTAACTGACCAAAATACGAGTTCTTTTACATGTATTGCAAAATACACTGGAAGCCTGATCATAGTTCATGGTCAGTACATGGATGAACAACGAACATGCATGAACATTGACCCCATGTTTATTATATGGTATGAAGCCAGGGAATTGTTTGGAACTATCAATTGACAGCTGTTGAATAATCACATCGTCAGTATAATTGCGAAGATGCACCATTCAGTGTTCCGTATTCAATGCTGTATGCTTTACCAGGACATTCGTTTGTGACGTTTCCTTTCATCTATATAATGTATGTGAACTTCTTCGCTTCGTGGCAAACACAATGACAACACTACTTATCTATCATGCCACAGGCATCTGCAAGAACGCTGCTTTTAGTCCCGTTGTTCACCTGGTCTAAGAGTCTTTCCTCTTCCTGGATGAATGCTATTCCGATCTCAGAGCACTGGGCGCTACGTGGGCATTATTTCTCATCACGACTATCTTTAGGATCGTTAACTTGGTCTCGACATCAGTACCGGGAAAGTAGCTATCGGTCCATCCATCAGATTGGAAAGTCCAATCTGATGGTGTGTAGAATTAGTTACATTTCAGCTCTTGCTGGTCTTCCCAGTAATCACTGCTTGTGCTTAGATATTCTCTTTGTTTCTATACATCGGAAACAACGCATACATAAGGTTCCCTTTCGTTCAGCGTCCAATGAAAAGGACATCATTTCCACTTACCATCTGAGTCTTCTGACACTAATGGTTTCCTCCCTCCACGCGTAGCATGCAGAGAGATGTTGCCGCACGCCGCCCAACGACATATTTGCATGCATGGCTGCACAGCACACGCCTGCAACATTTCAAGATGTCTGCCCGTTCTGTTGTCGGACGCAATCGTCGGACGGTTTCTGTGGTCGCTGTTTGGCCTTTCGGTGGCTACATTTTTAGAATTGAATACTGTGAGTGTCATGGATGGACATATTGGTAAGTAAATTGTGCTTTCCGTTGTCCTTTGTAATATACTCTGCACTGCAACCCAAATAAATGAAAAAGATGGTATGCCTAATTCACGTGTTTAATTTTTTTTTGTGGGGGGGGGGGGGGGGGGGGGGGGGGGGGGGGGGGGGGGGGAGAATACTCATGCCACCAAATGCAGTCTGCTCAGGGGTGGAATTTTGTGTACTTTTGGTGTTGCCAATGCAGCACTAATTGCCAAGTTTAGCATTCGGCCTTTGTTGTGCATGGCATGAATGATCTCAACATTTGGCTTGACAACGCAAATCATTTTGGGAGGACGACCCTTTCTATGCCACACCAATACGGTTAATGATCAACTTGTTAAAAGTTGGGGTCGCTACCCCTTAGCTACCACCACCCGCTCGGTCCTGAGTCCCTAATCTTGATAGAGGATGATCAATTTTCGACGCTTCAGTTTTCGGCATCCTTTTCAGCTCTGTAACAGGAATATATTTTCCTCTGCTTCCGTATTTTCATGACCTCACTACCACGTTCTCCATAAAAAACCAGTACCGTTGACGTGCAGGGGCCCTTCTTGTTGTGAGGTAGTACCAAATATCTAGGAATTAATGCTATCTGGGTACTACGGTGAGTGGCTCCGCTTGAGTCAATTAGTAGTGCAGCGGATCATTTATGGCGCAGTAAACAAGCAACCGATAAGCTTCATGGCGCATTGGATAGATAATATCAGCCTGCTAGTATGACGTTGACAAAATTAAACGTGACGTCAGAGTCTGACGCAGCCTGCTACTTTCTGCTGCCGACTGTTACTTTCTGCCGCTGCCTGCCAATTTTTGGGGCCGACGCGACGTTGTGAACGTCGGGTCTGCCGAGCCAAGATTCTGCCGGAATTCTACGACGTGTAAACAGGCCTTTAGTTTATGTTGAATGCATGGCCGTGAAATAACTCATCAATTACACGGTACCAGAACCAATCTTGATGTGTCACAATACATCGATATTGGTTATTCCCACCTATTGACCAACAGGAAACCTATATTGTTAATCTTGTATTGGGCAACATATATAAGCACAGATGGAGCATCATAATAATATAGCACTGAACACTCGCATGGCTTTCTTAAATTACAGCAATAATTGAAATGTGCTCGAGCCCGCTAACCATTCTGACGCAAGCTATGAAATAAAGCAAGGATGGCTACAAGTTATTTGATTCGCTGCTGGTGAGTATAGTTCATGGTGGTGTGTGTACGATGTAATCTCCACCGGTCGGGTTGATAGATGTGAAGTTTAAGTTCTGGATGGTCTTGATGTTGCGCATGTCGTTAGAAATGGTGATGAGGCTTCGAGTAGCCTGTCATTTACTTGAAGCAACGCACCGTTTTGGGCCGACATTGCCATCGTCTCATAGACATCCACACGTATATCATCATTGGCGTCAGAGATCGACAATCCTTACAGCCATGTAACCCTCGTTGGAGCCAATCTCAATGCCTTCAAAGGTCGCCAGTGGGGCACACACAGGGTCTCACGGGAGCAATTCCATTGATCTATCTCCGTGCGTAGCCGTTTTAATCCCATTCAGTGGAGCCAGCTGAGAGCCAGATGGAAGGACTGAGATGGTCAAACAATTCAACATCGTCGAATCTGACAGTTCTGTTTCATAGAAACTGGACCTTTGGCCCTGTCTCCCAGATAGTGGCGAATTGGAAGGAGCAGGAAAGCCACACAATGGACATGTTTCATGTTACTTTAGGCCCTGTTTTCTGGAATGTTTCACGAGTATGTATTTGGTTTGTTTGTTTTACTTTAAGGACAATGGCCGCATTAATTTTTCTTGTTAAGATACCTGAGATGCCTGAACAATTAAAAACCCGCATACGACCCAATCACTTTGCCATTGGTTGACATATCTGTGACGTCACATAGAGTTCAGCGATGCTCGGCTGTCGGGCATTGAATCTGGTGCATAGACGTTTACCGAGTCGCTTCAAGCATGGCTCGTATCCAGGCGCGCACCCAGGATCTTTCCATGGGGGGGCCCGGACCGAAAAGGGCACTTGGCCGGCTCCAAAAGGGCACTTGACCGGTTCCAAAAGGGCACTTTGCGGCCCGGGGCACACTGGAAGGTTTGTTGACCGGGGGGGGGGGGTGGCAAGCAATTTGTTTTAAAATTGCTAGAAAAAATGATTTTTGGGCCAGAATGTCCCTAAGTTTAGCCCCGAAAATCACCTGCTTTATGATAAGGCAGGTGATTTTTGGGCTAAATTTGGGACATTCCGGCCAAGAATGTCTTTGAATGTCTTTTGACTTTTCGGTCAAAAGGGTACTTTTCGGCCAAAAGGGCACTTTGGTCTCATGGGGGGAGGGCGGGCCCCCTGGTCCCACCCCCCTCCGGTGCGCCACTGCTCGTATCCGATAACCCCAGAAGCATTTTCAGCAATCAAGCATTGCGGGAAGCAGCGCAATGTTTTTTTTGTGTTCCGAACAAGATAACTACAACCATTGGTAGACCAGAAGCTCTCGGCTTCTTGAAGCACGAAAAGTTCTGGGAAGTTCTGGAAGATGTACTTGCACGTGAATGTATCGTTCAGTTTGTCTGATGTGCAGCACGGTTTTATGCTGGTAAGACCATGACCGTGGTTTCATGGGAAGAATACGCATTTTCATGTTGCCAAAAGGATGAAAAGTTATAGCTTCAACAGGTTTGCCCAATTATTTGAGCAACTTGGAGTCAATTAGCAGCACCATTCTTACATTTTAATTTTTGTCCAGGGCTAGCCCACGAAGCCCCAAAAATTCAGTTTTATAGGTTCACCTATTTTTGCATATCTAGAACTAATGAAGCAACTATATCAACCTGCCTCCAATGATTGGCGAAGATCGGCCATTTAAGCAAATGCCAGTCGATGAGTAGCCTTGTACCCCAACTGTAAGATTTGGGGTAAACAGTTGTATTTCCTAATGTTTTGCCACTACGCGCATAGCTACCATTCACCTGGTCCGCGTTGCTGGAGCAGTTGGAGGAGATGCATCACTTCGAATTATTCACAGGGCGGTCAGTCATGAATCTGCGAAGGAAGAATGACAATGCTATTTTTATGTAAGTGACGCAATGTACAGACAAGCAATAGATTGGCTGGTTGGTTGGCTACCTGGGCTTTAGCTTGCACCGACCATGATCATATACCGACCATGATCATATACCTCCCATGATCATATACCTCCCATGATCATATACCGACCATGATCATATACCGACCATGATCATATACCGTCCATGATCATATACCGACCATGATCATATACCGCCCATGATCATATACCGACCATGATCATATACCGACCATGATCATATACCGACCATGATCATATACCGCCCATGATCATATACCGACCATGATCATATACCGCCCATGATCATATACCGACCATGATCATATACCGCCCATGATCATATACCGACCATGATCATATACCGACCATGATCATATACCGCCCATGATCATATACCGCCCATGATCATATACCGACCATGATCATATACCGACCATGATCATATACCGCCCATGATCATATACCGCCCATGATCATATACCGACCATGATCACATACCGCCCATGATCATATACCGACCATGATCATATACCGACCATGATCATATACCGACCATGATCATATACCGCCCATGACCAGCAATATGTGACTGACAACACAAGTGCAATTGTGCTTCAGGTACAGTACACGTGCGATTTCTAACTGGTACGGGAAACACAGTTCAAACACTGTAAAAAATGATTAGCACTTTTGCTGCTAATTGCATGCTAAGTGACTGCTTCAAACAACGCTTTTCCCTTAGGATGCTAGTAACAAGCATAAGGATGCTAGCAACAAGCACCATATGTGCTATTCGGCTGGAGGCGGCTAATTCTAGCCTGCAGATGCTAGACGGCAAGAATGAGGATGCTTGATCTTAGCAGCCATGAGTGTTGTGCCAAGCAGTCCAGAATAATGCAACTGCTTATATCTAGCACTAGTCGGTTTTACAGCGGCAACTTGCTCTCCCGTCTAGTCGCTTTTCATCCTTCCAAGTCAATCCTTGCTTCACCTAAACATTCCAGACATGAACTAAAAAAGTACATCGAAGAACATTAACAAGAATTGTCAAGAATTAACTAAAATCATTAACACGAATTGATTTCACTCAATTTTCTCAGCTTTTTCATCGACAAAACTTGTTTCTTGGTGGTGAGAATAAAACGATTTTAGACTGATTGGTTTAGTATAATTTTCCTTAAACCATTTTATATTCCGAAACCTATATCCCAGTACGCGGCAAGCAACAAATCATTCGGTGCACGAGCGTCCTACTCGTTGGGTGTGTTGTGAATATTTAGTAGTTGTGCGGCGTGAGCATGTCGGCAGTATCAGGTATGGATTTATAAACTTGGTTGACATCGATTAAGTGTAATTTTGTTATCATTTTCTCTACCGTTGCTCAGGAAGTTGGCTTATAACCGCATCTTTCGCTATTTTAACCACAGCGCCAATCTGTCATCTGGCAGTCATCCGTCGGCTGCCAGATACCGTAGAGCTGAGTGCAGTCTCGACGTAAATTAGAAAGCGTATTGCAATTTGCTGATATTCGTAAGTTTAATTCTACTTATTTCAGCAGCGTTAATACTAAAACCGATTTCGTTATTAAAACTTATGTGAGAATTAGATTTGGTGGTCGCTTTTAATTTATGCAGATCACTATGCCGGGTCTTCTCCCTCTATCTTGTTCCTGAGACCACGTGACCTGGGAGCAAATTTCCGCTGTAAAACCGACTACTGTTACGGTCCGTGTTTTTTGGCGGGAGTTTGAGCACTCTATGGCTGCTTACAGTTAGCAGTTAGGTAGTTAATATAAGCAGCGTATAAAAATGGCGGGAATATTAGCACCTTAACGCTGCCTAACGAAAAAACTGCGCGAACATTCGGCCATTTTGGTTTCAGATTCGATGGCGTGCGGATCGGTGCAATCGTGCGGCAAGATTAAAGCGAAGAAGAGAAGTCTCTCTGGGATCAAGAGGACCTCTGGATCCAGAATCACATGCCTGACATAGTCTGCACAAGGTGGGTGTGTCTTCACAGCAAATGTTTTTCCACATCCCTGGTATCAATATGATTATGTCAGCATCTTGCCAACCTCGCTGCATACACCCCTGAAATTACGGGCGCTGGATGACTTTCGCAGTTGATCCAACCTCAAGCTACAATCACTAACATACCTGAGCTTGACAACACATAGTACCTGGCATGCTTAGCAAGGCATATGCGTTATTGCCATGGGACAAACAATCTGAAATGTAATTTTTTGCATCATTATTCATCTATGGACCCTGAGAAGCTGAGTGGGCTATGCCAGTTGCAGCCTATTCTGTGGGCCTCCAACAATTATTTCTCAGACAATGGCTTTTGGGTGGTTTATTGTGCTGCTCAGAATGTATTAGCTGAAAGAAAGCTAGCCTGGATTATCCTGGATATAGCAGAGGCTGGACTATCACCACCAATTGTTGCTACCAGATCATTTTATAGGCTTAACCGAGATGGGCCACTGGGGCTCTTTTTATGTTTTAACACGTTATGACTGTATAGCATTATTATGGATTGTATTTGTTCATAATTATGTAGCCATGGAGCCAGTGGATCTGCTCTTTACGTCACCATTTGTTCATGACTGGCACTGTGCCATGTAAGACTGAACTGTGATAAATGTGGAGCTTGCATAACAAAATAAAATAAATTGTCTGGGTTAGGTTTCGCTGGTTTATTTGGTATTATTGTCATTTAAGGTGTCCATGACAAAAGTCTTACACACATTTTCCTTCATTAAGCAATCAACTGGGTTAGGATACATCAGATTAGGTTGTTTAGTTACAAAATTTGAGATTGAAATTAAGGAAACGTCTAATATTTTTCCTGTTCGTGTATTTCATTGTAATACATACTAAATTTGCTTCTATATATATATATATATATATATATATATATATATGCATGTCCTCCTTTGCTATTTGCAAAGTAGGACATACGTATTCCTTTGCATTGCTATTTGCATACGAATGCATTAAAAGGGTATATCGCCTGTAAGCATCCTGATTCCTGTTCGCTGTAATATTTAAGATGGGTATCGGACGTTAGCATGTAGCAAAAGAAGTACTCCGTCCGTATCAATACCGTAAGTCAGCAACACCCGTACGCTACTATCAAGGAGTCCAATTTCGGTTTTAGCACCCAATGGGTGCTAAATATGCTAGCACCATAGGCGAACCGTACCCAGGAGGTGCTGGTTTTTGGCGTGAGAAAAAACTAGCACCCTGAGGGTGCTAAAGCGCACGCACCCCATGGGTGCTCATTTCAAGTACCATGCTACTAAATATAGCCGAATAAAGAGGTGCTAGATATAAGCACCATGCTTATATTTAGCACTTGAAATTTTGCGATGTGATGCCAACTACAAAAAGATGCTTAATTCAAGCAGCCCTGTGGAGCTGGAATTTGACATTTGAAATAGCACCAAAGGGGTGCTAATCTTTTTTTTACAGTGAAGAGTGGCTCACATCCACGTAATTGGCTGAAATTGAATCAGAGGTTCAAATGACGAGTCCACATCATCTCTCTCTCTCTCTCTCTCTCTCTCTCTCTCTCTCTCTCTCTCTCTCTCTCTCTCTCTCTCTCTCTCTCTCTCTCTCTCTCTCTCTCTCTCTCTCTCTCTTATATATATATATATATATATATATATATATATATATATATATATATATATATATATATATATATATATATATATATATATATATATATATATATATATATATATATATATATATATATATATATATATATATATATATATATATATATATATATATATATATATATATATATATATATATATCTCTCTCTTCTCTCTCTCTCTCTCTCTCTCTCTCTCTCTCTCTCTCTCTCTCTCTCTCTCTCTCTCTCTCTCTCTCTCTCTCTCTCTCTCTCTCTCTCCTCTCTCTCTTTTCACTTTCTTGTGATTATGACAACACTTCGGGACTATACATGGTGTACAAGTTATGTAATATTGACGTTTCATGTCAGCATCTTTATCAACTTGATTAAAGTGTTGGAATGTACGTCAATTCCAATAGTCAGAAAGGCCAACATTCGTTGGTTGAAAATGAACTCAACGTTTAAACTACGAGTTGTGGACTGTCAAGCTTGACTTTAAGCGACTTCACTCATCGGGACGGTTCATAAAAAGTGCAGGTTGACATAGTTATCTTGCTTAATTCTCAAGGTACGAAATACACATTAAGTTAAAACAATATTTTACGCTCCGTCCGCGATCCCTTTAATGATTGCAAATTTGTATATTTGAGTGCGAACTGCATATGGCCAAAATTATGGGATACCTGCTAAAGCTATCACTTCACTTTGAGTAAAATGAAAATACTTAATATACAACCAGCCTAGCTGTCGTTGGTTTGGTAATTACGGACCGCACTGTGCACGTGCGGTCCGTAATTTCAGAGAAATGACAGACTACATCACACAGACTTACCGGTGGCAAGTATCAATCATTTCCCTCTGCGACGCAAACTCGGAGTTATACAGCGTCAGCTGAGCAGCCTCTGATTGGATTATATTATTTTTGGCACGCAGGCGACCAGTGATGATCAATTGGGAAACTTCATTATATATGGGTATGACATCTGGCACACCAAGAGGCAGTTTGTGTTCCCTCTCCTCTTCGCTTTGTACATCTTGGATGACTTGACGACTCGTATTAAGACCGGATGACCTATATATGCCATTAATCTGAACCATAGCGAAGTGGCAAACGTCTATACCACACCAGTGCAGGAAGTATTTTGACCCACACAAGCTTATCTCGGCTAGATATAAAGATGAGATAAACGGCATAACGTAACTCCACCGCCGAACTTTCAAAAATATTGAATTGTTCTGTCTCATTCAGTTGACTTCTAAGTTTAATGAGACCAATGCCGGGGTCCTCCCAGCCACCCTGTCGCTTTCTTAGATCCTGGAACGTGGTCTTGAAGCCAATGCAGTTCCGTGATTAAATATGAGTAGCATGTATACCCATAAGTTTGGCGACAAGTAGAGCATTGAAGCCGACGTTTTTGTGTAGTAAATTTCGGTTAACGTGACGAAATGAATGACGCCAACGCAACGGCATCCGTTGGCGATCACCTTGGACACTTTTGGGATACGTTTTTAGGCTATAACTTCCTGACTTGCATGACCCTGCACATATTAGGGCAGTAGGCAGCGTGCAATAATGACGAGAATAACGTAGGTCCTGATGCGGTCATTTTACTTCGTGATAATCCTCATTCATTTCATGAGCACCTCCAGAGCGCAAGCAATACCTGTTCTTCCCGAGATATGCAGATAAGTACAACTAAATTTGCAGCAGATCCATCCGGTTGGCTGCTCGCCACCGCGCGTCGTAAAGATCAAACATTGGCTGATGTCGAGCTTGTGATTGGCTGATGTGATGAAGGTGTCGAGCGAACAAATCACGCCATCTATCAGATGACATACGTGCGGAAGCATATTCGTACGCAGCAACACCACTAGCGGGATGGCTACCTTTATACTTTTGTAAGTGCTAAATGCATATTGACTGATCTTGTGACATATACTGCGCAAAGACGACTACCTCAATACCTACAATCAGCAGCATTGTAAATTGGAATATGAATGGCTTCAATTCATGTTGATACGACCGTTTGGACTTGTAAGGTATGGTTAGGACGTGGAAGGTATGGCGAGGGCGTGGAAGGCATGGTGAGGGCGTGGAAGGTATGGTGAGGGTGTGGAAGGTATGGTGAGGACGTGGAAGGCATGGCGAGGGCGTGGAAGGTATGGTGAGGACGTGGAAGGTATGGTGAGGGCGTGGAAGGTACGGCTGCTAAGTGCAAGTCTGACTGGTGATATTTACGTTACAAATAAAGACATTTGACGATTAAGGAAAAGTTTAGCAAGCACTTGGGAAGCTCTACGCTTTCGGTGTTCTTCCTTCATTTAGCTCAGTTCTGAACACAGGCGCGCCGGGAATGCTTTCTCGCAAGGGAAAGCGCCAGGGAAAATGTCACAGAGACCCAAATGCGTCGTCGCGATCTCGTTGCGGCCAGACCACCTAGCAAGATACCTTTCTATGTAAGAATAGAAATGCCAGTTGATGGGATAAAATCTTGACGCACACGTGCCCGTACCGTTCGCATGATACAACAAGCGCCCCAAGAACCTAGTGAGAAGCAATTAATTTCCGTAGGATTGTACCACCAGGACAAAATAATGTTTATCAACAGTCACAAATGAGCCATTTTTGTGAAACGTGGATCACGGAACAATAAGTACATAGTTTGGAGTTGCATCGGAAAAGTAGAGTTTTCGAAGTAGGTGATTGCAGCACCTTTATTTAGATACTTCTGTGATTCCAAAATGCAGCATTTACAGAAGACACAAAATATGTCGAAATTAGGTACGTTTTCCCAAAAAGTGAATCCGAAGCTTAAAGTCACATGGCGCTAAGAGTCCACAATTAAGAACCCCGTCTATCATATATTATCTTGCGCTACCCATGAAAAAACTCATCAATCGAAAACGTACACCAGCCTAAGACAAGCACCCGCTTATAAAGCACCCGTAAAGTCAGAATGATGATCATTGGAATCAGCGGTGGAGGCTATTACTTTCATATCTATCTAGATATTACCCATTAACCTGCGCAGTCTCGGGAAGTCTTTTTGCGACCTCATAAGGTTGTCCGCGGATATTGAAAATATGGTGCGAGGCAGCGCGCAGAAATTTGGCATGCATTTTCCCACATCAATTTGACACGTTGTAGGAAATTTTGATGTCAGGTCATCCACGGTCACCGAGGTAATCAAGGTGAGGAAGTGAGGTCACCTCCAAACAAGTTCAATCAGTCGTCACACTTTAACGGGTAAAGAAAGATATTCTTATCAAACTTTGAGCGTTTACTTATCTTTAGATACACAACGAAGCACATCAGATAATTTTTTCATCTCGAATTATTGCATTTCTCATGACCTTTTTTGCATATTTGCTTATTAGGGCTAAAATCGAATCTTCTGGCTAAGGTAAGCACTTCGCATTAGGCTAACTTTACTTAAAGCAACGTTTCTGGGTGCGCTCTACCCATTAGAAAAAGAAAAATTCCGCAAAAATTAAAACTAAAAATTTCGGGACTAAAAAAACTTTGTTGGGCAAGTATTTTGGGATTATATATATTATTATATCTTGGTAAGTCCATTTCGCCGACTTTTTCTGATTCAAATTAAGTTAAGATTAATCGTGGCCTCATAACCCTCCTAGTACTGTCACTGTTTGAGGGGATACAATTTCGGGGATGGTTTCTGGCCCTGCTCGTCGATCGCTTTCCGGTGACGCCTCTTTCGTTTTCGTGCGAGGCTTAGCTTTTGGATTAGAGAGGACTCCTAATTACCTCCCTACCGGAACGGGGGTGAGTATCTTACTGGAATGACGAGACGGGTTAAGGCACACACAGATGTAAGTCATTGCTTCGATGTCTGCCATTCATGACAGGGAGAGGAGGAACGCAACCTGTACCGCTTAATAACGCCTGGAAGAATAAGCACCATAATGTAACAACAAGCAGCACCTGAACACCACAAAGATCAATTACGTTGCTACACTCGCAAGTAATCGATGGTAGATGAATGAACGGAGGCCTGTGAGCAGCGCTCATAATCAGCGATTTGGATCTACCAATCTAGAACGGAAAATAATTAATTCCATCGCTATCATTGCCTACATGTATGCTATGCATCATTCCTTTCACATTGTATCTAACTTTGAACAATTTTACTTCTTCGAAAGTATTTTCACTCTTTTCTTTTCGCACTCTTTTTATAGCAGGAAAGTTGCCATATATGGTAGAACTCATTGGCTTACGAGGCGCTATATGATTTATGCAGTCGATGCGTCATGAGCTACAAAACTGTTGGTAAGGCGTCTTTCCATGTATTATCTAACTGCTGCACAATTATTTTACCACCAGTAAACTACTTTTTCGATTACGTATGCACATGTTTGAAATATTGTCGTGGACAAGTATTTCATGACTCTTCGATGACATGACTGAACAATTTCATCTAACAACTGATCGCTTGTCGATTGCACTATGGGCACACTGGAAGCTTCCAAATAGTGGGATTGGGGAGGGGGGGGGGACGAGCCGCCGTCCTCCTGGTGTGCATGAGCTGTGTATGGAAGAGAAGGGAGCCAGATTCCGCCACGTGTCGTTCAGGGGGTAGGTGCATTCATGGGGGTGGGGGCACCTCCTAGGTTGGTCCTTCTATGTAATGCAATAGGGATGATAGGTCTTTCCTAACCCTCACCCGTGTGCGGTATTTTCCCACCTTCGCCACTAGAGGGAAGGGAGAGGGTGCGACCCCAACCATTTGCAAACGAAACGTGCTAGAAAGACGAATCAAACTTGGCGTGTGGGATGGAACGAGGTATCGCTGTTGGCACCCGAATTTCTACCTGGGGGTAATCCTCCACGTCAGGTCAAAGGTTAAATTTTCGAAACACTCGATACGTTTCAAAAGTTGTTCGCAAACGCTTCCTCAACTGAAACAGATATGCACTTGTAAATACCATCAAGGTGTTAGTCGATGTTTTGCGTATGTAGTGACACATCTCAAACTCCATTTAAAGTTCATGGATTCCAAGCTCACGGGTCAGGCCAGGCCAGGCCAAGGTTTGACGTCGCATTTGAAAACTTGATATAATGTTGGCTAAAACCGCTGCTTCCACACACTCAGGGTAAAAATGGACGGAAAATCGGATTCAGGACTAAGAATAACCCTTGACGTCTTGTCAAGCTAAAAAAGGTCATTCGAGGTCAACATGGCCCTTGACCTTGGAATGATACAGGGATAGTGTCCAAATGTCAGTCGAGTCATCTATTTGCCTAACCAATACAAAATGTTTCGCTTTAGACCACATTGTTATGTCAAAATGCGATAATCCGCGATTTCGTTCAAAAATTGTCGGAGGTGTTCCCTTTTATGTCGCCATAGCTCCGTGACGTAATATGACACAACAACAAAAATACCGAAAGCTAATAAAAAGCGCACCAGAAAGAACCTCAAATTTCACAGGGTTCCGTTGAACGGTTCGGAAACTGTCGACGAAAAGCCTTATGGGAACCGACGAAAAACCTAAGCGGTAGGGAAGGTTACATAACCCCCCTCCACTGGCGAAAGTGAAAATGGGATACATATTTTCCTCCTCATGGAACCTGAATTGTTGCATTCAAGACCGTAACAACATTAAGAGCAACACCGTAACGCTCTTATCGATGTATCTCGGGGATAAGCTAACTACAACTAAAGATGCCGTCGTCTAAAAGTCTATCGGGTTCTTTTGCCTGTGTGGTATTACTTTTGGGTGTAGTAGGATGTTCTACTCCACAATGATACTACCGTCATAAGATCCTCGAACAAATACCAACCCGTGCAAAAATGGCTCAGAAGGAGAGCATAATAACATACAAGAATGGTAATGTAACGCCAAGGCAAAGCCAAATGTTGGATAAAGATAAAATAGTGCAAATGCGGGTTATTATAGCGTATGTTTTAGCAAAATCCATGTCGTACACAATATAATATGAGAGGGAAACCGTCCTATCACCTTTGTGACTTTTCTTCCAAACCCTGGCATTTTTAGGACCTGATGCTGCACAGCAGATAGACAGAAAGCGTAAAAAATTAGCTTTGGCCCCACAGACTGATTTTGTATTGCTGTCAGGGGTGTAGTTTTGTATGCTTTGGGGGGGGGGGGGCGGCTCTTACACCGATGTTGGCTTTGCTCGCCAATAATTTCACTTTTAGCATGGGAACTTATGTGGTATGCCTCCTATCCATTTAGGTCGGCCCATTTCCTTCATGCATTGTGCCCTCTCAATAATTTCCAGAAACCTACACCTATGCATACATGGAGACATCTGTTATGCAATGCCACATTAATGACCAGCACCACTTTTCAGCCAGGTGTCATTTATATCAAGAGAACAGGACATCACAACTATGCAAGCCTATGTAATTATCTACGGGAAGCCGCAGTCCAGACATTGCTGAAGCGCATTTGCCAGCATTAGAGGTCTAATACCCCAGCGAAATAACTACGTTCACAAGCACAGTTTTGAAGAGGGATATTCTACCTCCCTGCATCACCACACCCACAGAAGGGACAGCACAACGAAGCTATCAAGATAGCTGGAGTGTCAGGGCAATGTGTGCAATGTGTGCAGGGTTACAGGCTGAGGTTATCTTCAGTCAATGTGGGCCTACGCACCAAGCTGGCATTTTGACCAGACTTGACCTGATTTGACTGCGAATGATTTCATCTATCCCATGTCGTTCTTGATAGCAGAGGTCAGGTTCTTGATAGCAGAGGTCAGGTTCTTGATAGCAGAGGTCGGCGGGGTCGGATTTTCCATCACCACACACACGGCTACAGCACGTCGGGAGCTTCGACACCAGTGTGATCTGAACCGTCAACCACAACACAATAATATACAGTGGCAAATCGATCTTGAACGTGGCATTCCATAAGGTGCTTAGATTGCCTTAAATTCTGCACAGTTCAACGGAGATATACGCTGGTGGACGGGGCGACTGCTGCCCCGACACCGTGTGCGTTCGAGCTAAGGGACATACAATATCACAAAATCTTGCATGATCAGTTGTGCCAATGTTCATCAGTTAATCAGTTGTCAGCAAATAGTTGCGCCAATGTTCATCAGTTCATCAGTTGTGAGCAGACAGTTGTGTCAATATCAACGAGCTCATCAGTTGTAAGCAGAAAGCTGTGCGATATGTTATAGTTTAGCAGACAGATAGTGTAAGAGCTGTGCCGATATTCGTTATCGTGTGGCAGAATGTTCATTGTTCATCAGTTCATCAGTTGTGAGCAGACAGTTGTGTCAATATCAACGAGCTCATCAGTTGTAAGCAGAAAGCTGTGCCGATATTCATCAGTTCATCAGTTGTGAGCAGACAGTTGTGTCAATGTTCATCAGTTCATCAGTTGTGAGCAGATAGTTGTGTCAATATCAACGAGCTCATCAGTTGTAAGCAGAAAGCTGTGCCGATATTCATCAGTTCATCAGTTGTGCGCAGACAGTTATGTCAATGTTCATCAGTTCATCAGTTGTGAGCAGACAGTTGTGTCAATGTTCATCAGCTCATCAGTTGTGAGCAGACAGTTGTGTCAATGTTCATCAGTTCATCAGTTGTGAGCAGACAGTTGTGTCAATGTTCATCAGTTCATCAGTTGTGAGCAGACAGTTGTGTCAATGTTCATCAGCTCATCAGTTGTGAGCAGACAGTTGTGTCAATCGCCTTCAGGTTTTTTGCTTGTCATTTATTTTACATTTAGTAGGACTCCCGGCCAAAATGTCAGGATTGCGTTTTACGTATATTATCACGAAACCAATGTTTTTCGGGGTCCAGATGGTGGTCTATCTGCTGAGAATAGTCTGGAAAATGCGCAGATGCGAAATCGCGGCGCTCGGAGAGACTCAGACGTCGCTTCTATCCGATGGTGCGTCAGGATATGTGACCAATCGTCCACATACAATCGCCATATGTTCAAAACAAGCCAAAGCAAGATCACTGGATAAATAGCGTCACCACAATTCCTATTGCGTCTAACCATGCTTTTCTAGCGACGCCGGAACTGCTAATTATTTGTCCAGGCCTTAAAGTTATATAACCTCGTCTAGCGTTCTAATATTGTTTCCATTTTCTTCTTTTTGGCTGTGGTTATCCATTGTGTTCATATGGCCTCCGCTGGTAATTCGTGAAGACCTCGGAGCTAGATTAGCGGTGCGGTGAGTGGCGTGTTGCAGATGCAGGATCTGCAGCTCAACGCAAATATGGCGGTGTTGCAAGTTTGGAGGATGCGGCCGCCTGGCACGGTCGCGACGCAGTCAGAACCCGTCATTTCCGTCTGGCCGAGTACGACGTTATCAGGGCCGGCGCCATAACGCGCCTGTTTACGGCGGCATACATCAGCCGGACGACGCTGACGAAAACGCTCAATTGCGGACGGATTTCGACAACGGCGGCGGATCGGTCGCATCCGAGACGACTTCGTTGTGCCACTGGCACTGGCACTGGCACTGGCACGGCTGCTGTCGCCGACCACGGTCGTCTTGTGCCGGTGTCCGTCCGCGGTCGGGGCGAACTGCCATCGCATGGCCTTGGCACGACGTGCCATTTAACCCTATCCACTTGGCGGCCAAGTAGTCACGGGGCAGGGGGGATGACACAAATTGGCACACAGTTTAAATTAACGGGCCAATTTTCCCTGTGTTGGATTATCAGATTGCTTTTGGAATCTGCATATTCTCAACGGGTGGAGTCACCACCCCAATCTACATGCGTATCTTCCATATTTTAAGCCCGCGTATATATCGTAGTGGCCAGTTTTCGGTCGATTGAGGTTCGAATGCCAGATCAGCCCATTCCGTTCCCCCGATAGCTCGGGAGCGTATATTCCAATAACCTTGTAAGGTAGCGCAAACGTGCCATCGTGACAAAACCTGGTCATGCACGTCTTGAAGATGACTGAGGCGGATCTTGGTGCCAAATTTGAGATGCTTTTAAAGCGTTAATCATGCCACAAAACCTCACTCCGTTGGTTCATTGTGATTCCGATGCATATTACTTAGGCTGTACCCGGAGGTGCAATTCACTATGCCACCAATATGCACTGGAGGTCCCCACCACTTCCACATAAACACGTGCATTTCACGCAATGACAGCAGTAGAGATTATAAAGTATGGAGATGATTAGCTGCATCATGTCCACTAATCACTAGTATTCGGGAAAATATTATTAGCTTGATGTTTTTCTGTGATAGTTCTAACGACCTAAAATATCACTCACGAACCAAAAATGAATAAGATATCAAGCGTTATAAATTATAAATACAGAACTTGTTGCTGTGGTGAATACAAGCACGGAATTGCAGACATGAACAAGAGGGATTCAGGCACCGGAAGACGGGGAATTTTGGTACATGTCATCATGTATGAAAATATCAGCATCTTACCATATGTGGACCATGAAATGTGTACATCTGCACTAATTAAACACAAATATAGGAGGACTGAGGCGGACGTTTAAAGGAGACCTTGAACAGCATAAATAATGAATTACATCACCATAAAATAGGATTAATTGCTTAAAAACATGATATTGATGTGTACAAATAAGACAACTGCATTTATTAGCGGAGTCAGGCGAAGGAACCAGCGTACCAGAAAGTGAGGCGACACCCGCTAGACACTGACGAATTGCGTATTGCCGGGCGTAAGTGCAATTTGTCACATCCCCGATTCTGCCACTCTTTATTGTATTATATTGTACATTATGACAATTGTATCCATGCAACATATGACATTTGCCCAACAGATTGCAGTGAAACATTTTAAAAGGTAAACATAAAGCATGCATCGAAGAAAAGAACAGCAAACGCAACAATACAGGAGGGTAAAAAAGCACAACTACATTCAAACACATTACCTGGCTAAAGGCATCTTACAGTACAATGCTTAGTATGTTGAAGCATTCACCACCGCAACGATCTCAGTGATGCTCTGAAGGAAGCCATTTTGTATTGGGTCACATACATGCATAATTCATTCCATGCGGACGCCACCGGATAGAAGAACGCACGTGACGCTGAGTGCATGTCAATCGACACATCGGGAAGTGCAATGTCCCTGTCTCAGACGTACCAGTTGAGCGGTGAGACGCCGACTCCATCGCGAGAACCCAAGAGCCGGAGCGAACAAGTCGGCTCCGTCCTATGAACCTGAGAGCCGGATGGAACCGGTCGTGGCGATTTCCCCCGCTACTATTCTTGCGCTAAAATGTATTTATTTGTTTAAATCGGTTGTGTTTATCTTTGTTCGCTCAACCACAAACTGAAATGCAATACAAAACGCGAGGATACACATACATTTGAGCAAGAAGCTTAACCATGTCCCTGGGAAAGTGATGACTAAGGCGATAAAGTGAAAGCAAAAGTCAGTTGCACTTTTTGCTGCTTGGCCTGCGATTCGTCCAATACATTGATGACGACGCACAACAGGCGTACGGATTTTGCGGGCTTGATATCCTGCTGTTAACTTTAAAGGATAAGGTTTCAGTTCTTTCGAACAAGCGGGCGTGTCCCTATCCGGACCAAGTCTGCCTTGGAGGGTTCAAGTTAATTTTGGCCGAGCCAAAGTAGAGGTGAAGCCAGACGTTTTCTTAATTGGATGTTTTAGTAGGTCTAGGCCTAGGCTTAGATCAGCAGGAGACCAATGCAGCAGCTGAGTGTCGTTAGAGTATACAATGATCTTACACTCCTGTAGGTGGCGGTGCACGTGGTTAGTAAGAAGATTGAACAGGGTCGCGTCGGCTATCGAGCCCTGCGGCACTGCAAAATCAATCCGTAACACGCCTGTTTCCCCCCTTACTTTTTGTTTTCAGTCGCTCAAACAACTTCTCAACCAGTCTGGATTATTTCCATACTATCCAAACTTCCCAAGAAGGATGCTATGACCCACGCTGATAAACGCTTTACTAAGATTAGCGGTCGTAACAAAAGAAACTTTGTCTCGTTCAGAATTGTCAGACACCCGCTCTCCAGCATAGAGCACGGCATCCTCCCTACAGTCTGGTGAGCGGTATACATACTGATAGTGAAAGGTTATGTCGTGGCTAGAAAGACATTGGCCGAGCTGATCGCAAGCTATTTTGTTCGGTTAGCTTTGCAGATGGAACACCGTTGACATGTACCTGGAACTAGATGGAACCCTGATGTCGCCGGACAGCTTATTTATGGACACGACCTAGGCTATTTTACACACGACAGGAAAGGCGGCGGTAGTAACGATCGAATAATTCGCAACAAATGTGGTGTTGTAACTGAGGAATAACGTTTTACTGCTGGCAGTGGCACACCATCCAGGCCAAAAGCACTGGACACGTTCATTTCACACACAGTCTTATAAAGTACTGGCAGTGACAGGCGGCAGCAGTACGCCCCGCAGCGATGGCAGACGGCCTCGGGGCAGAGCGGGACGCGGCGCTGTTGCTAATAACAGCGGCGACTCGTACGCCGAAGGACATTCATTGAAGCGATTCGCTCTGCTAAAGGGTTCGCCAGCTAAACGGCTCGCCGGCAGTCTCATTCGCCATTGATCGCCTCTGACCGTGGTTGCACACCAGAACTTCGATTGATCGAAGGACGCCGATCAGACAAATCAGGTGCATCCAGTCTAGCTCCATGCTGGTTTGATGCCGCTTCAGAAAGGTTATGCTAATACTGAGATTCGAAAATACGATCGGCGAGCGGTCAATGACTCAACTTTCTCCATTTTCCGCATGGATTTTATCGATATCGTGACGCAAACTTTGCCTAGTTAAAAATTGTCAGACAAGCGATTGACATCGTGGAGCACGGCACCCTCCGTACAGGCTGAGCGGTATGCATACTGATATCGAAATGTACAATATACTTATCTTGCACGTAGAATAGCTACTTCTGGTGGACATTTTCACGTAGTTGTAGATTATGGTGACATTGGAATCATCGCCAACGGTGCTTTTCTTTATGCTGACTTCCATGTTTAAAAAGCCAGACCTTTCTTGCGACCCCTCTTTAATTGTCATCTGCGCTTCAACGATTTTGATTACGAACAAGAGCAAAGCCATAGCAAGCCTACCCCGCATATATGGTATTGAAGTTTAATTGGGGAGCACCTCAGCCCGACATCAGGCTTTTGAAACTTACTTAATACCTTTCTGTCACAGCGTTTCAATTCCCTGTTCCTACGGATATCTAGAGATATACCTGCTAATCATTTCTTTTGCATGCATGTTTTGCACCAGCATGTTTTTGAACCTGTGCACATGTTTTCCTTCAACGAAAACTGTTTGACGGACCTGGTCGGCGGCCGTCGTTGCTAAGGACGACGTTTGCCGTGTCGTTGCTAAGGACTCGCCAGCCGCCCTGTCGCCAGCCCCGATGTCGCCTGTGACGTCACGTCATCACTTGATCTAGCCGGGCAGTTTCTGCCGCCGGCCGTCCATCATGCTGAAGGGTTATATGCGAGATAGACTGAACGGGATGGCTGCGAGGCTTAAGGACCGTGACGCGGCGCGGCGCCTACGCTAATCCAACAGGTTGGCATGGTGCATAAAGCCTGAGATACGTACACCATGTTCGGCCGACGAGTCAGTTGTGGGAAATATAACGCAGTCAATCTCGGCTGAATCAGATTGGTGTCCAACGCACGAATGCGAAATTGAAGGCGCTATTTCACAAATTGGGCTCCTCGGTCGGAAAGGAGCAGGTATTCCAATTTTGAATGCTCCGCGTTGAATTGTCTAAATGGGTGTTACTTATTTCTGAAGCTCCTGCTCTTTTTGCTAGAATTGAACGCAGTTGGATGCGTGTATTCACGAGCTGCCAAGATAGCGCAGTTGGATGCATGTATTCACGAGCCGCCAAGATAGCGCAGTTGCGATCAGTCCACACGTTCCCTTTCGTGGCCTGGTGACTGGTCCAGTGCCTGCAGCCACTTGCTCTCGCTAATCCAGCTCGCTCGTGATAACAGCGCCTTACAGGAGTATTACATGCGCTCTATTGTCACCGTTCCCAGACCAAATCCACACAATGGGCTATTGTGTGATCGTCCGTCATACAAGAAGTCATAAGATACAAGTGCATAATATAACACAAGAACAAGAAGTGCGCATGAGAAGCGGATAAACTACCAGACCATATACAAGATTATACACAAGAGCACAGGAGACATAAGCGATGGTGCAAAATGAATAAAAGAAAGCCACATGCACACCATAACTAGATTGGGCTTCCTCCGACATAGCTACTGGGTACAAATCATTTTCAGTTTCCGCTTGAATGTAGAAATCGAAGTAGCATTCAAGCCATCCGAGAGGATATGCGCTGCACGCTGCTCGAGTCCGATACATGAATTTTCGCTTTCTGGAGGTCTTGACGCGTAGGAGTTGCAGTATACCGGACTACCTGGCGCAACGATGTACGACGTCGCGGTTGTATGCGATCTGTCTGTCCAGTGAGATGGGCTCTGAAACATAAGTATCTTGTGGAGGAGGCACACGTCATGATACACCGCGAGGTCGACGGAAGACATCCAATGCAGATTTCTCGTGACATCTGAGAATGGGGTCAAACCGAACCGAATTTGCGACCGAAAATCGCATGAGCAGCTAAATTGATAATCTTCTGAACTATGCTCATCAGTGTCTGCATTGCACTGCCTGTCCAGTGCCTGTAAACCTGGACGCAGAATTTGATGTGTGACATGAAAGCACGTCAATGATCACAAGCAACGAACGGACGGGCAGACAGTGTTTGGCGTGAAGCAGGCCGATCAACATGCCGCTGCACTTCGCCACAGAAGAATTGACGTGCGCCTCCCAGGTCATATCCGAGTCCATCCAAACGCCTTTTCTACGTGCTTCGCAGGTGCAAGTGTCTGATACATGAAAGTTACAGCAACTGGATGTGCAATAGCAATCAGGTCACGTTGTCCACCAAATAAATTCAGTTCGATTTGTCCTGCGTTCACCTTTAACCCATGCACGCTCTACGGAATACGAAGGCGATACATGAATACATTCCGTTGCGACCGGTGACATACACACAATGTTTCTGCAACATGTGACTACGAGCGAGGGCTAAGCTTGAGCGAGTCGACCCACACACACATATCGTGCAAACTTTCGTCTGAGCGCCCCGGCCCGGCTCATCCCGGACGTCACGCTTTCGAAACCATACTAACTGTTCTGTTGCAGCGTTTCGCATTCAAAGTTCTTCACCGAGACTCAGATGCCTACTTTGGATTTTAATTTTTGCAAACTTTAATCCGGATACTTTTCATGAAGTGCCCTGAATATTTGTTCCGGGAAACATATTCGTGGCGGCAGTTCCCCCCACAGGCAACTCTCAGTGCAGCGTTTTACGTTGCATCACAGCATTCCAAGTTCTCGTATCTCATTCATAACCAGATCTGCTCTTTTCGTTTTTAGATTAATTCACTTTCATCACGCTATTTCTCCTGAAGTGCACTCAATCGTCTTTCAAAGAAAGGTGGTCGCGGCGGCATCCCTCGCACGGCAGCCTACCATACACATCGCACCGCAGCCTACCATACACATCGCACCGCAGCCTACCATACACATCGCACCGCAGCCTACCATACACATCGCACCGCAGCCTACCATACACATCGCACCGCAGCCTACCATACACATCGCACGGCAGCCTACCATACACATCGCACCGCAGCCTACCATACACATCGCACCGCAGCCTACCATACACATCGCACGGCAGCCTACCATACACACCGCACCGCAGCCTACCATATACCTCGCACCGCAGTTTACCATGCACCTCGCACGGCAGCTTGCCACACACCTCACACCGTAGCTTACCATACACCTTGCACGGTAACTTATCATACACCCGGCACCGCAGCCGGTTCCTAGCATCCGTCCCAGGTTGAAAATACATAAAGCGCTTCATTAGTATACCGCAGTTTCGGGTTCAGTCCCAGGGAGTGGTGGCACTTTCTGTTTTCGCATTTAGTATTGCAATCTGGTGAACGCATCGCATCCTAAGTCACTTCAGCTCTGCATACATGCTGGAAGGCGCGGGACTGTGTAAGCATTCAAGGTGATGCGCCTTTGACTGATATTCACGGACATTCGACTGAACTGTGATTTTGGCACTTACTCAATCCGTTCAGATTTCCTATAGGCAGCTTGTGCGGCTTTTTATTGGGGAATTATCATTTTGTTACCTATTGTTGGTTACATGCGTTAATATTCATTTGTTATGCGGCCTACATTCCTTTACAATCTCAGCACACTCAACTTGGGGGTGAGTCAACTTTTCTATTTTGCCAGCCGGCAACATATCGCTCGCTCCCGGACCGACACCACCGACGCCCGGTTCGGCGCACAGGAATGCTGAAAACAGAGGGGATGGGGTGTGCAAATATGGCCAGGTGGGCCCGATGTCGGCGGGGCGAACCGACCTTGGAAAATCCGGTATTCGGCTGTGACAACTTTTACAAGCGGCTTCGCTTCACAGCAGCACCAGTCTCGCTCGGTAGACCAATGAGAATAAAACACGACCAAGGAGACGACACACGGGATGCCGGATGCTAGGAAGTGGAGAGGAGAAACGAAAACGGAGGTAGGAGGACGGAGAGGATAGATCGACAAGATAGTAAAGTATAACTAACATAATTTGGACATCCGGGATATATCCCCCGTCCAACCCCCGACTTTAGCATCTTAACGTCACACATACTGTCACGTAAAACTCCCTCAGCGTAAATGCGTACTTGCCTCTTAGCTTTGCTTGCAAAACACACTCGCTTTAAAGGAGGCGCAAATATCCTTTATGGTCCGGCACGCCTCTAAAAATCACTCCCTCCCCCACTATTAACCACCATACATACATACATACACACACACACACACACATATATATATATATATATATATATATATATATATATATATATATATATATATATATATAAATATACTACACTCAATAGTGCAAATACGCATACACCCATTCACACTCGCGACTGCGATTATGCGATTACGATTACCCTCAGCCGTATTTGCAGCCTGGAGTAAAAATACACGCTGGCATATTTCGTGAGTGAAAATATGCCCATGCGTATTCGCAATTGCGAGCGAGCACGCATCAACATTATAGTATGAAGGTCCAGAAATATGTATGTGATACACAGCCTGCCAAAGGTTACAAAATGCCCCGCTCCATCTATCGAGTAACCGTTTATGACCTTTGTTCTTGCGGCAAATATGCATAGCGTTGCAAAGATACGTGGGCCGTGTTCGGCGTGCCTGGTTGGCACAAGATTGGCAAGTACGGCGTCGGTATGCAAGTGTGTAGCATAGCTGGCGCGAAGCCATCGGTCGTCACCATACATCATCATGCGCCACAATCGTGTCGACGCATCACCGTCCCATATTGTGAGTGTCTGAACTGCCTCTGATTACGCGGCTTTGACACATGTCCGCGTGACTTGCTCAGCTCCGCACACGCCGAATGGGGCGTGACGTGCGATTTGCCGTCGAGGTGGCATACATATGTAAGTTCGGCTTCAGCTAACACCGCTGACAGGGGCGTGCCGCTTGGGTGCCGGTTATGGATGGGATCATGGCGTGTGCCTACTAAAGGTCGTGGCGTTCTGGAGCAGCATGTGAACTGTGCCACCCGGAAAACACCGCCTGCAAATTACATGCAGTGTACCTGCTAAAGGTCGTGGCGTTCTGGCACAGCATGGGAGTTGTACCACCGGGAAAACACCGACTGCCAATTCCATGGTCATTGTTAAGCATGCTGTTAGGAACATTTGTGCCAAGGTATCACATGCTATTGCGAAACCTTCAAATGTGTAGAGTACCAGGACGAACATGTGTAATAAGTGTGCTTACTTCCGTTTGGAATATACTTCCAATACTTCCGTTTGGAAGGCTGTGCACGAACATGTGCAACAAGTGTGCAGTTATACTTCCAGCTTGACAGGCTGTGCATGTCCACCTAATAGCATGTGCAATGATGCCACGGATGATATGAGGAGGGGGTGACGCATCATTTTTTTTCTGTGAACATCAAGTGTTCTTTTTTAGGATTTGGTGTGCCTTGTTGAAAAAGAACCAAAGCTCATTGTGAATACTATGATACATGCCAATTGATGATTATTTCTAGACATAGACATACCTACGAAATAATCCTAGGATCAGCATGCGTGCTTCTGAAAAGAAAAGAAAAACCTTACACTTTCCTTTTACTGCAAAGAGGCTTACGTTTCTTTACAATCTCAGCATACTCACCAGCCGGCTTGTCAACTTTTCGATTTTGCCAGTCGACAGCATATCGCCCGCTTCGCGACCGACACCACCGACACCCGGCTCGACGCACAGGAATGCTGAAAACAGGGGATGTGGCGTGTAATTATGGCCAGCCGGGCCCGGTGTAGTTCGGCGGGGCGAACCGACCTTGGAAAGTCCGGTACCCAATGGTGACAACTTCCACAAGCGGCTCAGCTTCACAGCAGCACCACAGTCTCGCTCGGTAGCCCGCACCAGTGCACTGGCCTCTCCCGAGTCAGCTGATACAGGCGGTAAGCGCCGCCCGGTTTGTCTGAGTGCACCGACATCCCGTCGCAGCCCAGGACAGCATTATCACCTTACGTGTTTTAAATGGATGTCACAAACTGCCTAAAATGAGTACTCGATTATTCTAAGCATCCGTGTGCTGCCTTAGGTCCGAAGCAATATCTAAATTGTAAGACTGCACAAAACGCTGAACGTGCGGTTTCATTGCGGTAACATCATTTTCTTTCTCTCCACTTGCTCTGAGGTAAGCTGTGTTCTGACGTCAGTGACAAAACCGTCTTGCTGAAATGCTCAGTCGTGGAATATTCTTAGCATGTGCATTTTGAGGACAGATTCTCTTTAAGTCATTGTTCGTTGAAATCGACAGAAGACTTGGCATTGGATCACTTCCCGTTTCACCTGCTCTAGGCTTCGAATCAGTTGCTTACCATTTGTTACGACGTTTCAATCTAAATATAGGTCATGTTCAAGACGAGATATTCAAATGAATATCATACCATCTCGGTCGACAGTGTTCCGAACATTGGCTGTTGGCTATTTACATAATCAAATGGCATAGTGTGACACATCTTAAGATACACCTTCCTCTGAGTTCATAAACATCCTTGGTTGAACCACGCCTTGACTCACTCACTGCTCATGGGGACCAATTGGCTAGACAGGCGGACTAACGAAGGTGTTGAAGATGTGTATTTATTTACAGCCACGTCGGACAGCATACACAGATCATCAGGCCTACGCAGCGCCGCACCGTACTCCTCCACGGCCGCGGTGAGCCCTTGACTCTACGCAGCGCCGCACCGTACTCCTCCACGGCCGCGGTGAGCCCTTGACTCTACGCAGCGCCGCACCGTACTCCTCCACGGCCGCGGTGAGCCCTTGACTCTACGCAGCGCCGCACCGTACTCCTCCACGGCCGCGGTGAGCCCTTGACTCTACGCAGCGCCGCACCGTACTCCTCCACGGCCGCGGTGAGCCCTTGACTCTACGCAGCGCCGCACCGTACTCCTCCACGGCCGCGGTGAGCCCTTGACTCTACGCAGCGCCGCACCGTACCCCTCTACGGCCGCAGTGAGATACTTGGCCCTACGCAGCGCCGCACCGTACCACTCCACGGACGCGGTGAGGCCCTCAGTCATACATAGCGCCGCACCGTAAACATCCACGGACGCGGTGAGCCCTTGGCCCTACGCAGCGCCGCACCCTACCCCTATACGGACGTGGTGAGCCCTTGGCCCTACGCAGCGCCGCACAGTACTCCTCCGAGGACGCAGCGAGGCCCAGCGGCGGTTTTGCCCATCACGGCTACACGTCTGCCGGCGACGGTGGTCACGCGGCAGCGGCCATCCCAGTGATGGGCCATGTTTGTCAGCGTCGGCCAACCGAGCCACACGTCCCCCGGGGAGCACCCACCCAATGACAGCTCGGACCTGACAGCACGTCTACCTGCTGCGTAAACACCTGCAGCGTGGCGATGCTGCGGAGCTGCCGCATCTCGCCACAATTTGCGCCGGCAGTGGCAGTTGGTACGTTTTCGCTCCTGCAGCGTCAGTTCGTACGTTTTCACTCCTACAGCGTCAGTTGGAACGTTTTCACTCCTGCAGCGTCAGCTGACGCTTTCACTCCTGCAGCGTCAGTTGGTACATTTTCACTCCTGCAGCGTCAGTTGGTACGTGTTCACTCCTGCATGATAAACTAATGGCGATTGGCTGGTGAGGTTCGTGGTAGCGACGACTTGACTGATTTCACTTACACCATGGCGAAACTAATATAATGTGTTCCAAAGCACGGTGTCCTGTCTCTGCCCGAGATTGGTCGAAATCCGGGCAAGAGGACGTCCACATATTTTTCCAAAGAAATTATCCATTCTATTGAGGGACCTACGGAAACTGTCCCTGACCCGGTGGAAGCTGATTGATCTTGTGACCTATATTATTCGCAATTACGTCTGCATGTGGTCTTGTATTCGGCAGCGGTGCTCCAGCTCCGAAGGTGCTAAAAACGTCCACACGCAGTATCGAGTTCCTCAGATATCAGATAGCCCAACACATTCAGACAAAATTCCGACGAGTGATTTGCCGCAATTGATGCTGGTTTCACACTGAAGCTGTCCTGTTGGCGACCACGGATGGTGACAGGATGGCTGTCCAGAAGGCTGTCGAAAAGGTAATCGAATGTCGCGCTCTCGTGAGTGATGATAACGACCACGTGCATCCCTTCAATACTTCGGCGGAGGGGCTCATGAGAGACGGTGACTTGAAGAAGTTGATACCCTCCGCCATCCATGACCGCCGAAATGATGCGATCTAGACGAGGGTCTTGGAGATGACATGATGTGCTCTCAGATGTTACTTGTCTAATATTGGTGGTGGAAGCGTGCTGACTGTGATGCGCAACCGTGGACAAATCGTCCATCCGAGAGGGTCGGCTCGTCGACCGGACCTCGAAAGAGGACGTCCGGATTTGCGTACTCTTTTCGCTTCCCTCAAGTAGCAGTGGAGTTGCACAAAGTTATCTTCTGCAAATCCTGGAGCCGGAGCTTTCGATCGCATCTAGTGTGTATTCGGCAGTGTTGCCACACCTCGAAAAACTTCGGCCAAGATCTTGGGAAATCGGCTCCTATCTTGGAAGCTGGGCCCAAATCTTGGGAAGTTGTTTTTGGTAGAACCCATTGTTCTTGTTTTTGAGGGAAGAGCATGCAACCCAGCTTTCCGGGTAGGCAATAAGTATGTGTTATTTGCACGTGCAGTGACGTCACATGTTTTACATCATATGTTCAGCTATTTTGTTTATATAGATGGCTACTGGTTCTTCCTGATCCTACCAATGCCTTGGTTCCAAGAACCTTCAGCAGAAGGTCACTGCGAAATAATGTAATAATACATCTATAATAATAGTCTTTAGGCAGGGCATATAAATAAGTATATAATTAAAATATAATATAGCATTATCTACGTCAAACCTGTGGTATAGCCCAGCGAGCTCGTTCGGAAGGTTGAAATGAGAATCATATCTGAGCTAAAAGTATGCCACATATGGCCACGGCGATTTCTCTTGGGCAGTGTGTCGGCGATACTTGGCGACGGAAGCTCGCGAAATTAGCCATCACGATGGTCGATGGCACACATTTGAGTCTGGAAGCCCTGTCTTAAAGACGCGCCACGCCGACGGCGTCCGCACCGCCGCTGCAGCGGGCCGTAAAAGCGTCAGGTTCCCGAGGTACGGGATGTGATTCGTGCATATTTACGCAAGAATGTACCGCTTCGATATGAGCCAATACAATTTAACTGCGACTTTTGGATCTCGGGAGATCTTCGTCTTCCAGAGTAAGGTGCCAAATGAAACGAAGTACTTCACTTTGAAGGACAAGAATTCGGTGACAATTCGGTAGCGATATCAGAATGCGATTCCGATATAAACAATACGTGAATCCTTCATCTCCCTTTCTCTAAGTAATGTTCTTAGATTATTCATCATCATCATACATCATTAACCTACAAATGTTCCGCAAGCTAAATGAAATGCCAACCCACGAAACATTCATACAAGCACACACACAGCCATATTATTTTCACCGCGGAGAACATTACTCGATTTCCCCGAAAGCGGCGCACCGCACACGACACCGCGTGGCAGGGACTCAACGTGCGGCGCGGCGGCACGCGGCGGACATCTTGACGGTCGCCATTCTCACTGCGTGACATAGTCACTAATCCACGCTGGCCGTGAGGAGTGCCGACCGAAGCGACGCAACACACCGGGAGAGGAATCAGTTCCAGCCACAAGATTTCCCGCGGGTTCGTTGTGTTGAATTTCTGGTTAGTCCGATGTAGGTTATATTCTGTCTTCATGAGATGCTTTCGGTTTCGCGGAAATGTCTTGCTGTTGGTCGTCGATGAGGTAGGAGCGAGTGTGATGATCCGTTGTTTTGACGACGTCTTACTGAGACCACGTTGTTAACTGTTTTCACAGCCACACTCGTGGGATGTGATGAGTTCAGCAACTGCAGCCAGATCTCACTGTACCTTGAAATAGGGCTTGATGTCAATTGATAGGACCGCATCATGTCTTGGTCACTCTGTTTTGATGTATTCCATCACTCAGAGTTCGATCTACTCTGGATTCATCTTCAAATTGTCTCGACCTGGCTGGTCGTGTAGGCCAATATACTGGAATAGACCCGAAATAGTCTTCCACCTCTTGAGTCTTCATCTTCTTGACTTGAATTGACTTGATGAGGTTGGTGAGGTTCTTGCCTTGTCCATGTGCAACATCTGCATTGAAATGTATCCACCATAAGCATCTTCATCCGTTGACATGTAATGGGGAATCCATCGATGATCTTTGTCTGGAACAGGGATGCCGGTGGCTTGTGGTCTTTCAGCGGGGTGAAATTCTCCAGACCTGTGACATCGCGAGCAAACTTTTCGCAGCGCCAGGCATTCCCCTTCGACCTGAGCATATTTCTGTTCTGTGTTATTCAGTGTTCTGGAACAGTAACCACCGGTTTCAGATCTGGAAGTCGCTGCATCAGCACAGCACCCAGACGATAGGAACTAGCATCAGCACTGATAGTATTTTACTTGTCGTAATATGACAGCGTTCGACTGTGCACATCAGTGCTTTTGCTTCGTCAAAAGCACCTGCTGACATGGTTCCCATAACCATGCTACATCAGATTTAAGCAAGTCTGACGTTGCCTTGAGCACAGGTGACAAGTTGGGATACCTTACTCAAGCAGATAAACAGTCCCATAACTCTTCGGAGCTCAGTGATGCTTGTTGGTGGTGGCATTGCTACAATGGCATTGACCTTGTTGGAATTTGCTTTGATCCCTCTTCTCCGACAACATATCCAAAGTATGTCAGCTCCCTCTGATAGAACATACAGTTGTCCTGGTTGAGTGTTAGGCTTGATTTCTTTAGAGCATCCATGCTTTTGTACAATCATGCATAATGCTGTTCTATTGTACGACCAATTACCAGGATTTTATCAATGATGATTTTGTGCCTTCGTGGTCCTTGAGGATCTCACTCAATGGGCGTAATATAGCCGAAGCAACTGTCGGGCCCAAAAACCCAACTACACACACCCACACACATCACTCATTTTCTCTGGAAGCTCTCGCTAGCTAAAGAGATGTCGAATAACAATATTGTGAATGCAAAATGCCCGAATGGTGTGATGAGGGTCGTCAGCTTCTGACTGACCTCATCCAGAGGGATATCAGAATCCACTTGCTGCATCTAGGGTGGAGAATGTAGTGGATCCTGCCAATTGTGGTGCTACATATTCCGGGTTTGGTAGCATGTACTGTTCTCTTTGTACTGTTGAATTGAAATTCCCGAGATACACACATATCCTAACTTTCTTATTTTTCTTCATGCCAGCCACAATGGGTGAACATCATTCTGCTTGTTATGTAACTAGCCTTATGGTGTTGTTTTTCACCATGCGATCCACTTCGTCTTTGATAGCTCCTTGCAGCGGAAAGCCGATGTTTCTTGCTGTTTTGCAGCAGTATCGTCTGACATCTTCACTTAGATTGATATGTACTGCTGACGTCTTCATCAGACCTACTCTGACCTCCTTTATTCACCTGATCAGGTTGATGTTCACTGTGACATTTCTTGTAAGCAAGTTACTTGTTGATAGATCATCTAGTACCACTAATTTGAATTGACACAGTTTCTTCTAATGTGACTGCTGTTGTGAACTCTCCCCAAATATGTAATTCCCTACCAGGGCTTGTTAGACTCTACTTGGCTCCATAAGCAGTGGTTTGTTATCACTCATGGCTTCATATGCTTCCTTGCTTATTACGAGCTGTCAGCACCAATGTGAATCTTGAATTGCACTGGATTGTTGTTGATGTTGAGAGTTACCTACCATGGCTAGTCACTTACTATGTCCTCTCCAACCTCACCGATGAAGCGTGGCACTCTGATCTTCTGTCTCTTTTGTCTCTGTGGTCATCCACTGTGTGCACTGCCTTCGAATTGCTAAACACATCCTATGGGCACCGATAGCTTAGTGGTTAAGCTGAGCGTATGACATGCCAGAGGCACGCGGTTTGATTTCCCGCGGTGCCCGCCCTTCCCGCCAGGGTAAGAGGTAGGCAATGCCATATGTTCTCAGCTGATGAGTGCGTTGCAAAGTGGCAACTACCACCAGACACATCCTACCTTGTAGGTGGCTTGTGTAGCCACACCTTGCAAACTTCTCGGATGCTTCTAGGAATCTAGGATCCTTCCTTATGGACCATTCAGAAGAATTTCGACGACCTTCACTCATAGCTACAGGTCCTGCGTTAATGTCAGGTCTCCTCCTATTTTGTGCATATTGGCTTCTTACTGCACAAACTTCTGCCTCAATTTTAGCAACGGTTTTTCCTCCTGCCATCTCTTGGGTTGTTTTCTGTATTGCTTCATCTGCACGGCAGATATCGATGGTCCTGAGAAGTGTCAGGTCATGCTCCCGAAGAAGCCTTTCTTGTAGTTTGCCTGCGAATGTGAGTACTATTTTGTATCTCAGCATGCGTTCTTTGTTTGCAAAGTTACATGTACCTGCCTTTGGTCGCAGGTTTGGCAGGAGGTTGTCAAATGGCTCACTGATTGTGCTTCCAAAATCCGAAGCTGAGGAATACTTCAGTCGGTTTAGGGCAGCAAAAGCCCTCTAACTTGTTGAGCACTGTATCTGTATTTTCTTTATCCTCACCCTCATCAATCCCCACCAGTCATAGACTTCAACAATCTCGGGCCCCGCACGATGAGGAATGATGGCAGTACGAACTTTCTTGGATTTTGAAGATGCACCACTTTCCAATATGTAGATTTCCAACTGTCGTGTGTACCGTTTAATGTGCTCAGCAAGGCTGTGATGGCTGAGATATATGGGAGGTGTTAAACGAAACTGAGCCTCCATAATTGTTGCAATATAGAGGTACAACCAAACAACTTCTGTGAATTCACATCCCGCTTCTGACACCATGTGATGACTGCGTGGCCTTCTCTAATCCTCACTTTGGGACCGTTATCAACAATCCAACACTGCGCTTACGACTGTGTATTTCCGTCCAATCCTCACTTAGGGACCGTTGTCAACAACCTAACACTCTGTTTACCATTGTATATTTCCGCCCTTACACTTCCAGTTCAGCACCCATATCCGTGACGTTCCCTCGACAATCTTCTGCCAGAGAATGCTGCCAAATGAGACAAAGCACTTAACTTTGAAAGCAATTTGGTAGCAATGCTCGAATACAATTCCGGTACAAACAATACGTGAATGCCTCACTAGGTAAAGGTGACACTTGACCAGTTATCGTAAATTATAAAAGTGGGATATATTGGAGAACTTCGTTCCCTCGTTACCTGGTTTGGATAAAAAATATTTCACCTATCACATAATACTCCTGGCATCACAGATGTGGTGTTTTGTCCTGTCTATTTCTCTACGAATTAATTCGAAATGCTTCATGATATAGCTTATGAGACTCATTTGCTAAATGGAGCCTCTTGCGCGGACCTTCACCGACCACGCCATGTGGAAATTCCAGTTGAATAACGGAATTTACACCGAGAGGTTGTGCCACGACGCAATCGTCCCATTGCCGCGTCGGCGGCCTTATCGGGCCAGCTGCCAGTTGCCCTTGTCAGCCGGGCGTTAAAAGCTGCGCGTCTACCGAAACGATCCCCGTCTTGGCAGGATAGGAGAAACCAATGCAGGCCGGCGTTCCAACTATCCGAGCTATCAGGGCTACATCAGTTTGGTGTTGACATCACCGAGGCGGCAACAGCACCACACGCGGCAACAGCACTTTTAATACGGGCTGGATTCGAATCGCGGTTGTTGGTTTTGCGGGTCGATGCCATAAAACACTACTGGCTAATCTTGGAAAACAAAAGTAAGATGACGCGCAATCTGACCACCCACAGATAGACCAGAAAAATCCGCTCTCCCGGTTGAATTTTCTGCAAACTATCGGAGACGAAGCAGAGAGTTCACTCCTCCTCACTTGAGTTTCACTGCTAAAACAAATCGGTGTCCCATGAACAATTAGACAGGCTTGCCGCATTTAATGTTTAATTTACTGACTGGTGTATGATGGATTTTCCTTTGTTGTACGTTCGTGATTCAAGAGGCACAACAGAGTGTGTTCTGAAATATCCTACTGCAATGAAGATAAACGGAAGTTGCTGCACTGACGGTGCAATCAGCTTCGCAGGTTGCTCTTGCCGATATAAAACAAAGCTCTCAATCAACACAAATCGAACGTTTTATGTCGGTGGAATTCAGTCGGGAATGGTTGTGCTGGATCATTGCCAATAAAAATGTCAAGCAATGGTGATGACGTACTCAACAACGTGAGTGTGCACATGAAAGAAGCATGACATCTGAGAACTTTGGCAGTTCGATCGAAGCTTGAATATATCAGGAATGATCAGGATTTCGATTGCAAAGTTTGCATCCGTTTTGAAGGCCGCAAAGTGATGTTTGTTAAAATGTTGAATTGCAAATTCGATTGCTTGGTTATGCAATATTTATTCCATCCCGTTTTCACAGCATCCGCGGTGGTTTGTTCTGTGCGGTTCTTCAGGTCGGCACACTTCGTCCAGGCAGGTAGACTCGAGCGCGGGTTGCACACACACACACAGTCGCAGTAGCACAACTCAGCTAGGTCAGCTAGTCTGATGCGAACACCGGACAAACCAGCTGAGAAGAACACGGTAGTTATCATATGATCCTTGGATAATTGAGTTCGCATCCTCTGGAATCCTCGGGTACCCACGGAAAAGGTCTCTGTACAATGACCCAGCAAAATAACAGAGGTAACATGATGACCTTGATGCGGACCCCCAAATCATCCCGGATTTGGCTGCATTTTATACCATTCCAATATCGATTGATTCTCAGCGTATTCATGAGTGTAATGTGTATTTTATGAATGCGTACTGTGTATGTGACATCACTAGTCAAAACACCCAGCATAGTACTACCTGTGCAACACTTCACACTGTCATGCAACTATCAATATCCAAAATTAGACTCGTGCTGTAGCATTCGTGCCGGCGAAGGCTCTGCCCTAAGTCTCAATCCTGATGTGAATCGAATAACTACTTCAATGACAAGACTGACCAGCACCCTCGGGAAATTCCGCTGGGCGGAGAGTTCTATAATCATACGGTATACCATACCAGAAGGTTATTGCCGCGAACGGTGGCGTGGTGGCGGTAATTTCGTGACAGTGTGAATGCTCCTGAGAGGCAGCAATTTCCTGAGTGGCACACGCTTGCCGAGAACTCGCAGCCTTGACATATAGAAACGGAACCCTCTCGTTGCACTGTACTCTAATATTCAATAGTCTAACCGAGTCTAGTCGATTTAGAATGGACATTGAGCTATCTTGAGATATAGCTTTTGGCCTCTTGATTCATGGCAGCGGACTTGCAATCTGGAGATTAGCGTGGTGCACTATGAAGTGCACAAGGGCAGAGTAATTGGGCCTTGTTGACAATGCACAATATCAGCTGCCGACCACCGCCGAATGGCCGCCGTTATCGACGTCGGCAATATCGATCACCTTGTCAACGGCGATGATCCTGGCATGTCGTAAAAACTGACACCGATTCAGTCGACGATGGCCTGTTAATCACTGCCTTCAAGGGAATTGTCTTGGGACAAAGTTCGGGGATGATAAACCTGCAAATAATGATAGATCTGCTACTATTTTGAGCTCGTAGTTTACTTCCCACAAGAGAAGCTTCATCAAGTTGATCCACAATATCTCGTCTTTCCCTTGATTCGAAATCATTGCGAATGCAAATTGCAGGCCTCGTCCATCTCACTGCTTCGACTTGTTGCAACGTTTTATAGTTACTCATCTCAAAGCACTACTCAGCATTTTTGCTTAGCCATGTTTCTGATAAACAAATAGCTGACCAGTTAGTCTGTTGCAGCTAAGAATATTGTATGCTATCGAACTTATTCTTCATAGATCTAGCATTTAAGCGTGTTGTGAATAACCCCTGTACATTATGTCCTAAGTTCACTTCGAAAAACAATCGCATCGCCTTATCGGTCGTACTCGCACTAAAAAAATGCATTCCTAAGTCTCTTTTTCAAATAACTGAGGAAACGTGTCTGACCGTGATTTATGTCACTAGCAGAGGTGTACAAATTGTCAACGCTGTCTTCGACACGGGAACGAATCGCTCAAACCGTCTCACTTGCAATTTCTATCATCCACCGGTAATTTGCATGATAAACCTGATGCTATGCGTCGATGGCTAAACGCAGCCTATATGCCTGTCTCGTAAGGCAACGAAAACCAAATCGGGCAGTCTCATTAGACAGCACTTGTAGGCAATCAAGGAACAGAATGTCCAGCGCGGACTGTGTGACTCAATATAAAGTTATAATAAAGAACATTATGTTGGAATTATTTCAATAAATGATGCAAATACTTGGCATAAGTGTGATAAATAAACAAATTGGAGAACAATGCTACGAATGGTGTAACTTTTTCACCTCGATGTTTGCGGAGCATTTTTGCCTTTTCTTAGCCCTGGCAAACCAAGACTGTCGCATGAAGGCCGAATTCCTGTAGCTTACCTTGCAGGCTTGTAGACAGTTCTGTGCACCTCCGGTCACTAGTCACTGCGATATCCTTTAAATACCTACCTTACATTGGCCTTTACATTTTTCTGTTTCAACTAACCAATCTAGTTTGAATGCCAATATGCATGTTGTCACCTTTTTCTGATGGTGACATGACATGATTCATGGCATTCCATATTGGGGTATGTCATGCGATAAAAAAATTAGAAGGAGAGTAATTTTATTACTTTAGTCCGTCAATTTTATGCTGCTGCCATAGAAAATACACACTGTGTGTTATCTGTTAAGGTTCAGAGAGGAACACGTTTCCCTTGGATCAGCCCATTCCCAGGGACGCTAGCAAGTGGTTTGTGCGCGCCAGTTCTAGGGGCTGCCTCGACACCTTGTCTGCACACAATACCAGTTTTACATGATAGCAGTTTTCAATCGGTAGAAGTAAACCATTTACTGGGTAATTTTGATGTGGCCGTTCACTTCCGAGCAGTTGACTTCCGGATCATTTCATCTCCATCAATAGCTAGTGCATTAGTACCATGAAAGGAAATTGCCCTGACGCCCCGGAGTGCTTAGCCTGAGTTCACATGTCCATCAGTCGATTCGATTCACTGGTGATGACACTTCACTGTTGGGCAGAAGTGGCGGTAAAATCGCCGGATGAATTCACCTCTACTTTATAGCTTTGCCTGTGAGGTACTGAGGGTTTATCGTTCCTCCAAGTATGTGCCGCTGAAAGATGACGAAACGTGCATCGTAGGCAGGGATACTCATCTAGCCGATTGGGGATCAGCCAATCGTGCAATAATTGTAGCCAGAAACATGCCACCCGTGGAGCGACCACGACAAGCAAGTAAACATACCAGCCGCGACAGAATATCATCAGCAGCAGGATCATGGACGTCAACGATGACGGTATGCCATGTATGTCATCAACGCATGTCGTCAACAACACATGTCGTTGTCGATGTCGGCAACGACTGTCCTCAACGGTGACGGTGTGACATTTTCCCAAATCATTAAATCCCTTGCTGTTCAATCAACCAATTTCTTCGTTCCACATCATCAGAAACCATCGCCATAAGGTCGTACATAATACTCCCGTGTAGGTAAATGTGTAAATATAATTACAAATACAGTTCGGAGAGTCATTGGAGAGGAATGCTAGATAAATATTTGCACCACTCAGTATCGGCAATGCAGGCAAACGGCAGATAAAACCTCGGACAATATTGGTACGGAACTCAATGTTGGTGCCAAAGATAAATGACGATTGAAGACTACACTACTACAATGCCTTTAAGTCCATACTTTCCATGTAACACCTGCATACAGCCATAATGCTGAATATCAAAACATAACGTCCCCTTAGGAGACTGCCAAGCAGCACACAGCCGGTGGTGGTGCCGTCCTTCGTGGAACAGACTACGTTGGTCATATTTTGTTTCAGATGTGACAATTTCATTAATTAATTCAGTTATTAAGTAATACTGTCGCAGGCGTATGCTTGCATTAACGGCAGGTTGATGCCACCCGGGTACAGCGTATGAACAGGCCGTCCTTTTGCTCGAATATTCTAGTGTCTGTAGCCCAGGTAGTCTATTTCGTGAGTGCTACACCTGCTAGTGTAGCTGTGGGGTGCTGTAGTTCGTGGGCTGCTACAGCTGCTAGTGGGTTCTAGACCCGGTTAAATATGTACCAAGATTAGCAAAGCCCACTGTGCCGTTTTGGGTTTCAAAACATTGGTTGAAACCGATATATGAGTGGTTCAGAGACTGCTACAGCACTGTTCGAGATTTCGCACTGTTTAGCAAGTTGTTGCAAGCTATTCCTACCATGACTAGAATGCATCAGATAATTAGGGTATAGTCAGAGGCGTCGCCAACAATTTCTTCCAGGAGGTGAACATGTGGGCGGGGAGGTAGGAAACGGTCGCCCACAGGGCCCCTCAGTTCTTTGGAGCCTCCTCAAGCTCTGGGATCTTGCTGCATGTGTTGTCTCCCGGGCCTCTCTCGGGGCCTTCTGTCAACTGCCGGGCGTTTCAGCTTCCCACAAGCTCCAGGACCCTCTGTCAAGACTAATAAACCCTATCCTGGTGCCACGATCACATATTAGGGTGGGGTTAGGTTTCTTGTCGTGTGTTGGGAAATCTTCGATACTCTAGTGGCCTCATGTCAAACGTTTTTACTTGGGGTCTCCGGACAACTTGAGGGGCGCCCTGCGATATTCGGGACATTTTCGCATGCTCTGGGGGCCTCCTGTTAATACTAAATGAGCAATCCGTTCTAGGGCCTCCAGACAATATCACGAGACATCGTACCGTATATTGGAGGCTTTCCATGAGCTTTGGGAACAACTTGCGAAAATCAATGAGTGTCCTAGCGAGGAGGAATTTGCTAAATGTCATGGCCTTTTCAAGAGCTCATGGGGCTCCATGTAATACAATTGCATCACGTGGCTCGGGCCTCCGGACAACATGATTGGTCTCCTCTCATGCCTAGAAACCCTCGAAATGTCAGACGGGGGAGAGGAAAATATATGCTCCGTCCCCCCTGGGCATCGTCCGTGGCAGGATTGGCAGCTTTCAACCGGTCATTTGCTTTTCAATAGACGTGAATTGTATCCAATGACTGGCTAACACGTGCTGTAATCTGATCTGATACTCTAACCCCCAGCTCTTTCTAACTACATCTGTAACTAAGTCAACTTTGGACCCTCTTTCGAATGCGTTTGGCGGCCTAATCGCGGCTGCTCCCATGTATCGTGGGATCCGGGCTCCGAGCGGATCTCAGACGGTGGGCCAGTAACTGCCGCCGCCGACGTCTGCAGATCGACGCCTCGATTTTCGACTCTGGCCGGATGTTTGGCTTGGCCATCTCCGGTGCCGGGCGGCGACGGCCGGTCGGCGGATGCTGTGTCGTCATAGGAATGTGACACCCGTGTACCATGTAACCGAGCCACATCTGGGGCGTGTCTGGTTTACGAAGACCGGATCCCTCTCTTCAGGGTGTGTGGCAATAGGTGATGTCGGCCAGCGACAGGTCAGGGCGTTGACCTGGTGGGCCTTCTCGCCGTGAACGACTCGACCCCTCTCGTGCGCGCGGCTCGCCCAGACGGAGCTGAGCGGCTGACGCGGTAAGATGTAGCCGACCGGTTGAAGGAAGCAGACGTGCAGACGTTGGACGGCTGTCTGTCACGGGTGCCTAGAAACTTGGAAGCACGAATTTGTGAACCGTATTCGTCAGTGTCATTGCTGTTGAAACTGTTGCACAAGATGTCGCCGTATTGCTAATTATCAGCCCGGTCAATACAAGGGCATTTTAGGTTATTGGATTTTGTTTTTGTTGTTGAATTGGATTTTGATTTTGTTGATAAATTGTTGGATTTGAGGACCAGTTATCGTATAAGCGAGACAAATTCTACGCTGTCGCTGCTAGGCGAAACGAACTTGCATACACATCACTCACCCAGAACCGAAATGGTGTCTAGGGTTTCGTCGACCATGGGCGTGTGTGGCTGGTGGTATGGGCGTGGCAAATAAGAACTAGAGTAACTATTTTCGAGAGCTTCCAATCGAAGCTTAGTGGTATTCATTAAACATGCAGCATACGCCTTTTATGTAAGGAACTTATATAAGCGTCAGTTCACAATGCTAGGTCGAAGTCCACATAATGAGTACCAGCGAATAACGACTTTCCTGAAGCACGTCGGAACCGACCGAGGTCCAGGGATCTAGGAAATTGATTTATTAGATTGCTGCGAATATTGTCCTCTACTGGTGGCTCTGATACGCACACCTTGCATTCTGATCAAATGCCCCAAGTGGACAGCCCTGCAACCTGGGCAGATAACTGAGACAAATCCCCGCGCCTTCACAAGCTAATTCATGTCCAAAACTTAGAGTGCTAGGTACTTCATCAGAACAGAGACTAGCCCTGAGCTCTCGGTTCATATTTGTCAGCAGCCACGTCTCCGTATTACAGTTGTGACAGCACACCGTGATGTTGTTACTTCACCTTGCTCCCTACACCTGCAACCTGGTTTCCTCGCTCTTGTGAACTTGCCCATACTTCCAGACATTCTCTTAACTGCGTTCAAAAATTATGCAGGCTTCAAGTCCCTTCGCCAGGTGGATAAATTACGTTCAACGCTATTTTTTCCATCTTCTTCATCGCGTAGTTTCGAAATGACCGGGGAAGACCGAAGAGACTTTAGCTAAGCAACCAACCGTTCACCATAGAACCCAAATGCCGATAGGAGTTGTCAACAGGCTCGTAAGTTAGCTCGCTCACCCTGCCGTACCGTAATCTGCGTCAGCTTCAGTGGGTCACATCTGCGATCTGACCAGAGTGTAACATCTGGTTACCGTTATGGACACCGCTCTTGGAAGGGCAGATGTAAATATTGCATGCTATACCACTCTGGGACACTTTATGGCCTTTTGTCGGCCTTATAGTGCCGCATCACGGGCTTAATTAAATTCCCCGGTTCGCCGGAGATGGGGCGACTGGCCGATAGTTTTAATATATGACTGCCCAGTTGCAAATTCGCCAGAACTTAACAGCAAAGATTAACCACCTTGTAAGAAGTCTAGTACCCGCAGGACGCAATAGAAGCTTCGTTTTATCACCTCTGGAATGAAAAATTGTTTTAAAAGATGAGTCCGGTCAAATTTATCAGGTGATAAATTGCTCAATATGAGGTTGGCCAGGTCGTTGAAGGACGTGCCTTTTAGAGCACCTATATGCAGACAGGCTGTAATGAACATTGCGGTAGGGAGATTGGCTAATGCTGTGCTTAAATAATCCTCATTGGATGCTGCTCTTTACAAAGTTTTTGGCAAAAGCCGGAAAATACGACAGGCGTATGCGCTGCAGAGAACACACATTAAAATAATACACTTTACGTTTTTTAAGAGGAATGCAAGGGCAATGGAGCTGTAGGCTGATACAATTCGAGATGTCGGAGTGAGTACGTATCGCATGTTCGTCAGCAGCCCTGAACTGTGCATGATACGGATGGAGAATTGAGATCTGGCCTCAGAGCTGACGCTAACCTGGTGATTGCTGATATTTGGGGAAAACCATATTGACCGCGGGCGGTTTACGCCCCGCCGATCCATTCCAGTAAGGAATTGTAAAATCAAGCAGACTCAAACGCTAATCAGTGGCCTGGACCGCGCATGTTAATTGGCATCAAAATTGTATTTTGTAATGCTAACAACGTCATAGGCCGGGTCAGCGCACTCATGACAGGACAGGAGGTGAATTTTTTCTTGTAAAGCCGAATCCTTGATGGGTTACAGAGGTCAAATGCCAGGGCATGACATCAGCTTCAGATAATGGTATTTGACGTGAGTAGGAGCATAGCCGATATGGATGCCATTTCAAATATATTCGCCCATGGATCACGATGCTGATATTTTCAAGTACAACAGAGATTAAAAAGGTCACATGTGGGTCAGTGACCATACCTTGATGTTGTGGATTTGTGCGCATTGTATAAATGGTCGATATGGTGCTGATTCTAAAGCCATTAGCTGATGGATCACGATTATATCAGATTTAGTTGCATCATAGGTCACGGTGGACACATGTGGGTCAGCGCCCTGTCCTTAACCTGAAATATGAGGTGTTGGCATGTTATGAGGTAACACAGGCATGTTATGCCTGTGTTAAGGCATGTGTTTTCTATATGGGTGTCGTTTTGGGAGCATTTTGTTCAGGGAGAACAACAAGGCCACGAACGTAAAACGAACGCATACAAGTCACAGATGCCAGATTTTGATTTTTCTCTGAAATGCCATGGTGTACGCTGCCTTGCATTATTTGACTACGGTGTGGTCTTCTCGTGTCGCTGGCGCCTGCCGACGCGTGGTTGACGCCATTAACATTTTATGACGTTCGGAGGTGCTGGTGGAAGCCGCCGCGGCCACGCACGTCCCTTTACATGAATTGGACAGGATGTGTATTAATTTGACGACTCACACGACACTAGTAGGTTAACCGTACGAAGTGCAGAACGCAGGAAATGTGCAGTATACAAGCTACTACCTTTGGGCTATCTTCGCCAAATGTACACTATTTTTTAGGAAGGAAATAATAGCCCTGCCATCGGTTTTTCAATGTTTGCTAGTCTGAGGTATCACATTGAGTACTGACCGACGGCCGATACCGACATTTCATAACGTCTGGGTGATTTGTTGATCGTTGCACGTTGGTTGCTGTGCTTTCGGCCGTCGAGCACGATTTCACGCTTAGCGATGCAGCATCGCAGCTCATACGTCACCACTGGGTCGCCCAGACGCAATAGCAGCATTTGAACCCGCCATGGTTTTTAGGGGCGGGGTGTGTTAACCACACCTAAGGCTTTTCCGCGATATTGACAAGACTGCGGGGCGCAGCGCCGCAAAATTTTCAGTACCATTTTCTTCATAATTTTGCCTCTGATGTAAAAAAATGTTAACCTAAGGTCATGTAAGGCTGTTGACCTAGCTCAGGTAAAAGACGACCATCTCCAAAAATGTTTGAAAATCGATGAATACTAAAAATGAAGAGGTACTGAAAGAAACTTACCACGTGAGTGTCATCGGGCAGTATCTACAAAACGTTTATCTCGGATTTGTTTTTTTTAGGTAAGACCAATAACCTGAGGCCATGGCCAATTATGGCCCATTTTGGGCCAATTGTCCTATTTCTGTAATATGTATACTGCTATAACCTCATGTTTACATTGGTGTGCATGCAAACGCATCAGAAGTTCCTTATACAATTTGCTTGACCTCCGGTAAGTAACCTAAGGTCAGATACATTTGAAGAAATACATTTGTGACATTTGAATTAAGAAATACATTTGTGACAAAACAACCATTAATTTGTTCACATTTGTGGCCATCAGAAAGATTGGAATAGCAGATGTGAGTTGATTTTGTTTTTACAACCGCGCATGACAACATTTCATATGATGGCATTGATTGGTTGGCTCAGCGCACGGTTATCGCGCCAGCCTCCGATGGACTAGATCAACCAACGTGTGAGGCTTGACAAGACCTGGTTATCACAACCGGAGATTGAGCCACAGAAGCTGTCCGCCGTTTGAAGTCCCCACCCGCCCTTTCCAGCTGTCTCGTAGGTGTCCTTTCCAGGACATCTACGGGAAGCTCCGCCCCCTCAACCACTAGTCGGTTGTCAGCCGGATTAGCCGGCCGACGCCGCTAGTCGTTCTCGTCGGACTAGCCGTCGCAGCTCCCCTCCCACTCCTCCTCGGCCTAGCGGTGCTCTCGGGCACCGTCGGGAAACCGAGTTGTACCGGCGGCCAGCCTCGACTGTTTGTTTCCCATCCCTCCCCATAGGTTATAAATCGGTCATAGGTAACTTTCTGTTTCAATGGATCGGGCTAGCGTTCTCTGAGCGTGACTGCCCCCGCCTCTGACCGATTTTTCCATCCCTCCAAAACTCTGTGTCTTTCTTCCCCTTTCACACGCCAGTTCTTCACATCTTTCCTTGCAGCATCCCCTCAGGGTGCCTTTTTTATCTGCACCCCTTCAGGGTGCCCTATCCACACGAACACTCCACCCACTCTCTGGTGTAAGTACACCCGCCCTGCCCCGGTATGCCCGGGGACACCCCGCCCCCCTCGGAGGACGGAGGACGCTGCCCCCGGCCTGGAGCCCGCCTGCCCCCTCCCCGCGACCCCCCGGAGGGTGAATCGTTTGTCCTCCTGACGAAAACGGAGGGCTCCTGGACGCGAACCTCCCCGTTCGCGATCGCGAGGGAGCTGGACGGCTGGACCGGGGGCGTGATCTCCGCCAAGGTCCTCCGCTCCGGCTCCCTCCTGGTCCGCGTGCGGGAGGCGGCCCATGCCCTCGTCCTACTGAACCAGGGGAGTTTCCTGGGCTTTGCGACGGAAGTCGAGATGGCCGATCGGCTCAACATTTCGTTTTCGACGGCGTATGCGCCCGAGCTCGCGGAGTTCTCTGAAGAGGAGCTCCTCGCGGAACTCGGGCCGCAGGGGGTGTGCGAAGTGACGCGTCTGGGCCGCCGGCCCAGACCGGGTCCAGTGCTGAAACTGGGGTTCCGCTCCCTCACCCCTCCCACCCACGTCATGGCGGGCTACTTAAGAGTAGCACTCCGCCCATGGACCCCGCCCCCCTCGCGCTGTGCGCTGTGCCAACGCTACGGACACCTGAGCCGGGCGTGCCGCACGAAGGCGCCAGTGTGCGGCCGCTGCGCCGAGAACCACCCGACCGAGGCGTGCAGCTCCGATGAGCTACGGTGTGCGGCATGTGACGGCCCACACCCCGCGTCGTCCCCTCAGTGCCCCGCATGGCTGTATGTCAAGGAGAAGCAGGCGAGACGGCTCGCTGCACAGCGCAGCCCTCCATCCTCTCCCCCAGCCGGGTGGTCCAGCCCCAGGTTGGCCCCACTGTGGCCGACCCCAGCGGAGGCGGCTCAACGCCCCTCACCCCTGCTACCTGAACCAACTGAGACAGCCCATCCCCCTCCGTTACCACCTCGCCCGCTGCCGGCCACGCGTCCAGCCCCCAGAACCGACCCGACTGTCTCCCGGCCCATGCTCCGCCAGCAGACTGCCCCGCTACCCGCCACGCGCCCCCCTCCCGTGGAGTACCCCGCTGGCGCTGGCCCCCATCCCCCTTGACCACAGGGTAGCACCACTGCCGGCTGCACGCCCCGCTCCCGTCGCGGGTAGCTCGACCTCCCGGCCACCCATCCGTCCACAGACCGCTCAGCCCAACAGGGCTAGAGCGTCCTGCACTCCGCCCCCTCTGGGTCGCCCTCCCTCCCTGTCCCCCGAGACTGATCACCGCTCCCGTTTCCCGAGCCCGGACCCCCTGGGGATCCGGAGCCTACATCTACCACACCAGGGTCGTCCGATTCTTACACGTCGGACGATACATTCACGCCCTCACCACCACACACACGCCTGCGAGGGCGTGATCACCATACACACCACACAACACAACACTAATGCAGACACCCACCACTGAATTCTTGCTCCAATGGAACACGAGGTCCCTCATATCCCATTGGGCAGAATTCAAGGAATATGTCATCAGAAATAAACCATTGATTGCCGCCGTTCAGGAGACTAGATGGCGCGAGAATGACCCCTATCATTTTAACATCTTCGGTTATACTCTTTATTCCCAAAACAGAAACACTACATCCCGCGGCGGCGGGGTAGCCTTGTTCGTCTCGAACACCCTTCTCCATCGCCCTATCTCCATCCCCAATGACCTAAATTGTATTGCAGTATCCGTTCAAATTGCACAACTAGAACTTACTGTACTCTCCCTCTATCTTCCTCCTACGCACACACTATCTCTAGCTTCTGTATCCAATCTCTTCGGTCTTCTCCCATACCCCTGTCTGGTGCTGGGTGATCTCAACGCCCACCACCAGGCATGGGGTTGTCACAACACATCCCAGCGCGGACGCCACATTGAAACACTCCTCAACACCCACAACATGGTCTTTTTAAACGACCAAACACCCACACACAACACAGACATCGCCCCGTTCCGCCCGTCAGCCATTTACCTCTCCCTAGCCTCAGCTTCCATCTCACCCCTCTTCTCCTGGCACGTTCAACCCGACCCTCTTTTTAGTGATCACTTTCCCATCCACGTCACCCTCGAACGCTCAGCCCAGCCTAGAGACCGTTTCTTTATGTCCAACTGGAATGTTCGCAAAGCGAAATGGCCATCTTTCTCCCAGGAAATTGATAATCTTATCCCACCCCAGTCTCACCCCCCAATTTCGGCATTGCTCAATACCATACTACTCGCGGCAGAAAAGCACGTACCCAAAACTCGTCGCCCACCCGACCGTAAATCCGTGCCGTGGTGGAACGACGAGTGCAAACGAGCCGTCGCCTCACGGCGGCGGGCTGAGCGAAAATTTCGGAAAAACCTCACCTTCCAAAACAAGGTAGAAGCCCGCGAGGCAAAGCTACGTTGTCAGCAAACTATTCTTTCGGCCAAAAACACAGCTGGCAACTCTACTCGAACACCTTCAACCGTTACACCCCCATCTCCCAAATCTGGACCCAACTTCGCTCCTTTTCGAATGGCAGAGCCCCACACCGCGCATTCCCACAACTGACGATTAACCAGCAGCGCATAGCCGAGCCCACAGCCGTCGCGGAACACTTCGCCACCTATTACTCTGACATATCTTCCAACACTCAATACTCACAGCACACCACCGTATTCCTTCGCGACACCCTTGCTACTTGCCACTTCGACTCAGACAACACCGAACCCTACAACGCACCCTTTACCCCCTATGAATTAAAATTATCCCTCTCCAAGGTATCCAGTAGGGCACCTGGACCTGATCACCTGACATATCTCTTCTTTCAAAATCTCTCTGACTCGGGTAAAGATAACCTCCTCTCGGCGCTAAATCAACTATGGACTGACGGCACTTTTCCACCTTCTTGGTCTACTAGTATCATTATTCCTATACCTAAGCCTTCTAAACCTCGACATCTCCCCTCTAGCTATCGTCCTATCTCTCTCACTAGTTGTGCTTGCAAAATTTTTGAGCGCATGGTCAATGGACGAATCAGAGTCTATCTCGAAAACAACAAAATTATATCCCCCTTTCAGAGCGGCTTCCGACCAAGGCGAAGCACCACCGACAACCTGATCGAAATTGTGGACTCAATCCAGCGTGGTTTCGGGAAAAAATCCGAAACCATCGCCCTTTTTTAGACCTAACTTCCGCGTTTAACAAAGTACATAGTTCTGCCCTTCGAATTAAATTACACCGCATTGGTATCAAGGGCAGAATGGCCACCTTTATCACCAACTTTCTAGAAAATCGCTCCTTCGTCGTCCGCTGCGGCAACATTCATTCCCGGCCCCACACTCTTGACCAAGGCGTCCCGCAAGGCAGCGTCCTATCTCCAACCCTCTTCCTTATTATGATCAACGACGTATTAGAACAACTTCCCCAAATTTCTCCCCTTCTAAAATATTCTCTCTATGCCGATGATTTGGCTATTTGGTGTACACACCCATCGGCAGATTCAGCTAATCACCTTGTACAACTCGCCATGAATCACATTGATTCATGGTGCTCCCTCTGGGGGCTACAGATCTCCCCCACCAAATCGGTCACTATGCTCTTTTCCCGGCTTCCCAGACACATCCCGCCTAGCAAACCGCTCCGCTTTCGCGATCAAATTATCCCCCTCCAAACCTCTTTCAAATATCTCGGAATTATCCTCGACAAAGGACTTTATTTTAGCCCCCACATCACCTATATTAAACAGCGCTGCGCTGTTCGACTCAATCTCCTGCGCTGCATCTGCGGTCGCGACTGGGGGTGCAGACAGGACGACTCTTACCAAAATGTACATTGCACTGATTCGTTCAATCCTGGAATACAATGCGTTTATCTTCGATAATATATCTCCAACACTCACCAAGTCACTGGAATGCACACAAAACCACGCACTCCGCCTCATCACCGGAGCACACTGCACCACACCTATCACTAGCCTCCGGGGTGAGACCAACCTCCCTAGCCTACAACAACGCAGAACACTACAACTCGTCAGATACCACTTCAGGACAACAACACAGCTAAATCACCCCTCCAATGTGGCATGGACTAAACCCTCGGTTCGGCGTTCCAAAAACAAAAATAAATACAGCATTGCCATTCACTTGAAGCAGGTTCTCACATCCACACTGAAATTTCCGGAGGTTACCCCTGACCGGGTTCCCCCCCCTTCTCCCATTTTGGCACATGAAACACCCCAAACTCGAGTATCTCTTTCGGCAAAATAAAATCCTGCTCACCCCCATCGAAGTCCAAATTAAGTTTTTTGAATATCAAGAGGCCCACCCACAACACACCTTCTTTTACACTGACGGCTCACGTACCAGCAATGGTACGGGAGCCGCCTGGTGCGGTGGGCCAGACACTGGTCAAACCAAATTAACACTTCACCATTCGGTATACACATCAGAACTAGTCGCCATATTCACCTGCCTCCAACACATCACTGCGCAACACATCACTACCCCTACTACAATATGCACTGACTCACGATCCTCCGTGGACGCCCTCGCGGCACTACACAACACCACGCACCCCACGCTCCACGCCATCCGACACCTATACAATGACAACCACGCACACCTTCAGCTCACCCTGCTCTGGATCCCCGGACATAGGGGTATCCCGGGAAATGAAAGGGTTGACGGTCTCGCCCGCGCGGCGATCGACCTCCCCGCCAACAATAGAGCTCCGGTGCCCCCAGGGGATCTTCTATCCCTCACTAATAATTTATTTAAAAAAATATATTCAGGACTGCTGGTCACATAACACCACACACCTACACGATATCAAGCCCACACTCTCCAGCTGGCCCTCCTCCAACCAGCACACACGTCTGAACGAGGTGACACTCGCCAGACTTCGCCTGGGACACACCAAATTGACACACGATTATATTTTTCATAGACCTCACCGCCTTCCACTTTGTAGCACATGTCACGTACGCCTTACTGTCACCCATATCTTACTTGACTGTCCAGCATATGCTCCTCACCGTCGCTATATCATCCAGTATTTCACCAAGATCCATTCACAACTTTCGCTTCGAGCTCTCCTCGGGAATGACCACCCGGCACTCCTCGAGTTACTCTTCCGCTTCCTACAGGACACCAAACTCTCCGAACTGATATAAAGCCTCCGTTGCATTTTCCTGAACCAAGCTAGCCTGATGTGAAGTCAAAAGTTATAAGACACGCGCCACACTCCGTACTGGCTGTATGACTCCGCTCCACATCTCTTCCTCACCGACGTCGCAAAACACATACATATAGGTTATCTCACACTAGGTAGACAGGATCCGATCCAATTTGGCTAATACGGACGGACTTCCTTTTAAATTGCGCTTGGTTTTTTACCTACGGGTTTTCCAAGCAGCTTGGTTTTCCCCTTTTAGGGGTTTCCAAGCTTTAACTTAAAACATACACCTACACATACAAGGTCGGGCCTGAATCCCACGACTCGCTCTGGGTGACAGGCCTCCGCTTCGCCATCCAGGTCGCAGGTGGGCAGTGGAGCCTCTCCGTAGGCTGTGAAGCTGTCCACCCTCCAAATGTCCTTCCATTGTTATGAGTGTCTGTATGTATGTATGTCTGCACATGTACCTGTATGCCATGCGTGTATCGTCTCTACGCCATGTTTCTTGTTTGACGGCGTCTCTCCTTTCTTGACTAGTTGATATAACCGGATGTCACATAAGCCGGATTAACGTAATTCCTTCTTTAACGTAGCAATCTCTAGCAGATGGCACTTTGCCTCCGCTAAAGATTTAGGGAAAAAAAAAAAAAAAAAAAATATAAAAAAAATTTTTTAAATTGGGGAGGGGGCATGCCACATAGGGCCCCAAAAAAAAAAAAAAATTATTAGAAAAAAAAAAAAAAAATGAGGAAAGTAACCCCCCCCAAAAAAAAATAAATAAAAACAAACCTAAAATATAAAAAAAACCCTTCGTTACGTTAAGGGAAACAGAATAAAAAAAAAAAAAAAAAAAAAAAACTTTTTTCCCTTAATAAAAAAAAAAAAAGGAAAAAAAAGAGGTGAAATGTAACGTAATAAAAAAACCAACTCTCTTTCCCCCCTTTCAAATCAATTAACCAACCACCCCCCCCTTCTTCCATATTTCTACTTTTGGGGGTGGGGGGGGGGGGGCGCCCGCCCCCGCCCCCCGCCGCCGCGCCGGGCGGGGGGGGGGGGGGGGGGTGGTTTGGTTAGGGCAGTGTGGGGGCGGGGGAGAGAAAAAAAAATTTAAAAAAATTTTTTATTTATTAATATGTGACCACTGCTTTCCATCAGAAATATTTATTTTTCAGTGGTGAAGCAAAATAATGCAAATAAGGGGGCTTTGAATGCTGTAACGTATGGTGAAAACCGTGTTAACACTTCATTTAATTTAATTAAAACTCTGGCCTTACCTAACATGGCCTAGCCTAGCTCCTATAATTTGCTTTGCTAAATATGAAGCACACATTTTGGGTTCAATAATGATAAAATTTCAAGAAACCTAACCAGACCAATGCCAGCCTAACCTTATTCAGAGATAATCAAGCCGTTTATTTGAAGTACAAAGACCACATTCTCAAAATAGGAACTAACCTAACATAACCTAGCCTAATATTTTTCGTGTTGCTTCACAAAGGTTAAAATGCAAGCAGCATTTTCATATAGGGCGTGTGGTATGTACACATATTAATAAATAATTATAATTTTAGTAGTATCCATATTCCAGTCCCAAACACAAAGCAAATTCACAGTACCTAATATTGATTCCTTAATTATCCATTGACCAAGTAATAGCATTGCTTCTCTCTCACGGTCCCATTGGTGTGGCAAGGGAGTTGGCTGTTTGTATAATAGATACCAAAGCTTGTTAGCTGCTGCTCCATTTGAAGCAGCATTGAGGATGCTCTAAGCATCTCCTTCTTGTAATTGTTGCCGCTTGTAGTCATGAGCCGTTCGTAGCAGGAGATGGGTGCAAGATAAGCATATACAAATGGAAAGTTGAAACAAGGCATGCTCAGCCTCCCCAAAAGTACCAACTGTAACCAGCGATCATGAAGGAAGCACCAACCAACATAAGATGGTGACAACAAACAAACTCACTCATAAATGTCCTATTTCCACATAACATGGTGGCTAATGTTCAACTTTAAAAAGGTGGTGTCATGGACAGTAATGGACTCCTAACAAAAACTGCTGGGGTAAAAAACTTGCTTCCAGCTATATGCCAGTTTCGATATCATATACAGTGTTCCATGGCTTAGGTATGCTGCATGAGTATGCAGCATACCTAAGCTTACCTAAGGTTTAGGTATAGCTGCACGTCTGCAGGCCCTAGGGCCAACGTTTAATGACTGTTACTATACCTAGTGCATGGGAAGAAACAGCAAGGTGTACTTAGCTCAATGTTTGAACATTCTGATCAGTTTTCGTATTGCTCCAATGGTCTGATAGTTCCATGTACCAGGCATGTTTGGTGTAATCATGGTTTAACAATGCTCTGGAATGTGTTGATAGCCGTAATTTCTGACAAGTGGCATGTCACTGGGAAATGAAACAATCGCAACAGTAATCTGAGTTTGTCAGGCGTGAGGTAAGCGCAGGTTATGCTCCTGGTTCATCGAAGCTCACGCCATGTGTGGCTGAACGGCTGTACCAGTATGCTATGTCTGTGCTCCAGTAACTATCGTAATTATGCATTGCAATAACACATCGACCAGTTGATTGCATGATATCTATCCACCGGAACGAAAAACAAGAATTTTGCTTTCCACTGCATGAAGACAAAATTGAATGCCACTTCATGCTATTTGTAACAGCACCTATTTCACCATGTGGCAGCCTGGCGGTGTATGGAATTGTGTAGGTGACAGACTGTACACTTCTTTCACCTCTGGTTGTAGCACCAAGAGCGCCTGTGACATATGCATTCCAGCGACGGGTCAGGCAATATGCATTTTCGTAGCCTGACCCGATATAATAAGTATTTCACTGGAAGTGCAGACACTGCTCTGAGGTGAGTCTAACTTGACTTTGATTTGACGTATTGAGCTCCGAGGCTTTAATAAACTCCGAGCTCCAGTTTTGCACGAGGCATGCTCATCGATTATCGCATAGTATGTCAAGTTTCACAGCAATATCTTACTCAGCTTAAGAAACGCTAACCTTAGAAGGGGTAAATTTGGTCGTCCGTGAGCGTGGTCCAATGGCTCCACTCCCACGAGTTGTTAGCAAGCCTCGTTTGTAGTCACGTTAGCGGGCGGTACGGCACCACGGAATAATAGACGATGCCCATGTGCATAATCTGCATCAGACGACGTCCATGTGCATACTCCGCATCAGACGATGTCCATGTGCATAGTCTGTATCAGACGATGTCCATGTGCATAATCTGCATTAGACGGTGCCCATGCTCATAATCTGAATTAGACGGTGTCCATGTGCATACTCTGCATCAGACGATGTCCATGTGCATAATCTGAATTATACGGTGTCCATGTGCATAATCTGCATCAGACGATGTCCATGCGCATAATCGGCGTCCAGTTTTCGGTCCCAATGCTGGTCTTAGTTCGTGGAATGTGGAATTATGCTTAGGAGCCATTGCTGATAACAATAACCATGGATTCCTGGGCTTGGAGGGGTGGGATGGTCATGCACAACGTGCTGACATTGATCAACACATATTTTAATGAATGTATTTCGTGCAATCTTGTGGCATACCAAGCTCATTCGGGATATGATTATACTACCGAGCATCCAAGTAGAAAACTTAATGTAGCTCGCCACGACTTTCCGTTTCTACTGTACCATTACTTGAAGCATCGGTTTATGCAACGGTGCTGAAGCCTTCTAAGTTCCAAAGATATATATTGGTAAACGAAGCAAATTTCCAGGAATATTTTAATGGGTAGCATACGCAGATAATAAGGCTGTCAACTGCTATGATCATTATTGCAATCTAAGACAACCACTCTACACACAGAGTCATCAAAATCAACTAACTGCAGGCGCAATTTGGAGGTAGATTGTAATTATTACATAACTGGTCGTTTGGCACAGAATATTTAAGCGGTGGGATGGTATGCCAGAGCAGCACGAACACCACCGTTGAATGTGCCGCTCGTTTGCTTCACAAATTCAGCTATGTTCCTATCCCAGAAAGTAGGGATTTCACCTTTTGACAAGGAGGCGTATTATTATCAGCGAGTTGACCCACGTTGCAGCGCAATAGTAACACACAGTGGAGTGGTGCAGTGCGATAATGACAAATTTGATGCAATCCAAAGCTCTGATTTCGCTACCACGCTCTTTCAGGATAAATGTTTACACCCGTCATCAAGAAGCATGACAGAATGACAAATGAGAGCGCCTAATGGCCTTGCCAAAACGACTTCCCGGAAATATTATAACACGTTATCGCCGGCAGCCATACCCCATCTGTCGGCGCTATTCTTCGGTGACGTCAGAGTGCGAACAGTGGAAACGCGTCTGGCTGGGTCAGTGAGCTCGTGACCTCACGTGACCGCCGAGCCCGGTGCATCCCTCTCAGCGGACCGTGTCGACCAGACATGTGGCAAAGGTCAGCCGACAGAACGTCGCTAATTGCCGGTGAAATGCTCGGAGAAAGTTGGTGAGTTTTGGGGATGTCAGGCCGAGGGGCAGCTGCTGCTAACAGGGTGACCAGACAACTGGCGTAAAACAAATGTAAGCATGGCACGTGCACGATCGCAAATGTACGCAGGTGCAGATGTACGTATGACAAATTTGCGTCGGCGGAAATTTGCGCATGCGCGAAAGTACCTATGCGCTAATGTAAATCAGCGCAGCTCTGATTGCACGCGTAATGTACATTTGGGCTTATGTACATTTACGTTGATGCACTTTCGCCCTTACGTATATTTGTGCATACGTAATGCCGACTTTCGTAGAATTCCGAGTACATTCATGCTTACGTTCACCTACGTACATTTGCGCCCGCATACATTTGACATTGTGTACATTTGTGCTTGCGTCGATTATGTACAGCCGTCATTTGGACACAGTAGTGAATAGTCACCGCAATTGATTGCGTTCAAGGTAATTAATTACCTATATCAACTTGCCCACGAGCCCACACCCCGGGGCTGAGGAATTGGGTCCGTCCTCAAGATTCAATTTTTGTTTTTTAATCCTAGAACACGAAAATTAAGACTAAATCTACCTCCGTATCGCTCAAATATAACACCATGGAGCTTCGTTCTCTTCACGCCCTTTACACCCTGTGCACGCACATAGTCTTACGTACGCTTGCTTGTGTACAGCCGCCCTTTCGCAGAATTGTGCATACGGCCATTCGCACATACGTGCATTGCACTCGCGTGAACGCATTTGTTCCTACGTACATTAACCCTCACTTTAAAGTATACCTATATTGCGCTCACGTGAGCGCAATTGCTTTCGCAATTGCGTACATTTGCTGATGCGCATCTTTACGATTACGTACATTTGCCAGGCGTACCTTTTCGCTTGCGTACATCTGCACGTAAGTACATCGGCACTTGTATATGTGCCATATGCGTACAATCGATTTCGTACATTTACTTACTACATCTGTCATGTGTATCTATCGATGTCCTTACGTACATTTGCCTAGGATTGCTGAGAGGTGGTGCTACCGAACAGATAGGATGTTTCGGTTAAATGCTTTTAAACGGCTTAGCACAGAATGCAAGCTAAACAACGCTGTCAAACAGACGCTATGATAGGTCCTTTGTTTCGACTGTACATTATTACCGAACTGGCAAGTCGTGTCGGGCAGAGTTTGAAACGGGTTCCAATTTCTGAGCTCAGCCCGGCCTATATCCGTACCTATGCGGCTCAGGCACTATCTGGACCTGTGTGGTTTGCTATGAATGTAGCTCGTACCCAGCCTGCCTCAGTCACGGCATGAAAAATAGCAACTTCAAGAGGACATCTTAATTCGCCTCTGGTCTTGTACGTTTTTAATTTTGGCAATAAGAGGTTGCATTATTCATTGTTGTAAATCATACATCAATGTCAATAGTTGGGACAGTTCTTTCTCTCTCTTTCCCTCTCCCCCCCCTCTCCTCTCTCTCTCTCTCTCTCTCTCTCTCTCTCTCTCTCTCTCTCTCTCTCTCTCTCTCTCTCTCTCTCCATTTTCTACTACAGAAATTGGAATAATTTAACCAGAACAGTACACATACATGACCGATGGTAGATTAGGTAGAACTTAGCAAACATGCATATATTAGATGGGATCTACCTCGCATGTCCTACTTGATATCCACCCCTTTCAAATAATATAAGATTGGATATCGCACACTGCATTATTATTCCAAATTTATCTTGCAATATAGTTCATCTAACTCGGTCATACCCAAGCAAGCCTGGGTATTTTACCCGCACACTGCTGGGGTCATTTCTTACACAATTTTGCATTCTTTATAATACTTGATATGATAATACCAAGCTTGATAATACCAAGAGTACGCTTTTATTTAGTCTTCTACTTGCTCCTTGTAATGGTCACAGCTATGCTGGTTCGTTCCCTAACACTTAAAGATCGGGCTGCTTGTGTTGAGTGGAAAGTAGGACCCTTCAATTGAACAAATCAACGTGCACAGATCAGTGACGTCATTTGGTTTCGCAAAAAGCTAGCTTTTAAGTGCTGTTTTCCTGCTCAAGGAGAGGATGTTACGCACAGAGTGAACAGGGTCGGAATCCGATCTGGGCGAATATTTCGTGCAACACATCCAGAGTTACGGCCGCGGTTACGTCACCAGGGGTGAATAGCACCGATGTTCCATCGGTGGCAGGTCCATTGATTCATCGGTGGCCATTGATATGACTTTGAATAGCATTTGTGTGACCGAACTAGCCGGAATGTAGTTAAATTGCATAAAAGTTTGTGGTAGATCGCCACGTTGAGGCCCACTGACTTAGCATAGCAAGGCAACCATGGTCACCAATTCAGCACCGATATAGTGTATAGCTTAACCTAAATGTTTATCTCAGGCAATACCAAATTGCTCTGATTCTATCACATTTTGAAGCATTTACGCAGTACCAGGGCGGCCCGGGTTCGCCGTGCTGATGGTGCTTCCAAGACGTAAGAATGGACGAATTGTGATGGTTATATCTGCTGTCGTAGCATGCAGCCAATATCGAAATGCGACGGGTTGCTCGGTATAATGTTACAGTTCCAAGAAAGATATCGATATTAGTTGGTGGTGCTAGTGCAAGCTGATTTCCACAAATTGAAGACGAAATACCATATCGGGTCTCTTCAGTCTAAATCTTGCATTATTTTAATAGATTAAATTGTATTAGATCGTTCAGTGCTTGTATGAAAGGCATACTTATACACAGTAGGAAGTTTTTTATCGACGCTCCTTACAATGATTCAGAAGTTCGAAATTGTACGTATTATATTTCGGGCACAACCCTTGGTCACATACATTCGGACAAGTGACATTGTACGACGCATTGAAAAATCGCCAGAGTATAAATATCCTCACACGTGAATGTTACACAAGAGCGCTACCATGAATAGCTGACACACATGCCATTTACTATGACAATACACGCTATACGTTCACCTCACTAAACACCAGGACGAATAGTTCCTATTTAACTTGGGTCTAAACTCGCCAATGCGCATTGACTCAGTGATTTTGCGCTCCGGGTACATAGTGTGTCAGCTATTCATGGTAGTGCTCTTGTGTAACATTCAAGTGTAAGGATATTTATACTCTGGCGATTTTTCAATGTGTCGTACAATGTCAAAGGGTTGCCCCTGAAATGCTGAGGTCATTAAAGGTTATAATATGTCAACCCCGTCACACAACCTTTATGTGGGGAATGATATGAAAAATTTGAATAAGTAAATATATATACATATATATTTATATACATGTATATATGTATATATACATATATATATATATATATATATATATATATATATATATATATATAACATTTTTTCAACAGAACCATTGAAGTAAAATTGTATATCTGTTTTTATACGAAAATCCAAAGGTCAAGTCAGATCACACCATATGGCCAGGTTAAGTTAGTTCAAGGTTGAATACCCTTTTACAATCCCTCTTACTTTTAAGGTATAACAAATGTTGTTCCCAGACTAGCTGATATTATACTGAAACACTTTGAAATTGTCCAGCTTCTGACCTGGTGACATGACTTTACGTCATACTGGGATTATATATAGATTGATAAGGCTATCGCTTCAGCCTTCACCTTGGTGTGCAAGTTTTGTAAAGTATTTCCATAGGAGGGTTTAATCAGCTCAAATAGGGTTAGACCTCACGATATCAGATCATCTATCATGTAGCACGATATAGGCGGTGCTGAAGCAGAATTCACCTATAAATTCACGAGGGACATTATCATTTTGCATAAGATGGCATTGTCTGCGGCATGCATGTATTGGCCCTGATGTTATGTTATTCAATTTGACATATCTTTATCCAGAATACTTATTTCAGGCTGTTTTAATTTTATATATGAATAATTACACCAATTTCAATTTTTACTATTCAATACGGAAAAAAATGCAGAAATTGTCCGGACCTCAGGTTAGTAACCTGGACCTCAAATACAATTTCGAGATATCATAGTTTTTCTTCTTGATGAAAGAGCATCGTTATCTGAGTTTGATATGTTGCAATGACACCAAATGGCAGAAATTTGCAGATTTATTGAACATTGCTCCCTTTGATCCGTTCTAGGTCGATTAACAATTGATGACCTAGACCTGAAATTTTACAGGATAGGTAAAACAGATGCAACAGGTACTGAAAGTTTCATGTCTACGTCTGCTGATTCGAATGGTATCCCGGAAAGATCTGAGATGGCTCGAGGGACCCCGGCCCAACGAAGGTTAATGTAGGGTAAGCTATGCCAAGGAGCGCCGACTTTGTCGGCACAGCTCCAAAATTATGGAATAAAAACCGAGGAGAGGTGAGGGATGGGTGTGCAGTTCCTCTCGATCCCTCCCCAGTAAAGGGAGGGTTAAACTGCGATGATACTGCTACAGTACGATATGGTCGGTAAGCGCTGGTGTGTCTGGTGTTTGTATATTTATTGCATGTACCGTATGCATGTATAATATAGGCAGAGGTACTTTTAGGCCCGAATCAGCTTGGGATACATCCGAAAAGGACAAAAACAACACTGCGGCATGGCATCACAGCGCACCCACATAATTCGGTAATGTTGTGGGTGTGCTGTGATGTGTTAAAATTGTGGTGTTTAGGACAGGTTGGTATAATCTTCATTTTAAAAGAAACATTGCAGTAAAAGATTAACAGCAAAATGGACAATCAGGCCCGACCCGGCCCAAGCCTGTTCATCCATGTGAAATGTGGGTCCGGCCATACCTATATCCAGGCCCGGCCCCTAGTCCTACGCCCATAGGGCCTACCCGGACCAATTCCAATAGTGGCGTCGAGTCACATCATGCGCCTGTTCCCACCGAAAGCTAACTGGTACCTGGTACATCCTTTAGAATTAGACTTGGCACGATCCAAGAATTATACTTAGAATTATAAGAATTAGAATTAGCCTCGGCACGACCCTTTAAGACGATCCAAGCTCAGCTCCTGCTGACAGTTTCCCAGATAAAGTGGATTTAGTGTGTTAAGTGCCTTCACTCACGTGGGTATCGTTATTTGCTGGCACTGTACGTTTCCATGACAACACAGATGTCCCGGAAGGGTATAATCGGATCAAGTATTACTCAATACTTCATTCAATAGGATCGCTTACTGCGTCACACGGTTCGCTCAATTCGGCTCTATATTAGTCGACCGCCACCGACGGGAAAGTGGGGAAGCTGCGTACAACAAATGAATCCATCTCAACAATGGAAGTATCTATTTCGGCGACTCATGAATGGATCGGGCTTGTTCTCACGGCGATCGACACCATACGTAACATGCACGTTTGAGGGTGTACAGGTTTTGTAATTGGCGGCCATAGATGATATCACAAATCAGGTCAAAGTGTAAAAATGGAAAGCTCTTGAAAGTCGTTTCTGTCTGCTGCTTGATGTCAGCAATCAATCGATGTATTTGCCCTCTGCAGACAACAAGCTCTCGGGCTTCCAAGCCTCATGGGAACACATGTTTACCTCTTGGGGTCATGGTGGATGCACCACATGGTTGACAACATGGTGGTCAGGTCAAATGAAAAAGATAATCATATTCCCATAAGCCACACTTCCTAAACAATTCATTCTAACACATAATGTGTGAGCCATATGTGGTAATAATGTAATAATATTGAGAAGAGTAGGATTATGCTAAAATTGATTGCAGTCATTTTATATATTTGATATGACATTACCGAAGGCAAAGGGCACCTTGGCTTAATATTTCGGGCATATGAATTATATGCTGTTGGTTTCTATAAAGCACAGCATTGAAATACATTTCAGGCTGTTGCCAATTATTTGGACCAATTACTATTTTACCTATAATGGCATGGGAAAGGTGACAGCGCTCGCAATGTTTCGTTTGACATCTCGTCACATCGAAATTAGAGTTTGTTTTCATTGCGACAGGCTATCGTCAAATACAGTTGATTCACTACGCATCCAATCCGTTTAATCGTCATGTGCATTTTGATATTGCATAGTTACACTGTCAATTTTCGAGAAGGAAATAAGTTGCTTGTACAATTGTGTTATAGCTTGTTCTCATAAAAATAGTCCAAACTTTTAACAACTATTCCGTTAATTTCGCTGACTTGCAACATTGGATTGGATAGTGCCACGGGTCAACGGGTGGACATGAGGTTGAATGAAGGCAGCATCAATGCTGATGTTCGCACGATATTTCTATACAACCATGAGAAATCATGGTATTATGATTTAACCCATAGCCCACCAAGGTGATCGCATGGGAAGATCTAGTTGGCGCCATTATGTTGCCATGCTTGGCAACACACAATCAGCTCTAACCGCAGGATGTAGTTGACGCTATTATGTTGCCATGCTTGGCAACACACAATCAGCCCTAACCGCATGCTCTAGTTGGCACCATTGTGTTGTCGTGCTGGACAACACACACTCAGATCTAACTGCAGGATGCAGCGTCGCAGATTCCTGTTGGGGGATTTCGTTTACGAAACTAGTAGGAGAGGGAGTACATAAATGGTTTGGAATCGAGTCTTCTGACCATAGCACCCGTGAAAGCTGTACTATCGAATTCGGGCTCCAATTCCACTCTGAGTGTTCAACATGGGAGAAAAGACATTCTCGGAGCATGGATCATCTGGACCTACTGGCTCACCTAAGCGTCTGTAAAGTAACCTAACTTTTATGTTCTTTTTCTAGATCCAAAGGGGATGCCGGACCGAGCGCTTTCTTTTTCTATGCAGGCAGCAAACGAAATGGCGCTATCGTACACGAACGCGAAGCTGATGGGAGGAATCATTTGGCAGAATATCGCTAAATGAACCACAAATCAGGGGCACTGCAACCATCAAGAAAAATCACATCATTTTCTTACAGATTGAACACTTCGATGAAGATAAAGTGAGCATCGCAGTGTTTTTTTCGGCTTCGTAAACACCAACACCACGATCCACTGAAGCGTGTGCTGCTCTATGCATGTACCCCGTTTAGACGAGCAGGTCAACCGTAAACGGAAATTTCCGGTTCGATCCGGTCGATTCGCAAAAGTTCCGATCGCGCGGCCCGTTTACAAGATCAAGGCATCCACCTAATCGGATTTTTGCGATTTGACGACTGGTGCAATGTGGTGAAAAGTTCCGAATAATTCGCGCATTTTTGCGCTTCTGACGCACCTGCTTCAAGCAACGGCGTACACAGGCACAAGGTATCATCAATGATCCACGTAGTTAGAGGTTGTTGGGGAGATATATAGGGAATCTGTGAATTCGAAGGATTCACGTAGCCGATGACACGTTGTCGATGACAACATAGCCCTTTCTTCTTCGTGAATCAAATGGCGCATTGTTTCGGGACCAGACTATGTTCTATAGTATAGGTTACAGACTATGTAATGGTGCATTGTTCCAGACGGCCTTGTTCCAGACTGTGCAATAGTCAAATAAACAGGGTAAATCAGTTTCACTACGTAATCCAAGAGATAAATCAGCAAAACCCAAACGCTGTCACAAATCCGCAAGTTCAACACTGCGCCACATCGTAAAACTCACGGTTGGGGCACACACTAACAACGTGACGTCTCAGCGCCGCTTTCAGCTGTTACGTCTCTGATTTTTGTGTGTTATAACTATGTTTGTAATTAGAAATAAAGACAAGACGCTTATTTGTCGTAATTACCCTAAATTTACTCAAAACTTAGCAGAGAATAGCTTCAAGAAGTGTCATGACCCTTGCAGCTGTACCGTTATTTGTTCATGAAAGTCATAAAGTCATAAAGTATTTAGGCTTAATAAGAGCCACAGGGGCCCATCTGGGTTAAGCCTATATAGAAAAGGTACTAGAAATGTACATACTCTCACCCCAATCAATCCCTTATCCCTAGGAAGCTATATACCCCAGCCTATCTAGCACCACTCACTTGCTACCGCATAACACCCTCAACAATCGCAAGCTCCTCCCATCATACCCATCGTGCCACCATAGACAATCTCATCAGCATCACATCCCGAAGGAAGGTGCCGAATCCACTGCTAGGCACACCCCACACAAATTCATAAAGCGTTCAGACTTAATAAGAGACTCACTTGCTATTGCATAATACACTCAACAATTACAAACTCCTCCCATCATACCCATTGTGCTACCATAGACAATCTCATCAGTATCACATCCCGAAGGAAGGTGCTGAATCCACTGCTAGGTACACCCAATACAAAGTTATAAAGCGTTTAGACTTAATAAGAGACTCACTTGCTATTGCATAAGACACTCAACAATTACAAACTCCTCCCAACTCCCATCTCCTCCCTGTCGATCAACCCTCCCTGGAATACAGAAAAACAAGCCCCCTATTCTTATAATGATTGTCTATGCCGTTTTTAAAGATGTTCAGTGTGTTGCTACTGACAATGGTTCCTGGCAGCTGGTTTCAGTGTTCTACTACCCTGTTGGTGAAGAAAGACTGTCTTTACCTTGTCCTGCTGTGATTAACTTTAATTTTGAATTGATGACCTCTAATTGCATCATATCTGTTAAATTCAAACATTTCCCTGAGATATCCCTGTTCCTGACCATGAACAAATTTAAAAACCTCCATGAGATCTCCTCTCAGCCTTCTATATCTAAGTTAAAACATATTCAATTTCTTCAATCTTTCCTCATATGCCAGGTTGCCTATACCATTAACCATTTTTGTTGCCCTCTTTTGTACTCTCTCTAAAAGCCAACAATCTTTCTCATAACTAGGGGACCAAGCTTGGACACAGTATTCAAAATGTGGCCTGACATATGCACAGTAAAGCTTCCTGATGACCTCCTCACTTTGTATGACACATTCCTCTGTATTGCCCCAAGCATTCTTAGTGCCTTCTTCCTGGCTTCTTTGGTCTGTTCTGATGCCCCCAATTTAGTGTTCAAAATAACACCTAAGTCCTTCTCCTGCTGAGTCACAGATAGTACTTGGCCACCCATCAAGTATGGAGCCTTCATATGCTGCCTACCTACATGCATGACTTTGCACTTATCAAAATTAAACTTCATTTGTCATTTTTCGGACCACTTCACTAGCTCGTCTAAGTCTTTCTGCAGCAAAACCTGCTCATTGTGCCCTGTTATTGCCCTAAAGATCTTCAATTCATCCGCAAATTTCAAAACCTTACTGCTTAGGCCACATTCAATGCTATTCACATATATAATGAACAATAGTGGCCCCAGTACCGACCCCTGGGGGACTCCACTAAGGACATTTTGCCATGATGACTTTGTACCATTTAGCATCACTCTCTGCTGTCTATCTGAAAGCCACAACTCTATCCATTTTAGGATGCTACCTGCAATACCATGGACCTGAAGCTGCATCATTAACCGTTTATGGGGTACCTTGTCAAAGGCCTTACTAAAGTCAAGATATGCTACATCAACCTGATTTCCCTGATCAAATTGTTCTGTAGCAAAATCCAAAAAGTCCAAGAGATTTGTGAGGCACGATCGCCCTTTTCTAAACCCATGTTGAGTATCTTGAATCAATTTGTTTCCTTTCAGAAAACTAACTATTCTATCCTTGATAATTGATTCGAGTACCTTGCAGACTAGGGATGTGAGGCATACTGGCCTATAGTTTTCAACTTTCCCTCTTTCTCCTTTCTTGAAAATAGGAACTACATTTGCCCTTTTCCAATGTGTTGGAATTTCATTTTGTGAAACTGATCTACAAAATATTATACTAAGTGGAATTGCCACTTCCTTTTCAGCTTCCCACAATACCCTAGCATAAATTCCATCAGGTCCTGCTGCCTTGTTTGGCTTTATTTTTCTGATATAATTGAAAACAATATCACTATCAATGAAATCAACATCGTGTATCTGATCACCTGTCACTGAACTGTGGTTCACGGTTGGCAGATTTGTCACATCCTTCACTGTAAACACTGATTTAAACTGCTTGCTCAGCTCCTCAACCATCTCACCATCCTCACTCAATATAGTCCCATTTACCTCCAGTGGACCAATTGTGCTTGAAACTTTACTTAGCTTGAAGAAACTAAAGAACTTTTTACTGTCCCCATTACAGTTCCTAGCCAAATCCAATTCTTTTGCTCGCTTTGCTGCTCTGATTTTCTGCTTCACAGCATCTCTAGATTTTTTATACGACCTTAGATTAACGATATTTGAAGCTTCCTTAAATACTCTAAATGCATCTTTCTTAGCCTTAATTGCTTTCATCACATCTGGTGTAAGCCATGCTGGCTTTCCTACCATTCTTTTGCGCCTTTTCTTTTGGGGGACGTGTCTAATCTGAAGTTCCCTCAAGTAGGATTTGAACTTTTCTCACATTTCACAGGCATTTAAATCAAAGAATTCTTCTTCCCATTTTATGGCACTTAAAACCTCTCTCATGCAGTCAAAGTCTGCCCTGTTAAAATTTGGAATCTTTGCCAAATTATTCTTGATTGTCCCTGATACCTGTGCCTTGAATCTCACTATGTTATGGTCACTTCTTCCCAAAGTTTCTCCTACAGTCAAGTCTTGAACTAAATCACTTAAATCTGAGAAGACAAGGTCCAAGAATGAGCCCTGCCTGGTTGGTTCCGTTACAAACTGGTGTAAGAACAAGTCCTCTTCAAGGCATTTCCTAAACAGTTTACATGATGGGGAGCCAACACCAACATTTTCATATCCTTTTAGATTAAAGTCACCAAGAATAAGGCATTTCCTCTGAAAGTTTCTACTGATTTCCTCACAAATCACTTCATCGAGCTCCAGTTGCTGAGAATGTGGCAAGGTTCCTGATCGATACAAAGCTCCTATCCTCAGTTTATTGCTGTTGCCTTTTCCGACAGCAACATCAAGCCGAATGGACTCCACAGACACATTTTTTACCCCATCTGCTACTTTTTGAGAACTGTATAAGCTATTCACATACAGCATTACACCACCCCCTTTCACTGCTGGACCCCTATTGCATGAAAACATATTGTATCCCTGGATCTCATAGTCCTGCAAGTTATCCCCAAAATACCCCTCACTGACCCATGCCTCAGTAATGCAAACAAAATCTGGTTTCTCCTCAGAAACATAATACTTGAACTCATCAAATTTGGATCGAATACTCTGAGCATTAAGCATCATACACTTAACAAAAGTTCCATGACCCTCTTTGGCTTTTTCATGTTGAGTAGCTCTATCATCTCTGGATGAGCTACCACTCTGTCCCCTTGATCTACTGCTACCCCTATTTGCTGACTGTGAGGTTCTATTGCCTATGCTGTCACTATTGGCATATCCCTGAGATGGCAATGCCAATTCTTCCCTCCCCACCCCATTATCTAGTTTCCCTGAAGGACATGTTCATATACTTTGCCTAACACTTGCACCCCCTTCTCGGAGAAGTGCAGGCCATCCCTCTGATAGAGGTCAGATGAGCCATAACACCTGCACCACTTGTCAACAAAAGTCAAACCTAACTCATTGCAGATCCTACCTACCCTGGCATTGGCTGCCAGTGCCCTAGAGCTCCACTCAGGGGAGACTCCAGCCCTAGGCAGAATAGCTGTCACAATAACTCTGCTATTGCTTTGCTTCAGGGTGGCCAGAAGGGCCCTGTAGTCCTGCATCAGCTCCTCACTCCTAGCAGGACATATGTTGTTCACTCCTACCTGCACTATAACTGTACTACACTGGTTTTCACTGGTGGCCTGTGCGACCACTGGGACCAGGTCTCTAACCTTGGCGCTAATCGCAAACTTCCACCTACCGAAGCGTAAATTTGCGTTAAGCATTTCGCATGTTTTGTTACGCAAAAGCCCGTTCACATGAGCATTATTTTCGCAAGTTTTCCTAATCGCATCGCATTCGGAAGCTTTGCTGCTCATGTAAACGGGGTAATTGTGTCGGCACTATGAATCGCATCCCCGATGCGATGTGCTAAAACATCCGTTTATCTAGAACATTTGGATATTGCTGGGGTCTGTCCTCAGCATAGCCGCCGTCACTATCCAAATGCTCTCGTTAAGGGTATGTTCTAGCGCAACGTGTCGGATAATGTCGTGCATGGTATGCATAACCTCTACCAGCAACATTGCTTACTCCCCTGGAAATTAACTAGATCAGTGCAGGACAACGGTCGCACTGGTCCTGAAATTGTCTTTTACACTTCGCTCAGGTGGTGAATTATCATAGCAATAAAAGTGGAACCTATCCGGCTGTCTGGTTGCTACGTGGCCCTGGTAGTTGCTAGGTCCTAAAGTTACCCCACCCCAGTGAACGCATAATTCTGAGGATGGTTTCCACCCATCATTTTCCAACTAATCAACGAAAAGCCGTTGGAGAATGACTATTGTCCAGCTCACTACCAAGCCGATCCGGTGCTGTAAGTGGATATTATATATTTGCGGAGAATTGTTCGCCTTCTTGGGCGGGTAAAATTCAACCTTTCTGGAGAATCGGGTGCCAGTAACTTTAGGCAGATCGTACGACGATTGCATTCAAATCAGAGCAGCAACGGAGTGCAATGATATTTTATCAATCTATGTGCATCTTACAGACACATTTTATCGTATTTTTCGTACAAAAAAAATCAAGATCAATAGCCTCGCTTCGGAGATTGTCTCTTGAAATGTGAAAATACTTAGCACGCGCACTGGAGGGGGGGGGGGGCAAATCCGCCCACCCCTCCGGTTTTTCGAACATAACTGCAGATTTTACCGGTCGATATACGCGATTTTCTGTGTACTGGCTTAGAAATGACCGGTGCGTCGTTTAAAGCAAGAAAAATGGAAACGGACCGAAAAGTTTTCAAGTTAGGGGCCGTTAAATAAAAAAAAATTATTAGCGCCAGACCACAAATAACGGCGCTGATGCGCTTCCCGTATATTCGCAAAAGGGAAGTGTTCTTGCCGACACTAGCGACTTGTTTGATGTCTATTGATATGCTACATAGCTTCAAGGTCATGTTAGGTCACCGAGGTCAAGTCAGGTCAAGTTCATGACAGGTTCATGGAACCAAACTCGGACAACTGGAATGTTGTCATAAATGCACTACTGTTTGTCATTTGTACTGTTTGTCATTGCTTTTCCATACTTTATTCATGTACTTCACTCCTTTCTTCGCGAAGCCGATTGCGCCGAGCTGCCCGACGGAGCAGTGGGGCGGGCGGCCCGGTTCCGGTAACCGCAACAGGTAACTGACCTGATAAAGTGGTTATATAGGTGACCTGAGGTCAAATGTCGGGTCTAGCATTTGTATTGCATCATAAGTAATGTCCAAAACATCATTGATGCCCATTTTGGAGCATATAAACACAATCACAGCGATCCATAACAATGACAAGCCAAGCCACGCAAAACAAGAAAAGTTTGGCAAATGTGACCTCATTTGACCTTGAAGATATTGACCTAAGGTCATGCAATTTGCACATGATAGAGTTCACTACCGTACTCATCCACCCTGCGAATTTCGTTCCTCCAGCTTTAATAGGAGCCGAGATCTTAGGGGGGGGGGGCGGAATCCGCCCCCCCCCCTCCAGTGCGCGTAATTTTCAGAGGCCCTCCAGGGCGCGTGTTAAGATGTTAATAAGCTGTACATATGCAATGCAGTAAAATACATGAATAACAATATCTATTCAAATGTTCCACAAATAGTGCCAAAGAATGGATTTACATGTTAGTGACCTGGCATGACCTGGCATTTTCACCAAAGATGCGCAAAAATGTATCATCAGCTGACTCGAATGACAGCGCGCTGTCATTTCGCGCATGTCAAAAAAGGCGCATGCCTTTTTTCGACGACCGCGATCGAGATTGTATGTAAAGTGGCGACGCTGCAAGGGCAAAAAACTACCTGCATCGTAGAAGGCCCAATGCTCTTCTTTCACCCGACATTCACTGGGATCTTAGCCAAACACCATCAACAGGGGAGTAGCGCGATTAAGGTCCCCTCATCTATCATAACAGCCAATAAACGGATCGAGATGTCTCAATCGGAGATCAATATCCTCGTACCATGCGCATTCAGGGAAATGCAACTTCGACTCTGGGTATGACGTGACGTGACGTAAGATGGTCAGGTGAAAGCATGATTTTGAGAAAGCCACAATTATATTACCTACACCTCTCACGCCCAATCGATATGTTGGACCGAGCTAGATAATAATGCATAGCTCTGATTTTAAAGTTTCTTTGGACAACAGTTTGCCTTTGGGGTCATGCTTGACGTCACACGTCAAGTTAAAAGATTTATGGATTTCACAAAAGTCGGAATGTCTCATTAAGTTATCGCAGCAGCCAAGCAACGGATCGAGGTAATCTAAACGAAATTCGATAGGCTTGGATATTGTGTGTCTGGTCAGGAAGTAACATTCATCTTCTGAGGTTCATGATGACGTCACGGGGCACCTCAAAGGAACATATGTGGTAACTTCGTGAAAACCCAGAACTTGTTATATTTATCGTAGCAGTAAACACACGGTTGAACGAATTTAGACGACAATCGATAGCCCTGTATCATCTAAGTCGAATTCGCACGAGATGCTGCCATAGGCGATTGTGGATATCTTGACATGTAGCATGACACAATTTGGTGATTGCAACCATGCTGGAGAGCCCTGGTGGGTTGGGCGGAGGGGGGGGGGAGGGATGGAGGGCTTCGGACCCCGGGCTCAATTGGTACCATGTTCGTGTTAATATCTCGCTTTCCCTATTCAATAAATTAATTAAATCAATCGCTTTCCCTATTCAGTTCAAATGTTCCGCCCGGGACCCTACCTGGTTGGGTGGGAGATGCACAGCCTTCATTATCACAAAATCTACTCACATGTGCTAATATCCGTCAATGATGTAAAATTGTGAAGTGTGATGATTTAGTTCAGTCGAGTTATTCAATTTGGTTGGTAATATCTACTCACAATTTACTAATGGTAATTGTAGGTTAAGCTCATATTCAACCGTCAATTTAAGTGTTTGAACACATGCTCTACCGAGCATATTCTTGGTCGCCAGCGTGACCAGAAATTCGGAAAAGTGTATTCGCAATGTCTTATTGGCTTCACTAAGGCTCCAAATATCCAAGAAGTAAAGCATTATAACATACAAAATACAACGTTCATCCATATCTATGATGATTCATTTACAAGAGTCAGTAGTAGCATAGCTTGATCTTCCTTGTACTTGGCCTTCACCTTGCCCGCTTCTGTAAAATGCGATATTCAAATACACTTCGGATTCGTACCCATGGCTTGAACGAAAACCTTTTTTTTACCTATGGTGACCCAGGAAAGTTCGCGCGCTCCCGCATTTAGCCCATCGTCACATCAGATGTCTATTTTTACGTCCATTTGTCGCAAGCAACAGTCAAACACAACTGAATTCAGCACGCCTAACGCACCTAGTGTGACTGAAATTGAGAAACCCAAGACCTGTGGCAATCTGGGATGAGTTCATGGGTGGTCTACATTAATTCTGTATCGGCATCCAGTGATACCCTACGTTCCTCTGGCCTCTGCCTGGATATGCAAGCATTTTGCAGAACTAACTTACTAACAGGAGCTGGTATATCCAATTCAGGGCAGCGAAGCTGCAGCCATGTTCCCCTTAATCTAGTATTAGCCGAACGCAATTGACTGATGGGGGCTAATTCCCCCATCTATCTGAGCAACGAATGAACGGATAGAGCTGGTTCAATCGCCGGCCATGTACAATAGCTGTACCATGTAACATGTACCATGTACCATGGTGCACACCCAGGTACCATGTACGTTCGGGATTACACAAGTGAGGACTTTGGAGCGCATGCATGATATCACAGCTTCTCGCCTCCTAGCCAAAGCGAAAAATGTGTTGTTTTCTTCGAAAGTCAGACCCTCATAGCACCCAGTTGGCGGGTTTTCTCATGAGACAGCAATCGGTAACCCGGAATGCTAACAGTGTCAAGGGTGCCAATGTTTGTCTCTTGGTGTCAGTCATGGTTGACTTCACGAGACTGACATGGTCATGTGAAGTTGAAAAATTGATCCTTTCACAGCAGTACGCCTACTAACAATATTTTTTTCTTCAATACCCATTGCTGGAGCCGTACATGGCAGTAATAAAATAATACGAAGGAAGCATGAATTCATAATAAACCTCTGTATGCACCCTTTTGTTTCGCATGTGTTGACATAGGTCCAGGGCCAAGAAAACCTTATCTTTATATTTTTAGCCTAAAGCGGTTTGGACCTTGTAGTTCCTCTCCCACCTCACAGTCAATGGCAGGTTAATTTTTCGTTCGTCCTATTCACTTTCCTATGCCAACATAGCATTCGTCACTTGATGGTGAATCCTACAGTTCTTATGACCACTTGTGCTGACGAGAAAATTATCCTTCCAATGTGCATAATTTGACACTGATGCATTCAAACATTAATTGTTGTGTCCAAACACCTCGAACTTACCTGATCTATTGATGGTGCCTTCGGATAGCAATGAAGTATTTAATCCTTCTCATCCAACGGAAACTTGACATCGTCTTGAAGCGGCTTGTCGAGGCTATCAGAAAACGGCTGACAACAGTGCGTCGCTGTCTCTCATAGTGGATGATCATCCGCTGCTGATCCTTTGGCACTGCAAACAAACAGTTAATATCCACATATTTCATCGGAATGTCTAGCTTCCCGTAAAATCGTTGGGGTAACTTCAGCCCGTCAGTGGAAAGGTTTACTCACATGTTATTATGCAGTTATTTGGGCTTCCGGGCGCTTCGACTACTATGATCATATTGCGCCCATTCTCATGCAGTTATCATGCAATGTTTGCTCTAAGGAGCTTCCCATAAACACTCACCTTCGTCTTTGGCCAACGCTTGCCCCTCTCCCTCCCTAAACAATTTCCAGGTATGTCTCAGGCTTGTCTGCATATTTGTGGATTGTCCATCATTACTTTCAGAAGCATTGATCGTACAAATTAGAGGTGCTCCGAGTTGTTTTCCGCTCCCAAAAATGACGACCTGTACGAAATGTTCCTGTACCTGCTGCTAGTGTCGCTAATTCCTGTGGCTTTTCATGTTCATACTTAAACCAACAACACCTTTTTTCTACTTCCCCTAGACGTACGACTGTGACTAAATACTAAATATAAGTTGAAAAGTGTTTCGTGTCAGTTATTTGCATAAGTTGATGGGCGTCAATGATCTACATGAACATATATCTTACAAAACATTGAAGCAATAGGCGCTCGTAAAGTTAAGGGTACAAACGGAGCTTACTTTTCCCAAAATATTTTCTAGATTGATTAATTCCTTTTTTACTTTATTGCCAAATGGAACTGAAATGCATCATCCCCGATTGCGGTTGCGATTTAGCTTGGCTGCTCTTAGCTATTATTCGTCCAAATAGAGAAAGAATGGGCTATTTCGCCATGCACTTACTCGTCACTGGTAACTTTTCCATCTCCAGCCCTTATGCTCTGTAGATGGTGTGCCGGGATGCAACATGCATCTGATGTAACATGTACTGAACATAGTACTTGAATGTAATCACGCGAAGTGTCGGATTTTCTTGACATCCAGACACATTGAAGTTCCGCATGGAAACTGCGCCAAAGCTCTAATGGATATATACGGTGTTCCAACAAAAACAAAACATTAATTATTTCAAGATTAATAAATATACTGGGTCGATAAAAAAAATGTTGTATGTACATGCACAAATCAAGGAATATTTGTACCAGGATTGATGGGGTTATTTGCATTGCTATGCCCATGCAACATCTTGCACCGTTACACGATATTTTCAAAGTGGGAGCATGACGAAACATTTTGTAACATGGCAACTGTTCAACGATGAACTGTTGCACTCGTGAATTGGAAAAAATGTCGATGTAATTCTCGCTGTGAAATATTTGCTTGGTTAATTCACGATTATAGATCGTGAAGATGAAGACGTAATGGCACAGACCAGAGTATATTAAAGAACGACGACTTCACTGGAATCATTATAGAACAGCCCAGGCTTGAGACTTTAACTGATGAGGATCTGGCTGAGATCCTGAATGACAGGCTATCCCCCGAGACAGCGAAATTAATAAGCACTGTCGGAGACCACCGCGAGGAATTTAAGACCGCTAATACCCCCAACGAGACATGTAGAAATGCTGATGGAACTCTACCTTTTGACGATATGGAAAAAGATGATGCAATGCACAAGGTGAAGATTTTGCATGCCACAAAGTATGGCTTGCAAGTGTATTTGATATCATAAATGCATAGATATTGCTCATGACCGTCCACAAATTGAAGAGACCATGAAAGCGGCACTTGTAATCTTTCAGAAAACTGGACCGGGCATTGTCATTCATAAGGAGCCGATAACTGACAATGATTGAGGAAACTATAATGATTTGAGGAAACGTTGCACGTACCTCTGCAGCGTTATCGTCACTTCAGACGGGCTGCAAAAGGTGTGGTTTTACATCATGCACGCCTTCTGCCGACGAAAGCGAGATAACCATGCCGACATGACGACAACATTCGCCGTTGTGACTGACGAGCACGGTCACCAATGCATTTAGCAGAAAACGATCAAATGTACAAAAGTCACCGCTTCGACTGCACACGGGCCGACATCAGGGCGACGCCTGTATGCCGTGCCGACAAGTGACGGGCGTCCAGTGAAGAGCTCGAAGTTCTATCTGAACAAGCTCCACCGACTCCAGAAGTCGCTCTGGCAGCGGACACAGGACAGCATCAGCAAGGATTTGCGCTGGTGCCAGAGCCGCCCCATCGGCGTCAGCGCGATCGGCTGCTGGATGGCCAGCCTCAGTAAAGCCGCCGGGCTGTCCAGCAGGTATGCGAGTCGCATTCGAACAACCGTCACCACCCTCTGCCGGTCAGGATCAGTGGCGCAGCCAGGGGGGGGGGGGGGCAGCCACCCCCTGGAGGGCCAGAGGGGCCCTCCAGGCGTCGTGCATGACCACTGGATCGACGAAAGGGGCTTAGGGCTCACAAAAAGGGTCCCGGGTCGATGAAGAGGGCCCCGAATCAACGGAGAGAATCGTCGGGAAAATGGTTGGGGCTCTTGGCTGGGTTTAACGTGGAGGGATTCTAGATCGACGGAGGGGCCCCGGGTAGCTGTAAGGGCCTCGGGCTGACGGAGAGAGCTCCGAGCCAATATGAAGGGCCCCTGGGCTGACGGCGGAGCTCAAAGCGAAGAAAGAGCCCCTGACCTGATGGACAGAACCCAAGCGTTTGAAAAGGGACTTCCGGCTTGCTGGAAAAGACCCTGGGTCGTCAAAGAGGGCCCCTGAGACGACGGTGGGAGCCCCTTGTTGTCAGAGAGGACATCGGATCGTCATAAAGGGTCTTTGGGCTGACGGATGGGGCCCAAGCCGTGCATGGGCCTTGCCTGCGCACGGGCTGACCATAGATCTCACATCGCAGCAGGCACTCGCCAACCATCCCATGCAGGTGATGTCTTAAACAGCTTAGGACCTAAGAAAATCCTCAGGGGATCAGCTTGGTCCCACGACACTCCGAATAGTAAAGCACTAGTGTCGCTCATGTAAGTGGGTGGCTGCTTTCCATTTGCTGTTTTGCTAGTGACCAAGTTCAGTCGCTGTCTCACATGCGGGTCAAGTAATGATAACACTTTCGGTAACAAAACTAATCAAACTAGACCTATCCTGGAAGAACACTTTTCAGATGTTTTTCACAGCTTGCAGTTTGTTGACTCGTAGAATTAGCTAGAACAAAGTAGTGTCCGCCGAGGATAGATCTTGGATGAAATTGATTGAAATGAATCGCAGCGCTCAGACAGTAGCTAAATGATGTTTTGGTCATAGACCGTGATATAGCTGTAGTTCAATCAGATGGCAAATCATGGAGAGTTTACGCACGAATTTTAATGAAGTCAACAGTCCATCTGATTCAGTCGTTAGTGCTCAGGAAAGCCCGCGATGCTCAGGCGTTGAAGAAGAAACAGTAGGTGGACACATCAGCAGCCAAGTTGCGTCAGCTACTGAGGTAGAAGCTCGGAGGATATTTTCCGCAAACACTTTTTTTGTGGGGCGTTTGGAACTTGCATAATCCAGCCACGACATGCGGACATATCATCGAACACAGCAGGTATTCTATTCAGTCAAATGCAGCGAACGTCGCCCATGCTCGTCTCACGCGTGTTTGCTTTGATAATGCCGCTGTCGTGCGTCCAGACATGGATTGAACAGATCCAGGAAAAGTTAAAATTGATCTGGTATGAACAGGTTATGGAAGGTGGCCAGGCATATCGCCGAGGGCGGTGAGGCGGGGTGAAGAAATGAAGGTTAAGCACGGGCTTTCTCCCCTCCCCTTCGCACATAGCCAAATACGCAAGGGCTGCAAAGCACGAAAGCTCACTATGAAGTGGTCAAAACCACACTTTTTCCGGGCTTCCAATTCTTACTTCCTTCTTTCCAAGATCGCAATGTGGTGCCAGATGGAAACTCGAGTGTTTGCTTCGCCCACACCTTACCAGCAGCACTGTGTCGTGTGATGTGGTGATATGGCGTGGCAAATGCCCATAGTGATGTGGTATTGATGCTCACGAAAAATTTCACACACGTTTTGTCACCTTTCCCGCAACTGGGCTTTAGCATCAGTATCTCCCACTATATTGCTACGATGTTCCTCTATGAGAAGATGTAGTGCTGGAACTTCAAACTCCATTGGTTGTGGCTGATGTGGCTGCGACGAGCATATGCTCCATCTGAATTGTCGTAGGATTCAATGGTTCTGAAACTATAGCAGCAACTGGAACTTCAGGTGGATTAATGCTCAAAGTACATGGGCGATTAGCTGTTTCTTCCAAGTCTGTATTAGTGCAGAAACAGCTGCTGACAGCTCTCTGTCAGACAAGCTTGCGGCAATTATTAATTAGTGTTGTTCCAAGTTCCAAGTCTGAATAATCTCATTATTTCAACACGCGCCCTGGAGGGCCTGTGACAATTAAGCGCACTGGAGAGGGGGGGGGGGGGGCGGAATCCGTCCGCCTAAGATCTCGGCTCCTATTATAGCTAGAGTAACGAAATTGTCCGAGTAGATGGGTATGGTGGTGAAGTCTATTGGGTATAAATTTCATGACCTAAGGTCAATATCTTCAGGGTCAAATGAGGTCACATATGCCATATTTGGCTTGTTTTGCATGGTTTGGCTTGACATGGTTATGGATCGCTGCGATTGTGTTTAAATGCTCCAAAACTGGCATCAATGATGTTTCGGACATAACTAATGATGCAATGCAGTTGATAGATTCGGCATTTGACCTAAGGTCACCGGAACCGAGCCGCCTACCGGACCGGCGGGCGGCCTGGCGCAATCGGCTTCACGAAGAAAGGGCCGTGAATGAAGTATGGAAACGCTTAGGTTCACAATGACAAAAACAGAAGTTTTCTGTAGGGAGTAACATGCAAAATGACATGAATCGCATGACTGTCATTTGGGTTAATGACAACCTTCCAGTTGAACAAGTTTGGTTCCATTGACCTGTCATGAACTTGACCTGAGTTGACCTCGGTGACCTAGCATGATCTTGAAGCAACATAGCATAACAATATACATCAAACAAGTCGCTAGTATTGCCATGAACACTTCCCTTTTTCCGATATACGGTAAGCGCATCAGCGCCGATTTCTGTGGTCTGACGCTACGAAATGTTTTGACTTTGACGGCCTCTAACTCGATAAATTTTCTATCTGTTTTAGTTTTTTTTTATTTTAAGCGACGCGCCCGACATTTCTAAGCCGGTTCACAAAAATGGCGTATATCGACCAGTAAAATCGGGAGTTATTTACGAAAAATCGGAGGGGTAGGCGGACTTCGCCACCCCCCTCCCCCCCACCTGTCCAGTGCGCGTGTTAAGTTCAAGACCAAGATAAACGTTCTACCGCGAATGATGGTCTATGTAGAACATTCAGAAAATCTTATCTCTCTCAGACAAAATGTTTTTGCTCAGGGCTCAGCAGGATCACAGTGGAGCGAAGCGGGCATTGCAGGCCATGTCATGGAAGGCTACCGATTCAGACAAGCGTCAATTGTCTTATCATGCAGTGCCAAATGTCCCCACGTCAAATGAGATCTTTTTGTGAAAAAAATAGACAAGCTGGGATATATTTTTTTATTATGTTACGTCATTCCATTCATCAAAACACAGCAACAAGTTTCAGTCTCTGAGTAGGCGTAGATGGATATGTAGACGTAAGAGTATATGTGCATCTTACACCATGTTTTATTTCCTATATTGATTTGGTTGTCAAAATTACTTACCTGTGCATGTAGGTATGTACCTTTCAAGATGCTTAAACAAAATAATTTTCTGCAGTGTGAATTCTGCTTACTTTGCAGTGGCGTACCTATGATTTGAGTGGATGGGGACGCATTTGGATGGAGCTCCACCTAACCCATTTTCTAGAAGTTCCCGATTTCGACCACTATTTTTTCAAGGGGACCTATAAGCCCGCTGATCTTCAATGGGCCTTCTGCCCAGGATTTTTTTTGCATTTGCCACCAGAACGATTCCAGCCACACAGCTCCCATCATAGCGGACGATTTGCACATTCTTGGCCTTCCATCCAGGGCTCAACATTTGTGACACCGCAAGCAATGACGCACAAAAAATAGCTTCCCGAATACATAACTGATGTTACCTCCTACATCATCTTAAAGACTGATTAGTTAAACGTCACGAGCCTTCTGTTAAGTTTGCTTTCCTATCTGCATGATCATTGCGGTGTGTAGCTGGTGATGTAAAGTAGTAGGGCGTGGTGCTATGGTTGGTGCTAGTTCGTTGGGCATGCGCAATGTTTGCCCGATCAACGTGTGTTTGTGTGTGGCGCATGGAGTGATGCTTTGCATGGCTGGTTTCGAGTCTGTTGATATAACGTGATGCCGTAAATGTGTGTTGTGGACTGATGAGTGTGCCGACAAGTTCGCGTTTTGTTGTTTTGTTTTCAGTGTGTATGCATGCGATGTTTGGCAGACGGACACGCAACATGATGGTTGTGAGTGGCCTTTGGCTTGAATGCAGCATCGTTGCTGTGCCCACCTGCTGCGCTGTGTCTGCTGCTGTCTGTGACGTTATGCTGCGATTTGGACAGTGGAGCCAAATGCGAAAGGAGCTGGTAGCTTGCTGTGTCTGTGGAAGTTTTTGTTTGGTTGATTAGGTACATGTCCGGTGATTTGTGCTTCCAGGATACTAGTGGAAACACCATGTTTCACTTTGCTCCACGGTCGTAATTTGAATTCATGCTGTACGCGTTGGTGTGGTATTGATGCTCGTGGTGGTGTTGGTGTTTGATCCATGTGCGTTGGTGTCTACGCAATTGCGAGTTTTGAGAGATTGTCTGCAATGATGGTGTTGCATAAGCTGTGTTCTGAAATGAAGCCAAGTAGTGCTCCTGTGCGTCTATTGTGAAGTGTAGATATGCAGTTCTAAATTTGAAGTGCTTGTGTTGGTGATGTTTGGGTGGTAAAGCTCCTGTGGCGATCATAAGGTATTGATTCTGAACTTCGTCTGAAATTTTCCGATTGGTCGGAGGCGGAATCCAAGAGGGAGTGTGAGGCAAGCATATAAACTCTCATGCTGCATCAAACAGCCCCGGTCAGTGTTACTCGGCAGCTGCTCGTCACATGGGCAGCGCCCCAGGGTGATTTCACATCCGAACCGTGCAAAGTTATATGGCTCCACACATTTATGCAATTAAATATCGCAGTATCAATACACTTGAGCTCATTGAAAACTTTAATTAATATTGTATATGAATCTTCGGCTGATTTGGCTTCAAGCAGCTCCATATCTCAAGTTAGGTGCTGGCTGAAACTTTCTCTCCCGTCGTCGAGTCGGCTCCACACAATACCATAAGCATATATATATATATATATATATATATATATATATATATATATATATATATATATATATATATATATATATATATATATATATATATATATATATATGTGTGTGTGTGTGTTTATATATATATATATATATATATATATATATATATATATATATATATATATATATATAAGGTTTAATAATCTGGGAATTTAACACAGCAGTAACAGTCTGGGCCGCCACTAAAGGCGTCCCATAGGCATCCTGAACCGTCATGAGGCCTGGCAGCAAAGCAGTAGCGGTCCCAACCGTCGCTTAATGAGAAGCCTTAAGCCGTCCATAGCTGCAAGCATTCTCCGGAGCACGGCAGGCGGGGTCAAGAAGAACGCCGGACGCGTCCCGAGACGCCACGACCAAGGCCAATTACCGCCTGTTGCTTACCAGAGGAAACTTGGACCGCCAGAGCCGGAACAAGTGGTGTCCAGAGGTGACTAGCATATCAGAAGGGCAGCGGACAGGATGTCCGCGGACAGGTCATCGTCAGGAAGGGCAGCGATCAGGTCATCGTCTGCTGCACACCAGGGGCGGTCTGAAACCCCAGCCAGTAGACAGACAGAGTTAGCCCTCGGGTGTGGTCATTTTACACACCCCCCGCCCCCCCCTCCCACCCCACCTAAGGTTTACCATGGATAGTGAGGAAATGGCGCATGGCATCGCGCCGAAATTTTGCATACCTTTTTCACATCAATTTTACATGTTGTGTGAAAATGTTGAGGTCAGGTCTTCTACGATCAACGAGCTAGTCAAGGTCAGATGAGGTCACCTCCAAAAACGTTCAACTAGTCGTCACGCTTTAACGGATGAAGATACTTGAATGAAACGTTCAGCGTTGGCTTATCATTAGGATGTCACAAAACGCATCAGAGGAATTTGTGATTTTTTTTCGTGTTTGATGGCTTATTTATTTTACAGATTTGCCCATTAGAGCTAAAATGGAAGATGCTGGCTAAAGTGAGTACTTTCTGAGAAGGCAAGTTGACTTAAAAAACGTTTCTCGGTCCGCTCTATTCCTTAGAAAAAGAAGAATTTAAGAAATTAATAACTCACAATTTTTAAAATTTTGAAAATAAAATGTTGACGTTTGGGTGGGCGAACATTTTGTTGCCATGATCGATTTCGCCTTCCATTTCTGATCCCAAATAATTATTGCTTTTATAATCTCCCCCAAAAATGAACTCCACAGAGCCAAAAACATGTCAGTCATGATCCCATAGATCCTGCATAGGTCCTGCATAGTATATTATGCAGGGCAAGGGCACATGTACACTCGCCTTTAGAAGACCACAACCACAAATGGCATGTCATGTCAACCACAAATGGCGACATGACATGCCGAAGTCAACCGCTCAGCGATTACCATATTCATTCCATATTTGCATGTCACATTTCCTAGCCCAAGCTGACCAATATTACTTGACATGAGGCTGGAGGCAGTGCATAGGGGAAGCAGCAATCATTAAGAATGCAAATTATTCAAACCATGTCAAGGTGGGTAGCAAGCGAACCACCACAACTAAAAGATCTCAGCATTATGTGACTGCAACTGGCCTCTGTCTGATCTCTTTGCCCTCTGTTCGGCCTCGATGAAGGCACGTATGACAAGGGGAAGATCAGTGCCCAGTTGTGCAGTACTAGTTGCTACTGTAGGGGGTCCGGGCCACGTCGGGCTGGGCGGTGTCGGAGCGGGCTCTGGGGGCACTGGCGGCACTGGCGGGTGGGTGGGTCGCTGGGCTGGCGGCATCGGCTGGCCGCCGCCGGCGGGCCGGCTGGATGGTTGGTGCTTGTGTCCTTCCCTCTCTTACCCACCACTTCGACCGCCGCTCCGACGTCCTTCCAACCTTGCTGCGGCCCGTCGCCACCATTACACGAATTTATTTAGCGAGGCCAGGCTCCCGTCCACACCACATACGCCCGTGAGTGCGCCCGGCGGGTCATGTAGCGAGGAGGGGTTGTGGGCTTGGGGTGTGATGTGACACTGATGGATGGCTATGATAGAGGTACACAACATGGGCACTGCCACCGCCGCCGGCACTCGTCCATTTACAGGACCCACCCGTGTACCACCACATAACACAACACATCCACCATCCACTCACCCCCCCCCCGCGCACACACAACACACTCGACGTTCTCGGGGCAGCCAGATGCAAGCAGGGCCCGGGTAATATTCAGTAAAATTTTGGCAGTGCGGTTTCTGACAGCTGAATATTTACAATACAGCGTTGAAATCGAACCAATTCCATTGGTCCTTAAAACTACCCCTTTAAACATGTATGCAACAGTCACTCGCTCCTTTCATTCCCCACGATCGTTCTGTCCCTAATAATACGAAAACGAGTTCGCCAACAATTTTCCCCTCCAGTGTTACGCAAGTGTTTGGCGAGTCGTACTTCCTTTCACTGGGGACTTGGTTAGTCCTGAATGCATATTAATTACCCGCTCCGAAGCCTACTTGTAAACGGCTGACGCGACTCTCCTGATTGCATAATTTGTATATATTGACGTTACTGCCTTAAGGCTTTGCAACACTGGGCGTTGAAACTTTCCCTGGGCTTCTGTGCTGTCTTATAACTGAACTCAGGTATCAATGGCCAACTTACCTAACCTTACCCAATCGACGCCTTGCCTGGCCTTACACGTTGAAGACGTGCGACCAGCGTCACATATCTCACGGGTGGGCACGGATCCCTACCACGTTGGGTACGTCCCCTGGTCGTCGTTATACCCTAGCCGGCCCTACCCTTTCAGCTCCGGGACTTACGGCATGACAAACCAGTCCGTGCGTCCCCCGATCCTCTGTACCATCCGCGCCCATGTACAGCGAACGGAGGCGGATCCATTGCCCGGCAGTGTTTTGCCTACATATCCTATTGTCCGGCGCCGAACTTCCGGTGAACGCAATGTGGGGCCTCCTCTAACGGGCCCTCCCACATGCATACTATGCTCGCCCCCTCATCTGCGCCCTTGGGTCACAAAGGCCAGCGGGATTTTGCGGTCAAGAGATACCTGAGCCCAGTTAGCAGTTACCACTTGAATAGTGTCCATGAGTAACAATTAGGAGAGTTTCGTCATTGCGCCCTTTCGTCGTGCCCCCCCCCCCCTTGAGGAAGGGAGGGTCAAAGGCCCCTCACGGTCGACGCCCGAGGACATATCGCCCATAGGAGGGCAGCTGGCAGACTGTCTCTCTCGCTAGATATGTGTGCACTTTCCTGCGGATGCCATCAAGCTCCTCTCGCGGCCGTTCCTGATCCGCCGTAAATGCACCCCGGTGAAAAGAGCCAGAGTCAGACTAATTGACCGAGACCGACAAGTATTTGGACAGAGACCGAGATCGAGATCGTGACCGTGCCAGGGGCGGACAGATAGACTGGCGTCGAGTGGTCGCCCAATAGTGCGATCAAAGCAGTGATAGAAACATAACTATATTTATACTGAAATATAAGCCTCGGCTGAGCGCTTCCTCTCCTCCATCCGAAAACTCAGCCATCTTGCCACCGCTGGACTTCCCTGAGTGTGTCGGTCCGGCGTCCACCGCCGCGCGTCTGGTTCCCCTCCATCTCCCTGTCCGTTCTGTCCTGTTCTCCCCTTCACCGTGGTGCGCCCATGAGTTTTCCTCTCCCTTCATCGCCTCCGGCGTTGGGTACTTTCTCTTCCATTTTTTCCTCCGCGAATGTTCCAGAATGTTCTGGAGGTCCGGCTGCTGCTCCCGCTTCCGCCGCGGGCCGGTTCACTCCACCCTTCCCATGTGTCACGCAGGTGCTCGGGACGTGCCCGGCCGCCTCTCGGTTGGCCTTCAAAGCCGCCTGCAGGCCTGCCTCTGGGTCGGTTGTTTACGCCGGGGACGCTGTTGTAACAAAGTTGGTTTTTGGGGCTTCTTAATCCCAGACATTCAGCCCCCTACCCCCCACCGTTCATGTCGCGACAGTATCCGGCACCTACCCGGCGTCCATCCGACGGATACCTGGCGCCGGCCCGTCGGCTGACATAGGCAAGTCACCGCCCGATCGAGGCCGAGCAATGGACCCTGTACCAAACTCCCTCCCATTTCCGGCCGGCGCTTCGCCGCTGCAGATGTGACCTCGATATCCGGCCGGCGCGCCCCGCCGCCGCTGTGACCCCGGTATCCTGAGCGGCCGCCGCCGTCGTCAGATGTTGGGCTGCAGCGCCCAGAACCTGCCGGCTGCTTGCATGCAGCGCGAGCGTTGCCGAGTTGGCATTATCTGAGGCAGCACCTCTGTGGTCCGACGCCTGGACGTAGGTGCTGAGACAGCACCGATTCCCACGCGAGGCCAAATCTCTGGATGTTACCAGAGACGACTCTGAGCTGACATGGTCTGTCTCTGAGACAGAGACAGCGCGCCCGCTTGCAGTAGAAGTCACGGAGTTCGCCTTTGTTCTCTAGCCGCGGATGAGCAACTCCCACTGGCATACGACGCAGTTGTGACGTGGACTGAGTCACGTGACCAGTGACGTGTCGTAGTCTGTGAGTTACCTCGCGACGGTGCCGCGAGGGCTCTCTCTTGTCACCGAGCGGTCGAGGCGAGCAGTTGCCACTGGGGGCGGCTGGCCGCCGCTGGCCAGCCCCTGTCCCACACTGAGGTACGTGAGGCTGATAGAAAATCGTGCGTGACTGCTGAGAGGCAACTCACAGGGTCGCTGTGAAGTTGTAGTCGCTGGAATACTTGAGAGAATAGCGTGTATGAAGACCGGTCTGTACGTAAGCCGAAGTATCTGTTGCCACTGCTACCGCTTGGAATATCTGAACTTGGGACGGGAGATGAGAGACAGAGATGTTGTATGAAGATGTGACTGTGAGAGGTATGAAGATGAGGAATGGTCGTGTGAATCGTATGTGAAGCAGTTGCGCCTGCCTGTGTCACGATGAAAAGCTATAGTATTAACGCATATATCACGATGCGCCATTAATGTCTGAGCATTGTGGCCGTTTGACTGTTGATTAATTTCCACAATAAAAGTGCTGGCTTTTGAGGTGCCTGTCAAGATGTGAGATCAGAGCTCTGAGATGGAAACTTAGAGCTGTTGAATTTACTCCCGGGGTTTTAAATATCGCAAACGACGAGGTCAACCCTAGAACTATTCACGAACCAAGAAGAAGTTTTGCCCCGTCAGAGGGGGGGGCTGAAAAGAACCTTCGTTACACTGTGCTGGGGGAGGACGCCCGGCCATGCGGCGGCGCGAAAGCCGGTTTCTGGCCGTCCGAATCTCTTGTGTAAAAATGTAAAACGCCTTACACTACGATATGAAAAAAAAACAACAGTAAATAGACAATAGTCAATCCATAATTCACGGTTTGTTGTATTTTGTACTGCTTTTATTGGTTTATGGACATGGTAGCACTGTGCAACTGGGCACTGATGTGAAATGCGCTGGTCGCCGAAAAGCATACCTGACCAACTTCCTAACGGCGGCAGTGAAGGGAGTTCGCACAATTTTGTTTCTGAAAGGGCCAAAAGCTAAAGGAGAGATGCCGAAATGAGAGAGAAGAAACTGCCTGGGAAAACTGGAGCATGTCTTAATGGTCTGCCTTTTCCAGATTATTAAATAACTGACTGGCTGTCTGCATTATGAGTCAGAAATTAATGTTAAGGTAATGGCTTCAGTGCCCGTTTTGATAAATGAAAATGGACGTTTTTTGTTCTTGGTCGGGCAGCCTGCACATTTTATTCCTGGATCAAAGCTGGCTACTGACAGAGCTGTGCTTATTTTTTATTCTATGTCAATGAGAAGTTTTGAGATATACATCAAGCATACCAGACCACCGTAGGCAACGTCTTGTCGTTCTGGAGAATGGCAAGGATTAAGACAATGCTGCCGCGTATCTGTGTCAGGAAGCTGGATACTCTGGCAGGAATGGCGTCAATTGATGAAGAACAAATGGGGAAGAGCAGACATTGGCGGCCGACGTCGTTGGTTGACAAGATTAACAGACTATGAGATTTTCTAGCCGAAGATGCAATCGGTGAGATCAGATCAAGCAGGCTGTTGCGAAAGGCTGACAAGGACGAAGATATTCGATTTTACATGGATCAGCACTTGAATAGATATGGAACGATGGGTTGAAATAATTTACTAAAAAACTAAGACAAAGAAAAAGAAAAGACTGCAGCAGCAACAATCGAGGCAACGACGCGAAGAGAAGATGCGAATGCAATACTCAAACGATAGTATTTCCTCGACTTCCCAATTGCAAGATGAAGATCAAGAAGCTGATCTCAATACTGAAGTCGGTGTTGAAGCAATGGATCGCCCGCAACCGTATGTTCCATCCGTCAGACAATAAAGACATGACCAACAACGTGCTGGTGTCATCCCGGTTAACCTTCCCCACAACATGCTCAGATCCTCCGCCATCATCGAGATGGTTGATCGCTTTCGAATGTCCACGAACCAGGTAATGCAGTGTGGCAACATTGATTCCTTAATTGCATCAAATCATAAGCAACATCTCGACAGTGTTGGCCACATCATTCGTGGGTCAACATCACTAGCATGAAATTGCGTAACTTAAATGCTTCTTGATATGCATCGTATTTCACGGTTCGGATTATTCTGAACAATTTGTCTTCATGACTTCACGGCAATTTTCCACACCCTGTTATGAATCTACACTGCACTTATATTTGTGTCCGTTATCCATCACGTAAGTCATGTGCCACCCTGTGACCCTGCATATTGTTGCCTGCGATTTGTCCTATCCTGCCGTGGCAGCCATGTGTTTCACGAAGATCACTGGATCGGTCAGCGCGGTCGTGCGGTCAACGCAGCCTCCTGTGGACTTCAGTCAATTTTGCATATCGGGGGAAACGTAAGCACGCCGAAGAATGTCTCACCGACTTCAAATGGAACAAGACCTCAAGTCTGCGTTCAATCCACCGTAACATTGCATAGTAAAATGGGACGTGAAAATAGCCAAGGTGCGAAAATATTGTTTGTCTTATAACAATTGTGGGTAAAATGATGCCGATCGGAAACATATCAATAGCAAGTTCCCTCCATGATGATCGATCAACAAGTGTCCGGTGCGCGATAAACTTCAACAATCAGTCGAGTTACTTTTGCTGTTTCACTGATTAATGTGTGTTTCTAAGGTTTTTTTCTTCAATTTTGTCTCCGCTTTTGTCAATGGATTATGCGTCAAATGCGAGGGTGATGATAATCATTCGTAATTCAACAATATGCATTCCGTACATCCAGATGCCTGGTGACTTTGAAGATGCCGCATTCTTTGTCGACTCTGATACCAAGTTGTCGGACGTGATAGATGAAGGTTTGTGACTGGCATTCCAACTCCTTCATGTAGATGTCGGCTAGTGGTTGAGTAAGCCAGTCGACCAGTGGGAGATGGACGATGGCTATCTGTCGTATCGTGAGTTGGTGAAATGTTCAAAGATCACAAATGGCGTGGCAGAAAGGGGTGTTGCCCTGATTCAGACATTCGCAAGTACAGTGACCAAACACGCAAGCACAGTGATCAACTGCAATGTCTTCTGCAGGAGGTGGAAGCTCATCGGCCGAAGATCGACAACTTCGACAAAGGTGCCCTAGGCACACTGTGAATCTTAGGTGCTGAATCAGATTAGGGATTCTGTGTCGATGTGCAAGAAGAATGCTCTGAATTATGGATGTAATGAAAAGCTGTGCGAACGAATGATGTTGGTTTTTCATTTGCACATGTTTCGGATATCTGGTTTCAATCGAAAGCGCACTCAGTATACTGTTTTCAGTAACCTACTGTATCTCATGTACTCACACAGCCCTAACGCATGGAGTGAAATATTACACCGTGGGATATCTTCTTTATTGAGGTCAAACAAAAGTCAGCTGAAGTTAGATGACGCTTAGATGCATGCCAGCGTGTTCCGTTTGTTGTTGGAATTCGTTTGATACCCATTTCGAAATTGCTTCAATAACGGTCATTTCTAAGCATTGCTGACCACCATGTGCTCTTCCCCCCCCACACTCCAGGTAAAGTAGCACGCTTCGGCGTGATTTATTAAATCAAAACATGAAATGGGCACAGTAAGAAAGCGCGAAGTGGTTGGTTTAATGCTAACTGGCCTACTTCAACCATTATTATCATGGCGTCCTGTTAATCGCTCTCAGGACAGGGACGGGGATGGCCGAGTTGTTAAGGTGTTGAGCTCTGGATACCAAGGTCTCGGGTTCAACACTCGCAACACTCGGGACATTTCCCAACCCCGCAGCCCACCGGCGAAGCAGTGTGGGCGGAGCCATTAGCCATGATTTTGCATGAAGTGTGTCGTGAACCACCCAATAAACAAACAGCTCTCAGGACACTTGAAGCTTAAAACTCCTAAACCTTAAGCGCAGGTTAAGGTGATCCACCAAGTACCCTTGGATTTTGATTAAAAAAACGGCACCATTAACTTCGCCTTCAGCCAGAGAACGTCACTAGTCCTGACCAGCTATGCTTTTCCCAAACAGTGATATTTTGATATACCCTATTGACCATTCTACGTATGCGCCAAGTGCAGCGTCGATAACTTTATAAGTTCTCTGGACAAGGCCGAGCAATCTTAGAGAACCCATCTTGCGGTGGATTCAATAACTTTTTGAAGCCTGGTTGAATAAAAATGATCGTGGGATTTTCGGAATCGACACAATAATAATATCTCGGAGATCATGCAGAATACCCACGGAGTTATCGAGCAGCCTGGGAAAGCCTTTGTCAAACACCCTTTTCTAAATGTGCCACCAAACGTGTTGTCCGTGGCAGCTATAGCAAAGCCACACGTCACCTTCCTTGATGGTGCAAAGGGGGTCGACTTTCCAATCGTCCCAGCTGCTCCCAAGGGCGAAAAACACAATGTTGCCTTTATGCCTATCGCGGACTTGATAATGAAAACGACCCAACCGGTGAGCCAAAGTCATGGAAAACTATTTAAGCCATCAGCTACAGTTCGTTCTCGACATATGGGTGACGTCACAGAGCAGAATACAGCTAGCCGCCGATATTAACACAAGTGGTAATGTTGTGGGTATCTGTGTTCATATGATTGACAATATTGTCTTCGCGCTAGTTTGCTCTTCCATTTCATGAATTATTTCGCTAATTAAGGGCGAGAAGATTCCTGAATTTCCAAGACGTCATTGTCCCGGACCAGGTTCTCCTTGGCTCAGCAAGGTCATTCAGTAAGGTCGATCGCGTCACGACTCTACCACGTGAGACAATTCACTGCTGTCTCAGCGACGCATCGCCTACGTCCATGACAATTTAACATTGGCCGCCACCTATACCGGCGTTTTTTTTGCCAGCAGCCGTTCACAGGGGAGCATTCCCAACGGAGCACCAATGGGGCGGTCCCCGAACGGCGGCGGCCATATTGCCGGGTATCGGCGTCGCAGGAACGTGCTGAGTGCATGGGAAGGCCATTGAGCTCTATAGTTCTCGGGATACTAATGAGCGAACTGTTGGTTTGAGGTGGGCATAAGCACTCCCACAGTGTGTAGAATTGAATGAGAAATAATATGGCTCAGGTCGTAATTACAAGCGTGCACGCTTTTGAAAATAGTAGCCCGGGAAACTGAGGTCCTTCCGCAGGGAGACCCCTAGAAGAGCAGTCACGCGGACCGACGCTCAAGAGCGACGCCAGCAAGCACCAGAAGCCCACGAAGCCCAAGAAGCACGAAGAACAGAAGAACAAAAAGCAAAAGAGCAAGCAGACAGCAATCAACAAGAGCTCCAGGCACCCTCGACGAGCCACCTGCGACTGGAGAAGGAAATTCATCCACACAAAATCCCCAACTTCTGCCTTCTAGCTAACCTTGACACATCGGAGGAAACCTAACGGTGACAAGCCCAGTGTTCCGGGCCATGGCGGCCGGGCATGGACCAGGGGTCAAAAGCTCGGTCCTGGATGCAACGAATCTGGGTATTTTCAGTAAGGAGGGTGACCTCGCCGGCGATGCAGACCAGACCAAGAATGTGTCATGTGCCTTCAATGGTCAAAGGGCCGCTAGTTCTTGTGCCGTTATTTTATTAAACATTTCCTGCACATATACTGCGCCAGAATACGGAACAAAATACCATTAAGCGACCTTTCAAAGCGCTGGTACGGGTGTTCCAGGTATATCTCTGACAGTGCAGTTACCTTTGATGTACGATATATTAAGTTGTCGCCAGTTGTCAAGGTGGAAACACATCGCTGTGGAGCTCCTGCTTTTCTAGATAAGTCGTTACCAGTATACCAGGCTTAACTGTGGATTGGTATTTAGCAATTACTTCTGTGCATATATTTGCATAGCTTTATCTCATAAGTTTCTTTTTGGCAAGCTGATTATAATATTTATATCTAGAGACGCTGCCCAGCGCCATTTTGTCCATTCTGTCTGTCTTTGTCTAGTGTGTCAGTGCTTTCAGCTACTTATATAATTTTTGGCAGTTATTCAGCGAGTGATTTCTTCTTTCTTTAAAACCACTGTCAACTTTCTCCACAGTGATTACCTTGTAAGTGCTGCATAGTTAGGAACTAGCATATATCTAAGCTTTGTCGGTTATTTTGATCTGCTCTGTTATTTGGTAAATAATTTTGGAGCAAGGTATTTTTCAATTTCAATCTAGAATAAGCTGCAGCCTTTAGGATGGTTAACACCAGGATGCAGGCACTAGAGGATGAGGTTAGGGCCCTTAAGGCAGAGCTTTCCAAGCTCAAAGCTTCCCTTGCTTCAAAGGGCAGGCCAGAACGTAAGGGGCAGTCTGTAGCAGGGGCATCCTATGCCCAGGTGGTCACAGGCCACCAGGTAACTGTAGCTTCCCCTGCTGTGGAGGTGGCAGGGAGATCTGAAGACATAAGTGTTCCTAGTGAACAGAATACTTCTAGTAGCTCACAGGAGGGGCAGTGGTTTAAAGTCAAGGGGTGGAGGATTTGGAGGCGTGAGCCTAAGCAAGGGGGCAGTGAGTGGCAGGTGGTAGGTGGTAGGAGTGGGAAAAAACCTAGCGAAGCAGCTCAACAGGCAGGAGTAGTAACAACATCCAACAGGTTCCAGGCATTGGAGGACTGCCCCCAGGATAGTGATAGTGATAGTGATAGCAGCAAGGAGAAAGTGCTAGTCGTAGGAGACTCTCGTGTGCGGCATTTGGATAGGGTATTCTGTAAAGGTCGGAAAGGTAGGAGGTGCATCACCAGGCCTGGCGCCAAAGTTAGAGACCTGGTCCAAGTGGTCGCACAGGCCACCAGCGAAAACCAGTTCAGTACAGTTATAGTGCAGGTAGGAGTGAACAACATAGGTCCTGCTAGGAGTGAGGAGCTGATGCAGGACTACAGGGCCCTTCTGGCCACCCTGAAGCAAAGCAATAGCAAAGTTATTGTGACAGCTATTCTGCCTAGGGCTGGAGTCTCCCCTGAGTGGAGCTCTAGGGCACTGGCAGCCAATGCCAGGGTAGGTAGGCTTTGCAATGAGTTAGGTTTGACTTTTGTTGACAAGTGGTGCAGGTTTTATGGCTCATCTGACCTCTATCAGAGGGATGGCTTGCACTTCTCTGAGGAGGGGGTGCAAGTGTTAGGCAAAGTATACGAACATGTCCTTCAGGGAAACTAGATAATGGGGTGGGGAGGGAAGAATTGGCATTGCCATCTCAGGGATATGTCAATAGTGACAGCATAGGCAATAGAACCTCACAGTCAGCAAATAGGGGTAGCAGTAGATCAAGGGGGCAGAGTGGTGGCTCATCCAGAGATGATAGAGCTACTCAACATAAAAAAGCCAAAGATGGTCATGGAACTTTTGTTAAGTGTATGATGCTTAATGCTCAGAGCATTCGATCCAAATTTGATGAGTTCAAGTGTTATGTTGCTGAGGAGAAACCAGATTTTGTTTGCATTACTGAGGCATGGGTCAGTGAGGGATATTTTGGGGATAACTTGCAGGACTATGAGATCCAGGGATACAATATGTTTTCATGCAATAGGGGTCCAGCAGTGAAAGGGGGTGGTGTAATGCTCTATGTGAATAGCTTATACAGTTCTCAAAAAGTAGTAGATGGGGTGAAAAATGTGTCTGTGGAGTCCATTTGGCTTGATGTTGCTGTGGGAAAAGGCAACAACAATAAACTGAGGATAGGAGCTTTGTATCGATCAGGAACCTTGCCACATTCTCAGCAACTGGAGCTTGATAAGGTGATTTGTGAGGAAATCAGTAGAAACTTTCAGAGGAAATGCCTTATTCTTGGTGACTTTAATCTAAAAGGATATGAAAATGTTGGTGTTGGCTCCCCATCATGTAAACTGTTTAGGAAATGCCTTGAAGAGGACTTGTTCTTACACCAGTTTGTAATGGAACCAACCAGGCAGGGCTCATTCTTGGACCTTGTCTTCTCAGATTTAAGTGATTTAGTTCAAGACTTGACTGTAGGAGAAACTCTGGGAAGAAGTGACCATAACATAGTGAGATTCAAGGCACAGGTATCAGGGACAATCAAGGATAATTTGGCAAAGATTCCAAATTTTAACAGGGCAGACTTTGCCTGCATGAGAGAGGCTTTAAGTGCCATAAAATGGGAAGAAGAATTCTTTGATTTAAATGCCTGTGAAATGTGGGAAAAGTTCAAATCCTACTTGAGGGAAATTCAGATTAGACATGTCCCCCAAAAGCAAAGGCGCAAAGAAGGGTAGGAAAGCCAGCATGGCTTACACCAGATGTGATGAAAGCAATTAAGGCTAAGAAAGGAGCATTTAGAGTATTTAAGGAGGCTTCAAATATCGTAAATCTAAGGTCGTATCAAAAATCTAGAGATGCTGTGAAGCAGAAAATCAGAGCAGCAAAGCGAGCAAAAGAATTGGATTTGGCTAGGAACTGTAATGGGGACAGTAAAAAGTTCTTTAGTTTCTACAAGCTAAGTAAAGTTTCAAGCACAATTGGTCCACTGGATGTAAATGGGACTATATTGAGTGAGGATAGCGAGATGGTTGAGGAGCTGAGCAAGCAGTTTAAATCAGTGTTTACAGTGGAGGATGTGACTAATCTGCCAACCGTGAACCACAGTTCAGTGACAGGTGATCAGATACACGATGTTGATTTCATTGATAGTGATATTGTTTTCAATTATATCAGAAAAATAAAGACAAACAAGGCAGCAGGACCCGATGGAATTTATGCTAGGGTATTGCGGGAAGCTGAAAAGGAAGTGGCAATTCCACTTAGTATAATATTTTGTAGATCAGTTTCGCAAAATGAAATTCCAACAGATTGGAAAAGGGCAAATGTAGTTCCTATTTTCAAGAAAGGAGAAAGAGGGAAAGTTGAAAACTATAGGCCAGTAAGCCTCACATCCCTAGTCTGCAAGGTACTCGAATCAATTATCAAGGATAGAATAGTTAGTTTTCTGGAAGGAAACAAATTGATTCAAGATACTCAACATGGGTTTAGAAAAGGGCGATCGTGCCTCACAAATCTCTTGGACTTTTTTGAATTTTGCTACAGAACAATTTGATCAGGGAAATCAGGTTGATGTAGCATATCTTGACTTTAGTAAGGCCTTTGACAAGGTACCCCATAAACGGTTAATGATGCAGCTTCAGGTCCATGGTATTGCAGGTAGCATCCTAAAATGGATAGAGTTGTGGCTTTCAGATAGACAGCAGAGAGTGATGCTAAATGGTACAAAGTCATCATGGCAAAATGTTCTTAGTGGAGTCCCCCAGGGGTCGGTACTGGGGCCACTATTGTTCATTATATATGTGAATAGCATTGAATGTGGCCTAAGCAGTAAGGTTTTGAAATTTGCGGATGATTTGAAGATCTTTAGGGCAATAACAGGGCAAAATGAGCAGGTTTTGCTGCAGAAAGACTTAGACGAGCTAGTGAAGTGGTCCGAAAAATGGCAAATGAAGTTTAATTTTGATAAGTGCAAAGTCATGCATGTAGGTAGGCAGCATATGAAGGCTCCATACTTGATGGGTGGCCAAGTACTATCTGTGACTGAGCAGGAGAAGGACTTAGGTGTTATTTTGAACACAAAATTGGGGGCATCAGAACAGACCAAAGAAGCCAGGAAGAAGGCACTAAGAATGCTTGGGGCAATACAGAGGAATGTGTCATACAAAAGTGAGGAGGTCATCAGGAAGCTTTACTGTGCATATGTCAGGCCACATTTGGAATACTGTGTCCAAGCTTGGTCCCCTAGTTATGAGAAAGATTGTTGGCTTTTAGAGAGAGTACAAAAGAGGGCAACAAAAATGGTTAATGGTATAGGCAACCTGGAATATGAGGAAAGACTGAAGAAATTGAACATGTTTTCACTTAGATATAGAAGGCTGAGAGGAGATCTCATCGAGGTTTTTAAATTTGTTCATGGTCAGGAACAGGGATATCTCAGGGAAATGTTTGAATTTAACAGAAATGATGCAATTAGAGGTCATCAATTCAAAATTAAAGTTAATCACAGCAGGACAAGGTTAAGACAGTCTTTCTTCACCAACAGGGTAGTAGAACACTGGAACCAGCTGCCAGGAACCATTGTCAGTAGCAACACACTGAACATCTTTAAAAACGGCATAGACAATCATTATAAGAATAGGGGGATTGTTTTTCTGTATTCCAGGGAAGGTTGATCGACAGGGAGGAGTGGGAGTTGGGAGGAGTTTGTAATTGTTGACTGTGTTATGGAATAGCAAGTGAGTCTCTTATTAAGTCTAAATGCTTTATAACTTTATATAGGGTGTACCTAGCAGTGGATTCAGCACCTTCCTTCGGGATGTGATACTGATGAGATTGTCTATGGTAGCACAATGTGTATGATGGGAGGAGTTTGTAATTGTTGAGTGTATTATGCAATAGCACGTGAGTCTCTTATTAAGTCTGAACGCTTTATGAATTTCTGTGGGATGTGCCTAGCAGTGGATTCGGCACCTTCCTTCGGGATGTGATGCTGATGAGGTTGTCTATGGTGGCACGATGGGTGTGATGGGAGGAGCTTGTGATTATTGAGGGTGTTAGGCGGTAGCAAGTGAGTGGTGTTAGATGGGCTGGGATATATAGCTTCCTCGGAACTTGGGATAAGGGATTGATTGGGGTGGGAGTATGTACATTCTAGTACCTTTTCTAGATAGGCTTAACCCAGATGGGCCCCTGTGGCTCTTATTAAGCCTTAATACTTTATGACTTTATGACTTTTATATTATATGTTTTCCAAATTTTTAGGTACTCGGAAGAATGCATTTCTGCTCTGTGGCTACATGAAGTTCATCATTTAGGAACAAGCCTGGCATTTCGTATTTTAGTTTTCCGAACGATTCAAGAAGGAGATGGGAGCGGGTGCACCGGTGCGCGAGAAGGGACTAGATGAACATAAAAACTGCTGGCATATGTTCCAACAAGTTCGAAGAGGGCGACATGACCAACCATGCCTTCTGAGCAGGTCCATAGGCTTAAAGGCCAACCAAGCTGTTCCTGCACGGTAATGCTATTCCATCCATGAACATTCCATCAAGGTAATCCATTTACTTTAAGCAATTCAAATGGTGTGACTTGCTCTGGTAACTGGGCTTAGGCTATTTGTAGCAATGTTCAATAATGTAATTTGGTTATAGGATTACTAGCATTTCACTGCCTGCATTTTCCCCGCATTCCTACGTATTCCTAGGTATGCAGACTGAGGTTAGGTACGTAGGTATGTATTATGGGGATTCCACAGCTCAGGGGCTGAACTCATACCTGAAGGGCAGTGGGTTTTGGTATGCCTGCTGGTGGTACGAGATCCCTGCAATACTGGTGTGAGATGTTGTGGTATTAAATGAGCCTGGTAGTCGGCAAAGTTTTCTTAAATCGCCCAATAATTGTCGCCCAGATATTATGAGGTGATGTTATTGAATTCAACGTTTGATCAAGATAGGATGCAGGATAGGTTTGTTCTACCTAGATCGTGTTTCTGTTTTGAAGTCATCAGCTCGATTAGCACTGCCTTTACTCAAAAATATTTCGTTCCCTTCTTGGGTAAATTTGTACTTGACCTATGTGACCTGCGAGGCCACCAGTTGACCAAGTGACAAAAGTGGGTACCAATGTGAGGAGAAAGGGTTAATCTACATGTTCGGTTCGTGTCGTCGCCCTATCATCCCTTCAGAAATATGGTTCACTGCCGGGGTGAAACTTCGCATATTTTTTTTAGGGGCAGCTCCCCCCCCCCCCACCTTTTGCCAAAATTTGGCATAAGTCCCATGGCGTTGCTTGTCCTTCATCGGCCTTAATATCCTTCCCATACATTTTCAGACAGTTCCACCCCACATTCATGCATTACTAACGTTCGTTAGCAGAAAGAACCACGCAATGCATGCCAGCCGAACGCAAAACCTGCGTGACCTGATGTCCTCATTCGGCTCGTACAATAAATAGATGAACGATAAGTTTCAGGTAGAAATGGGTGGTAGGATTTGATAGAGAAAGAGTTGTTCTGTCATATGGTCTAAGTTGTATGACTATATCTCTCCATATTCCCAAACGGCAACACAATGAGTTACCCCTGAAAGGCATTGCGGGAATTGAATACTTCGGTCGTTGAAAGTATGTGACGTGACGGAAAGCTCGAATCGCCCGACGGTTGTACCTTATGTGCAGGGCCTTGGGCCAGACCCTAATACTTTGACATCCACGTCGGCGTCTAACGCCCACTCAAGTAAGCACCTACACTGAACCGCAGCACACCACCATACGCTAGTCTTCCTTCACTCTCGCACGAACACTACTCCACATCATGAACACACCACACTTCACCATCACTCGGCACACCACACATCCTCGTACACACACATAACAGCGCCGACGCACGCACGCTACTAGCGACAAACACATTTAACAATTGGCGCTGTTCATTGATGCTACACCGTACACTCAATACCAGCCGGGGTTACATTTTCGTCCTAGAGCTGGATCCCATCACTGCATCACTGTTCGACACCACAGCCCTCCTCGACGCCACAGCAACAATCGACGACATCAGACAGAAGGCTAGACCCACACATAACGTCATGTCATTGACTTTCAACACACACCAGCCCCCACCACACGTACACATACACGACAAACAGTACGAGGTACGTCGCTATGTGCCTCTCCAACTACGCTGCCACCGCTGCATGCACTACATTCACGGCAAACGTGCGTGCACGTCATCGGAACCACGCTGTGGCCGGTGTGCAGCACACCACCCAACGTCCGACTGCACACCGGCCGAAAGAAGGTTTGCAGCCTTTGACGAGTCGCAACCCGCCACCGACTCCGACTTCTCCAAGTTGGCATTCGAGAGGAGGTGTGCCGGTACGCGGCAATCCAGAGTGTACCACACTCCACAGTACGCCAACACCTGCTATTCATAAAACGCAGCAACCCTCTCACCACCAAAATCCCACTCCCAAACCGCACCCGCCGTCATGCGCAGCTGCGCTTTCCTCAACCCGAGACCCACACCCAGGCCAGCGCCAATCCATCCTTCCAACCCACCAGCAGCTCGCTCGCGGAGTCCAGCACACCTCCCACCTGATCCAGCCCCTGCCACCCTCGACAGCGCCCTCACCGCACCACACTCCCCCACACGCCATCCCACCCCGGACCCGGCCTCCTCCCACATCATCACACCCTAGACCCGGACTCTGCTCATCTGAGACCAAGACCCGGCCTCCATCCCCTCCCTCCCCCACCATTACAGGATCTAGCCCTACCCCTTCGCCACCCTGCCACCAACCAGCTAGCGACCACCCTCCAACCTGACGCCTCCCCAGCACTCCCTCCCTAAGAACCCCCGGCCCCTGCCCCATCTACTCGACCGGCCCAAACCAAGGCCGAATCCTAAGGCTACCTCAGCCACCATACATACTGTCCGCAGCACACCATTTCCTACCAAGGCGACCCTCGCACCACCTCCTGCGTTATCACCCAAGGTTATCACAAACCTCATCCGATGTCTCCACCTAGACCGATCCAACCACGCCTACCAAGTCCATCCAGACCGAGCCTACCACACCTGCCAAGTCAGCCCAGGCCAAACTCACAACCCCCACCAACCAAATCCCGACCGGACCTACCTCGTCTCCCAAGCGCAAAACCGGCACCCATCGCCATACAGTCAATTCGCCCCAAAGCCCGTATTACCAGAGCCCGGCAACCAGTCCTGTCTGACTCACCATCTGCCACAGTACCATTCACCGAATTCAACTTTCCCCCTGCACACCAACCCAGTTTAGGAACATCAAGAGACACTAATCAGGTTCGTCAATGGGTCTCCTCCTCCAGTGGAATACCGGTGTTACTCCGAGCAATTTCAAGGTGTTTAAATCGAAATTCCTATAACAAAAACCACCTATGCATATAACAAAAACCGCGCTCTAAGAAACACATTTCGGAGACTCAGACTCAATTTGGAATAGTATTCCAGATTACACTTGGCAAGCGGACAACGTAAGCGATCCAATTCGAAAATGGGGCGCAGTCATATGCATCGCGAACAGCATACCTCATCATCGAGTAAAGTTAAATTTTCCCCTGAACCAGTCGGCTTCAAAAACGTTCATTGCCAAACCATTGTCTATTGTCATCTCACCATGTATCTATAGATCACTGTCAGCTGCAACCCCCACCCAACAAGAGCTGAGCGACTTGCTGTTGCAGGCTCCTTCACCAGTCCTCATTATGGGAGACCTAAACTAAAACCACCCCGCCTGGGGAAGCAACCAAGCGGGCGTTAGAGGCCGCGAGATTCACCAGTTTGTGTCAGATCACAGCTTAGTGCTCCTAAACACCGGCGCGACCACCTGCCACAACTGACCTTAGGAGGTTCGGACAGTTGCATTGATTTAGCGTGCTGCTGCCAACGATTACGCTTGCTATTTCACTGGTCAGTCGCGGGCGACCCCTAGATGAGCGATCAATAGCCGATCACAGTTAGGCTCAGTACGGACGCTATCAACCATTCCAAATTTTACAGACCATCTTGGAACTTTAAAAGTGCGGTTTAGACAAAATCCAAGGATCAGGTTCACCTCAGCCTTGCGAGTTCAGAGACCAGGAAATTCGAAGCAATGCTGAGGGCCATCAGCTCAATGGCACGAGACCCAGTCCCGAAAAGCAATACACCTTGAAAAAGGCATCAGCACTACAGTGGACCTCAGATTGTCAAAGGGGAATCGTCGCCCGGCGCCGCGCTCACAAACGGTACAAAAGATACGTGTGTGAAGCACACCTATCAGCATACGAACAGTCCAAAAACACTACCGGTACACAATTCAGACAGCACGTCAAAACTCTTGGCAGTCTTTCGCTTCACAATTCAATAGGTTCACCCCTGCCGGCAGAATCTGGGATCCGATGAAGCGCTTCAACCTGAATCGCCTACCGTCAGGTCCCTTCCCCAGCTGGCGGAGAGAGGATAGCACATTACTGAACCACAAGTCGTAGAGCACTTTAGGCTGCACTGAAGCGTCTCAGGTAACAACACCTACGAACCACCATGGTAAACTATCCGGATGCCCTTGCCTCCAATGCAAATTTCAACTCTGGCAGCTCAGAAGAGTACAGCCAAGCATTCACTATGTATGAATTGAGCCTTGCCATAAGCATATGTGGAAATACGACGGTCGGGCCGGACGACATTCATTCCCAGTTTTTCAATCATGTCAGCAAAAAATATCCAACATACTTACTGGGGGCCATTAACGATCTCAACCTAAATGACACCTTTCCTGCTACATATGCGGAAAAGTGTAGTCATTCCGTTACCAAAGCCGCACTAAGATAGTTCCACCCCAAAAGGGTATCGGCCCATCCCACTTATTAGCGGCGCTAGTAAGCTGGTCGAGCGAATGGTGAACACAATGTTGCGACATTTTGCTCGTACACAAAAACCAGCTCGAAGAATTTCAGTGCGGCTTCCAGCGTCAAAAATCAACCACAGACAATATCATTAGCCTAGTGGACGACAAAAAGTGGTCTACGCATCAAACCCACAACAATAGCTGCATACTTAGATGTAACTGCCGATTTGGACAAAACACACAAGTCCATAATAACACACAAACTCAACAAGCTAGGCATATGCGGATACATGGTATGCTCCATTCTCAACTTCCTCACGAACAGGATCCTTAAGGTCAGATGTGGCAGCGTCATATCAACAATGAAGCACCACACCTCCGGTTAATGGCCTGGCACAGGGGAGCGTGCTCTCGCTGAGCCTCTTACTCATCATGCTTAGCGACATATTTGCTGATCACACTAACACATCACTTCAATATTGACTTTTCGCGGACGCCATAGCCATTTGGACAGCATCAAAATGCTTCCGAAAAGCCGAGGAAACTATTCAAACGGCTCTGGACCACACAGCGCAGTGTTGCAAAACTTGGAGATTTCACCTTGTTCACAGAAAACTCCGCCACAGGCACATGCAGCCGCCTCCGCCCCAAAGCGACAACTTTGCCTCACATCGACGGCAAAGCTATCCAACAAGTGAAAGGTGCACGTTCTTAGGTATACGTTTGGACAAAAGCTTCAACACACTTTTCAGTGTCATCTCGAAGAGCTGCGCGGGGCGCACCAGCCTACTCCGTGCACTGGCAGGCACAGACTGGGATGGAGACAGGAACAGACTACTGCGACTCTTCAAGGCATAATACGACCCATCCTAGAATACAGCAGCAGTATCTTTGCTATCATTTCGCCAACATTAAGGAAGAATTAGAAGCCATCCAAAACAATTGCGTCAGAGCAGCCACAGGAGCCCTCAGCATCACACGAAAATCCAGTCTTTTAGTAGAATCAGACATGCCTCCCCTCCGCTTCAGGAGAACACAACAGTTGTGTCACTACCACATTAAAATCAAGTGCATTGAAAATCACCGGGCACAGCGACACTTTTGGCGTGACAGACACGACAGGGTCCGGTTTGGGCACAAACTTCCATCATTCAGTGTTCAAATCGCCATAGCTCTTTCAAATATTAACCTTATAATGACAACCACTGTAGCTCGACTGCCCACTAGGTCATGCTGGACCCACAGTCAACCAAACGTCGAGAACTTGTTCTCGGAAACGAAATCAGTTGTCACATCGGCGGAAATCCTTGGTACCTTAACAAATGCACCGATCTGAACAATCACAAAATTTCACGGGTGGGGCAAACCACGAAATCAAAGTATGCATTGGCATCACTGGACCAATATACTAACGGCCATCCTACGTATATTGTTACATTATTGCATGCAGAAGATAACATTCGTTATTGCCTTGAATGTTAGCTAATGTTTTGTATGTTCCTCGTATGACATGCGAGTTAATTTGATGCCTCCCATGTATATGTGAATTCTCATACAAAGTCCGGTTGTTCGTTAATTGTCCTGTGTTGACCGTGACTCAGCACATTGATAAGTGCGATGCATGCACCTTTTCCTAGTGATTGATATTGGTGCAGAGGATAAAAGCATTTCACCACTGCAGTGGTGTAATGTTTTTAAGCAGAGTATATCGAAGTGTAATGCAGTGCACTGGTGACAACACGTGCTTTTTACCAGGAGACGAAATCGGGTAGAATACAAAAGCATATGAACTTTCAATGCACAAATACACACACCTACACACACAAACACCCACACAACACCCACACCTACACACACATACAAACATATCCACACCTACACACACACACCAACACCGTTGATTTATCATGCCATTTGATCTGGTAAGCGATCCCGGTTCGTGGAAATTAGTTGGTTATTGTTTCCAACAGTTCTCAGAAGTGCGGCATTGAAGTCGGTTCAGCTTTTGCCCAATATAAACTTCCGGAATGCCGGTCGCACTGAACTTAACACGATCGACTTCGTGCAGGCCAAAAAATATAGAAGGACCTTGGTCCTGGGAGGTGTATTCCACGGGCTCCATGGGGCGTTATTTATGCTGCCCATTCAGCAATCCAACATACAAAAACGGCATTAAATACTTCTCCATCTTCAAATAATTAAAAGTTAACACAAAGAATAACGGATAAGCTGGTTGTATTTCGTGCTGAAGCAATATAAACAAATAGCCTCGGGTGGTGAAGTATGTTGGATGGTATACGCATGAATAATTATTTAAGCTGCACAGACATTTTAATATCTCCCTGGCCTCACAGTGCACAATAAATATAATACTATAATAATATATACCATACCACACATGACGTACACCTAACAATTTGGGTTATTCAATGACAAACACAATTTAGTCAATTAATTAATCGATCTGTGAATGAAGCTGAATTACGCAAGCAGGTGTAAAATTCGGGAATTCTACAATTATTTTAGGACAAGAGAACGCTTCATTAACATCATAAACATCTCCTCCAGTTTCGCTGCACTCTTTGCAACCGAGCTCCTTCCAGCCTTTCCAGCTCATTCTGTGTTGTAGAAGTCCGAAATCCATAGCGATAAATTGTTACTTGTCAACATTTGTTCTATAGTACCCTGCGCACTGAGCTGCCAATGTTTTGTTTTGCTCTACTATGGTATGCAAGGCAGGAACATCATAGACCCGTGTTTCCCACTTCATGGCTGCAGGGCAAACGGTCACGTGACGGCAGCAAACGCGAATTCCTGTCCCTGGACACTGGCCCGTGGTCAACCTCAAAACTGACACGTAGCGCCTAACTGTGAAACGGCGCGATATTGCCTGCCAATAATTGCAGTGAAACGGCACAGCCTACAATCCCAGTGGCCAACCATAACACAGGTGTACTGGAACATGATTCGGTGACCGACTTTATCTCTGTGACAGGTTGAGGTACGTCTGTGCCAGCCTCGTCCCAGGTATGACGTTTTTCCATGGTGCGTACGTTCTGGTTCTGGCTGTAGTACCCCTTAACCATTATCAAAGAACTGAAGCTACCAGGACCCACCTATTCAGCAGTGCAACCAATATTCATGTACATGTGTGCTAGAGAGGCACTTTAATATGACTTGCTGATTATTCCATATATTAACATAGGATAAATACTTGATATCACGAGCAATTATTCGATTGACGCGTGCCTACCCGGCGTTGCACTAGCACGCCAAAAATGCGCTTCTGTCGCCGTTACCTGGCAACTGTAGGTGTCACCGTCCCGGCGCCTCCTGAACAGCGCTGGCCTGGCTGGGACACAGCCCGAAATAACCGGCCACGGCGGGTCGCATCATAAGCACCTGTCGGCCGGCGCGCCATCTGTCACCCACAGAGGCGCCGGCACGCCGCCACCTTTGAAGTCGGCCGGCAGCTAGCGGCTGACGGTGGCCGCATTTCGCGCGCGTTGCCGGCGGACGCGGAGGGCGCTACATCACGCCTGATGGCACCCAGATGCCACGTCCACCTCACAGCGCTCCGTGCACAAGCTAACCGGAGCCTGCCACGGCTGTGAGTTGCTGCCAGCGGTCAAGTCACCGCTGGAAAGTGCCATATTAAATGGGAATGTGAATACAAACAGGACTTACTTTAATGATAGGACATTTCGTGCAGTCACGTGCTTCGTATGCCAACCAAGCATGATGTTGTATGAAAACGATTTTAGAGGGCCAATGATGGTTATCTTGGAATAAATTGCTCTTCTTCCAGTTTTTTTAATCAAATTTTAGAATTGATAGCTTTCGAGAACCATTCGTCAGCCTTGTGTGGGATCGATCGGTACAGTTAAAACAAGGCATCATAAAACACGAGCCTAATCCTAAATTCAACATTTAGGTCAAAAGTTTTACGACGGCCTATATCAGACGGCTTTCAATAATTTGCCGAATATATATAAGTCAGCCATTCACTGACCTGCCAGTTCCTGGAAACATTTTACACTTCGGCCATATGCATCCCAAGTTTGGTGTTCATAAGTTCTTTCTAGTCTTGTCAAAGCGATGAAAATATCCTCCTGAATGTTTCTTTTTCCCCAGTCGGCCTACATCAGCCAGCATTTCGTTTGGTGTTCATAAGTTCTTTCTAGTCTTGTCAAAGTGATGAAAATATCCTCCTGAATGTTTCTTTTTCTCCAGGCGGCTTACATCAGCCAGCATTTCGACGCCACCCGAAGAAACGGCTTGCCCTGCCACAAACGTGAGCTTTGAAAGCCCAGAGTGGTTTACACCCCTATTTCTGATCACCCGCCTACGTTCCCCTCCCTTGTTCTTCAACTCCTGCACGTACCCCACGTACACGTTTTTGACACTGGCAAGCATAGCGATAAATTACTCCTGATGTTTGGATCTTGTCCCGTTTGCCCATGTACCACACAGTACTTCCCTACCGCGAGGGTACTTCACAGTTCTAAGCCAACCCAGAATAACACCAGTATAGAACAAACTGCCTCCCATTTGTAAATATAGCGATGAATGAAGAACAACATACTTCCGACATCACCATGACCGAGCTAAGCAACAATATCCAAACCAATGTCATGGGATTAATAGCTAAGATGATACGCGAATGGTGGTGCTCCAACAAATATTGGTAGTAATTCGGCGACTAGTGGTAGTACTTCGGCCATCTTTTCCGTACTCCAATGGTACCAAAAGTGCATGAAGCAACACGTGAGTCAAGCCATTGTATTCTCGAGAAAGTCACGTACAGCATTACGCAAAATATATTTAAATAAAATATGTTGCGATATTATCAGGTTTTTCGAGATATTTTCCTAGAATTTAGTGTTAAGTGCATCCATAGATAAATTGCTGACTCAGCTCCGAATATCGTTTCTTCGTTATTTTTACGGTATTGATTTTAACCTGGTGATTAGAAGAAAAATAGGACTAATCAACCCTAATAGCCTTTGCATAAATCGCACATGTTACCAACCAAAGGAACAACTCGGGCGACACTACCTTGCATACAACGTTGAGGTATGAAATCAATGTTATTTCTGATGTCGAATGGATATCAACCATATATGTTTGGAAAGAATATATATATATATATATATATATATATATATATATATATATATATATATTTAGATATATATATATATATATATATATATATATATATATATGTTGAATACTATTTTGACAAGTTATACATAAGTGGCACAGTGATAAAAACGATATTTTCACCAATGGTTGGTGATGTGTTTGTGAGTGAAAATATAGTTTTATCACTGTGCCACTTATGCATATATATATGTAAAATATATGAATAATCTATACGGTGGGCACACGACTTGTAGTGTTAATTATCGGTCAAAGCTATGGTGCTTAGCAGCCAGCTGCATATAGCTCGCACATTACTCGCAGATTAGGAGGATTTACATTGTAGCCGGCTTTAATTAAGCTATCGTTACTCCTTTGCGCCAGATGTGCCTCATGCATGAACCCAGTTAGCCTCAAGCATATCATACAGTGTATTTACATAATTTATTTCATCGTTGAATGGGTACTTTATTCTTCATAGAAGCTAACCACCCACATCATCTTGCAGTAAGGTGGTGGTGACAAAGAGCATGGGACCGAAACAGAGCCGAGGAAAATGCCATACATATGGGGAAATTAAATTACTTGGCACGAATCTCTCAGCACGCTTCGTTGGAGGGAAGCAGAATGATCATAATATATGTACTAAACGAGTATCATCTTTCATCCCATCCCCATCTCATCACAAATGAATCAAAACGAGCAAACCACTGAAAAATAACGCCCACTTGTTTCACCACGTGCTTCAGTGGCAATAGATGATGCTTCTATGCATAGCGGAAGTATTTATGTGTGGCGAACGCGAGTCGACTTGACTTGGTATGTCAGATCATCTTCTCGACGAGATTGTAGTATGTCTGGTCCTTCACACTTAACCTTTCGACAGGGCACCCGTGAAAAGTCGCCCCTGTCGTCAATATTTTGGTAATTATAAATAATTCGCATATGGCTCAGGCAATTCAGAAACCACCCACTCCCCTTCAGCACTGCGAGTTAAGGAAACACGTCATATGGTGCCCCTGTCGCCATATGGAAATGGCACCTCCAGGAAAGTGGCACCCCCACCAGAGAAATGTGCCAGAGAAATGTGACGCCCTCCCTATTATCGAATTTTTTTATGTGCCCCAGGCACCAGGGTGGAGTGAAGAATATAATATATTAAACCGAGAAACGATGTGATCTTTCTGCCATGTGACGGACCACTGGGTGCGGAAAGCATATTCTCATATGAACAATGTGCTCCTTAATTAGACTTGGACATTTTAGTATTCCCATGATTTAGCTGTTTTGCCCTTGCCATGTAACACAAAACATACACCAGTTATGACACATGCTCGCTGGGGAAGCAAATTAAAGCCTAACCTGTTGTGAATGACCGGTTATTTTGATTGTGCCCACATGCTATTACTCACGGCAATTCGTGACATTACAGGGCAGACCAACATCACGTTTTAGCGACATACGTGACATTTTATATTTGAGGTATCATTTATGACCGCTTCGATATCGCCGCCAAGCATGTCCGTCGTTGTAACATACTTCATAGTGAATTGGATCACGCATTGGATGTATGTGGTGCATTTAATGCCTACGTAGGAGGTCAGGTCAGGTTAACAGAGCGACTGAAGTTTAAATTTTACCTCAATGCAAAATAATACAGTATAACAATGGACAAAAATGGGTGCAACTTTATAAAGTTGGTTGAGGGGATGACCTTTTTGATGGCCAAAGCTGACCCGAAAACGACTTGTATGTAGTGTACGCTCATAGGCCCAATGGTTATGCTTCAGCCTGATTGGGGGAAGGCAAATCGATGATTGAAGGGGCAAAATCAATGATTGATGGGGCCAGTAGCGCCCTTAGCATATACAAAGTGACACCCCTGTGGACCACTGTTGAAAGGAATACATTGCACTGATCTGAAGAATTGCACGGACAAAAATGTTTTCCTTTAGGGTCCATAGCCAAAAATAAGAAGCTTGAGATTCTTTGAGATTAATATCCTCTGAGTAGTATAGCATTGTAGTGATGGATGATATCCGTACAAAGACAGACCTACGCATGAGACACACCAATATAGTGCATTTCCCTAACATAATTGGAGATTGCTGGTCGTTTCAAACAATACCGTAGTCGCTCCAAGCAATTCACTAGGGTCAACATTTAGCAGCTACATCACACATTCATCATTACAATACATTCCGCATCCCGTCCCGGCATTATCTGGCGGAAGTTCATACTGGCTCACACAAAGCTATATTGGTGCTAAAGGCTGGTGGCGGATCTGCCTGCTGATGCAACCATGCCGATACAGCGTTCAACAGATGTGCTTGGAATAGCCAATCACTTTCAGAGGAGTTGGGCTAGACTCCGGACCAGAAGTGAAAAAGCCGGCGTCACGCAGACACACGTGTGCGACAACCGGAAACACGGAACACTCTAATGAGATAGCCAGTCTGAAGATAGTTTTTTCCGAATATTTAATTAAACACACACACACACATACATACATATATATATATATATATATATATATATATATATATTTATATATATATATATATATATATATTATATATATTTTTTTTTTTTTTTTTTTTTTTTTATTTATATATATATATATATATATATATATATATATATATATATATATATATATATATATATATATATATATATATATATATATAGGGATAAATCACGACAAGAGTCATTTCTAGGCAATTTAACATTGGCAGACGGGCACCTTTTATATAGTGGTGGCGTCCATTTCAAGACATCTGCACTGCATTATACACATCTGGAATGCGCATTGGTTCCAAAATTACCGGAATAACAACCGTGCTCAGAAGCCATCTTGTGATGTCCTGGAAGCATACTAGTCGCTTTGGCCTGTTGAAGTGCAGCTAAGGCATATGCAAGGCACGTAAGGCAGCTGAGGCTGGCGAGTAAGGCGCATGCCCTAGCAATTCGTATTGATCTTACTCGCTCGTCAGCGCCCTGCCTTCCAATGCATTTCTTCCGATTCCGGTATATAATAACCTCATTTAAGAATTATTGACTCGGAATGATTGGCGAATCCCTAATATCTTCAGTCTGGATTTCGGCTATCATACGCTGACACCCCCCTACCATGAGTGTTCCCGCGGATTCTGGATCAGGCAACGATACAAGGGGAGGGGCACTGGAAGCATGTGCCCCCCTCCCCACCCATGGCAAGGTGGTGGTCCTCCGGCTGGAAAAGGTGCCCCTCTGGGAAGGCTCGGGTCCATCCACCCCCCACGAATGATTTGTTTTGCCCCACTCAGAGGAAAAGGTGCCCCTTGCAAGAAAAGATACCCCTCTGAGAAGGCAACCCCCTATAATTTTTAAGCCAGAGGCGCCCCTCGGAATGCAAAGTGGCGCCCCTCCGGACATGTGGCGCCCCTCCCATACAAAAATCCTGGATCCGCCACTGTTCTGGATGGGGTTCCTAAGTCGATTACTCCCCTCGTCGCGTGTGACGAATTAAGCTCGTCCGAAGCGGGGGAGGACAGAGGGTGCAATGCTCCCTCTACTTTGGACAATCTTAACATTGACCCTGTGGGCGTTACATGGAAACAAATGACTTCAAAATGGCTCTTGTCCCGCCCCACTGAGACCTTGTCCGTGCCACCGCCATTGCTCCAAAGTCGGATCCAGGAATTTGTCAATGTGGATTCGCACTTATCTGGAGGTGCGTCACTTGTCACGGATTTTCGTCACTTATCTCGACAATTTTTTTAAGGCGGGGGTGCACAAGAACTTTCTGCAGGTGCCCCATTTCTACTCAGAGTGGCGCCTTGGGCTGACAAATTCTAGCGGTTGAGGGGAGAGGGGAAGCGAGATTGGCACTCGAGCGTCCTGGAGGGACGCATTTTTTATATCATGGTGACGCCGCGTCTTCATGGGGGCGAGGGGGTATGTGCACCCGCTGATCTCCTTGGATTCGCTCCCTGCATGGGGGCGTATCATGGACCATGGAGCACCATGTATCATGAACCATAGAGGTCAGTTGCACTGCCTTCAAAGCGAGTGGGTTTTGCAAGCAAGTTTAAGGCAAGATACAGTTACGTTAAAGGAGTCTTACGTTACAGTGCATGGGACGTTCAGGTGCAGAAGGCGGGGGACGGGTTGGACATTTGGTTGCTTATAGTTTCTGTTTACTTCAGTTGACTTCTTATTTTTTTAGTTTTTGCTCCTCCGCAAGATACTTTGTAGTTGGGGTGGGGGAGGATTGACGAAAAAGTTGATTTTGCAAGAGTGCCGACTTCAGCCCACTCTTGTCGAAAAGCACCGAGGGATCTTTACTGTGCGGTAATTCTCCACGCCGCCTATCACCGCCTATCATTTCCGGATCCCCTGGTTTGGTATCCTGAAAATATTAATTTGTCATTTTCCCTATTCAATCTGAAAATATGTCCTGAAATTACGGACGTGGACGCCCTGCCTTCGTGAGAAATCTCCAGCCATGAACTTGTGTCACGGATAGAGGGCATCACCGGGGATTTATCTCGAGGTAGTGGTTACAGTGTCGATTCCGGTCCATTTCCGAGATTGTGTGGCACGAGGTATGAGATGCGGGTTCACGGGCTTCACCAGGGGTTCTCTGGAAGGGTTCATGGAGGTTCTTTCACACACTACGTTATTTTAATGCGAGGTGATAAATGGGGATAGTCTACATGGTCTATTTTGCCCCAAAGAAATAAGCACCTTGGTTGAGTGGTCAAGCTAATTGTCTCTCAATCTCTCTGTCGCTCTGCATCTCTGTGTCTATATATTATTTAAACGTAGCTACTCATTCTATGTTGTTTTCCTATTTTACAAACCTGGCGCCGCCCCTGCCCGATGACGCTGGTTCACCAGATAATAGCGAGTAGAACACTTCCATTGCTCCCGCTCTGATAAAAGACAAAAGTGTTACCGCTGCATGTCACATATGTTAATGGATTGTTAGTGTCACGTGGGATCATGGCCTTGGTGGACACGATGGACAGGAATCTAGATACGCAAAAGAAGTGCATAATATTTGTATCTGGTGCAAGAGACCATTCTTAGAAGCACTGTGGTGACGACTGTTGGATGTGGCAGAAACAGAGAGGACATGGAGAGACAGAGAGGAGACAGAGAGACAGATAAACAGGGAGACATATAGAGAGAGCGAGAGAGCGAGAGAGAGAGAGAGCGAGAGAGAGAGAGAGAGAGAGAGAGAGAGAGAGAGAGAGAGAGAGAGAGAGAGAGAGAGAGAGAGAGAGAGAGAGAAAAAAGGAGAGAGAGAGAGAGAGAGAGAGAGAGAGAGAGAGAGAGAGAGAGAGAGAGAGAGAGAGAGAGAGAGAGAGGGGGGGGGGGGGCGCCGACTCGCGGCAGGCTGCTGGTCTGTAACATGCTAGATATTCGACCTCAACGGCAACGCGAGGCCCGGTGCCTACGAAGAAACCATTCATCAAGTCAGATACGTACAAAAGTAACTTCGGAGGCACGAACAGATGATACTGATCAAGCTGTGAAAGGACCACGTGGCAGGTCATGCCAAAAATAGGCAGCCATCCCTAGCTAAGAAACTGACGGCTGTTTTTGTGCCTATTTCAAGTGACGACGACAGCTCATTAGTAGGTCTGGACAAGCGTAACATAAAACTATGGCGCCGACGTCCATTTCCGCTGGGTTGGAACTACATGATTGCAAGAGGTACATGATTGCAGGAGGGGCGGATTCAGTTGTGAGTAAATTGCGTTCGGTGGTGTGTTTGTGTGGGTTCATTTCGCCGCCAAATGACGAGTGATTTGAACTTACTGCCGTCCATTCCAACGTTAACACAGTAAATAGACAATATCTAGAGGGAGGTTCTGTCAGGAAAACATTGCACACCGAAGACATGTGGCCCCGGGATGCCGACCACGGGGAGGAAGACTGCAGCCTGAAGGTGGAAGTTCTTGGTGGTGGCGGGCCATTTGATGGCGCCCAAGTTTGTGGTGGTAAGATCATCGCCCACTCAGTGTACTGCCCGGCAGACTGTCGCCTTTGCCTATGTCTCATGCTTGCCGATATCATATGAGACGCTTTCAGTTTGTCAGAGGAATGTTTGCACCCACCCTGAAATGGGAAGTCACATATAATGCGTTCACTAATGTCTATGGCAATGCCATATGTTGGCTATAGCATGCCATTTACTTACTTCATGCCAGATGATATATGATTTACCTACCTAAAATAGGCTGTCGAGGGAAAGTTGATGCTCATCCTGCCCCGGACTATTCGTCTTCCCCGGCGAATGTCATCCCATTTTTCGTCTTCCATAGTATCAAAAGATAAACACGCGAACTACAGCGTACACATTGAAATGCTGGTAAAAATGACACACCGAACAGACAGAACCCCTTTCATTAACATGCAATGGTATACGAATAGTTTCAATGGAATGGCAACCCATCCTACCGCATTCCCACCTTAAATGTATGGAATAATTTATGATGTGGTTTCTTGCTGTACAATTTAAGACATTTAAAATGATTTGTCAAATCTACCATCCTTCATGATATAGAATCGGCCATGTTTCTCATAAAAGAAGGAACTTGTATTTGCGTATTTGTTTTAGGTTTACTTCATTAGTTTCGTAAATACACCTTTTCATGAGACTGAAAGAGTTGTATTCAATTTTTGTTCTAGGTCTAAAAGAGTTCTAGGTCTGAAAGGAACAACTTGATCTTCGTGAAACATGACTGTGGTGTTTTAAATTATATGTTGCGCAGCTTTCACCACCGCATATTCTTTGCCATCAATCAATTTTTGGGCAAATAAATGGGCTTATGGTGGAGCTTGGCGGTGTCGATCCAGCCGGATTCAGATAAGGATGAGCCATCCAGCCGCTTGTTACATGGTTTTGACCGGATGCCACGTGACCTGCACGCCCCGAGGCCGGCGCTCAATATCAGTCCAATCGAGGGTGCCCGAGTGTCATGAGCTGAGCGGGAAGGCTGGTGAGATCCAAACACGACCGTGACAGCGTAGTCCTATGCCAATTCGACAATTCGCCATAGTTCATGTCAGTTTGAGATGCGCACACGATACTCGCAGCTGCACCGCAGTTTTTGGCATGATTGCAGCTAATTTTGGCATGATTGCAGCTAATTTCTGATGACGTGTAGGTTTTTAGATACACAAATGCCGAAATTGAAGGCGCTATTTCTGCAATGGCAATCCCCTACCGAATATGGAGCACGTATCTGAACTTGCAATGCGATGGCATCGCTCTCAATCTCAGTCTGACTTATTTCTGACATTTTTCCATTTCCACGACAATTGAGCACAATGTTCACCGGTTGACAATAGAGTGCAGCTACTGTAGAGTGGAGCATGAGTGCTTGAGGCATAGGAAGCCATTTACATTCTTGCCGGCTATGGTTCACACCTCTTTCCGGCGTTCGTCTGTTCAGCGCCGCTAATGGTGCCGCATATACTGGTGACAATACATGCATGCATTCACGGAAATACTTCACGAGTCCTTCCCCTGAATATCCTGATGGCAATGGAGGCTTCCTACTACACAGATAACAACAACAAAAAAGAGCAAGGAACATGAGGTAAGAGAGGGCAAGCGTCTCGCATGTTCGACACGTTCGACAGCCAGTGTGACACCTCACTTCTCGGCGGCTGTGGCGCTGCATCACCCGGTTCAGAGGGAGGGGCACGGTCGACAACGCTCCGCGATGCGCATACAAACAGGCACGTTCAGGCATAACATGGGATGTATGGGTCGGCCCAGCCGTCGGCGACGGCCAGAATATAACTACGGCGACGGCCAGAATATAACTTGGCTGCAGTGTGTTCTGACATCCTGTCCTCAGCATAGGCAGGGTCAGTCTATTCTGGTGTGCATATGTATTGGATTCACTATTTCAACGCTTATTCGCACATATTCAACGCTAATTTATATATCTTTAGTGTGATTGTCATGCGAATTCTTGTTAATGTATTGGCCACATCCGTAAATATTTAACAACATTGTTCCAATGATTCGGATTCTATTCAGTTTTGCATGTCTTTAACCGGTTAAAACCAGTTAACCAGCCTTTCCTATCCAGACATAGTGATGGTGGGAAGACGAAATATGATTTTCATATATGCTATGATAGGTAAGGTCAAGTAAGGTAAGGTTGGCCGAGGTGCGTGCCACAAGCATCGTTCTTCATTACATGAATGCAGCTTCTTCAAACCATAGGGAGGGGGTTAACAGATCCAATAAAAAGGTGGACATGATGAGGATAAATTAGAAGAGAACAGTATGCTTGGTATTATCAAACACCGCACCGTCTGGATCCGTCACTGGATATCGACGCTCGGCGCAAAGTATACAAGCTTCGTATTTTGTAGCTTCGTCCTTCCACAGAAATACTGCTTGCTCTATCCTTGCTGGAGTCTTTCAGCTGATATGCTGGTAATTCCAGAATCTGAAAAAATATTTCGTTTGTTCCGCTCGAAAAAGACGCAGTAACTTTGTTTACCGATCTCGTTATGCTGAATACCTCAGACAGACTAATTAATTTGGATTCGAATACTCAACCCGGAGCAGTTCTTGGGCAATCCGTTCAATCGCAATTACTCTTTGCCCAATTACTATTTGCGGCCGCATTTATATGTGTACAATTGGATTAATACATGCGACTAGCAGTGCTGGTAAGGTTTCACTTCGAAAACGACACGTCATTTTTTCAACCCAGGTGCACCTAAAGTGTGCTACAAGATGCAGGACGTGTTAAATTTTAGAAAATGAACACGGAGCTCGTCAATTTACGGAGCTCGTCGTACGGAGCTCGTCAATTACTATTCACTTATGCTCACATGTACGAACCTCAGCACCCATATTGTATTTACAGGCGTCTCCGCCAGAGGCGGGTCAATCGGCATGTGCACTTCTGTTCCTGTCGGAGGGCGATCTCAATGGAATTTGCATGACATTCTTTCTAGTTAACACCCACCAACCACATGCTAAAATTCATCAACTTTGAAGGTCAAAACCCCCGATGCCTTTCCCAAAGATATCGAAAACTCCACCCCTGCTTGACCGGCATGATTCTCAACTGTAGCCTGTTGCGGTCTACACTGCGACTGCAACTTTTCCTTGTGTGCGTTTTCCCCCATATAGATGAACCATGCTCGCGTGTGTTGTTGCTGTTTGTTGAGTTTGGCTATCCTGCAAGTTGGCGTGTGGGTGCGTTGTAATACCCATGTCCACGTGTTTCTGCAGACGCAAATCCTCACGCGCTCGGTTCCGATCTATTATGTTGTATTACAGGCAATTCTCAAAAAGTAGGAAAATGGAACAGGAGAACAATATTCCAAATACCAAAGATTTTCCTTCCGTCATTAGCTTTTCTGTAAAATAATTTCCGTGCTTGTGTTTGTAAAACACATAATAAATTGTACATCCGGCCTGATAAGCGCGATGTAGCATAATATAATACGCTTGGAACCAGCTGATAAAATATAATGATACGCATTGTCCCGCTCTTAAGTCATTAATGGTCACGAGATCACAGCTGCAGTCATGCATCAGCAGTGGCGTTAATCACATCGATTGGTTGTACAGGCACCAGAGGGCCGACGTCGATCTTTGTGCTTGCTCCCTGACTTTATTTCTGCGGACGACATATTTACGATTAAGTGAAGTGAAAAACATACGGCTCATAGTAGTGCTTTCTGGTGGTAAGCTTGTGGTTGGTGACTATAATGCTCTTATTGGCTATTGAGTAGGTACTGTCAATATATTCTGGACTTTCAAGTGAATTATATGCCATATATTGAATCATCTTTTTTGTTCGATTTTTACCTTTTTATAATTAATTTTCGTGTCACCGCGTCCACGTAGTATTTCTGACGAATTTCATATAAATATTGGATTAGCTTCATCTACACCATGACAAATGTCTTTACTCACGAACTGAGGTCTGTAGTTGAATCCATTAGGTATGCCGGGAGAATCCCTTAGGTATGCCGGGACGGAAGAATTTCGCTCCCCCTCCAACTTTCGCCCTAGACCACTCAGATAAATGCAGTTTTCGCCAACGCGTGGCCAAATCCCTCTCCTGTAAAAGTGTTCTGGCGCATTTTGCCGGTTTTCGACCTCTAGCCGCCAAAGGAAATGCATGGGTCCAGCTTAATGTAGATAAATAGCTTTACTTCTTGAAGCACGGTTACATCATTACAGTTCAACTTGACTATGAACGCCATGAGTAGGAAGAGCGGAAACGAACATAGTTGTCGCGCATGTAAGCGTAATTGTATCGAAACTTCCAAACTAAGAACGATTAGCAGTGAAGAAAAGGCAATTGGGCACGGAACGGCCAGATATGACTGCAGGGCGCCATAGCAGGCAGGATGCCAAGTGTCCAGCGAGTAGCGTTGGTGCCAAGTAGTCACAATTGGTCAGGCAGCGTCACACAATTGGTCAGGCAGCGTCACACAATTGGTCAGGCAGCGTCACACAATTGGTCAGGCAGCGTCACACGATTGGTCAGGCAGCGTCGCACAATTGGTCAGGCAGGTCACACAATTGGCCAGGCAGCGTCACACAATTGCAGGCAGCGTCACACAATTGGCAAGGCAGCGTCACACGATTGGTCAGGCAGCGTCACACAATTGGTCAGGCAGCGTCACACAATTGGTCAGGCAGCGTCACACAATTGGCAAGGCAGCGTCACACGATTGGTCAGGCAGCGTCACACAATTGGTCAGGCAGCGTCACACAATTGGTCAGGCTGAGTCACACAATTGGTCAGGCAGCGTCACACAATTGGTCAGGCTGAGTCACACAATTGGTCAGGCAGCGTCACACAATTGGTCAGGCAGCGTCACACAATTGGTCAGGCTGAGTCACACAATTGGTCAGGCAGCGTCACACAATTGGTCAGGCAGCGTCACACAATTGGTCAGGCAGCGTCACACGATTGGTCAGGCAGCGTCACACAATTGGTCAGGCAGCGTCACACAATTGGTCAGGCAGCGTCACACAATTTGTCAGGCAGCGTCAGGCTCTTTTAGGGGCCCTATTTTCTAGAATGTGGGCATTACTGAATTAAAAACAGCCCTTAATTTTAATTCAATCCAAAAATATACTAAAATGGTTTCTGCGAAGCAAAATTAATAAAAAGCAACCACCACCCTGTGGTTATTTAAGGAGGGGAAAAAAAAAAAAAAAAAAAAAAAAAAAAAAAAATGGGGGAATATTTTAAAAATAAAATAATATACAAATAAAAAAAAGAAAAAAAAAAAAAAAAACACTCTCTTTTTTTCTTTAAAAAAAAAAAAAAAAAATAAAAAAAAATATTTTTTTTTAAAAACAAAAAAAAAAAAAAAAAACTGGTGTGTTCTCCCACCCAGCGCATCAGCACTTACACGGTCATCCCTCAGATTTCGCTGAAAATTGGTACCCGGGGTAATATGACGCGTAGAATCCACCTGGCACAGTATCAGGTCTGACTGACCTACGGGTCACAAGATATAGCCCGAGGCGTTTTTGGGACTTGACGCAACATTGGTTCGTTCTGAGCGCCGTAGCACCAAGAAAAATACACCAAATGGCATCAACCTATACATTTTCGAGATGACGAAGATTCGTACAACGCAAATAAAAAAATGAAAAATTACCTAGGTCAATTTGTAAAAAATGACCTCGTGACCTAGGTCAAAGGTCACCGTGCCACCATTGTATAATTTCCGTTCTACAATTTTTATTCTCCAGATAATACGTTTGGTATGTTGTCTTTCCATGACAACAATAATATCCTCTGGACCTAGCATCCAAATAGCCTTCCCGCGGCTCAGAACAAGGCCCTTTTCGTTCATTTTGGAATATCGGCAATGGACAAGTTTCATGTTACGTAACCCCGTGTTTTTCTCAACTTTTACTATGATTTTTAATTATAAATACGCTGGTAATATTCTTTTTTCTCATAAAACACTGGAAATACCATAACTAATCAAATAAAGATATAAAAAATACTGGCCTCTGATTGGCCGGATTCTTGTGACGTCACATATGATGATCCTTCTCACCTCATGACCTCATGCTCTATTTTGCAGATTAAGGTAAACCCCGTTACGCCCATGTCGAAGTTTTGGGAGTGTTGTAAGTGACTGAAGATATATTTCAGTGCCTGTGAGTACGCTGTGGTAGACGTGATGCCTGTCTGCTGTTCAGATCCTTACAATGTGCACAAAAAGAAGGTCATTATTACCCAGTATCGTCCTGTGAGCCAAAAAGGACTCGAACAGCTGGAAAGTGACGGATATCAGCTGGCCAGTGGCGATCGCCTTTGTCAAAGGTGCGTGACGCGCATAGAAGAAAAGGTACAGCCAAACACTGAGCCTGATTCGTGTGAACACGAAGATGATTTGGATCAGCGTGATCAGACGGTTCACGATGAGCGCAAACGTACGTATCCGATTTGTTTTGACCCGCTAAAACAGCACAAGAGACAAATTACATCAGATTTAAGGGAAATCAGGACGACTTTGAAACATGAGATCGAGCAGGCTGGGTACACACTTCCCACAGGCGTCAGAGTCTGCAGAAAATGCTACAACATTGGCCTGCCCGAATGGAAAGCCACATTGGGATCCGCTCGCTCGTCCTCAACGAGCAGCTCAAGCATAGATGAGGAATACTCCGAAGATGGGAATGACACAGAACCTGTGAACGCTATCGATGTCGCATGTGTTCTACCACTACTGGACCAAACGCCCATAAAAACAGGTCAGTTCAAAACAATGTAACCTATCAAGGATATCGTCAACGTTAAGGCATTGGTTGATTTTGTATCCATGCAAAAAACAAAAAATCAGTTAATCGCAAATCATTTAAGAGTGCAGCAGATAGATATATATATCCTATTTATGACTCCTCGTGCCTTTTTTCATTTTTCCCAGGGGGCCTGTCTGAAGCGCAGAGACGGAGAAAGGGTTCCGCAAAGCTGAAAAGTGCGAGTTCAGCACTCAAACGAAAACTGGAGGCATCATTCGGCACCAGCATATCAACTCCTGGCACCCCACCCACAAAAAAGAGAAGACTGGAGGAGACACGTGATTTGGAAAGGTATGCTATTACGGCCTAGATACGGCCTGGAGCAGAGGGGCGGCCCAAGGAGGTCCCCCCCCACCAGGGGCATTAGGGGGCGGGGCGGCGCCCCCCCGACCTCTTGCATCCGAGTATGGTTGCCCGCAAAGCGATTTAGAAATAGTATAATGTATTACATAACGCTCGCATAAATTCGTGCGGAAATGTTCAATGACAGTGTGCGCGTGCAATGTGTTTCAGGTACGGGAGACTGATGGAGGAGCTCAAGACAGCCTTCACCAGTGCGAATGAGTACAGCCGGCGTCTCCAGATTCTGACACTCTCCCCATTATCTTGGAGGGAAACGATGGAATTCTTCGGTGCTTCCCACCATATGGTGAAAAAGAGTATGGAATTAAAGAATGAGCGCGGAATTCTTCCGGAGGTCCCTGTAGTAAGCCACGGTCGTGCAATCACAGGTGACATAAAGGCGCTCGTGCGGGCATTTTACGAGACCGACGAAGTCAGTAGGATGTGCCCGGGAAAAAGTGACTACGTCGTAATGCGCAATGCCGATGGGTCGAAGACCCGGGTGCAGAAGCGCTTGATGCTAAATTCGTTGCGCGACACGTACTCGCTGTACAAGGAAAATCTTGAGAATCCCAAAATCGGGTTTTCGACGTTTGCGAAACTGCGCCCCCGGCACTGCGTGCTTCCCGGCGGAGCGGGTACACACACAGTCTGTGTGTGCATCCAACACCAAAATCCGAAGCTAATGCTCTCGGCTCTGGGAGACAAAACCGTGACGAGTGACGTGCTCATGGGAGTTGCAGTTTGCAGCATGGATGCCAGAACGTGCATGATGGGGGACTGCGCACAGTGCCCGGGAGCGGAGGGGGTCCAGGCATATTTGGGGGAGCTAGACTGCGTGTCGTCGTTGGGAGAGGAAGTACGGTATAGCCAGTGGGTGTCCACAGACCGCTGCACACTTGTGGAGGTGGTTGAGCACGTAGACGATTTTGTGTCGACGTTGAGCAAAAACATAGAAAAGCTCACTCGTCACCATTTTATCGCGAAGGAACAAACACGGTTCTTCAAGGAAGCCAAGGTCTCAATCGCTCCTAATGAAGCAGTGGTTGTCGGCGATTTTGCCGAAAACTATTCGTACGTACTGCAGGATGCCGCTCAGGGCTGGCACTGGGATAAGTCCCAGTGCACAGTTCACCCATTCATAGCCTACTGGCGTGGTGAGCACGGCACAACGCAACACCAAAGTTTCTGCATGCTCTCTGATTGCACGAAACACAATGCAGTAACTGTGCATGTATTCTTAAAACATTTAGTTGCAGACATTAGGATGATTCATCCTGGTGTGGAAAAAATTAAGTATTTCTCGGATGGCTGCGCGGGCCAATATAAAAACAGGTTTAACTTCACTAATCTAACTTATCACTACGCAGATTTTGGAGTGCATGCTGAGTGGAACTTTTTCGGCACATCACACGGCAAAACGGCATGTGACGGAATAGGGGGACGGTGAAGCGGGCCACGGCCCGAGAAAGTCTGACCCGCACTGCCAGAGATCATATTCTCCGAGCCAAGGACATGTACGGATTTTGCATCCAGAAAATATCCACCAGTATCCGGTTCTTCCTCATCGAAGAATCAGAGGTCACGGCCATGGCCGAGCAACTCGTTTCACGATTCGCCGCTTCCAAAACAATTCCAGGCACCCAAAAACACCACAGGTTCGTGCCGACTGAAATAGGACAACTGACCATGCATGAGCTGTCCAGCGACGAAGGACGAGTCGTGCGGGTAGTGCGGTAAACTCACGGACTGTAAACCCATGGAGTGTGGGCCCATGGATTGCGGTAAATCTAATGTCGTATGTTGGCCATCGCCCTATGTCGTGGTGTTAATTACCTTGCATTTGTAGTCTGTATCGTATAAAACGGGTTTTGTAACCTGGAAATATACCACTTGATGTGTTTTGAGTTGTGTTTTGATTGGCGCTATGGGGCTCAGAAGGTACCAATGCTACGTAAGGTCCTAAAAACGCCTCGGGCCATATCTTATGACCCGGTAGGTCAGACAGAGCTGCTTTTGTGCCAGATGGACTCGACACACCAGATAACCCATGGGACGAATTTTCATCGAAATGTGAACGTTGATCAATGCATTAGCGTTGTATGTAAGTTCGTACAAAAACCATCTCATTTTTACCACGTCACAACGCCCAAATGAATGAAAAGGGCCATGTTCTGAGCCGCAGGAAGGCTATTTGGACGCTAGGTCCAGAGGATATTATTTTTGTCATGGAAAGACAACATACCAAACGCATTATCTGCAGAATAAAAATTGTAGAACGGAAATTATCAAAGGGAGGCACGGTGACCTTTGACCTAGGTCACGAGGTCATTTTTTCCAAATTGACCTGGGTCATTTTTCTTTGTTTTATTTGCGTTGTACGAATCTTTGTGATCTCGAAAATGTATAGGTTTATGCCATTTGGAGTATTTTTCTTGGTGCTACGGCGCTCAGATCTAACCAATGTTGCGTCAAGTCCCAAAAACGCCTCGGGCTATATCTTGTGACCCGTAGGTCAGTCAGACCTGATACTGTTCCAGGTGGATTCTACGCATCATATTACCCCGGGTACCAATTTTCAGTTAAATCTTAGACATGAGTGTGTTATATTCTACTGTTGGTGCTGCGCTGGGTGGGAGAACACACCACCTATTTCAGGCCATAGCACCGTGGCCTTACCCCATAACGAACAAAAAAATTTTTCCCCCTTTTGCTCGCCGCCCCCCGAATAAACAAAAAAGTCCCCCAAATAAACCCCCCTTTTTTTTTCGGAGGGGGAAAAAAAAAAGGGGAAAAAAAAAAAAACCAAAAAAATTGGGGAAAAAAAAAAATTAAAAAATTTTAAAAAAAAAAAAAAAAAAAAAACAAAAAAATACACCACCCACAACCCTAAAAAAAAAACCCAAAACAAAAAAAAAAAAAAAATTTTAACAAAAAAAAAAAAAAAAAAAAAACAAAAAACCAAAATTATTTGCTTAGCTTTTGAACCTTGTACTTTTCAAAAGTGTATCGGGTTCATTCCCTGAATCTGAATTGAACTGCTTGAAACCTGATTGATACAGTATGCAATGAGAAAGGAGTGTTTACGAACGAAGCAAGAACCACCTATTGCAATTTTCCTTTATGTGCGGCAGTACGGGGATATCAATGCGCGATGTGAGATGGACAAAACACCGGCAAGGATGACAGGATATGCTTCTAAATTCCCTATCAGAGATGCTTCTGGTTCAAAATGGATTTACCCTTGATGCCAGTATGTTTAAAATCGCAAATTTAAACAGGCTTAGACCTTTAGTTCAAGTGATTCCGAAATAAAAACTTAGAAACCTAAATTAGGCCAGATCTTTTTATTCCTCCCCTCACCCCCACCAACATACAGTCATACAGCGGAATCCCATATAGTTAGCACACAGCCATGCACAGAGGTGAGCGGATCCCATATCGGTAGCTTACAATCATGCATGGAGGTGAACGGGATCCAATGCAAATAACGACAGCCATACACCTGAGATACGAGCACTTCCGTTCGATGAATGATGGCAGGTAAACTCTCAGGCGTTCCGAAATATTGAGATCCGCGCGCCCCACAGAAATCGGGCGAAATCGCTGGTGCAGCGAATACACAATACAAATTCCGGCTGATGCACATATCATCATGTACGGGACAGCCAAGTCATATCGTGTACCTGAAAGCAGATCTGACGGCGTGCGGTCGGCGCAGGATCTTCCACTCACGCTCTCCCAGCCTAAAATACAGACACAGCGCGCTGCGGCACCATGTCGAGGGACCCACTCTCGGCCTGAAATATAGACACAGCGCGCTGCGGCACCATGACGAGGGACACAACTTTTGGGCTTGAAATCTAGACACAGCGCGCTGCGGCACCATGTCGAGGGACCCACTCTTGGGCTTGAAATCCGGACACAGGTGCTGCGGCACCATGTCGAGGGACCCACTCTTGGGCTTGAAATCTAGACACAGCGCGCTGCGGCACCATGTCGAGGGACCCACTCTCGGCCTGAAATATAGACACAGCGCGCTGCGGCACCATGTCGAGGGACCCACTCTTGGGCTTAAAATCTAGACACAGCGCGCTGCGGCACCATGTCGAGGGACCCACTCTCGGCCTGGAATCTAGACACAGCGCACTGCTGTACCATGCTGAGGGACCCACTCTTGGGCTTCAAATCCAGACATAGCGCGTTGCGAAATCGCCCTCAGGGAAATTCAATGTCTTCACCGCTACTGAATTACGATGTGCACTTGCACAGTGCACAGTGTATCACGGAATATTTGACCAATGAATTAGCTGATCCGAAACCACCAAGCGGAATGGTTAGTGAACCTGTATGCCAACTGGGAAAACTGGGCTATGCAGGATGTTCTGGCAGCGTAATTTACCACACTTGTGGGTGCCATGCCCGGTACGGGATACTCCATGATGCCTCAGTCATTTGCTAATGTGTCACGTGGCCTTTCCCTCATGGTGAACGTGGGTTGTCCCATCATCCCCAGTCCGAATGCCACATTGATTAGTTATTTCACGAGTGTAAGTCGGTGCGGCTAAGGGTTGTCATCACTACAAGTTTTGTATGCTATATTTACGCGCGTCGCGCGCGTGATTGCCGTGTGCTATGAGCGTGAATTTGGCTTCGCCGCGCATTAGCAATATGGTAGAACGCATGCGTTTCAATCGCTTGCGCACCTACGTGCTTAGTGGTGGCAAGAACACCGAACTGAATAATGGTTGAACGAAACCAAAATTGACAAGATCGAAATGAAATATTTTGATTAGGAAATTTATATTAAGTCTTAAAAGAACACGTGACATGTTTGCGACAGCTTGACGTTTGTTGTCTCATAATATCAGTAGTAATTGAAGGATTCAGTTTGCACTATAACCAACCACACCATCATTTTTACAAGGTCGTGGGTCGAGCATTAACAATAACGCAATACATGTGGTGCAATCTCTTTTGAAAGGCAGCAGACATCACTGCCAGATTCAACAACAGCAACAAAAAATACACCGATTGACAGAAGATATCCTTGAATGGTGCCAATAGTGAGTTATGTTCACCTAGTGCTGCATCATTGACAGAAGATATTCTTGAACGGTGCCAATGGTGGGTTATGTTCACCTGGTGCTGCACCATGTGACGCTGAAGGAATTTGACCACATCTACCTGCACGTTTCATATCGCCTGCACATACGGAAAAAAACGTTGTACATCAGCCATGGTAAGCCATCACTTGGCACTGCGGCTTAGCCCCCGATGTACAATCGCCCATCTGACCCACCTGCAATTTGTATCAGGATTTTTAAGAGAGCGAGGCCTGACCCCCATATTTCATATTTATCATGTCAACATTTCCCCGTATTTCATCATACGTTGCCAGTCACTAACATTGATAAGAACTTTATTCCGAGAGCCAGGCTGACTCCATACTGCGCAATTCATCACATGCTGAGAGGTACTGCCATTTATCACGACTTTATATCAGAGAGCGAGGCTGACCCAATGCTTAGCCCATAATAGCCCGTATAATAGTCCCATAATAGCCCGTATTTCATCACATTCTGCCAGGCACTGACATTGATCAGGACCTTATTAAGAAGCCAGGCTGACCAAATACTTCTCATATGTGGATTTCCATATTCATCGTACTTCATCACATGCTGTCAGGCACTGACATGCTTTATTAAGAAAGTGAGACCGGCCCCATATATCGTATTTCATCACATGCTGCCAGATACTGAAATTTATTAGGGCCTTCTTAAGATAGACCCAATATCTGACTGCTGACCCAATATGCTGACCCAATATCCCGCATTTCATCACATGCTGCCAGACATTGACATTTATCAGGACATTATTAAGAGAGCGAGGCTGACCCATATTTCCCACAGCCCCGTATTTGATCATTTCATCAAATGCTGTCAGGCACTAACATATAGTAGGCCTTTACTAAGAAAGCGAGGTCAACCCCATACCCATTTTAACCCCCATAACCCCATCCCAATTGTATGCCGTGAAACGGCATCTACCGTATTTCATCATTTCATCACATGCTACCAGGCATTAACATTTATCAGGACTTTGCCATGAGAGCGAGGCTGACCCCATACCCCGTATTTCATCATTTCATCACATGCTACCAGGCATTAACATTTATCAGGACTTTGCTATGGGAGCGAGGCTGACCCCATACCCCGTATTTCATCATTTCATCACATGCTGCCTGGCACTGAATTTTATCAGGACTGTACTAAGAGAGAAGGGCTGACCTTATATTTCCCCGTATTTCATCATTTCATCACATGCTGCCAGACACTAATATATTTACCTGCTGTTGGTCGTAATTCGAGCGCCACTTCGAATTACGAAGCAAGAACCTGCAGCTTTCGCTTTTCGTTTGAAACTAGAAGTCTTTTATTTCACTCGTTAGTTATTTGAGATTTCACCAGAAATGCGTCTTAATTTTAAAGTATGTAGCAGGGGAGGGAATGCTTTAAGATGTTTGAATTTAACGGAAATGATGCAATTAGAGGTCATCAATTCAAAATTAAAGTTAATCACAGCAGAACAAGGTTAAGACAGTCTGTCTTCACCAACAGGGTAGTAGAACACTGGAACCAGCTGCCAGAAACCATTGTCAGTAGCAGCACACTGAACATCTTTAAAAACAGCATAGACAATCATTATAAGAATAGAGGGCTTGCTTTTCGGTATTCCAGGGAGGGCTGATCGACAGATTTGGTGGGCAACTGGTTCAGTGTCCAGAGTGCAGCCAAGAAGGGCCCTTGTGGCTCATAGTTGCACTGATCTTTTATGTCTTCATGTCTTTATGAAATATATTTTTGTTTACACAACTTGCTCGCAAAATATTGGATGGCGACATTCAGAGAGTAGCAACAAATATATTGTATGATTATAAAATTAACGTACACCTTGAGCAGTATGCTATTTTATTGGCCACTCCATTCTGTATTCTGAAAAACCACTGCGGAGTTGTTATATTGCTGTCAATCGTGTTAGACTTCCACATAAGTTTCCCACCTCTTTCCACGGGTGCGTTTCGGGACATCGCTAAAAGCCGAGTAGCGCTTGTACACTGGTACAGCCACCCCTTTGGTCGTCTGTTCGACAAGTCCATTAATTATCGGACACATGTGACCCTACGATTAGCCTGTTTTGATTGTATTCAACTGAATGATTTCGTAGTGTGCTTTCAGCTGGTGTGGAGAACACCTTGCATATCATGAGTAATGGTCTTCTGAAGAAAAAAACAAGTGCGGTTTGCTTAGGAATCCAGTGATCTTCTGACTTACTACCATGCTCCACCCCAGAGCGAACATCCCACGAATGCTCACTGCATATCTGGCGTGTAATTTTTTCTTTTTTTTAATCTGAAGCGAAGCAACTCGTTTTGCCAAAGGGCATCTACACTCATTAGATCTTCCATGTACAACATCAGCACAGGGAGACCTCCCTGGACCCTCTTATCAACGTTTACCTCTTTATCTGATGTCGCAAAGACCCCTTAGAAACCATATCAGAGGTGTAATTTCTCACAAATCCTGGTGGTTGTACATTATATGTTATGTTAAGATGCTGGGCCTTTCATGAAGTGGGAAGAACAAAATGACGACTGAAGCTATTTAGCGAGTGGTGGGGGTGCGATTCGCAGTTCCCTATACAAACATGGGTGCACGGGTTTGGTCTGTGGGCTAATGTTCTGCCCCTGGATCGTATACTGGCACGGAGAGCACCGGTCTTTGTGCTGTATGTGAGTGGGCACTGGTGAATGGTGATTCAACCATGCTCCGCCGCGTATGCGCAATGTGTATTTTTTGTCAGCTTTGAATGCTTTATTAAAAAATACAGACGTCAAAACCTCGCGTGTGAATGTAAACCCTCCGCTGTGAACTACTGCGCCTCCCGCCCCTCTGGCTGTACTGCGACCGATGGGAAGCATTGCGAGTGTTTTGCAAAGACAGTTTCTGTAGATAACAGCTTTTGCGTAACTAGTGCGCTTAGCAACTTAGCCTTCTATTCTTTCTTTTTTTCTCTCTATTTATATATCGCACTTGGTAACACCAACTTTGCAATTTACAACGCACACCTTGCTTGAGCGTTGACGTCGTGAGGATACTTCGCCTGAGGACACCCGCTGGATGGTGAAGAAAACATGGTTTATTGCAAACAAAGTGAATACTAGTCAATATTCTATATTTGTACCACGTTTTCGTGAGCGCATTCCGCACGAAACGCGACAGAAGTGGGAGCCAGTCTTACCTTCGAGCGGCCTTGTGTTGCCACCGCACTCGTCGTTGTTCGCTGCTCGCATCTGTTCATATTTCCTCCCTCCCGATTAGAACCGGCCACCGACGCGTGTCCTTCCAGACGTGCTAACATGGGCCGCTGCATAACCAATGCGGTCAATGTGTCCCTGAGCCCGAATAACCAACCAGGCATGCTAAGCAACCAAGACAGATATCACAACTGTACGCGCTAGAGCGATGAGAGAAGGAGACCTACGTGATACGCAAGTGACATTTGCTATCGTGAACAGCATAGCCGAATAATTGAAGCCTATTGGACATACAAATTCATGAATTATTGCCAAGTCAAAATCCCGGCTGTAATTACATTGCTAGAGTTTGGCTCTCGTCGGGAGCGCGCGTGAAAGTAAAACCGGCGACGACCGCTTGTACGCACGCGAATTCCCATAGGACCGGTGCTTAGAGATGATGCACGCACGCAATGCACGCAAGGCAGCTGGCAGCGTGCCGTCACCCCGACACCGGCTGCGGCACCGACACCCCGACACCCCGACACCCCGACACCCCGACACCCCGACACCCCGTCACCCCGACATCGGCTGCCGTGATAACTGGCTGCGGTGGGCCGATTTTGCTCCGCTCACGATGTCGGGCTGTCGGTGACAGGCTGTCACCGCCGATCCCCGCCGCCCGCCCACACGCCGAAGGAACCTTTCAGCCGTGAGTGCCTGCAGACGCCTGCTGCAATTGTTTCAAGGTCCTTCTGCCGTGTTGGCCGACGTACGGCCAACTGTTGCGCGGTCCGCTGCGCGATCCGCTGCGCGATCCGCTGCGCGATCCGCTGCGCGATCCGCTGCGCGATCCGCTGCGCGATCAGCGGTTTCCATCGTGGTTCCGCGCGGTTTCCGTTGTGGCTCCGCGCGGTGTCGGCACGCGCTGGTCGGCGTCGTCGATGGCGACGTCACGCGGCGACCGCGTCACCACCGTCGGTCACCAACCGGTGCGGATAGGTCACTGCCGGCCTCCTGGGATCGATCGGCCCTCGTTCTATCTGGTCCCAATATCGTACCGAGACCCCAGTTATTGAGATTAGCATCTACGGACCTTGGAAATGGTGTGGTCAGCCGCCCACAGTTCGAGGTGATGAGTCAGCCGCCGATAGTACGAGGTGGTGAGTCAGCCGCCGGCAGTACGAGGTGGTGAGTCAGCCACCGATAGTGCGAGGTGGTGAATCAGCCACCGATAGATAGTACGAGGTGGTGAGTCAGCCGCCAATAGTACGAGGTGGTGAGTCAGCTATCCATAGTACGAGGTGGTGAGTCAGCTACTGACAGTACGAGGTGGTGAGTCAGCTGCCGACAGTAGGAAGTGGTGAGTCAGCCGCCGATAGTACGAGGTGGTGAATCAGCCACCCATAGTACGCGGTGGTGTGTCAGCTACTGACAGTACGAGGTGGTGAGTTAGCTACTGACAGTACGAGGTGGTGAGTCAGCCGCCGATAGTACGAGGTGATGAGTCAGCCGCCCACAGTACGAGGTGGTGAGTCAGCTACTGACAGTACGAGGTGGTGAGTCAGCTGCTGACAGTACGAGGTGATGAGTCAGCTGTCGATACTACGAGGTTGTGAGTCAACCGCTGACAGTACGAGGTGGTGAGTCAGCTGCTGACAGTACGAGGTGATGAGTCAGCCCTGTCGATACTACGAGGTGGCGGTCAGCCGCCGATAGTACGAGGTGGTGGTCGATAGTACGAGGTGGTGAGTCAGCTGCTGACAGTACGAGGTGGTGAGTCAGCCGCCGATAGTACGAGGTGGTGAGTCAGCCGCCGATAGTACGAGGTGGTGAGTCAGCCGGATAGTACTAGGTGGTGGTCAGTTATGACTGTACGAGGTGGTGAGTCAGCCGCCGATAGTACGAGGTGGTGAGTCAGCCGCCGATAGTACGAGGTGGTGAGTCAGCCACCCATAGTACGAGGTGGTGAGTCAGCTACTGACAGTACGAGGTGGTGAGTCAACCGCCGATAGTACGAGGTGGTGAGTCAGCCGCCGATAGTACGAGGTGGGGAGTAGAGCCGTTGATAGTACGAGGTGGTGAGTCAGCCGCCGACAGTACGAGGTGGTGAGTCAGCCACCGATAGTGCGAGTTGGTGAATCAGCCACCGATAGTGCGAGGTGGTGAGTCAGCCACTTATAGTGCGAGGTGGTGAATCAGCCACCGATAGATAGTACGAGGTGGTGAGTCAGCCGCCGATAGTGCGAGGTGGTGAATCAGCCATCGATAGATAGTACGAGGTGGTGAGTCAGCCGCCAATAGTACGAGGTGGTGAGTCAGCCACCGATAGTACGAGGTGGGGAGTCAAGCCGTTAATAGTACGAGGTGGTGAGTCAGCCGCCGACAGTACGAGGTGGTGAGTCAGCCACCGATAGTGCGAGGTGGTGAATCAGCCACCGATAGTTCGAGGTGGTGAGTCAGCCACTTATAGTGCGAGGTGGTGAATCAGCCACCGATAGATAGTACGAGGTGGTGAGTCAGCCGCCGATAGTGCGAGGTGGTGAATCAGCCACCGATAGATAGTACGAGGTGGTGAGTCAGCCGCCGATAGTACGAGTTGGTGAGTCAGCCACCCATAGTACGAGGTGGTGAGTCAGCTGCTGACAGTACGAGGTGGTGAGTCAGCCACCGATAGTGCGAGGTGGTGAATCAGCCACCGATAGATTGTACGAGGTGGTGAGTCAGCCACCGATAGTGCGAGGTGGTGAATCAGCCACCGATAGATAGTACGAGGTGGTGAGTCAGCCGCCGATAGCGCGAGGTGGTGAATCAGCCATCGATAGATAGTACGAGGTGGTGAGTCAGCCGCCGATAGATGATAGTACGAGGTGGTGAGTGAGCCGCTGACGGTACGAGGTGGTGAGTCAGCCGCTGACGGTACGAGGTGGGGAGTCAGCCGCCAATAGTACGAGGTGGTGAGTCAGCCACCGATAGTACGAGGTGGGGAGTCAAGCCGTTAATAGTACGAGGTGGTGAGTCAGCCACCGATAGTGCGAGGTGGTGAATCAGCCACCGATAGTGCGAGGTGGTGAGTCAGCCACTTATAGTGCGAGGTGGTGAATCAGCCACCGATAGATAGTACGAGGTGGTGAGTCAGCCGCCGATAGTGCGAGGTGGTGAATCAGCCAGCGATAGATAGTACGAGGTGGTGAGTCAGCCACCGATAGTACGAGGTGGTGAGTCAGCCGCTGACAGTACGAGGTGGTGAGTCAGCCGCTGACAGTACGAGGCGGTGAGTCAGCCACCCATAGTACGAGGTGGTGAGTCAGCCGCTGACAGTACGAGGTGGTGAGTCAGCCGCCGATAGTACGAGGTGGTGAGTCAGCCGCCCATAGTACGAGCTGGTGAGTCAGCTACTGACAGTACGAGGCGGTGAGTCAGCCACCCATAGTACGAGGTGGTGAGTCAGCCGACTGACAGTACGAGGTGGTGAGTCAGCCACCGATAGTACGAGGTGGTGAGTCAGCCACTGACAGTACGAGGTGGTGAGTCAGCCGCCGATAGTACGAGGTGGTGAGTCAGCCACCCATAGTACGAGGTGGTGAGTCAGCTACTGACAGTACGAGGCGGTGAGTCAGCCGCCGACAGTAAGAGGTGGTGAGTCAGCCACCGATAGATAGTACGAGGTGGTGAGTCAGCCACCGATAGTACCAGGTGGTGAGTCAGCTACTGATAGTACGATGTGGTGAGTCAGCCGCCGACAGTACGAGGTGGTGAGTTAGCCACCGATAGATAGTACGAGGTGGTGAGTCAGCCGCTGACAGTACGAGGCGGGGAGTCAGCCGCCGATAGTACGAGGTGGTGAGTCAGCCGCCCATAGTACGAGCTGGTGAGTCAGCTACTGACAGTACGAGGTGGTAAGTCAGCCGCTGACAGTACGAGGTGGCGAGTCAGCCGCCGACAGTACGAGGTGGTAAGTCAGCCGCCGATAGCACGAGGTGGTGGGCGCCGTCGGTGACCGAAGGTAGCTTTGCCCCTCCGCTGAGGACGATGTTAATCTGCCCCTCAGCTGAGGACGGTGTCCATCTGCCCCTCCGCTGAGGACAGTGTCCATCTGCCCCTCCGCTGAGGATAGTGTATATCTGCCCCTCCGCTTATGACAGTGCCCATATGCCCCTCCGCTGAGGACAGTGTCAAAATGGACGGTATTTAATAACAAATGGATGACTTAACAAAGTGCAACTTTATCGGTGCAAAACGTCACACCAGACCAGGGATGTAACCTTGTATGCGGTAGGTGGGATGGGGAGGAGGGCGCTAGCGCACTCAATCATTGATTGCCCCCCAATCAGATCGAAGCTAAGCCATTGGGCATATGGATGGAAACTGGATACAAGTGGTTTTCGGGGCACCTTTGGTCATAACAAAATGTCACTTGGCGTCCACCTAACCAACTTCACCAAGTGACACCCATATGACTGATCGTTCCTATATTAGTACAAATATGTACTCACATATATAGCTATATATATATATATTTATATATATATATATATATATATATATATATATATATATATATATATATATATATATATATATATATATATATATATATATATATATGTATATATATAAATGGGTGTGTGTATGTACACGAACACGCCATCCTACCGTATCATACGGTTTTGTGACTTTTATTGGCTTCTTTTCTTTTTAGTTACCTTGACTTTTATTGGCTCTTGCTTATACTCTTACCTGTATGGGTGTAGTTTATGCCCAATTTACCTGTATAGGGTCGGTAGCTCGCCAGCTGGATATCACCTCAATTTACCTGTATAGGGTCGGTAGCTCGCCAGCTGGATATCACCTCAATTTACCTGTATAGGGTCGGTAGCTCGCCAGCTGGATATCACCTCAATTTACTTGTATAGGGTCGGTAGCTCGCCAGCTGGATATCACTCAATTTATTGTATAGGTCGGTAGCTCTCATTCAGCAGGATATCAATTTTATATGGGAATTTGCCTCATTTACCTGAATAGGGTCGGTAGTCGCGCGATATCACCCGTTCTCATTCAGCAGCCTCTTGAATGCAGATTGCAAATGAGCAGTGAAAGCATCCAGAAAGAGAGTTACATTTTGTCTCTGACGTAGACTCTGCCTACTCTCAGACTGCCTATGTTCCTTGTTGATGTGAATAGATCAAGTAAATACATTCATGCTCCCTTACTCTCTTTTCTGCCATCTACTAAGCAACTGGGAAGAAGATATCTACTCTGATTCCAGAGATAAGTGGGCTCAGGCACAAGGGACGTCCTCTGACTGGGAGAATATCCAACCCAGAATGAAACAGGCACCACTCCAGTTGAAGACTCCTCTATCAGTACTGTCCCAAGATTGACATATTTGGGGGCGGGGTGCAATGACACCCAGCTCGGAAATATTTTCCACTCCTGCTGCCAAAAATCATAGACAATTTCCACTCACATCTGCTTATGCTCTAGCACTAAAATGAAAACAAAGTGAAAGCAGGTGAGAATCAGGAGAATACATATTTGACTTTGTGTTTCTTGCATTGCCTTTAAGCACAGTGGGTCTTGGCTAAACAAACTCGCATTCAAGTTTTCCTTTCACTTCTCACTAGTCTACTACATTTTGACGAGTAATTTCAACTCAGACACTCGAGCCAAAAATTGGTCATGGGACACTTCCTCTCAGTTGCTCTGTAGACTATTTTCAGATTGCTTTTCTTATGAACTGAAAATGTGGTTCGAAATTGTTCTGATTTCCCCTATTCCTAACCACTCAAGTTAGTGGCCTCTTTGGCATCTGTCGGTGTCTTTAGATATAGTCTTTTAGCTATCGGCTAATAGTAATGCAGAAACACATTCACACTTAACACCGTGGTCATTCCCATGTCAAAGAATAACAACGGACAGCAAAGGACGAAACTTGGCGATATTAGAATATCTACCCAGTACCCAGGTATGCAGGATTGAACCCCTTCAGTATTATGTTCTCCGTTTAGGTGAACGGAGAACATAACACATGATACGTCATCACTTATCGCCAGTGAACAGCCAGACACTTGAGCCGTGCTTAACGTTAAGCAGACAACAGAATCGACGGCTGTAGCCTGAAGCAACTGAGCATACTCAGAACAAGAATCAACATGTGTGTCGATTTGCATGCTTCACACTTTTGAGTGGCCCATGCCCTCTCCCCTCCAAATGTTGGCTCGGCCTCCCAATAAGTTCAATTTTCAGCGTAGGCCAATGTGGGCGGCCCCCTGTCGGTTTCGGCCCTCCAATTTTCCTCCATGCATTGCTCCTTCCCCACTTCTCGAATGTTTTTTTTTCAGAACTTGACGCTCTTGGGAATAAGTAACTCATATTCAAGCTAATGTATATTAGCAATGCTAGTTATACCAACTGGGTAGATGCATCGATATGCAGCATGTGCCTATTTTATGTTGATGTGTAATTCCCATATTGCATGATATAAAATCCTTCAGGCACAATCAACATTAAGTAGTTTGAGAAAGGCAGCCTACTACGTAGCTGCCCGCCTGCAAGTACAAAAGTACTGCAAGTACGAGGCAAGTTTCAAGATCAATCACCACGGAATCTCCTCCAGCATTAAGGCTAATTTATTTCTTGTTATTTGCATACGGGATTACCTTTATCTCTTGACACAATTACCAGACCATAATCACAGATAAAAAGCGACAAATTCCCACCCTTCATCAAGGAGCAGCAATGCCTGCATTACTACCACACTGATACGAGAGATCGAGCAGGCAGCAGGGTCACTTTTGCTTCTACGTTTATCAGATTAAGTTATCGAAAAGTAGACAAACTAGGACACATGCTTCTCATGGCGTTAGAATATAGTGGAAATTGTATGGGTCTGTGGTATTTATTTGTATTTAACGACGATTTATAAAGGTAAGATCTGGCTTATAAAAACGCTTTCGCAATCCCCATGCTATTCCTATTGAGTTTTCCGACCATGCCACCTTAGCTAAGCCATGAAAATTGACGTGTGTCACGGAAATACGTGACTAAAACAGGCACCACCATGGGACGCCGTTGGTTTGACTTTTATCATATTTAAGTTTGTCGTAGCAGTGCTTAACTCCTATTGGTTTGACATGGCCGCTTTCCAATTGAGCAGGAGCTAAGCGCAGCAGTCACCAGTGATTGCCATCCTCGGCTGTAGAATTGGCCCCAGGGACCAGAACTGGGTCATGATAACCACTGATTGCAGACTGAAGGCGAAACAAAACTGAGCATGTTCTTTCTGTTTGGTAACTGGCTAACAACAGCCTACCTGGCTCACGGTAACTGGTAACAGTGTTGAGGAAAAAGCCTCTTTTTGGATTGGAACTAAAACGTCTAAACTTTTAGGCATGTTTATTAAAAAATTGTATAGACATTGCGCATGAATTTACAGGCCAGTCATGTGCAGGGAATTACAGGCCAGTCCGGTTCACCTAACTAATTCGCAAGATATAAAAAAAAACTGGTCAAGGTCAAACTCATCTTGATAGGCAGAACCTTTTAAGGGACACCTACCATGAACTTCCATCTCGGAGATCTTGCTCTACTAACATACTGGAGTTCATGGAGTATGTAATTAGAGAAGTTGGCAATCGACGCAGGATAGATGTGGTGTACTCATGCTTCAGCAAAGCTTTTGATGAAGTTCCACGCAGGCGTCTAATTCACCAAGTAAAGCAGCCCAGGATTAATGGAAAAGTTCTAGTTTGGATTGGAGCATGATTAAAGGGAAGGAAACAAAGGGTAGCATAAATACATGTAGATCTCAATGGAAGGGCGCTCTGAATGGAGTGCCACAGGGCTTTGTTCTAGGTCTACTTCACTTTACAATAATTGTGAACAACAGTTAGGTATGGCTAAATAATATGGTGCTTAATTTGCTGATAGCATCAAGCTGGTAGCAATAGCTAAGCATAATGATGCATCTAGCAATATTCAACTAGGCTTCGAGGACCTAAAAAGTGTGATAATGACAGATAATAGCACGTCTTTCAACTATGGTAAGTGCAAGATTGTGCATCTGGAGTCTGGAGGTGGGACATTTGGATATGCAATGGGAGGTAGTGAATTGGATGTCATTGAAGAGGAAATATATTTAGATGTTAGCTTCAAATGGCCTTAAAGCAGAAACAACAAGTTACCTCAGATAGGAACTGGACAATCAGAATGCTAGAAACCATGAAGAGGAGTGCGAAGTATAAGAGCAAGGAAGTTATGAAAATGATGTACTTAGCCTATGTGGGACCACAATTGGAATATTGTGTGCAGACATTTAGCACTTACTTCAAAAGTGATATAGGTGTGCTAGAAAGTGATATAGGTGTGCTAGAAAGAGTGCAGCGAAAAGCTACTAGACTTATCAGTGGACTAGAGAACTTACAATCTGGAGAAGGCTTATGGCATTATAAATGGACTCATTCAAGTGTAGGAGATTAAGGGGTGATATATTGAAATGCTTAAAATCGCTAAAGTGCTGGATAATGTCCATATCAATGATGCTGATCTATTTCAAGTATCACAAAGGGGTCATCAATTCAGGTCGGACAAGTCAAAGTGAAGGACAGGTTTTTACGTCAACAGGGTTTTAGTCAAAGGGTGGTTCATAAATATAATAGGCTGTCTGCTGATTTAGTGGGGAGTCCCTCATTGAGCGTGTTGAAAATAGGGTGGACAATTTTTTAGGTTGGATAATCTTGTGTTTGAGTTCTAATATCTGCAGTTGGAGCCAGGTAATTGGTGGTGGATGGAGAGATATTTATGATATTAGGTGTCCACTGTGCAGGCCCTTTTATGCAGACATATGGGCGAATGAGTTGGAAAATTATTGATGGGGCATGGGTGTAGAGAAGTGTGTAACACAATATCAAGTGAACGATGCTGGATAAGTTGAGATAGGTAGTTCCTTTGAAACTGGGATATGGTATCGATTGGGGTGTGTCGGTGTCCTTTTTTATCGTCTTGTAGAATCTCTCATTTATAGGCTCAGCTCAGATGGGCCAGTGCGGCTATTATTAAGCCTGGTCACTTGAGGGCTTTATGACATTAAAAACGAAATGTTCGATCTCATCATTTTCTGTGGGGATATTTTTTGGGTGGATTATTTTTATGTGGGGATTATTTTTGAAATTCCAGCACACTGTTCTACCTTTACCCCACACAGTTCCCGTTGGACAGTTTGTTCCACCCCGACTCAGGGCCCACCTGAAGCAGGGTTCGTGGCGCCGAACCCGATCCTGGTGAGCGACATTCGGCATTCGACATTCGACTTCGACATTCGACATTCACATTCGTCTTTACTGCTCCGGGATTGTAGTGAAAACTGTTGTGCCGGCAACCAATGATACCAGCGTACCGTAGAGATGCTTTGCACGCATCTTTGACCTTATCTGGAAAGATAACAGCAGGCGCAGAGCTCGGAGCGTAAAGAGTGAAATGGGGAGTTCAATGTTAAAGTAATGGGAAAACTTCCGCACCGGAAGGGCCTTTAATGGAAAAACGCATAATATGACTCGATACGAATGCCGATTCTGTTGGCACAGCCAAATCAGCCGAGCTATCACGGCATCTACTCTTCAGTCTTATTTGATGGTCGTTCCGTGTAAAGCCGGCCTGGGTGTTCGACCGAGATAGCGTACGGCCCCTTTTAGTAGGCACTACTCATAGTAGGCACTACTCATCGGGTGCCGCTCCCCTGCGTGTGGCGCCACCAACAAAACGCTTCCATCATGTTATGTCGCATATCTTTGTCCCTGCGACCAGCTGTGTAGTTCTATCTCATGTGTATTCCCATCTCATTGCGGGACCCATGAACTAGCTTGTCCGCGCTATCCGGAACGTTTCCGGTTAGCCTCCATTTCAGGAGCCATGGGCGTCGCCACAGCTGGGGTCCCTGGGGTCCTGACCCCACCAAGAATAGGGGACGACCGCGGCCTTGCCCCTTTAACACAGCCTTTCGTGCGCCCCTGAAGTTGAGCCTGACCTGGAAACGGAAGGCGGCGACGCCTCTGCCAAGCACATTGCTAATTATAACAAAACATCGTTCATGTCATAAACATTTCATCACGGTACGTCTACCTGTGAAGCATCCATCATGATTCTGCATCCGCTGCTCGCTCCGTCACCCACGCTCTCCATCAAAGTATACTCATTCGGACTTGCACTTCCATATGCAGTAAGTTTTGTGCCACTGGCATCGTCCAGCCATTTCCCCATGGTCATTCACTGATTCACATACTAAGCTCTACACGAATCATGCGTATTCCCTTCAATCACAGGCTAGACGGACGGCATGGACAATTGCATTATCCAACACTATGCTATCCAACGAACGTGAAGGTTTATATCGACGAGGCGTAGAGGGAAACATAATCTGTAGCCAATATATTTCGGCCTTCCTGGTCTATTCTTCTTCCTCAAGCTAATCCCAACGCACAAAATCCAATAAGATTCGTATATTCGTTTTCCGCAAATTAGGAATAATCAAGCCACAGCAGCGCGCTATGGTTGCTCCAGAGATTGATGGAGACAGCGAACATGACCAGGCGTGGGGTGATAGTGGAACGTAGGGGGGGAGTGTGGCTGAGAGCTGGATAAACACACATAGGAGAAAAAGGAAGAATGAGGGGAAATGGAGGCATGTAAAGAAGTATCAAACAATCAGCTAAGTCGAATCCTGGGAGAATGGGTGTAATTAATTGAACAACCAGCCAGGATGCGCTACCCTGACAATTCAAGTACTGAGAAGTGCATTGGTGTCGTAGGAACTTAGCCGAAGAATCTATTTGCTACGGATAGATACTTTAGACTCATTCATGGCCCTTTCGTCAATATTAAGCTGTGTATATAAGTAAGTAAATAAATGAATACATGCATAAATACATATATATATATATATATATATATATATATATATATATATATATATATATATATATATATGTGTGTGTGTGTGTGTGTGTGTGTGTGTGTGTGTGTTTATTTATCAGTATGTGCCTGTATGTGTGAATCGACACCGGGTGAACGGCCGCACGCCTGCTCCCTGCCTTTGAGGTTTCAGATACAGCACCCAGATACTTGTTGAAGGAACCGAAGCTGGTGTCACGGCAGGACTGTGACCAACACTTCTGCCAAAACAAGAACTGCGACGCGAGAATACTACTACAACACAAATTTTACTATACAGCAAACTTCGCTGCAACACAACACGACAGCGAATGCAGATACTGCGACGCGACATTGTCCGTGTGCGACAAAACTGACTGCAAGAACTGACAAAACTGACAAAACTGACTGCAAGAACTGCGACGTGGCATTACTGCTGCAACCGAAATGTCCGCCAACCTTACTGCTGCACGAAGCGAGTGCAAATTCCGGAACGTGGCGCACTTTATCGCTGTACGACAAAGTTGCGACAAAGTTGCGACTGCAACAAGCAAAGCGAAGTTGCAACAAGCAAAGTTGCGACTGCAACAAACAAATTTGCGACTGCAACAAACAAAGTTGCGACTGCAACAACTACGACGCGACATTACTGCTGCAGCAGAAAACTGTGCTGGCTTTATTGTGATACAATACTGGTACGAATGCATGTTCGATCGCCTAAGATCTAGGGATGTTCGACGGCGCAAAACCTACGGATGAGCCGCGGTCGATTGGTGTACAATATCGGCCCACCGCTCGACCGGCACAATCAGTCTCCGATGAAGTCACCACAATCGGCTTCATACAGCGCCAACACTGAGCCTAAAACAAGATCGACACATAAGATAACACGTGGTGACCAGCAACAATAACACCAACTGACAGGTAAGTCACAGACTCACCGCGCACCACGGGACGTCAAGACCGGGCACAGACTCACCGCGCACCACGGAACGTTGAGACCGGACACAGGCTTACCGAGCACCACGGAACATTGAGACCGGACACAGGCTTACCAAGCACCACGGAACGTTGAGACCGGACACAGGCTTACCGAGCACCACTGAATGGCAAGACCGGTCACAGACTCACCGCGCACCACGGAACGTTAAGACCGGACACAGGCTTGCCGAGCACCACGGAACGTTAAGACCGGACACAGGCTTGCCGAGCACCATTGAATGGCAAGACCGGTCACAGACTCATCAAGCACCACGGAACGTCAAGACCGGTCACAGACTGACCGAGCACCACTGAAATTCAAGACCGGTCACAGACTTACCAAGTACCACGGAACGTCAAGACCGGTCATACTCATCGCGCACCATGGAACGTCAAGACCGGTCAAATCCCATGAACACCAGGCTTGGTGTGAGGAGGGGCTTTGTCAGACAATCTACGAACCCGGAAAAGCTCGGAGGCAGTTTTTAATCTGATAGATGCTATACTTATTGTGGACAAAAACAAGAATGGGAATGAAGAAATTGAGGGGAGGACTTGAAGGCGACGCTACTGGAGGTGGACATACCTATCGCAGAATAGAGCTGTTTGAGCAGAACATCTGTGGAACACAAAGGATCGTGACACATCGCGCCACTTCTGCTAGTTAGTCAATTCGGGGGCGCATCATATTCGCTAGATGTGACAGATTTCGGCACGAGTGCAACCAATTTTGGCTCAAGCGAATTACTTTGCAGTGCGAATATAGCGAAATTGCTGGGAAGATTTCCGAATTCGGCTTCTGTGCCGTGCCCACAGTCTCAATTTTGATTTAATAGTCACAATTGTGAATGCATTGTGTCGAAGTGTCGAAATAGATTTGACTTATTTCTCAAGTTTCTGAATTTCCACAATATTTTGTCTTAGTAAGGTGTACGTCTCGGCAGGCTGACAGAGGACGCATGTTGCTGTCGGTTCACAATTTCGCTGCCACTGCATGGCACTCGATCCTGTGCAGGAACACTGGCAACACTGGTGCAGGGAACACTGGCAACACTGGTGCAGGCAACACTGGTAACACTGGTGCAGGCAACACTGGCAACACTGGTGCAGGCAACACTGACAGCACTGGCAAAACTGGTGCAGGCAACACTGACAACACTGGCAACACTGGTGCAGGCAACACTGGTAACACTGGCAACACTGGCAGCACTGGCAACATTGGTGCAGGCAGCACTGGCACCACTGGTAACACTAGTGCAGGCAGCACTGGCAACACTGGTAACACTGGCAACACTGGCAACACTGGTATATCACAGCCAGCATCCTGCCCTTATTCCCCCAGCGCCCGCAATGGCACCTTATATTTGTGGCCAAACCTGCTTCCTAGCTATACCTGAGCCATTTGTTGTAGCGATAGCATACCATTGTATAGTTACTGCATGTATGCACCCGAATGCTTTCAAGCCAACGTCATTAAATCCTAAATCATATTGCAACTTGCGTCATTAAAAGAGCGAGTGATTCCATATCTAGCTAAACGGACGGTGCTGATGAGCATGTGCATCAATGGCAACCAATCCCCCAGTCTGATGGGGCTGGTCACATACACCAGCTGATGGGACTGGTCACACACCAGTCAATGTTCAGTGTGATGGGGCTGGGCACACACCAGTCAATGTTCAGTGTGATGGAGCTGGTCACATACACCAGCTGATGGGACTGGTCACACACGAGTCAATGTTCAGTGTGATGGGGCTGGTCACATACACCAGCTGATGGGACTGGTCACACACCAGTCAATGTTCAGTGTGATGGGGCTGGTCACATACACCAGCTGATGGGACTGGTCACACACGAGTCAATGTTCAGTGTGATGGGGCTGGTCACATACACCAGCTGATGGGACTGATCACACACCAGTCAATGTTCAGTGTGATGGGGCTGGTCACACACCAGTCAATGTTCAGTGTGATGGGGCTGGTCACACACCAGTCAATGTTCAGTGTGATGGGGCTGGTCACATACACCAGCTGATGGGACTGGTCACACACCAGTCAATGTTCAGTGTGATGGGGCTGGTCACACACCAGTCAATGTTCAGTGTGATGGGGCTGGTCACACACCAGTCAATACTCAGTCTGATGGAGCTGGTCACATACACCAGCTGATGAGGCTTGTCACACGTAAGCTGATGGGGCTGGTCACACACACCAGCTGACGCTCGGTCTGGTGAGGCTGGTCACACACACACCAGCGGACTTTTTTTGTAGGTTTTTGTGTCGTTTTGTCCTTGTAAGCTTTTTTGTTGTTTTTTTTTTTTAATGCGTCATCATATTTACCCAAGCTATGCCATATTTAAACGCGCACCAGCTTGAGAGATCACATAATTCTTCAAAGGCCAGATAACGATATGGAAATATCAAGGAGCCAAACTTAACGCGCTCCCCAAAGCTCGGACGCCGCTGATGAATTGTTTGGGGAGGCACTTAAATAGATATGCATTATGCATTGGACGTGGTCGCTGAACGGCTCCGGAACCGATAAGACATTGCCAGTGCGCGCGGCTCGAATTAGATATTGTGTGGATGAGATTCCCTAGACAGGGTTCAGCAAGCAGAGAACGGACTCAGTCGGATTCGGTCGGTGTGATACTGCGAACGACTTTAATTTAAGACGCACTTTATGCTGCTGTATATATGGGGCGGGTATGGCATGTGATTATATAAAAATAAGTAAATCAAACTATATTTAAAAACAGTTTGAAACTTACGTTCACATTGCTCACATGGTTGATATTGTTCACTTGTGCTACAGCAATGTGCATGACAATTTGTCATCTCAGCAGTCACCGTACCATACACATATTGCCCTCTTATCGCCGTACCATACATATATATCAAGATTGCCAACGCTCATATTTCACCATCTACTATATCACCAGCTTGATGCAACTGAAGTGGTGGATTTTCCTCCCCTGACATCATACGTTACAAACACTGTGGTCTGTAACGCTCTAACGCGTGGCCAAGTAACCGATTTGAAAGACCTGAAGTTTTTTGTTTGTTTGTTAGAAATAGTGATTAAGCAAATTGACCATGGTATCTGAAATGGATCAGGGACAATTTGCTATGCCAGATCAAGAAATTGTTAAGTGAATAATCATCGGGTGAGCAGATCGACAAAAAGGTCCTTCCGATGCCGAGGGAAATGGCGCCTTTGTCAAGAAAATGGGACAATTGGCAGGAGCAGGGCGAAAAGGGCATAGCGGCGTGTTTTGCTAAAGCTGAGCTTACTGCAGAAGTTGGTAGCGTTTGTTAACCTCATTTAACTGGAGACAATTGTCAGCACAGGGCACTGCGAGGTTATTGAATAGCAAACCTTCTTCTGTCCCTTCTTCTGGTCTGCGACCGACCTGCATGGGGTGTCATGCTTCGTATCACATTGACGTAATCGTATTGTATTCGTTTCGCCAACTGATCGCACCACACCTGCCGGCGAACAAACATAAAGCATGAGTACGACAACGAGCCTGTTACTTTTGACCTTGTATGGACGACGTTGTAGCCCAGCAAATTTACTTGGTCCTGAAGTAACATGGCTGGAGATCCCGGATGGGTAAGGCTTCTGGACCCCCTGGTTTGGTACCCTGCTAATGTTAAGTTGTCATTTTACCTATGCAATCGGAAAATATGTCTTCAGAATAAGGACATCGACCCCTGGCTCATGAGAGATCTCCAGCCCTGCCTGAAAAGTAAATGCGCAAAACTTCCAAAAATCTCTCAGATGGGGAAGTGTGGCGAGGACGCCGGCTGCAGCTGACAGCGCGGGACACTGCCCTGTCAGGGGGGGTGGGGTGGCGAGGACACCGGCTGCAGCTGACAGCGCGAGACACTGCCATGTCAGAGGGGGAAGTGCGGCGAGGACGCCGGCTGTAGCTGACAGTGCGGGACGCTGCTCTGCCAGGGGGAAGTGTGGCGAGGACGCCGGCTGTAGCTGACAGAGAGGGACGCCGCCTTCTCAGAGGGGGAAGTGTGGCGAGGACGCCGGCTGTAGCTGACAGCGCGGGACACTGCTCTGTCAGAGGGGGAAGTGTGGCGAGGACGCCGGCTGTAGCTGACAGCGCGATACACTCACCTGCTGCTCGCCGGCGATCGCGCCATATCGGTCCTCATCTTATCTCGTGCGTGACAGATTGCACAACAGGGTAATGGGTGGCAATGGACTGTGCTCTAATCTCCAGGACGAGCTATTCGTCACGCAAGCGCTTCCGCTTCAGCTTTCGGTGCAGTACAGTGCCGAGATAGCATAGCGCGTCAGCGAGAATATCCTTGCACAGCCATCGGCGACGACTGACCGGAGAGCCATGCACAGTAACATGTCGAAAATTATTGATGTAGTAAAGCAATCTGGATGCCTTGTGTCGTTGTTAGTTTTGAGGTATGCAGGTTTCACAGAAGGCGTCGCTGTCGGTTTTGAGGTACGCAGGTGTCACACAAGGCGTCGCTGTCGGTTTTGAGGTACGTAGGTGTCCCACAAGGCGTCGCTGTCGGTTTTGAGGTACGCAGGTGTCACACAAGGCGTCGCTGTCGGTTTTGAGGTACGCAGGTGTCACACAAGGCGTCGCTGTCGGTTTTGAGGAATGCAGATTTCACACAAGGCGTTGTTGTTGCGAATATTGTCCAGGTTGGCCACATAAGTCTCTGATAGATAGGGTTCAAAACTCACCTCGTCTCTCTAGAGCGCCAATGGTCAGAGACTCAGCAGTACGCGTGTTAAGCACCTTGCCTACCGTTTTGGAATAGGGCTAATGTTATGGTGGTTATTGGTTTTTACGACACGTCGACCGTTGAGTCATATAGCGTCGCCAATCTCTCACACCAATTGGTCGCGGGCGAAGAGTAGCGACAGGTGAGATTCGAACCCACAATCTTTCGATTGTGAGACGAGCATCTTACCCCTAGACCACTCGTCCCCGGAATAGGGCTAAGGATGGGCGAGAAAACCCTATGCGTAGCAAAAAAACAAAACGTGACAACCAAATTATGCTATCCTGACCAGCAAGACCACCGCTCACGGGTTCTGCTGACGATTTTCTTCGCAAGGGTTACGCTTAAATAGATAATCCAATTTTCGTCCGGCCACAAACTGAAACCATGGCACCAGGTGAAGAATCCACGAGCAGCGATAGGAGCGATATCTTCCAGTGATAGGCACGCATAACTCTCGACGAAAGCTATCTCAATCTCCCGATCGCTCGGGGCACAGTCGGAAGTGGAACTCTTCTGACAGATGGCTTCCGATCGAGTGAGAACTAAGAGGAATTTCGAACAGGCTGGCGCTCATGTTGCCACCCGGCTGTGGTGTATATCACTGCTTTTCTGCTATAGCAGCCGCGTTTGGCAAATAGTCTTCGGAATTGAGCCATGGGCTAAAACTGCATGGGAAAGCAACTCTAGTATATCACTGCTGGCCAGAACAATGGTGAAATCAGCGTAAGGGCTATTATGAACACCTCACGTTGGATGCTAGAGTGCTATTGGTCATAGGTCAACGAAGACTAGACATAGTTGGGTGTCTGTGTACGTATGAATAACAATGGTAAGAAAAAACTGAAACTGGTTAATATCTCTGCTCGTGCTGGCTGACGGACGTTTTGTTAATGCCAGGCGCACCGGTGTTAATTTAACCATTTTTTTAACAGAATGTTCTTGTTATCGCCTGTCAAACTGCATGGAATGGTTTGCTTTCCTCACGTAAGCATCACCTAAATAGCCTTCTATGTTCCGCCTCGTCCTAAAGCATGCACCAAAGAAGGAGCCGGAGGGCATCACTAGCTTGACGGGGGAAGGCTTACATGGTCGTCCCACAAACATTTCATCAAGCACATGACAATTGAAACTCGTGGGTGTGCCTTCTTTCAGAACTTACTAGATGCGCCCCTGTTCCATATTTATCTGACTTTGCAGATGTTATTCCGTATTTTAGCTTTCCTTGTCGAAAGTTAGGAGTTTTACTTTGCCCATGTCTCACAAATCAACAGTGTTCCCGGCTCTGAAAGGAAAAGTTCACTTGTTTTTTTAATGACAATATCACTCCACGTTAGTGATATATTTTAATCCACGTTAAGCATATATTTGATAGCATTTCTAATCTTGGTGCTTACTAGTAAGCCCCTTTCTTTATCTTACACACTCTGAATCTTGGGATTTACCGTTCGTTTCACGGATTTCAATAAAGGGAGAGGATCCCATGCATCATCCAACATCAATAACGCAAAATCAAATATATGTTGTCCAATAATACGCAAAAGAAACCATGCCTGATCCATTCTATTGCATACAAATATTAAATAATCAGGATATTGATCAATACCAGGACTTAGTAACATAATGCACCAAACATTGGATAAGAGGCAGAGGTCATAATCACCAACGTACAGCATCACCAATGTGTGCGAGGAAATGAATCGGGAAGCATTTTGCTACCTGGTTGCTTCTCATTAATTTCACCATGAAACATCGAATACCTTGTCGGCTTAAAGTCTCCATGTTCACTGACTAATTGAGCTAGTGACCTTATGGCTTCATAATGTTTTCACTGCGTGAATCCCCTTGTTTGCGAAGATTACCTTTCTGCATGCTCATTTGTCACCTAATTTAAACATGAAATGTATGCCGAAAGGGTGACCCATTTGGGTGACCCGAAAGGGTGACGAGTGCTGACTAATTATTGGAACACAGTTTAAACTACTTGTGCTTATTTGAGGCACATTAACATACAAACACCAAAAAATAGTATGCGACCAGACAAAACCAACTAGTTTGCCATATGTTCAGTGCAGCAGACTATGACCAGACCAGACCATGGAGTCTGCCATGTTCTCAGTGCAGCAGTCTACGACTGGACCAAACCATCTTGTTTACCATACTCTCGGTGCATCAGGCTATAAAGACCGCCGGTCTGCAGCGCATCAGTGCGCAGCACTTCCGATCCCACGTGCGACAGCGCCCCCCGCCCCCCGGATACCGATCCTCAACTGTTTCTCAGTTGTAGCTTTCCAGCCAACCTTGTGTTCACCCTTGCCACCTTTGCTTCACGATATCCCCGGAGTCTTCTGTCGGGCACAAGTGCGGAACCAGTGGAGGATTGCTGTCCCGTTTTATAACGAGGCACGCCGGCCTTCTCCAGCAAGAGCCGGGTGTCGTGCGTGCAACGTGCCTTCACCAGATCTGGCCAAATCACATCATCATCAGGGCAGTGTGTGCGAACATGCGGCAGTCGAGCGCGACGGAGACATTCTCTGCCGCACATAACGACATCCACTTTCGCACGGCTCTGGCAGATAACTGGCGCAGATGCTCCCTTTGGAGAGATCGCGACCCACGCGAGTTCTCGAGCAAGCTTCACGATTTCACCGCACTTAATATGATCGGGCACGTCGCCATCTGGGCTCGTCTAGAAGCTCGAATTGTAGAGCATTTCGTTACTAGAAAACGTAAAAGAACGCTTGGCATCGATGGTGACTTAATTCCACGATCTGCGGGTGACACATTTCGTGCCAACGATCCGCGATTTCTGAGTGTCAAACTGTGTCTGTGTCACTTTTGATCCTTTAATACTCTTAACTCTATTGCGGCATGTAATCCAATGCTTTCTGAGTCTTAGACTGTATTGGTGTCACTTTCGGTGCTTTAACCCTCATGTGGTTCGTAATCTTTTGTTCTTGTGCAGCTGAATTGCTGTGCCTATATTAGAGAGCCTCACTAGCAAGCGTTGAGAGACATCCCCTTCTGCGGGGCGTTTCGCATGATTGCCTGCCGTCGTCGCACCCCGATCATCTGACTGGGCCTATCAGCCTGACCCATTCCTGCCTGACTTTGTATTGCATTGCATTGCTTCAGTCTTCCCTATTATACCATACCTAGCCTTCTTGAATATACGTCTACCTAATGGCAGTGGGTAGGAAACAACCGACGGCTTTATCGCGATCAGGTTGCTTCTCATTAATTTCGACATTAAATCTCGAATGCCTTGTGGGCTTAAAGTCGGGCTTATTGACTGAATATTTGATGTAGTGATCTAACGGTTTCAGGATGTTTTCACAGCATGAATCATCTTGCTTGCGAAGATTACATTCCTGCATGCATCAATTGTCACCTAATTTATATACGAACAACCCATAATTAATGGACAACCCGTTAGTCTATAAATACCCAACTTCTGACATTCAATAATACCTATGTTATTCGAACTGTGAAACCATCGATGACACAGCGATGCCTACAATTTCGTGCCAGTTTCACTTTAGACCACTGGAAGAATGTTTGGTTGCGCCCTTGGATGGGACATCTATGGAGCAACTTGTCGCTGCCAGGAGGTGAGTAAAACGCCAAAAGAAAACTCTAATTGTGATAATAATGTTTCTGGGATGACCCTTTTTTAAACAATTCATGAGCTTTCGGAGCTCTTAGCGGCTCCGTCGTCAGATGGTATATTAAAAGAGAAGACAACTAAGGTTTTCCACAACATTTCGGGACAAAACTCGGGGACAAAGATCGGGGGCAAAACTCGGGAACCATCCACCGCCCAACATGCGAATGCAACGCAACGTACATTGGCGAGAGTGGTCGGCCGCTGGACAAGCGCCTGAAGGAACACCGGAACGCTCTCTCCAAGGCCCAACCAGAATATTCAGCAGTTGCTGAACACGCTGTAGATACTCGGCATGATATCCATTGGAGCGACGTGGAGATTCTGGGACGTGAAACACAGTTTAGGAGAAGGAAGCTGTTAGAATCTTACCATATTAGAAAGTCGCGACCAGAGCTGAATCGGGATAGGGGTTTAGAATTGTCGACCATCTGGAGAGTGGCTAATATTGACGAGCAGTCGTGGGGGAGGGGTGGGGAAGAATTCGGGATATCAATTGTGATGTATTTTATAGTCTACAGTTTTTTTTACTACGTTGAAGTTTCAAGTGTGTTGTTTTACAGTCTCTGCCGTGTTTTGCTGCATTGAAGTGCCGCATTCCTCACTGCTCGTGTCCTGTGTTTGGAATTTTGTGGAAAACCTTAATTGTCTTCCCTTTTAATGTGCCATCTGACGACGGAGCCGCTAAGAGCTCTGAAAGCCCATGAATTGTTTAAAAAAGGGTCATCCAAGAAACATTATTATCATTCTTAAAACCCTTTAATATGTCTCTGAAAGATTTAACTCTGATTGTGTTTCTAAAACTGAAGCCGGACCTGATAATGGTATTGCCAGTTGGCTGTATTTAAATTAACTAACAGAAGACGCATCCTGTCTCACATTAAGGATCTTTTGAAAAGTTATTGATTCCGTTTATATTGGTTTGCTTGTGTCCTCGGGTGGCATCACGCAACCTTTACCCAGAATACATCACTGGTAGCTGCTGGGCGCCTGTGTCTAGTATAGAAATCTCGACGGGAAGGTCAGGACGTTGCAGGTATCGGTGGCGAATATTGAGAAAATGCGTGTGTTAATCTGATGGTGGGATAATTAATTGCAACTGCGACCCTTCCAGAATGTGATATACTACTTTTATGCCTTACGCCGACCAATAAGCAGACCAAGTGGGTGTCTTGAGATGTATTTCTGAATACAAATTCTGACTATTCCGATTTGTTTCCAGCCACCGATGGGAAATCGGTTAGATACACTGCTAATTTCTTGGATAAAATATAAACAATCACCACCAACAATGAATTGTTGCCTGTAAATGTCCCCTGATCAACAGAGGATGATTGTAGTCATCATTATGAACCAGAAAAGTTGCCCAGTGTCCAACTTCCCATTACCCATTTGGAGAGAGGTCAAGAAAATGTCATGTCTGCTACCCACAAGAAATCTGGAGCTAAAGCTTGCTATGCCTGTATAATTCACAACCAGTACAACCAGAGGTTTTACTCGCTTTCAAAGCATCACATTTCCTTTCGCCTTCCATTCGCTTTGCCATGGTTTCATCATGTTGTGCAGCGATTATGACACAAAGAAGTCACACGGGTTTGGAAATATGATGATGATAACTAAACTTAAGCTTGTAATCAGATTTTGCGCTACTTGTTTCATAAGAAAACAAAACAGGGCAACAGACATTCAAAGAACAACATTCAAAACAATGAATGGAACCTTCTGTTCTGAATATTAGTCGTCCTCTAGACAAGAGCTAGGTCAGAACAAAAATAGGTCACGACAAAAAAAAACAGCCGAAGGGAACAAGGTTAAAGCATTTGATTTACACGACGAACACGATCCGAGTGAGCACGAATGTGTTGTCGAACATGGTGAAGTGTCTGGCGGTTGTTACCGTAATATCGCTTGCGTATGGTTGGTTGGTATTGGTGTTGTGGTGTATGGAACCGGTAGTATTAGGATCCATGACGATGTGAATTGGATGTTCGTCCCCGGCTCCCAATATCCATGTATTCTACGATTTTCAGCTGTACAACGTCTTTGTATGTGTTCAGAATCATAATGTTGAATAATTCTGAGTCTACGGTTGTATTGGTGAGGTAATATCGTGTACGAACTCCCAGTGGTGTATTTAGATTACTATTTTGTGCGTCTCTCGGTGGGCTCTCGAGGTCCCCTCAGGTTGTTTCTCAATAACGTCCGAATGAATAGACGCAGAGATACCAAATTTGCAATAGCTTATTGTACCTCTGTTTTTTCACATCTTGTGAACATTCCAGGTCCAGGTTATCAAATATCATTGACCTGGAACGGGTCAAAGTGAGTGATATTCATAAATATTGAATGTACCACCATTCAGAGTAGTTGTAGAATATAAGCACCAAACTTGGAGTATGTCGTCCATTCATCAAGACGAAGAAACCTCTATCTGGACATATTCATTACGTTCAAGGTTACTCACCTGAGGTTAGGTCGATTTCCTCATATTTGTATCGTATTCAGTGGAGAAAATTCAATTTGGGGGTAATTTGTCATGCGAAAATAATACAGAGAATAATATAGGCATTCTGGATTAATTTATGTGTTCAAGATCAATGACATTAGGTCATGTCATTTATGTATGCTGTACACAATGCCATCTTATGCAGAATGTTGCTATTCCTGGCCAAGTGGTATCTGCATTCGGTTTCAGCGCTGCGCAAGTCGTGCGACATGAAAGCGTATGGAGAACGAATGCCCTGCGATGTTGATCTCGTGCAAGCTGACCCAATTTGATCTGATTTGACCTTTCTTTTGAATTGCCTGTCAAGTAGTGTTCACTTAGGCGAAGGCTGAAGAGATCGGTCTATTAATTTGTGCATTATCCCAGCTTGACCTGTGGTCAGGTCACGAGGTGAGAACCTAGACAGTTACAAAGATATTTCAGTATCACATCAGTTCTTCTTGGAACACAATTATATACTTCAAAAGTGATGTTTCGGACATATTCAAGCTTTAACTTACTTGAGCAGACCATATGGCATGACCTGGCCTGACCTCATAATTTTCGAAAGTCAATTAGATACAATTATTTTACTTGAATGGTTCTGTTGGAAGGACCTAAGGCATATATATTCATATTTCCCAGGTCATTTTCCAGGGTGAAAGCCATTTCACTGGGCTGATCTAGTGTGACATTTAACGACCATAGCATGGCCGACATTGGATAAATAATATGTGATATGAGCTATAGGCTATATCGGCTTGTCAATGACGTTTTCTCTGTGTCTTTAACATGCATAGTTTGGATGTTGATTTTTAAGCCTGATTCTGACCTGACCTGACTTATCCTGTCTTCAAGTTTTATTTTCACTATAGTTTTATGGTTCACTATATGGTTCACTATATGTAAAAGCATTCATCGGTCTTAATATTAAACACAAAGTCGAAAGAGCACACGCTCTGTCTGAAAAAAAAATATTTCAGGTCATAATATGCCAGGGCCCATACGTTGACCTAATACGACATCTGGTGACCTAATTATCAGTCAAAATGGAACTATGAGGAAATATAATACATAAGTATATCCAGAGCTGCCCATGACCAGAGCTCGCAATGACCAGAGCTTTCAAATCGTGCTTTGTATTCCATCCTAGGATACATAGATCGGAGGTTAGAGGGCGCTTTGAAGAGTGACAGGTATTACAGCGGTATTACCCCTCAGGGTAGGCGGGGAGCTCAAGGATGACTTTGCTAGAGTGCTGTTTGTGTGCTGCCACTTTTCCAATTAGTTACTTTAATGGGTAGCTCCGATGTTTAATTATGCCTTGGATCCTTCTAGCCAGTGTGCTGTCTATATATGGTAGGGAGATGTAGTTGGTGCCTGCTCCCTTTTCCGAGAGACTGTACTTGCGTTGCAGTTTCCATCACGCGGTTCAGTTCCGGATACGACTTGGAATTTAATGCGCTTAATAAGCGCAGAGAGCATCATCCGTTGTCCGAGAAAATGTGTTCCATTTGAATCATCCACCGTTCCTGTGCATATGGGTATTGTTCTATACACTTTAGAGGGGGCACTTGCCCCCTCAATGTTGGCTTCCCCCAATTATTTCAACTTTTACATGGGACCCTATGCAGTATGCCCCCAATCCATTTGGGCCTGCCCATTGCCTTCATGTATTGTGCCCCCCCCCAGAATATTCATTAATCAACGCTCCTGCTTGTGTAACTCTGTCAGATCCTAGACTCTTTCTTTTGAGCGGAATTGAGATATAATTCTTGGTTTGACTTGGGTAAGCAAACATGAACGTCAGCATTATATTAGTAGCCATTGGTTTAGCATACAGCTCTGTAATGAAGGGGCCTGTGCTGTGAGTTGTTGGTAAACTGTCTGGGAAGGGAATTTGAACTGAATATGATTCATCACTTCTCTAGCAGATGAACTTTGGACAGGGGTGGTGATTGTTCAGTGTTTTGATAAAGGCGTCCAGAGCCTGAGCGTCATGGATAGTGTTGTGTGGCTTTACGGCGCACCAGCCGAGGCTATGTATAGCCATATGGGTAAAGATGCACAGAATGTCATCAATATTTCTGAAATATGCTTCCGGCTGCACATCGGGAGCGCTCAAAAGTTCCGATTCAACTCAGTGTTTGAATAGAGTTGAGAGCAGGGGCGGTCCGTGGCACCCAAACGAGGTGAGGCAGAACAAATCGCGACTGTACCCCCTCCCCCCTCCCTCCCCATAACAAAATGTCCTCGGATTTTCCACCCTTTATTTCTTTTGTTCCGAAAATTCACAGGTGTTTCTCTCAGCGGGTGCCCCTGGCTTAAAATTTTGCGGTGGGGATGCACTTGAACCTTCCCGGAGGGAAGCCTTTTCTCGGCCGGAGGGGCACCACCTTCCATGAGGGGTACATGCCTCCAGATCCCTCTGCATCCGCCCCTGCCTGGGCTTCCCAAAGCAGCGCTGGCCTCCCTGGTCCTTTCTTGACGACGCATAATTTTGTCCTTATATGATAGATAAGAAAACTATGTTTTAAGGAGTATCAGTGAGATTTCTTATTCTTGATGATGGTCGATATTTGTGCGGCCGTTATAGATAGGATATATATGTATATATATATATATATATATATATATATATATATATATATATATATATATATATATATATATATATATATATATATATATATATATATATATATATATATATATATATATATATATATATATATATATATATATATATATATATATATATATATATATATATATATATATATATATATATATATTGAGACAGAACGTGGATTCCATAGATCCAGGAGCAGATCCGGGAATAATGTTGGCTCAGATGTAAAGTTTCTAATCACAGTTGTTTGAAAAACTACAATTCATATAGTCATGCTAAGTTGTGCATGTACTTTGGTAAACTGAAGCAAACATTTAGAAGATATTTTATGTCAAATTGATCTTTGCATGACTACTTCTTCACACACACACACACACCAATATATTGTATGGACTGTCAACAATTTGTCCTAATATAGGCATGACTATTTTTGTTCATTCTACACAAGCATGACACACCAAAAAGAGGTACTTACGAACAATCCAATCAGTTTTTCTTGCGAAACAAAAATTTAGTTGTTTGTTGATATAGAAGCCCCTGAAAGCAAATCAGAAACAAGAATACATCGACTGGACTTGTTGAAGCTTATCCAGCAACTTCTTTAGGTGCCATTTCTTTGGGAAATAACATATAAGCAAGATTTTCTTTATTTGAAATCATGTCACCTAGCATTGATACTGCAGATGATATATAATCCTCCAGTGATGTAGTGATATCAGGTGATCTAACATCAGTATAATTAGGTGATCCAATATCAGTATGTTTAGGTGATCTAACATCAGTAGATTATGTTAGGTTAGGTCAGGGTAAGTTTGGTTTTGTTTTTATTGTAATATTACATTATTCTTCAAGATATGCTGCCCCACACAACTCACGTTTTCTGCATACTTCCCATATTTTGTTGAAGTGAGGGGGTATAGCCTACATCTGCATTATCACAAAAGATGTTTCTTTTTCTGTGGCTGTTTGAAATGTTAATTAATTGATTTTGATGTTCTTTTCAGTAAATTCATGCTTTAGGGTGTTTTATGAATTCTTGGAATTTATCATTCCAATGCAATGTTTATGAAGGTGACTAATATGATGAGACCACTCACTTTCTGTGCAAATGCTTACTTTTCAGGTTGTGAGCAAAATAACACAAAAAGTGGGCTTTGAGTTCGGTAACATGGCATAAAAAGAAATGCTTAAAAAATGAAATAAAATTCAACATAACATAGCCTAACCTAGACTAGTCTCAATTTGGATAATTATTTATTTAAGAAAATAGTAAAATTTTAAGCAATATATTTACTGAAAACTTTTGGACAAAAACAAAGCCCATCCTCACCTAACATCAGCTGCTTTTCAAGAAAAAATTGATTTCCAAAATTAAAAAAAAAAATTTTTGCCAACATAATAAACCTAAACTAGCCTAACCTAACCAAACCTAACCCATTTGTTTACTTTATGAAGGCAAATGTGTGTTAAAACTTAATTTCGTTTCTTTGTTTGTCTTGTTACCACCTTAAAGCACAATACTACTTTCTTTTCTTGGTGAAATGACTGCTTATTGAGATACAAGTACAACTTGAAGTGCTTATGTAAAAAAGCTTCCATTTCCCAAAGATGTGAATTTAACATTCTTTCAAATGACATCAAGACACACATTTTTTAAACCAAAAGTGCCCTAGGGGCTTCTATGTATTTACTTAAATTGCATGCATTGTGCGGATCCAAAAAGTTGGTTTTGAGTCGTTTGGTACGGCCAAGTAAAAACTAATTCTCACAAATTTTCCAATTCATTGGATTTGGAAAGCTTAGTACAGCGGGCGTGGACAGTATAAAATAGACCTTGCACCGCAGCGGGGGCGGACAGTATAATATAAACATTGTGCCGCAGCGAGCGCGGACAGTATGAGATAGACCTTGCACCGCAGCAGATGCGGACAGTATAAGCTAGATCTTGCGCCGCGGTGGTCGCGGACAGTATAAAATAGACCTTGCACTGCAACTGGCGCGGACGGTATAAGATGAACCTTGCACCGCAGCGGACGCGGCCAGTATAAGATGGACCTTGCACCGCAGCTGGCGCGGACGGTATAAGATGGACCTTGCACCGCAGCTGGCGCGGACGGTATAAGATGGACCTTGCACCGCAGCTGGCGCGGACGGTATAAGATGGACCTTGCACCGCAGCTGGCGCGGACGGTATAAGATGGACATTGCACCGCAGCTGGCGCGGACGGTGTAAGAGGTGCACGAGCTGGGGGACGGTATAAGATGGACCTTGCACCGCAGCTGGCGCGGACGGTATAAGATGGACCTTGCACCGCAGCTGGCGCGGACGGTATAAGATGGACCTTGCACCGCAGCTGGCGCGGACGGTATAAGAAGGACCTTGCACCGCAGCTGGCGCGGACGGTATAAGATGGACCTTGCACCGCAGCTGGCGCGGACGGTATAAGATGGACCTTGCACCGCAGCTGGCGCGGACGGTATAAGAAGGACCTTGCACCGCAGCTGGCGCGGACGGTATAAGATGGACATTGCCTGACAGTATAAGATGGACCTTGCACCGCAGCTGGCGCGGCCAGTATAAGATGGACCTTGCACCGCAGCGGACGCGGCCAGTATAAGTGGACCTTCGCAGCTGGCGCGGACAGTATAAGATGGACCTTGCACCGCAACGGACGCGGCCAGATAGATGGACCTTCACCGCAGCTGGCGCGGACGGTATAAGATGGACCTTGCACCGCAGCTGGCGCGGACAGTATAAGATGAACCTTGCACCGCAGCGGACGCGGCCAGTATAAGATGAACCTTGCACCGCAGCGGACGCGGCCAGTATAAGATGGACCTTGCACCGCAGCGGACGCGGCCAGTATAAGATGGACCTTGCACCGCAGCTGGCGCGGACGGTACAAGATGGACCTTGCACCGCAGCTGGCGCGGACGGTATAAGATGGACCTTGCACCGCAGCTGGCGCGGACAGTATAAGATGGACCTTGCACCGCAGCGGGTGCCTGTCGTCCGTCCCGGGTGTCGAACAGATAACGAGCTTAACTTGCATGCCGCAGTCTCAAGTTCAGTCTGAGTGTCATGGCGCTTTATAATTTTGCCCTTGGAAATGCGATATGGCAAATATCCCGCACCCGAAATCACTTCAGCTCTGCACACATGCTTGAAGTCATATGGCTCAGGACTCAGACACTCAGGCAACTCGCCTTTACCTGATATTCACGGAGATTCGACTGCGCTGCGGTTTAAAAGAATATTACTGTGGGCGGTTCAATTGACATCGGTTGTTTTGTTTGCTGACGAGTCGTAAGCTAGGAACAGCACCTGGAAAGTTTGCGAGTTTTCGTAACATTCGTTTCTTGCATATGGTGCAAAAATTAGAACCATTTATCTTGACGGAGGCGGATCTGGGGCAGGCTTTTTGTGAGGTATGTACGGTCATTTTGTATCCTTTACTACACATGCGAAGTATTGTAGTTCCAGTTCAGCTTACACTACTGTGGAATGTGTTTGCACTTATTGTGATTGGAATAATGTATGACTGTTGCATATTTAATGATATGTATTATGTAGAAATACCAGAGGCGGCTCCAGGGAGAGGAAATCGGAGGTTTAACATGCGTTTCAAAATAGTAAGATGTTCCATAATTGTCAACAATATTTCCATTTTTGTTTCCGCGTCGTCCCATAATCCACATGTCCTACTAAACTAGGTTTCGTATTATTGCTAGGAGTAAGCTTAGAGTATTTTCGGGTATCTTGAGCACCTTTATATCTCCTGGCAATGGACGAAGTATATGCAGATAATCAAACCGTGTGCTGATTTGTGTTATCATTTGTTGCCTTCTTTGCTGAGAGCGAGCTGCGTATTTGGCAACATAAACTATATCCAAATATCGGAGACGTGTCTACACTGATCAATTTAGAGAGAAAGCTGAATGTATTCAAAATGACCATTTATTTGCAAATGTATTATTTCTACCGTGAGGCATTCCTTTCATGGAGTCAAGAACTGGATGTCATCTGCGTAAATTGATAATCATGATCCGAGGTATTTTGAGTGTTACGGTAAGCCTTCCCCTCCAGGGGTGCAGCCCGACCCATTAAATGGAATGAAATAAAGACCGCTATCGGTGCGCTTTGCGCGCCGAAAATGGATGGTTTTCCGGGTTGAAAATCTCCAAATGTATTGTTTGACCCGATGTATATTTGGTTCCTAACGAGGGGGAGACTCCCGCGCCCCCTTGATTGCGCCTCTGTTCCCATCGCGACACTTACTAATCGCATTCAAAGAAATGCAAAGCGCCCCGGCCGGCCATTCTGAGGCGACGATCTCGGCTGAGCGGCCGTGGCGCCGCCGCCGTGTGCCTGATGAGTACGCTGCGCCGGAAACGGACGTATTTCCCCGGGGCCCTATACTCCCGCTGTTTAACATGGGCGAAGCCGGTCGGTCAGCCTGTGACGGAGATGGAAGACAGGTGCCGATTGGTCACGACTGTTTGTGAATGCGGAGGCACGTTTCGGGTAGTGCATTCATAACGTTCGTTTATTGATTGTGCTCTAATTACGCTTACATATGTAATGTAAGTATCAATATCTCATCAGGAACCTTGACAAGATCATTTATTCATCAGCACAATTTGTCATTAGCATCCGTTGAATCCGCAATCAAGTCGAAAAACAGTCAACAACTACACAAAAGTGTGTAAGTCGTCATTGTCACGACGACGTCAGTTTATAAACGCAACACTCACTATGTACAAATTTGACTGTTGGACATAAGTGATTTGACATAGTAGACTCAATGTTTTTTTTTACATGGGAGGGGATGAAACAAATATATTTTCAGTGTGTAACCCACTGTTCGAATGTTAAAAGGGAAAGGAGGTTGTGAGCTGAAACATATGGTTCGGAAGGCGTGTTGCCATTCATAAAGAACATTAGGCAGGATAAGAGGACGACATAGTGTATCTTTTCTTGTCGAATGACATATCCAGTTATATGAGCCACAGAACGTCGGAGATGCACCCTTTCCCGGATCCAGGCATGGCCAGGAATGACCATGATCGGGAATGGTAATGAACGAATGCAGCACTCCTGTGCGTTCCACTTTTTGTCAGGGAGCTGTGAAGTGGAAATGCTTCAGAACATCTAACTGCACCGCACAGTGGCGACTCCGCGTGGCTGAGGTGGTGGGAGGTCTGAACCTACTGCTCGAAGCAAATTTAGCATTAGGCCCATATCGTACGCACGATATCCGCCAACTGTCTCATGGCTAGATGTTGAACCCAATGTGGCGGGCACGAGCCATCACCAGATGCATCAACAGCTCTTCACGAAAGGTAACATCTATGGTGTCCATGCACTGCACGAGTCTCCCCGATTTCACGCTATTTTAGACGTGTTTTCTAGAGTATTTTCCTACACCGACATGTAATTGTAGGCATCATGGTAACTCCGGTCTACATATCTTATGATATTATCGTTGTAGACAGTCATGGAAAGGTAGAACTAACGTCTGATCGACGCGCTCGCGCGCAATAATTCCAAATTTACCTCTCGCCGGCCATTTCTGTCTTCCACCATGTCACAAAAAGTCGCTTCTACTAACTCGATCGCCTCCCCATTTTGGAGGCGGAGGAGTACCTGATATATAGCCCTGGCGTTATCCAGAGGAGACCGCACTGACCAAACTCATATATATATATATATATATATATATATATATATATATATATATATATATATATATATATATATATATATATATATATATATATATATATATATATATATATATATATATATATATATATATTAGAGGCAAACATATGTCATACTCATATATCAGAAGTAAAACCATCGGACCAATGGACCCGTAGAGCTATCGTGATGTCATAAATCCTACCGGGTGTCCGTACTCCTTGCACTTGGTATGGTTTTGCACTGCCTGGCGTGGGAAACCATGGAGGATCGCGGCCGGGCCGTAACGGCGATGGATACGGCACCAGCCGGTCGACGTAGTCAGCGAAACCAGATTTCCTGTAGCTTGACGGCCGGCGTCAGCTGCAGTCGCTTCCGCCAGCAGCCCTATAGTTGGTCGTGGCAGTCGGCTGTCAGCGGCGACGCCACGGCTAAGTGCTCGAACAGACGTAATTGTTGCGGCGGAAGCTTAACCAACACTTTGCGAAGCACCGCGGCTCGAACGGTATGGTCCGCGTTGTCGGTGGAGAAGTTTGAAAATTATTGGTGGGGCCCAATGCATGGCGGAAATAAGAGCTGCCGAAATTCGCTCGTGGAGCCCTTGCCTTGGGGTCGCAAGTTAAGAGAGCAAGGAGTTTGGTGAGCCAAAGCAAATATGGTGGGGTGCAGGCCCCACCGAAAGCATAGGAGCCTCCACCCCTGGCCCGCATCCAGGATCAGGGTATCACACACCGTAATCCACGTGTCAACATCGGCCGCGTCAAAAGCCGGCAGCTCGACGCGGATGGAGGCGCTCTGATGCTCAATGGCAGCGCGCTGCTCGTCCAGCACAGTCGCAGCCACACCACATGTAGGCACGGCACTGCACAGTCGGACCCGTCAGAGCAAAGTTTGTCCAGGCACGAACAAACAGGCTCACATCTCTGACTCCAGCCGTCAGGAACAACTGCGAACTTCCAAGGTCAGGGTACACTTTGTTGTTTGTACCACGTGTTTATCCAGTGTTTTTTTTTTTTTAATGTGCCATGAATGTACAATAACATTAATTTCATTCATACATACCATTCATTCATGCATTCATTCACACCATTCATTTACTCATTCATTAACATGGTTTTTCGTATGAATTTTGTTCTTGATTGGTCTTATTTTGTCTCCAATACATGTCTTTTATTTCTTTATGCCAAGTATTTAGCCGTATTTATTGTACTTACTGATTTGTTCATGTACCACGTGGCCTGGATGCTGTGACGTCAGGCTGGTATTGGCCGATCACCCAGCCGCGGCGGTGGGCTATTTTGATACCCGTACCGTCGCGACTGGGATTACAATAAAAAAGAGAGAAAGAAGAGACGGTCGAGCGGGGTGGCAACCTCGTTCTGCTCGAGCTGACGTCTCCTCCGCCCGGAGGTGTAGCGCTGCTGTCTACCTGTTGTCACGCGTCGCCTTGCGTCCCCTCCGTCTCGCCAGCCCCGGCCCCGGCTCTTCGTGGCGAGTGGCCCTCGCGGCCCGGCTGTTCTGCGCAGTCTCCGTTCACGCCTTTAACGCCACATATTCTTTTCTCGTAAATCGCATTTTGTGGCGAGTTCTAGTGCACACGGACTGTTCCGTTTCGCTGCTTGAGAGGGAAATGGCAAGGAGACGAACAAGATCTACGCAGAAAAAAAGATGACGTGGCTGACAGATTCAACCCGTTCCACCTACCGCCAAGATCGATCTACCGTCATGGCCGTCCGGCCTGATGTGAGAAGCCGACGGACGCGAGTAGCCGACGGTCCCGAAAAGCATGGCGGCAGCGTTCCTCAGATAAAATGATCGCTGTTAGTGGCAATCACCAACAATAAACTAGAGGGGACAAGAGACTGGGTCGAAAAGAATGCCGAGCAAGGACGGAGATATAGGGACACCGACAGCGTGGTGATGACAGCTTTGGCCTGCTGCGCCAAAACCAACGCAAAGCACGGCGTGTCTTCCATGACAATGCCGGACATCAAATCTCTGTGACAATGGGAATGCATCGCTTCCAACTACGCCACTCCCATCTGCACTTCGATGGCGCCGAGACCGGACCGGATCGGTGGAGATCAGATTGGCTTTGGCCTCAGATGGCCGGCTGGGAGATCGTCGAACTTTTCAACCTGAACTGCCTGAAATGCATGAGTGCAGAGATGTTTCTGGCAATCGATGAAACCTTCTACCCAATGCCGACACGGATCGGCTTCCGCCAACACAGCCCCAGCAATCAGGCTGAGTATGAAATGCTTTTCCGCAGCGTCAATGCGGTAAAATACTTCGATAAGTTCGTGGTCAGTGTCTACAGTGAATACCAATGGAGGGACAGACGTCATGGACTAGCACATCGGCACCTACACCACCGAGACCAAGTCCCAAAAGTGGGCCATGTGTGCGCCGATCAATATGCTGGATCACCAGAGGTGTCCCATATGTTGGACACCACCAGAGGAGGTGCTGAATACAACCAGGCGTGTCCCAAATCTTGGACACCATCAGAAGAAGTGTTGGACACCACCAGAGGAGGCGTTGTACACCACCAGACATATCCCATATCCTGAACACCGCCAGAGGTGACCCATATGTTGGACACCACCAAACGTGTCCCATATGTTGGATACCACCAGACGCGTCCCATACGTTGGACACCACCAGAGGAGGTGTTGTACACCACCAGACGTATCCTATATCTTGGACACCAGTGCCAGCTGGGAAGAGCAGCTGGACGAGCTGGACCAGCTCGTCCTGCCTGTGCAGGGTAAGTATCTCACAGACAGGAGTGTTATTTTGTATGCGCTACGGGGGACAACTGGCCCCTCTAATCGTTACTTTGGCACCCAGTCTGACTGAACTTTAACCTTTTAGCATTTGGCGACTCCCCTCCAGAACGCTCGAGCGCACCCTCCACCCCCCGCCCACCCCACCCCGCTCAGCGAGTTTTTCTTCAGCCAATGGCGACCCTCTCCGGGGAAAATACCATCAACAACATTAATTGTCCCCCCCAATCATTTTCACAGAGCGACAGCCATGCTCACAGGGGTAGAACCTTGTATCAGGGACGTAGGCAGGAGTTGTCCAAGGGGGAATTTTCTATGGGCCGCGGACTACCCCAGAAGTTTGAAGGTCCCGGAATTTGTGGCCTTATTTATAAAATGGCCAAATTGTAAGCAAGTACGGCAGTATTGTCCCCTCGCCACCTAAAACCGGTCGAAAGGGATTTACAGGAACACAATTTCCGGTAAGTTCAGCATTGGCGTGCGTCTGCAGCTTGCATTAAAGTTCCACCAATGTCTTTGTTATGGAGCTAGTACCGCTGTCATTGTCTCAGTTTCACCATTGCCTCATTCCCAGGTCGCGTCGGGTCTTCAAGTCCGGTGTCGGGCACATGGAGATCCACCGCCTCCACAGCCTCCCCCCCCCGCACGCCTCCACAGTCTCGAGCGCATCTACCCCGGATTCCTCCACCGCTCCATACGCCTCCACACCCACATCATCCGCCAGTGTTCTCATACCCCCCCTCCCCCTCCACACCCTCTGCCAATGCTCCTGTCGCCGCCACCACCACCTTTAACGTCATCGACGCCCTGTTAACTGACGCCGCCGCCAGCACCACCGCCAACACCACCGCCAACACCACCGCCAACACCACCGTCACCGCCATCGTCACCGCCACCGTCACCGACACAGACAATGTCATAGACAACGCTCATACAACGCTACAGAAACTGGCACATATCCGTTTTTCACTTGCGACATGAACATCACAGACATCATGTCGGGCAGGAGCCCGGCCGACAGGAGGTGCAGGAAGGTAGTGTTGCGACAGTGGAGGAGAACGAGCGCTTTATGAACTCACTGGAGTGTCACTTATTGAGAGCCCATGGGAAACAGAATTTAAAACTCTTACGAATATGTCCATGGAGAAGGTCCGATACCTTTTGGAAAAAAAACAGGAAGCTACAATGTCAGTAAAGTACCAGGAGCTCGTTCTCCTCCTCCTCCTCCTCATCCTCCCTCTGTCCCTTCAACCTCCCCAAGCTGTGATGAGGTGTGTTTTTGACACGTGTTTATTGAATGTCTGTGAATATATTTGTTGACTGACACTTTCTTCTTTGAGACTCAGATATGACTTGGAATATTTTATATTACCATTATTCGCGGAAGGGTACACCCACTGTGTACAGGCACACTGGGGTGCAACGGATACACTCTACCTAGCACCTATCCACCTGGCTATTGCCGCCCGCAGCGCGGGGCCGCGCGCCCGCACTGTTGACGGAGCTTCTTCTCCGGCAGGCGCACCGTCCACCGCGCCATCCGGCACATCGCCGCTAGCCGCCGGCTGTTCAAGCAGGGCTAGCCAGTCGGCGTTGTCTCCGTCGGCGAGGAAAATGTTGTGCATGGTGCCGCATGCTCTGTGAAGCATCCACAACTGAATGTCATTATAGATTAAATCCACGTCACATGAACACAAAGGCGCAGCTAGGGGGGGGGCGGTGGCAGGGGGATTTCTCTGCCTCATTGCATTTTTATCGGTCGGTTTTATCGATACTCCTCCCTCCCCGGGGAAAAGGCCCTTTGAGACAGGATTCCTCTGAGACCCGATTGAGTGTCACCACGGTCAAAGTACCGTGGTGACACTGATGTAAGCGAAATTAGCTCGGGAAATATCCTTCGGCCGAGTTTGCATGCATCGACTCGTCGATCACGATGCTGTCACCCCAAACTACCTGTACCCTGGGCATGCCTCTGTCGCGCATGCGCAAATACGTGGGAGGGCGCGTCCATTGCTGTTGTTTATATCGGGACACCACCATTTTTTTCAGGCGGTCGTGGTTCAGTGTGGCGGAGTGAATTAGGATTTTACGCTTTGCGTCGGAAAATTACACACCGACAACGTCTGCTACGCCTGCAGCAGCGTGGAAACGCCGTTGCAGGCGTTTACATTCCGCCAGCGTTCGTGGCCAGCGGGCGGCACCGCCCAGTGTTGCCACCACCAGCCGGCACACCGCCCAGTGTTGCCACCACCAGCCGGCACACCGCGTGAACTACGCGACACACCATTGCAATACTGGGATCATGCCCATCTCCATTCACTTGATACAAGTGCCAGTGGCCATAAGCCTGGGAGAGACAAGCGAATCTTGAATGTTTGGTGGTAGTCTTCTGTGTTGTCAGAGTTGAAATTTGTATTGGAGGCGAGGGCATCCAGAGAGTTTACCATGGTGGCGTCGTAGGTGTTGCTGTCTGGAACGCTGATGTAATACAATTTAAAGTAAGTCTTCGACTTGTGCGTCCGTAATGTACTGTCCTCTCGCCGTCAGCTGGGGGAAGGGGCCTGATGGTGGGCGCTTCAGGTTGAAGCGCTTCGTCAGGTCCCCGATTCAGTCGGTAGGAACGAACCTACTAAATTTGGAAGTGAGAGACTGCCAAGAGTTTTGGCGTGCTATTCGATTTGTGTACCGGTAGTATTGTTGGAACTGTCGGTATACTGATAGGTGCGCTTCGAATACGGTGCATCTTCCACACGGCTTGCGGGCGCGGCGCCGTGCGGAGATTGCCCTTTGGCAATCCAGAGGTCCAACATGGCGCTGATACCTTTTTTTATATAACGAGTTAGTTTTTTTTTTGCTTTTGGGGACTGAGTCTTGGCCTGCCGAGCTGATGGCCCTCAGCATTGTTTATATTTTGTTGTCTTCTGAACTCGCAAAATTGAAGTCAACTTGATCCTCGAATTTTGTCCACTCCGCTCTTTTCAAGTTCCAAGATGGTCTGCATAACTTGGTGTGGTGGATAGCGTCCGCGCTGAGCCAAATTGTGATTGGGTAGTGATCGTTCAGTCCGGGGTCGTCTAACACTGACCGGTCAAATAGTGAGCTTAATCGCTGGGAGCAGCAAATTAAGTCGATGCATCTGTCCAAGCCCGCTCAGGTCGGGTTGTGACAGGCAATAAATAGCTCCGGAATTTAGGAGCACTAAGTTGTAGACCCAGATGGTGAATTTTACGGTCTCCAGTGTCCGTTTGGCTCTTTCCCTAGGAGGGTGTTTGCATTAAAGTCTCCCATAATTAGAGCTAGTGGGGAGCCTGAAACGGCAAGTCAAACGGAGATTTGGTGTGAGTGGATTTCCTTCTCGAGTCGCAGGAGTGCTCGTCGAAGGTGCCTGGAGCTCTTGTTGCTTGCTGTCTTCTTGCTTCTTGTCTTCTTGCTTCTTGTCTTCTTGCTTCTTGTCTTCTTGCTTCTTGTGCTTCTGTTATTCGTGCTTCTCGGACTTCCTGGGCATCTTGGGCTTCTGGTGTCTGCTGTCGTCCCTCTTGAGCGTTGCACCGCGCGACCGCTCTTGTATGAGCCTGCCTCCTGTCGTCTTAGGATCCGCCACTGATATCAACACAATCTAGGTAACATCCACGGAAATCGCAAAAGTTCCTGATGATCATGATCAGCCTTTCTTCATAAACGTTGATTAACAAAGATAGCATTTAATGTGTGCTCTTACCCTACAAATATATCATGCTTTCTTTATTTCGAACGGCTCCGGGAACTGAGTCTCCACTATCAACTACCGACAAAATCGATTTGAGCGTACTCGCTGCAAATATTGTTCAGCACAGTATTTATAGCGGGAAAATTAGCGTTGCGCTTGGTGTTTAACTGTTGAATCATTCTATGATAAGATACGACGTATTCACATCCGGTGTAATTTTTGCTGTTTGCAGCACATACTAGCCCAACGCCACAGACCACTGTACTTCAGTGACTGCTATATTGCAGCTATTGCATCAGGTTGCGAAACGTCGCAAGCTGATTGCACGAAGCAAAATTTCAAACACCTTGAGCTATGAGGAGATTTAACATGTTAGGCTTCGCTCGTCATCCGCCAGCAACGCGTCTCACTGGTACAGTCCGCATTTCCCAGCGGCACGGCCACGACCGGCGAATTGGACCTGTAATACCGTCGGACCAGCGATAGCCAAGCCGACACGAGCTGCTCAGGGTGGATTTAGACAAGTTCGACATTGGGTGCCTCAACATGGCACACGAACACGCGCCGAATGCATGCACCGGGTCCTGACGTGACCAGCCGGGGCAGCAGTACGGTGGCACACGAGGTCCGACACCGGTTATCCCGCAGATGACATCCTGCACGTTCGGCCGCCGCGCGCCGGTCCGATTCATATGCAAAGGAAGGACGGCTATCGTCTCCCCGGAGAGGGCGGCCAACGCGACCCAATAGCGGCGCTAACAAGACGCGATCGGATACGGTCAAGACGCCCCCCCCTCCCCCACCCCCCCCCCACGGCGGCGCAATTGGTTCACCGCTACCCGTAGAATATGGAACCTGACGAACATACATACATACATGCATACATAGCACGCGAGAAAACATTGGACGGTGACCAGCATCACGGCCTCCGAACAGGCTCCGCTGGGCACCCGCGACCTGAACACGAAATAGAGGCCCGGCGCCCGAGGCGAGCCGTGGGCGCCAG